>JAPJBO010000012.1:0-716077 GCA_030068145.1 Diplonema papillatum | reverse complement strand
TGCAGCCGTCGAAGCCAGATCTGCCAGTCGAGCTGCGCGGCAGCTACGGGCCTTCGCAAAATATGGGGCTGCCCAGCCACCAGCCATCGGATACCGACAACGGCGTGCGGGAACGTGCACAACCAACGTCTTTGCGGGTAGATGCGAAGATGAACGAACCCTCGTCATCAGACGCAAGCACGCTCGATGCGACCCTGTGGCCCAGTGGAGGCGATGTATGCAACCCACTCTTCGAAGCAAAACCTCAGAGGTCAACCGGAGACCCTAAAAAACACCGAACCTCTAAACCACAATACACGCTACAACACCCCACCAAACCCGCCTCTCCGCGATTCCTTTGTTCGCCCGCCGGTGTAACGACTTTCGCTCTAAAATCCAACGCAACCTTCGACCCGAGGCTGAATGAACCATGCACCAAGTGTTCGAAGAGCCGCACGATTTTCCGCTCAAGCGGCCACCTTATGTCACTCGTTTGTTTGTACAGATTGCTCCGTTCTTCTCCCCGACTTGTTCCCGGATTAGGATGACGCATACTACTACTGCTACTACTACTACTACCAACCGAAGCGGAGCCGCGAAGACGAGCAGGCTAAGGAGTTGAGATCTCGGCTGCGGAAACAACCTGCGAGGGAGAACGGAAGTGCGCCGAATCATCTGATTCCTCGTCATCAAACTGCACCTCGGACGTGAAGCGCGCACCGGAGACAAACAGTACGCGGGGCAAGAAGCGACCGAAGCATGACACGACGTGCAAAGAGGTAGTCTGTTATCGAGTTCAAACTACTACTACTACTGGTATCAACCGCGTTGTACTATTAATACTGGTATCAACCGCGGTTGACGGTAAGTGACGGTTCAGCAGCGAACTGTGGAAATTACACAAACAGGTGATAGCACATGCGCACAAACAAAAGCCGTGTCGTTGCGTGAGCTGGCGACTAGCGAGCAGTTCTCAGCCACAATCATCAAGACCCGAACGTCGGATCCATCAGCACACAACGGGAGAAGGCGAAGCGTTGCACGAAGCCGAAGCTAATACCCTGCGTTCGAGGCGGCTGAATAAAGAGAATCGCTTACTTGAGGGCCTGGCACTCCCGCAACCTCGCATAATAGACACGGATGGTCTTTGCGTATCATGTTGACGCATCTTTCCTGTGCAAGTGAAATCCAATGCGTCAAACACACTCATACCCACACACCCGGATACATGCTGTAACCAGCATATCACCCGGGGCACGAAGCAGGAAGCCTGCACCAATCGAGGCCGAACAGCGCGTGGCCACCACGAGCAGCCGGCAGGAGCTTCAGCCGCAACGTAAAGTAGCTGAAAACCTGGGCTATACTCCGCGTCAGGTGTTACCCATCATCGAGTTCCTCACACCCACACACACACACACACACACACACTGGGCTAGACTCCGCTCAGGGGTTACCCACTACTGAGATCACACACACACACACACACACACACACACACACACACACACACACACACACACACACACACACACACACACACACACACACACACACACACACACACACACACACACACACACACACACACACACACACACACACACACACACACACACACACACACACACACACACACACACACACACACACACACACACACACACACACACACACACACACACACACACAGTTCGGCGACGAAGGAGCCGTGGCCCAAATGATCGCGTCGTACCCCGCTCCGATCCAGTCGTCGACAGCGCTGCTGGCGCCGCAGCCGCAGATGGCGGCGAACCCGGCGTACGTGGCCGTGCACAGCATCTTGTCGCGGTGGAACGAACGGGTCAACCGCAAGTCGCGGATCGCCGATTCGTTCGACGAGGCGAAGTTCGGGCCGTCGGTGGTCGTCGTCAGGGCCTGCGACCCCGGCGACGTGGCCCTGCGCAAGCTGCTCAACTGCGGCACCTGCAGCGACGGCGAGCTGCGCGCCAAGGCGGCCGCCCTCCGCGAAGACGCCACAGCCCGCCCGGTCCTCCTCATCCCGACCGACCGCCTCCTCGAAGGCGTCGTCTTGATGGCCCGCACCTTCCGCTTCCACCCCGCAGACTTGCTCTTCCTGCGCGGCGGCAGCGAAGCCAAGGAAACGTGCCCGGAAGGCGACGGGCTGCTGCACCAAATCGCCGTCGCGAGGTAAGTACACCCCCCCTTAATATAAAGGCATTCGCGGGGAGGTCCAGCCTCACCGGAAGCTGGTGTGGAAAGAGATTCAACCCCGAAAAGCGGGCTGCAACCAAAACGCGTGTAAATCCGTGCCACCCGCTTTTTTTAGCTCCAGTTTTGGCTCCAGCCTCCTGAGGCTGGACTCCACCGTCTAGGTGTCGGGCGAGTCGCAACTCGCCCAGACTCGTCCTCGCTCGCCCGTCAGTACCATGCAGGTTCAAAACAGGTTTGCAAAAGCACCTGCGTTGGGAAGTACCTGGAGGAGGCTGCCAGTTGCGAAATCTCAAAAAAGGAGGAAAATGCGCTGTAGGTGTCTTTTGGCATCGGGGGCCAGCTGCTTACCCGAGACGCGCACTGCTTTCTTAAGGGGAGTGCGTGCGACTTATAGCGTGCGGAAGAGCGAGCCAATAGCAGGTCTATGATGCTCCGAAATGTCCTTGGCTGCACGCGCACTACACCGACGCATTAAACGAGTTCGAGAGCCTTCCGGCTACCTACCTTGAAGAGGATGAGAAATATTTTGAACTTGCGTCGTGAGGATCGATGATTGCAATTATTCTCCTTGAATGAGGAATGCCTGGTAGGCGCAAGTCATCAGCTTGCACTGATTACGTCCCTGCCATTTGTACACATCGCCCGTCGTTGCTACCGAGTGGCTGTGGGGTAGAGCTTGGGAGAGGGAAGCTCACCCGAACTACGCAGGTAAATCTGGGTTTAGTGGCGGCGTAGCTATCCCAGAAGTCTTGAGCAGAATGCCGAATGAAGAAGCCGTCAACCTCCCATGCTCCATCCGTCCCCAAAAGGATGCCGCCGCCACCCTTGAGAGAGGAGCCACCCTACCCCAAAGCAGCGTGTCGGAAACACACAGCCGACTGGTGAAAGCGACAAGTGCTTTGCTTCATACCCGCTCTGAGCCATGCACGTCAACACACACGCTGGGCTAGACTCCGCTCAGGGGTCACCCATTACTGAAATCACACCCACACACGCCCGGAGACATGCTGCAACCAGCATCCCGGGCATGAAGCAGGGAGCCTGAACCAATCGAGGCTACAATTCCGAACAGCGCGTGGCCACCACGAGCGCCGGCAGTTGCTTCAGCCGTATCGTAAAGTAGCTGAAAACCTGGGCTGTACTCCGCGTCAGGTGTCACCCATCATTGCATTCCACACCCACACACGTCCAAAACTCAAAACAGTCTGCAGAAGCGGATGGAGGACGACGGGTCCTTCGGCGCGAAGCTCAACGTTTTCAAGAGGCTCCTGATGGCCCTCCCCAACTACTGCCAGGGCATGTACCAGTTTAGCCAGTGCTCTCTGATGTCCGGCAAGCCTTGGTCGTTGAAGTCGAGTCGTCGGCGAGAGGAGTTCACGTGCCCGAAGCCGGAAGCCGTCGCACCGGAGGAGACGCCCGCGGGGCTCACTGGAGACAAACAGAAGGCGGCTCGAATGCTCCTCGACACCGCATGGCCCCACTGCACGACCACCGCCGGCGGATGTGGTGTATCTCACGGCATCGCCTTCGTCAAGACGCACAAGACGGCGAGCAGCACCATGGAGGGGATGCTCCATCGATTGTATGCGACCCCGTCTCTCTGCCCGGAGGGGAGATCATCGTCTGTGGTGAGATCTTCGGTCACAAATTGTTACGAACCCGACTTGCCAAAGCAAGCAGGTAAAGTGTTAACGAAAGAAGCCATGCATGCCCCCCCCCCCCCCCCCCCCCCCCAAACCCACCTAGTTCGCCCTTAGACTCTACAATCCCGGATTCTCAAGCGAACTATAACTCTGAAAACTGGAGATTTTAAAGCAGAATTAGGCGTAAGCTTCACTTGAGCTGTTCACTTCGAGTGAGGTTCGTGCAACCCGTGACGAACGCAGGTGCTTTTTCCGCCTTGCTCGAATAGGAGGCCAGTTGCATTCGATCACAAAGAAGAAACTGTGCTGTAGCCCGCACAAAACAGTCAGATCTGGGTTCAGTGGCCGGCGGCGTCAGCGTTCAACAAAAGGCACTATTTGTAGTTGTGTCGTTTCCCCCTCCTCCAGCCTCCGTCGAAAGAAAGAGCCGGGCGGTCTCTTCGAGTGTTTGCCGCGTGGTGTATTCGTGTATGTGCAGCGAAGACCACGTGCTGGACGCCGTGCATGCTGAAAGCTGTGTCCTTACCGTGACCACTCGTTCATTGCGTATCAACTGACAGGTGCTTGACGAGGAGGCTGAAGTGCCTGACGCACTCGGGTAAGTTCCTGAACGTCGAGTATCCAGAGATGACCGAACAGGTGGAGTTTCCACACGTGCGGGCCCCGGCGCTTCGTCCTCCGTATGACGCGGTCGTCGCCCACACCATGTATGCGCTCAGGATTTTCCGATTTCTGGTTCCCTAGTCTGAGGGAGCGTTCTCAGACTTTTTGCCTCGTTCTCATTCGATTACATTTAGTCTCACAGGAAACGCACCCCTGCCCCACCTCGCCTTGTCAACGAAACGTGGGCGCAGTGCTGGGCCTGGGTGCTCGGTAAAACTGCTTCCATGTAGTAAATAATCGTACCTCACTCTGTCTGTGCGGGTGAAACTGTGTGAAAACTGCACTGGGTCGTGCGTTTTTGGCCCCCTTGGCACCGTAAACGAAATACACACCCAGTGAGTTTTCACCAATTTTACCAGCTGCGTACCTGGTCACCACTGACAGGACAGTACGAAGACCTGGCTAGGGATACTCGATCGGAGTTAGCCAGTCCGTGACTTTTCGGCTTGCACATTCCACGGGCGGGAATCCCTCTACGGCCTATCGGAAACTTTAAGCTACCGACCTGCTCATCGCCTAAACTAAGATTCTCCCCCCGCAGGAACGTTCCCGTCCTTAGAAACTCAATTGTGCCAACCAGCCGCGGCCACGTGCTGACCATTGTGCGAGAAGCCGCTTCCCGTTACAAGAGCCATTGGAACTTCTGGGTATGTCCTGTTTGAGTACGATACGATACCGAAGCGGGAACGGAAGGGGTTTACTTCGCAGTTTTATCTCGCGGAAAGAAGACGATCCGGCGCGTTTTAAAGTCGCAGGCATCCTGGGGTTTTGCAACTTATGATCAGCCACGTTCCGGCCAGGGTAGAGGTCGTACTTGAAGGAACCTACCGCATGACGAGACCTGCCAAAAAAATGAGAGAAGTACGTACGCGTCTTTGCAGCAGACATCACCAGCGCGAGGGAATGCTGCGTACTGAGTGACTGCCTTATTTCGGGGAAAACGAGCTTGGGCGAGGTCATCCACCACAACGCCCCAAAGAGAAACTGCCTCCGTTAGGGTCGGTGAAGCTGTGAGAGAGAGAATCTGAGCATGCACATAAGGACCCCGCCGGAGAAGGTCTTCATTAATCAAGAATGAGAGCGTGGGTATCCAAGATGATCAGATACCGTCGTAGTCCACTGCTCAACACGGGGACTGCCTTGGCAGAGCTGCCGGCGGGGAACCCCAAGAAAAAGCACGCGGCGCGAAAGCGCAGCGTTCAAAGAATGGAGCTGGATATTACCAGCCAGTCATACATCGTCCATCGCATTGAGATAGTCTTCGGACGACGTTATCAAGTAACCCTAGCCTTTGACAATGCAAGCCTACCCCTTGTGGTACCTGCATTTCAAGTTCACACTGCTCAACACGGGGAATTCACTAGGTCAGGACGATCTCGTAGCACCTGGCTTGTACCCATTGTGTGGTGGTGCATGGCAGCTCCTTATTGGTGGTGTGATTTGTCAGGTTCGGCCACGGTGCTCGTGGGCTGAAGATTGAAACGTATTGTTGTTGCACACGTACCAAACACGTTCTATCCAACAGGTAAGAGGTGACGATCTCGTAGCACCTGGCTTGTACCCATGGAAGGCGTCCCAGCTTACGGAAGGCTTCTGCAAGGAAACCCTGAACGACCCTGATGTTCGTGCGTCGCTGGAGACCGCACCGCTGAACATACGCCCCGCTTTGAATAACATGGCGCGGCAGCTTATGGGCTGCACGCACTGCGGTACGGGAGCCGCTTTGCGAACCCGTTTCAACGCGCTCATCGAAGAGATTCGCCGGCCGGACTCGACGTACCACATACTCATCACGGAGAAGCTGCATGAGTCCCTCTTGGTTTGCCATTGCGTTTTCAACATTCTCACACGAATACCGCGCGATGCCTACCCATGGCGCAACCAGGGGTCGCAAGCTTCCATCGTGCCGGATGGAGAAGCTGATAGAAGAGGCCTTTCGGTGCCCAACACTATGGGCCAGACCATTCGTTGGCCCGACAGCAGACCAGCGAAGGAAGTGAGAAGGAAGACTGCCCCCCGTCAAAGCGGCACTGCGACGTGTCCGAACAAAACGAATTTCGACTCTAAAAACATTGCTTTCCAGGTGGGGCGATATAAATGCCCAATACTACGAAGTCCGTTTTAAAGGAAACCTTTTTTTTTACATAAGCGCCAGCTTGAAAGGAAATGCTCGACGATGCTGCCCGACAAAGAACAGAAGGGATCCCAAGTGCTGTAACCACCGAACCCCATGTTGAACGTCATGCGGGTCTACCCCTACACGACAAATCACACAAACACAACAGGTCAAAGTCCTGTGTGAGAAAGCAACACACGGTGGCGTAAGCGAAGAACAAAGCCCGAAAGCTACTCGAAGCACTCAGCACTACAAAGTTCTGACAGTTTCTACGATGCCTACGCGAAGCCCGTAGTACTGCAGCCAGAATTACTACATTCTTCCGGGGTCCGGAATACCAGGCGAACCCCAATAAAACGTGCGCATTCGCCCGTGGCTTTTTGGCTTTTCCACAATCACGTGCACACCCACACAGCTCATGAAAAGGGACTACGGTTTGCAGACGGCAGACCTCCTGTACATTTCGCGCAACGTCGGCAGCTATAAGAAAAGCGAGAACACCGGGTTGAAGACGTGCCTCCGAGAGCTGAACTGTATGCGCGCCTTGCTTGTTACGCACGTTGTAGTAGATCCACCTAAGCTGCCCGCAGGACGAGTTGTAACCAACCTTCCGACCGCAAGGAGTCTATCCATCAATATCGCACAGTCGCATTTTATTCCGACCCCCAGGCAGGACGAATAAGCTGGTCCGCCCCACCGTGTATCGAGTTAAACCGGACAGCACCAGGCGATGCTATGCAGCTCTAGGGATTAGATGGTCGGCTAGACAGTGGCACACCGATGCAGCAGCAGGCATTTCGATGATGTTCCAGGAAACAACGGTGGCACCGGGCTGAACTGAGTCTAACGGACACGTATTCTAACAGAAAAAAGAGTATTTGAGAAGGGGGCCTGGCCAAATGACTACGACGCGTGCCGGGCACCGCCGGACGCACCAAGCAGGGGCGGGGTTGACACAGCCGTAAGTGTGCTGATAGCTGCTGGGGCACTTTGTCAAGGGGGCGGTACAACAACAACACTACTACTAGAGGACCAATACTACAAGAGGACAAAACAAGAGGCGAGCTTTGTGGGATCTGATGAGCGACACCTTAAGGCAGTCTCGGTTCATCCCGCGTCGCCAGTCCTGTTTACCACAAGTGGCCCACTTAGAACCAGGATTCTACGTCAGGGTTCAATGAAGTAACCCCGAGCTTACGCCCATTTAAAGTGTGAGCTTAGGTCGAGGAAGCGATTTCTCCAATGCCTAATCCGGGACATGGTTGTGGAAAAGCCCAGGTGTCATGAATGTGTGGTGGTGCATGGCCGCTCCTGGTTCGTGGAGTGATTTGTCAGGTCGATTCCGTTAGCGAACGAGATCTCGGCCCTGAAACAGGTGGGCGTGGGGTGTCTTTTGACATCGATGGTACAGTGGACTCAAGCATTCGTATCGGACTACGTCACGTGGTTAAGAAGACGACTGAAAGCATCGACAAAGATAGCTCAAAGCACTGCAGAATGACACGAACAGCCTCTAGGCAAAACCCCGTTTTCACATTTCTTCACTTCAGACGCTTCGACTTTAACCATGCACTTGAGCACAGACAACCACACACACGTACCCACACTTGCTTTGCTCACAGCCTTGGACAACGAGCTTTTCGTAGCCGCCTCGGAAGTGCATGATCGACGAGTGCAGGAGCTCGGGGATGACTTCGCCGCGGAGGTGCGGGAGTTCGATGCGCTGGTGGCGGCGACGCGAACGTGCGCGAAAGACTGGAATTGCGAGAAAGGCAGCGCGTCAGCGCTCTGCGTGCAGTGCCACAGCATGAGCAGCAGCTACGACGCCACCGAACACCTCATCGGGCACTTCCGCAAGTGCACGCCGGCGCCAAAGCACAAGTAGGGTCCCGAGACAGCAACACGGGTCCGTTTTTCTTGCTACCTGGCCGCTCGATTCCGAGTTGAGGGGCAGTGAGTGCCTGCAGACAGGACAGCAGTCAGTCTGGCTGCCCAGCACCTGTTCATAGGTCGTCACAGCCAGGACCACTCATACCATCATGAGAGCACAGGCAAATCCGTCGGGAGAAATCTTGGGTTATTGCAGTGTTCATGACAAACGCAGAGCGTTTGAACGTTTGACAAACGTTTGCGGGCGCAAAATCCATGTCGAACGCGTTTCGAACGTGAATGAAGTGCTGCGCCAGTTACTGAGCAGACCTCTTCGGGCTGAACGCTGGCACGGAAGGGGCAGGTTGCGGGACTGCATCAGAGCATTTCTGGAGTGCCCCCCGGCTGATGCAGAATCACCCGGGGGGGCGAATCCATTTGTTCTCTTGTCCGGCCGCCCTTTGGCCTCCGTTCTGCTCGCAGCGGCGCGGGTTCAATTTCCGCTGGTCTGCCGCCACGGCGAATGGCCGTCGCATCGGGTCGACGTGAGCCCTACTAGAACACCACACGGTGAGGTCCAGCCTCAGAGGCTGGAGCTACGAGGGTGTGCCCGAGTCACACCCGAAAAGCGGGTGTCACACGCTTTTTAACTCCAGTTTTTACTCCAGCTTCGGAGACTGGACTTCACCGTGCAAGGCGGCTCCTCGCTTCAGCCCTAGTCGGCGCTGCTTGCTCGGACGTGGGAACGTGGTTTCAAAACACGAGGTTCCCGACTCCGACCGTAGCAGTCGAGGAAGCACAGAGAGCTGCCGCCGTGGTTCTTTTGGGGCACGCGCCTTGAGTAGGGCAGGAGGGTGAGAGGGCAGACCGACCAAGCCTCTGCGAGGCCAATTGCACGTAACACGTGCGGGAATGACAGCGCAGCTCGTTTTGATCGTCGTGTTCAGGCGCGCGCCTCGTGCAGTTCAGCTTCGTCGGCGGCAGTGGCAGCATCAGCCGAAGGACCGCGTGAAGCTAAAACGACAACAAAAGGTCTATCTCCCGGAAGGCTGGTTCGAATTTAGGCGTGTCTGCCTTGGGCATCGCTGGCGGGAAATCTGCCCCCTCCTCTGCCAGAGCCTCGGAAACCTGGGTTGAGACAGATTGTTCAAAATCAGCTAGTCCTGCTTTGCAGGCCCCCCCCGCCCCCGTTTCGTTGCGTTTTGTGCCGTTTGGGCGACACCGAACTACAGTGGGGCAAACGCATCTGTAACAAACGAGCTCCCGCCGCAATTTGTGAGGGGGAGGTGTCACGAACCCGTACCTTCTTCCCTCGATGAAGCAGCATTTCTAGCTGAGACATTCTAGCACTACTAGCTCGCAGGCCGCATGCGGGCGGCGTTCATGCACACGTTTTCGGGACGGCCGGCGTCCTATTATTCGCTCCTGGCCCCAACCCTTCGTTCTGACGTATGATGCTCTCGCATCCGCGCGCAAGGCAAACAAAAGAGTTGGCCACCGCGCCTCACCTCCTTCACTTGACCTGCTTTCGTTGTCCGGCTAGCTGCTCAAGGCGAATGTTGCATGTTTGTATCGATCTGAAGGAAGCGTGCACCCACGCGTTGAGGCAGGCGGCCCCCTTCGATAGTCGCGACCGCGAATGGACCGTTCGTGAAGGCCTTCGTTCTGTGCACTATGACGGGGAGTGGGGGGTGTTGCTTGGCTCATTTCGAACAATGAGGGGAGTAGAATCTTAGAAAGATGATCTTTCAAACCCGCACCAACGTGTCTGAGGGGAGTAGAATCTTAGAAAGATGATCTTTCAAACCCGCACCAACGTGTCTGAGGGGAGTAGAATCTTAGAAAGATGATCTTTCAAACCCGCACCAACGTGTCTGAGGGGAGTAGAATCTTAGAATGATGATCTTTCAAACCCGCACCACCGTGTCTTCATGCCTTGAAAGAGCCCGCGCACGAAACTCTAATGCACCAGTCGGTACAGTGTCCTTCGACGTATGAAGAACTTGCTGGAGCAGGATAACTCTATCGGTGACCGTCCGAGCAGCAGACAAAACCTCCGCTGGCTCTCATCATTCACTGAGACGAGGCCAAGTCCAACCAGCATGTATCATCCATTATTGATTTCATATCGGACGACATTACTCTATATTCAACGGTGCGAAACTCGCTCAGGCACACACCCTTACACAACTGACAGCACTAACAGAAACCCATTCGAAACACCGCCATCAAGGCGTCTGGAAAAAAGAAAGTAAAAGAGAAAAAAAGAACAAAAAAAAAAAGAACCTCAAACAACCACCACACTCAAAAAGAAGGGGAGCGCAGCCGTGAAAAAGAACAGAAAAAATCCGACACCCTCTGTTTTGTGTCAAGGAGTCTGCGGCTGCAATAGCAGTACGGAAGCGGCGTAGACAGCCGGTCATCCGCTTTCCTCCAGCATCCTGGCACACCGCCTTGGAGGCGAACGGGCGAACTCCTAGTGAGAACGGAACACCGCCGAACGGCGAATCGAAGGCCAGCGGGAAAAAGGCAAACCCCTCCCCACAGCTCCTCTGAGCTGCATCCTATCTCAAGGTTTCTCGTTCTATTCTGAGAGGCCCCCCTCCCAAAGGAAAGCACCCCGGCCCGCCTTTGCTGTCCCGTAGACACGAACACACGGGTCCTCAAACCGCCGAAACAGTTTAGAAGCGGTTGGCTCACCAGCCGGTCGACAAACCTCCTAGATGATGCACGGCGGGCAGTTCTCGTTTTGCACGACTCTTCCTGCCAAGCGCGTGCCGATCCAGTTGCTGTCGGTCGTCGAGAAGGAGCTGCTGGAGGCGCTGCAGCGGCAGCCCGAAAATATCGCAGCCGAGCTCGATGCGCTGGAGGCCGTCGCGGCCGCCGCGGAAGAGAAGGTCGGGCGGCGGCTGGGGTACGAATCGTCGCTCGTGTGCCTCGCTGAGCGGGACCGCAGAACGCTGTTCCAAGGCGGCGTGACCTATCTCATCATGCGCCCCACCGGCCGCGCGCCGTCTCTGATCGGTGGCGCACCCCCGCTGCAGCAAAAGGGAAGGTGTCCATCTGACAGCTCGCTGTGCTCGTCGCAAGACTCGTCTTCTGCGTCGTTGCTCGGGGGCCGGTCGTTGGACAGCGCCGATTCGCAGTCGCTGATATCGAACTCGTTCAGCCTGCCGTCGTTCGATTCGGAGGTGCTGTTCTGCGTGCCGTACTTCAGGGACAACTGGGTCCTGTCCACGGGCGGTTCGGCGTGCCCGTTGGAGGACACGATGCGGCGGGCCCTCGGCCGGGCGTACCCGCACTTCATCGGCAGCGCGCTGACCCTGTTCGCGCTGCTCGACGAGCTCGAAGCGGTCGCCACGTCGCCGGCGGGCCGCTTCACCTCCGCCGACCTGCCGCCGTGGCGCTCCGCGCACTGCTGGCAGACCTCCTTCACCCCCTCGGGCAACCCGTACGTCAAGGCCAGGACCCCGGCTTCCCCCAACACGTCCTTCTGCTCGTCCGGTGTTTCGCGGACTCGTTGCCTCGAATGAGAAAGAACCACACGTGATATTGATACTCATACAACCCCAGAGTCCTCTATTGCAAATATAATGTTGGCAAAGCTTTAGGTCGTCCGGTGTTTCGCGGATTCGTTGCCTCGAATGAGAAAAATCGTCACGTGTTATTGATACTCATACAGCCCAGAGTCCTCTGCTGCCGGAATTGTGGTAAATAAGCTGTTGGCGAAGCTTTGGGGCCATTGTTCGTCGAGTTGTATGTAGAAATTCCAAAGCTGATGAGTTCCGATTGAGGGTTCAAGCGAACTTTCAATCGGAAAGATGGTAGGTCGCAGATGTGAAGAATGGGGGTCGCGGTTTGACCACGCGATGGCCTGCAGAATGCTCACCGAAACTAACCCGGAAACCGGCCGCTTCTTCCTGCTCCCCGAACGTCGACCGGGGAAAACCCGCAAACCAGAAGTCTCCCTCGTGAAGTACGAGTCGGCGCTCTTGTGCCATGTGGCAACCCGCGTCACCCTTGCATTCGCGGCTTCAATTCAACCCTGGCGCAGAAACGGGTATGATGCTCCTGGCAAGCTGGATGGGATGGATCAAGCCGCCGTTGCCCGACAATGCCACCCCTACATACCTGGCAACCGCCTCATCCGGTAGCTAGTGCTCGCACGCTCTCTCAACCTCAAAACGACCCCGCCGAACGAGCGCCGCGAATCAGCAAGGAACCCGCCCACGACCGAACGTCACCGGGGGGCACCAAACCTCCGCGGGATTGCTGGGTTTAAGCAGCGCCGCTCCCCCCCCCCCTTCTCCGTCCCAGTATGTTGGTAAACCAAGAAAATCGAACAAGAAAGAGAACGAAAGAAGTCTGAAAAGAAAGGAGGGCCCACGTGTCCCCACCAGCCAAGGCACCCCGGGTGTCGCTTTTTCCGTCAGCGACGCACGCTGTCTTGACAGGCGCATCCGACCCGAAGCCATCCATGATGTGAGAGAAAAGAGAGAGAGGGGGTCAGATCGTCGGCGGCGCTTTCATCATTTGTCTGGTGCAAAGCATGCCTTTGCTGTCGGATGCCAAGCGCTGTTTGAAAACCCTCGGCCGGACGATGGCACACCCGACGCAAATCCGCGCATGAAGCCAATGAAAAGCGCCGCCGGACACTTGGCCAGCTATTTCTCGTCTCTCGCATCGTCTGGCTCGCAATGGAAAGACATGCAGCCTCAACTCCCGTACGCGGTTGCTGCAGAGTTCTTCCACAGAAGGTACTGACCCGCCGAGCGGAAGGAGGTGGGAAAGGGTTGTCAACAGAAAGGGACGTAGGACAACCTTCTCGACGAAGATGGAAGCCCGTCCACCCCATTTCGTTAGACCGATCCCCGTTACATGGTGGTAGCGGCAAATCTTTTTTGGACAAGGAAACGGAACCAAACATCCGAGCTCTTCTCTTGACGCATGTCTGCAACTGTGCAAAACACCGTCCTCGTCGTGCGCATCATTTCAAGCTCTACACGCAAAAGGAAAGAAGACGCGCCGGCATCGATTGTCACGAAACTACCGCCACCGCCCTGTGTTGTCGAATGGCTTAGAAGAAAATTGTCTAGGAGCAACACGAGGCAACTTCTCACGACCTGAAAATGAACGAGCGGCATCTCGGCCCGAAAGATTAAATGGGCCACGATTGCCTCGCACCCCATCTCTCGAGGAAGAAGTGGTGTTTTCCATCTACCCGCTTTGTCTTGTGGGATCAATGCAAGCCAAATCCTGGCCACCTTTATGGCGAGAGCTAAACCAGCCAAAGCAACAGAGAGCAAAAAGGCGGCTGCCCCGAGTAACCTCCGCTGGAAGAAGAAACCTGCCTAAAGGAACCAGCCGCATCCCGGGTAGACTATCGCCGTCGGCCCGCCCCACTAGCAGTCCACTTGAACAGCATCCCGACAACAGCCACAGTTCCGACAAAGCCCCGATGAAACGGCCGCAGTTGCCAGCGCCCGGCTGGAGCAGCAGATCCCGTTCAGGAAGCAGTAGCAGTACGTGCATGGTAGTGGGGACAGAAGTACAAAGTCTTGCGTTGAACCGAACAGATGTGCCGATAGGCGTCCGAAACGCGCAGTTTCGGAAGCCACGCAAACATGTTCCGAGACGCAAAGACAGTAGCAAAAAAATATGTCCCCAAAAGTTAACGAGGTAGGCAGATGATGGACTACTCAGTACGCAATCTCCGCGCGCTGTTCTGCCGCCCACCCACTCCATCATCAGTCCGCGCTATAAAATACTTTGGTCGCCCGTTAATGTAACTCAGAAGTTTGACGAAGACACCCGAATACTGTATAATCCTGGTGTCCCAGGCGGCGGTTGTAGTGCACTAGCGATTGCCGTTGACCCTATGTCTCCCGCCGTCTCCAGCATAGCGTCGGCATGGGTTTCACGCTTCCCGCAAGCTCCAGGCGCGTCAGCTTGCGCAGTTTCAAAGAACGGACCAATTCCAAAACCTTTCCGTTGCAACTAAACCACCATACCATCCTCAGCACAACCAAATAGAGAGAGCCAGATCATCGCCGACCTCGGGAAAACAAACATCCGAACTCGGTCCCTCATTTCACCAGGCTGCTCCCCGAATATTCAATCCTATCTCCTTTTTTCGTCTTCCTTCTTTTTTTTTTATGGTAACAGCCGCGGTTGTCATAATCAAAAAAAGTGACGGTTGGCAGCGTACTGTGGAAATTATCAAAGCGGGTGATAACACATACGCACAAACAAACGACCACACAACCCTTCTCTCATGGAAACTGTCTGGGGGAAGTAATAGTTCTCGAGACACGCAAAAGCGTCTCGGATGACAGGACGCATCGTCAGGTGCTCGTGCGCGCTAAGTAGCTGGCTAACCACGACTCATGAACACCGCGCAGCGACTCCCGCACGGGGTCTTCCCAGCAGCGGGAAAAAGATTTGCTCCGACGTCGCATGCGGTACGTCGTACGGGTTTAGGTCCGGGCTGGTGCTGTGAGTGGCGACGGCCGGCCAGCGTTGCTCTCGGCTTCTCTCCCGTATCCACCGTACGAAGCGTTGCACCTCAAATTCATCCACTTTACTGGGTGTTCCACCGCCTGCGTCTGTCCCTGTCCCCGGCCATATTTCGCGAGAGAGAAGCGAGAACGAAAAAAGGCGAATACACACCAACAGCAATCAAGCAACCCCAACAAACAAAGAACCCCCACGGAACAGTCTGAGAAAACAAGAGGGGCTTGCCGCGACCGTTCACGAGCGGAGGCTCGTGTACCTGCCCGCAACCCCTCCGGCCTGTTGGTGAAGAGCTTTCACAAGCAGTCAACCTTTATGTGCGAAAGAGAGCGTTCGGATTTACAGCACGTCGTCCCCCTCCCTCCAATATCAAGATGCGCTCCCTGATGCGAGTTCGGAAAAGCAGTTGGACGTGCTGCTGACGAGACCTTGCCCTTCGTATGCTTTGTAGCTAGACCTGGCGCCGACCTTTCCGGTCAGACCAGCATCGCCGGCCACTTCCTCCGTGGGACTTGATCGATCCATGTAGGAGTGAGCGCCACACAGGTGGTGCTATCCATTTGCTTCCCATTCTGCACCGTTCCTGCTGGAGTCCTGTGTTTGCCCCGCCTGAAATTGCAAAAGTGGGATGCCAGGCCATGAAGTGCAGAAGCCAAAGGTTCAAGACGGTTGGAGTGAGAGCAGAGCAGGAAATGGAAGGGCCCCCTGGACCAACGCGCTGCAAACCCGACCAAACCTGGTCTGATCTAAGGGTCTGACCTGCTAGAATTGGGTGCTGCAAGCTGGGAGTTGGTGCGCAACGACGCACCGCCTCTCAGCTGCAGGGGGGGGCGTTTCCAGGGCAGTAGAAATGTGCGCGGGGGTTTGAGAATCAATTCGGCCAATATCTTGTTACCCGACTTTAGGAAGCGTCCGACACCCATGCTGTTGCCCCAGTACGGGATTGGAACTATCGGTAACGCACACACAGAGAAGAATCCCGCCCGCCTCACAGCACCCACGGCAACCGGAGATTTAAAACCACCGACTTCTTGAAACAAGAAATCGCCCGAAAGAGAGAGAAAAAAAAGCACGAAACCCAGAAAGGAAAGCCCGTAGCGCACAAAAACTTTCACTCTAAAAAAACGAAGGTCACCCGGAGACTCTAAAATCCCGGATTCTCAAGCGAATAACTCTAAAAAGAACCAGAAACAATGAACTCGGGGTAGAATCTCATTCTACTGCGACTGTTCAGCAGCAATGTTTACGCAGCGATGCGACCGCGTCGTGCACCGCCGTCACCGGAGGGTGATTGGCGGGCCGCGCGCGCCACAAGAAACCTTCCGCCCACGGAGCAAACCCAGCTTCAGAAATTCCGCGACACTCAAGCAACAAACCCGCCGCGCGGTGGGTCTCGAAGCCAAGTTTCCCAAGTGCAGGCCAAGAGCGGCTAGAAAGGCGGCGCCACGGCGAAGTGAATGGTACAGCCGGAGTACCGCACCTAAGCCGGTCCATCCCTCATCCCCTGTCTCGTGGAACCGCATCGAGTTGCTTGCCGCAATTTGTCACATCGAGTCACGGACCACCACGGTCTATCAGGTACACCCGTTCGAATTGCCTGGCGCTGTATTCTTTGGTCTATGACAGTCTACCAGGATGGGATGGGCCGGCTTACCGCCGCCTAGTTGTGGAGCTCGTTCTTTTTTATGGTAGCAACCGCGGTTGTCATTGTCAAAAAGTGACGGTTGGCAGCGTACTGCGGAAATCACCAAAACAGGTGATACCACATACGCACAAACAAACCCTGCTCCCGTGTAGCGACTTCTTCGGACATAGCCGCGTAAAAACCGCGGCACCCCCCCTCCCTCTCTCCTTTTTTTTTCCAGCATCAAACATGCATGGGTGGCAGTGTCTGCCTTGCCATAAAGCTAAACACTCCCACCCTCCACTCCGACCAACAACTCCGCCCCGGGCAATACAGCAGGGTTTCGTGGGCAGGACTCCTCACTCCTAATCCGGTCCCCAGTATAGTATACGGTGGGATAAGGCCCACTGCTGGTACGTCTCTCATGACCTCGTGGCTCTCACGGTCTCGCCTCGGATCGGATCTGACCCGGGTGGGATATCCTTTGATACCTACGCCCGGAGAGTACCAAAAGAATGAGGAAGGCGAATTTGACATTCTTTGATCCTGCTGGGCTTGGTCTATTCAGTAACGCCGGAGCTGGCTGTCTACCTGAGCCCCCCCCGCATTTCAAACTCTCCTGGTGTTGGTTCGGGAAGGTGTTCATCCTGCCATGCGTTTTGCCCCACTTCCCACAGTAAACTATAGACGGTGGCGCATACCTTCACCCTTTCCTCAAACAAAATGAACCTACAACGAAGACGAAAGCCTTATAAACACCGACTTCTTAACACAAGAAACAGTCTATAAAAAAGAAGTGGCCATCAACGAGAGTCCTCGTGTGTCGAGTGTTGTTGACACCCCCCTCCCCCCTCGATTCTAAACGAACATCGACGTGGGCGGCATAGAGAAAGAAGAACTACTCTACGGCACCGGAAAGTCCAAAAAAACCATGGTAAAGAAAGGAGAAGGAGAAAAAAGAAGTTGTCGACAACGAAAGAAAGAAAAGAATAGAAAATAAGACTCTGCATTCCGCGAAGAAGACTTGATGCTAGCATCAAACGCATGAGAGGCAAGTAGCGCCTGAACACGAAACTAAGACTCTCCCCCCGTCAGCACTGGCAACTTCCACGCAATCCGTGTTCCGATGCCCCAAAACGATGGCGCACCTTCCGAAGTCTTCACCCCCCCCGGGGAAAACGGCAGGAGTTTTTATTTGGCTAGCCAAAGAAAGTAAAAGAGTGAACCAGTACTTACAGTTGTGAGTAGAGAAGAGAACGAGTGTAAAAGAATGGAGGTAGCACGAACTACCAGACCAGCGGAGGCCACCGCAAAAAGTTTTCTTACCTTTTCCTTATCCCTCAAAACCCAGCACCAATAACAACGACCCCCGGGGAAAACGGCAAGGGCGAATTTGCAATTGCAACAAAAGCTTTAACTCTAAAAAACCAATCAGACGAATTTGCTATCCGCAGAAGCCTGAAAACGTAGCAGGAGGCTAGCACCATGCCATGGCAAGGCAAGTGGCCATTGAAGGATGCACGAGGTCCACGCTGCTAGGCAGTGCGCGTTCTCGGGTGAGGAAGACACATCCTTACTGTGTGTTCGTGGCTACTAAGCTGGCTTTTCGCCTAGCGACACCGAAAGGGGGGGGCAAAGGGGGTCCCGATTTCCGTGCCTTCATTGTGGTTCAAGCTCGTGACGAAAAGTCGAGTAGTCGACAAAAGACAATAACAACACCACACGCGCACTGCTACTAGTATGAACAAGAGCACTATACCAATAGCAGATACCTTAATTGGATCATTTTCGACGATGGTTCTACCTGGCGTGTCTGAATGAAATTAACGCTTGAAAGGTGAAGACGAATATGCGGTCTGCTGGTGCTGCCTCACTAGAACTCCAGGAGTGAAGTGTTCTCGATCGAACCCCACAATCCAAGTTCCAGCCCTGGTGCGGACAGGCCGGGACAGCGCGGTAAGAATAGATGAACACAAAGGGCCCCGGGCCCACACACGGGTTTACCGCAAATGGTTTATTAGTGAAGGGCTTTATTAGCGAAGGGTTCTATTAGTGAGCGGTCAAATTGGCGCAGTTTTCAGCTCAGAATGAGTGAACGTTTGACCTTATTCACTAATTAAAACGGGCCTTCCGAGCGTGACTGGGTGGATTCCTTCACAACCACTTGGGTGTGTGGGAATGAAAGAAGACGACAAGAAAAAACGGAGTGGCTGGGAACGCTACCCCGACTAGCACGAAGGCGCTGAGAACCCCGTTTCATTATTACTGAATGGTCAAATTAGTGAAGCTTTTGGCTGATTTTGAGGTTAGTGAACATTTGACCCTTCACTAATAAACCCATTTACGGTACTCCCTACGTACGGGAGTCTTACCCTCCCTTTCACCTCTCTTTTTTCTGTCCTTCTATTTTGTAGCACCTTCTTCGAGGAAGCATCGATGCCAGCGTCAAGCATGCGCGAGAGACAGTGCCCCGCATAAACATTTCACACTAAGATGCTGCCCCCCGAGTCACAGAGACTTCAAAGCACCGGTCCCATGGAAAAATAAGTACTCAAACGTCACCGCGTTCCGCTGCGTCTTCTTCGAGCCGTTTCTCTACCAAGCCCAGTCCAGACCAGCTTCTATAGGTCTGCTACGAGTTGACCTTTGTTTAGTGTCAGTTCCTTCCCATGCGGTTCAGTCATACTTCTTCCGGATCCTCGCGGCCAGGTGTAGATGCCCTGCAGCCCGGTCGATGCCGCAACGTACAGACTGCGAGCAAGTTTGCTGTTATTAAACTTTGCTCTGCTTCGTGTTTCGCTTGTATACTCGCCTTCTTGCGACGCAAACGAAAAACGAATGCAGCAAACGCGGCAGAGGAAAGCAGGTTCCGACTTCCTTGGCCGGGCACCTGCTTTGTGTTTTTATTCTCTGCCGCAACGAGCTGCGTTAGCCCTGCGACGATCTTCCCGAAAGTGGAGTCACAACGTCTCCCCTTTCGGGCAAAGGCTACCTTCCTTTTCGCTTCAGCTCGAGACGTTCACGTGCCTCTCCTACCCCCCCTGCCTCTCTCTGTCTCTCTCTGTGTCTCTCGGAATGTCAGCGCGATAGCGATGTCAACGAGATCACAAAAAAAAAAAAAAAACGACAGAAGGGTGGGGGGGCTCTTCCTCTCTCAGACCTCGCTGTCTTCATGTTTTCCTTCCGCTGCACTTCAGAGCTCGCCGAAGCTGATGCTGCCATTTTTTCAAGCAGGGGTTCTTTAAAGGTACTTTCAATCTTGCGGATTGCGGATTGTCCCAGAATGCATCTGTAGACAGCGGCGGATCAGAACACCCAAACCAAGGGAGTACGTTCGACCGGACGCCTCACTCACTTCGCGATGCTGTGCTAAAGTACGGCCGGGTTTATCAAAGTTCTGCCTTGGGTAGCCAGGTCGGGTTGCCCGAAGCTGAGTTCTTGGCGACGAACCAGTCGTCCACTTGTCGATCCACAAGGGCCGGGGTTTCCGATACAACTAACTTTACCGCATTCCTTTTCTAGACCCCCAGATGCCAGCCGCCCGCTTATGATATGGCCAGCATCTTGCTTCAGCGTGAGCTCTGCTCCCTTGTGTTGGCAGCGCTCTCGACTAGGAGAGACTGGTCACTTTCTCTTCACTCAAAACTATTATGCCCGCCCATCGGTGGGCAAGTATTGAAAGTGAAGGCGAGGCTGCAGCTCTGAACCGAGGTTCCATCGCTCTCCACAGAAGTGCCTGCCGCTTGGCGCGAGAGGCTTTCACTGCATACGTGCACAGCGGGCGGGTCGTGGTTGTTGACGGACCAAATCTAGACCGGCAGCCCTGTTTCCGCTCCCTGGTACCCACCCTCCCCCGAGGCAAGTAGCGCCTGAACACGAAACCAAGATTTCCCCCCGTGAAGTAAAGGATCTGCCTGCGCTCGGCTGTGACGAGCTGCAGGTATTCCTGCAGACGCACTCCGATTCCACGTTGGAACCGCCGGGAGCAGACGGCGTTGAACACGCGTCGCGCGTTCTCGGACGAACAACGGTTGCACAAAAAAACGTAGCCTTACACGCGAAAGACTGGTCTGCCTCACCATTTTCATCATCATCGAACGAGACAACAGACGGTCCGTTGCTTCGTTCATCAGTGCGAGCCCCAACTCCGGAAATACTACATGTTAATATCCATGCATGTGTGTATGAGGATCCACATGCTGGGGTACCCGTCTGTAAGGGTGTAGCTTGGAGACATCCGGTGCAGTCCTATCCTTGAGGTACACGCAGCTAGGACCACGACCCTTCGGTGGTACCCTCCACGTGGGTGTCCAGTGGCTTCCTAATTCACGTCCCCGTACACTGGGTTGAGGTAAGTGTCAAGCCTGGCACAGCCGGAGAGCAGCCATTCATGACGAGGTCCGCCAGTCATGTAGCGATTGCTTGCAGACAAGGAGCGCTCGAATTTGAAGGCAAGTGCCCAGTGGCCAGAGCGGACCAACTCTGCTTATTTGATGTTATTGTTTGGGCCGGTCGCCGAGCCTCCCCCGTCAACTGTCCGGCCCAAACAATAACATCGAAGGTTTTGGTCCCGCGCTCCGGAACGTGAGGTCTAAGCGCGCTCCTCAGCGCCCGGCGCTGTGCCGTCAGCTTCGCCTTCGCTGGTCTCCCCCGGGGGGCGTGCCGTCGATCTTCCGGGTCTCCCGCGAGACCTCCCGCCCCCCGGGACAGGGTCCTCACGATTGTTCCCGCGCGCAGCTTTGTACCGAGAGGAGCAGCTATTCTCCTAATGACAGCACTCGTACTGAGGACAGCTGGCTGTGTCCGCATGTGTGCACGAGAGCTAGCAGCGTCGCAGTCACGGCCTCCTCAGAGGTATTTGCTTTCAGAAATACTTGTTTGGTGTGCTGTAAGGTTGCTTGAGCAGGCCCTGGAGGCGAAGGTACACGGAAACCTTGGGACGGGGGGGGCCAGGGAGACAGTTGTAGGGAAGATTCCGTAGCGACACAGGAGCCCCTGCAGCGACACCGTCAGCTCTCTCCATTCTTCACCAGAGAACTCACCTTCCACGAAGGAGAGCTGCCCAATACCCCAAGCTGCACCCGGCATCCGTTGTCTTTTAAGCGGTCCTTGAATCCGGACTCGTCATCGCCCTCCTTTCCTCTTCTTCATTTCCTTTCGATAATCGCATACCGTTTTCCCCTTTTTCGCGCGCAGAACGGCTTGCGGTGTGTTTAGCTTTCGTGGTGACCTTTGAAACCTGGGGTTAAATGAAAAAAAGGAACGCTGGCCAAAACAGGCATGCATAGTAGTATCTTGCTACAGCCACTGTGTGAAAATGAAGTTCTCTTGTATGCGGCAGCGCGCAGAGCGAGGTGTAAGCATGTCAGAAACGGCATGTCCACATCGCTGGTGCGCAAAAAAGATATCTCTGTCGAGTAGGGAACACTGACGGTCTCGGGGTTTCGGTATGAAACCAACGAAAGAGTTGTCATCTGGCTTCCGTCGTCTCGAACGTGTTGCTGAGCTGGACAAACCGTATCCCTGGAAGCTGCGTCCAGAAGTGCCTGCGCTGTATTTCACAGTTGGTCACAGTCTACGTACAGGGGATGGTCAGACTTTCTAACACTGCATTCCACAGAGGAGGTGCCGGCCGCCTGGGTTCTTTCTCCGCGCATGCAAAGAGAGGCAGTGCCATGCAACACAGCTACCACACTCCTGCCCTGCTTGCCAGGGCTCGCGTAGTGGGTCAGGGCCTTTTTTGTTTTTTTTTTTTTAGGCCGCATGCAACGTGTTTGTAGGAAATACTTGAGGAGGCTGCCAGCTGCAAAATATCAAAGGAGGTAAATGTGCTGTAGCCCACACGAAACACAGGTGAATCTGGGTTTAGTGGCGGGCGTAAGCGTCCAACAAAAAAGACCCACTTTGCAGTTGTATTGTTTCTCCCCCTCTAGCCTCCTTCGAAGTAAGCACAAGGCAGCCCCTCGAGTATTTTACAAGCACCTGCTTTGTAGGAAATACTTGCGAAGACTGTCAGTTGCGAAATCTCAAAGGAGGTAAAATGTGCTGTAGCCCACACGAACCACAGGTACATCTCGGTTAAGCGCTCAACGAAAAAAGATCCACTTTGTGGTTGTATTGTTTTCTCCCCCTCTAGCCTCCGGCGAAATGAGCACAAGGCAGTCCCTCGAGTATTTGTTTTAGCCGCATGCAATGTGTGAGGAAACTGAACCGCCCAAGTAGGACCTTCTGATCATTTGCAAATTTGCCACCTGAAACCATGTCCAGGATTTGGGCTCAGGGTAGTGCGGGTGCCTTCAACCCAACGTGTTGTAGGTCGCCGTTGGACCTACTCAACCTCCTCATCAGTACACGGCACAATCCTGTCGCTACCGAGATCGGTCACCCGGCCCCACGAGAAGATAAAGAAAGACGGGCAGGAAACAGCGTGTATGAGAAGAAGAAGAAGAAAAAAGCCGCTCTTGGTCCAGGAACGTGACGGTCAACCACAGCTTGCAAAGCTTGAGTCGGAGGCAGCACTGTGCCGCCGCACCCCCGTCCGCTCTGCCCTGCGGCTGGCCGTCTCGACGAGCTTGTGTTCAGCGCGAGCGCCAAGCCCCTAGGTGCGCCAAGCCTTGATGCTTTAGTTTGGGATCGGTAGCCGCTTGACCCGTAGGCCCGTGGCTCTGCAGTACCGCCGAACACGTGAAGCTTGGCTCCCGTGTAGCAGGCTATCCCTGGTACCTTCCGTATTTGAGAAAAAAAATAAAAGGGCAAAGACGCCGCCGCGGGCTGCTTATTTGGCAGCTAGCGACACCTGCCACTGCTCTACTACTCCTCTACTCCCACTCTCGCCGCGCACCGGATGCATTTCTGTATTCGCGTCGTCCTTCTGTCTGCCTCGAATAAGCCCCCCTCTCCCCGTTTCCTCCCGCGTTGCACATAGGAGCCGAGCCACCTTCAATCCACGGCGTCCCCCCGGGCACGCCTTCGTCACTGCCACCGAACAGACTTGATTTGTGGTGTGGGTTCTATGTGGTCGGCGGGTGCATCGAGCCTCGGTCCGCCGCCATCGCTGCTGGCGGAATCGACGCTGTTTGAAGTAGTTTGGTGGAGTGATTTGTCAGGTTGATTCCTTTAAAGAACGAGATCTCGACCCTTAAATAGGTGGGCGTGTCGTTGTAGGGGGTGTCTTTTGGCATCGGCGGCTTGCTGCTGACCCGAGACGCGCACTACTTCTTGAGGGGACTGCGCGCGACTTATCCTGGTCCGAGATTGCAATCAAGGATCGCAGAAAGAAACCACCAAATGGCCAACAACAACAAAGCTACACTTCCGGTTCTTTTACCTCGTGTAACCATCACTCTCTCTCTCTCAGAGCACAAGGATGTCTTCCCATATTGACGAAGCCCCGGAGAGACTCTAAACCCACACATAACCCACAAGGCATATGCGCTGCCCTCAGTATTGTAGAAGGGGTGGCGAATATTCATCTGCCGCGACATAACTCATTTGACGAAGGTCACCCGGGGACCCGGATTCTCAGCGAACTTTCAATCTTAAAGCCCTTGTTGATTTCCGCTGCCGCTGCCGCTGCTTTCACCAACTGCAATCTACGATGGGTGAAGGGGAATTGCAGGGCCCAGTTGAGTCTCATCGCCACTCCCACCCCCTACTTTACAGAACCTCCCGTATTTCCCCCCTCCTTCTTCCAACTGGCATCGAACATGCAAATGAGGTCTCATCCAGCACATCTCTACATACCCAGCAAGCTGACTTGAGCGCCTTCGACGCCACGTTGCAACGCCGCTGTTTTCAAGCGCTCTCCGCTCTGAAGAAATCTTTTGGAAGATGCCGTCCCCGACAGAGTATTTAGGACGTTGAGGGCACAATACTGGGGAAAGCCTCCAAGAGCAGCACGAAACCAGGACAGCTGCACACAAGGTCCCTACGGGCCCCCAGTGGTACGTCACTATAACTCAGGAAATGCCACCGCATCATCTCAGCCACCAGGCAAGTCCATGGACGGATGCTTTGAATGAAGGGTTTGTCCTTCTCCTCCGGGTTCCAGAAAAGTACTGGCGGGATCCCTCAAAACATGACTTAGTTGCGACCTTCGGTACCGATTTCTCGTGAAAACCTCGTCTACGATCCTTTAGTCGCTTACGTTGTAATGTTCAAGGGATAGCGCACTTCGTCTTTCCCGGAATCGGTATCCTGCCACCCGAGTGTTGCGCATCTGCCGCAGCAACAGGGGCGTGGCCTACCCGACATGTTCAGGATCGCCACCTTTCCCAAGCTCCCGCCCATCATACCGGCCCCAATTTCTACGTTTCCAGACGTGTTTCTCTGATGTCCAAACCCGTCGCACACCACAGCACGCATTTCTGTCTGTTCCTTCTCTGGCCGCCCCAATTCCCTCCGCTAAAAAGGTAAATGAAATGAACGACCAAACACTCCGTGCATTCAGACGGTGTGTTTTTGGCAAAGTGAGGGCAACGCACTAGCGACGTGAACCTCGCGCTGGCATACAGCAAGTCGTCGAGCATTACGAGCCCAGACGCAAGATCGAGCTGGATGTGGCGTCGGTCACCACAGTCCTGCATGGCTAGCCGAAGTAAAAAAAGACGACACAAATCCCATACGAAGAGAAAGGTGTAAGTGAGAGAAAATATATAGGCCCATCCAACCGACAGTGCTCAACTGCTCCTACCCGCCCGTAGATACCCGGACGACAGTCTAGACTCCAACAAGACAGCCGGTTAAGCGCCACCGTCCGTGCCTCCGGTTTTCAGCTCTGACATCTCACGGCGTGATACATTCCTCTCTCCATGCCAAGCCTGAACAGGAACAATCCCGACCCTGCGATAATATACCGGACAGAACCCCCGGAACAGGAAAACAATCCTGGGTGTCCAGGTCTTTTCCGGTTTCGTCTCAAATCCTGTTCGTGACAACCCTGAAACACCGAACCTCCAAACCGCAGTAAACGCTTGAAAAGTCCTCCAACCTGGACACTAACGGGCCGCAGTTCGAGTACGGTTGAGCTGCACTGCGGGCGTTCAGAGTTCCGCTGGCGTCTTGAAACACGGACCAAGGAGTCTAACGTGTGCGAGGCTTAGGGTGTCAAACCCACAAGCCGCCTTGAAAGGGTGATGTGCCAATCCTTGAGGACGCAGCACAGCCCGATCCTGATTTACTGGAAAGGGATTTGAGGTTAAGTACACTTGTTGGGACCCGAAAGATGGTGAACTATGCCTCGAAGCCGGGGGAAACCCTGGTGGAGGTCCGTTGCCGTGTTGACGTGCAAATCGCTCGTCAAAGCTGCTGACCGTCTGAATGGAAAGAACGCCGGCAAAACGATCTGTCGACGAACCAAATGATTCCAGGCAAACTTTCGGGTGTGGTGGCCGGCCCCCAGGCTCCTGGGACCAGGGCCACTGCAGGATACGCATGGACTGTCGGGGAGGCAAGTGCTATCGTGCTTCATAAAGATGTCGCACCACAGGCTGACAGGGTAGCCCTCTGTTTTAAAGTTGAATAGTTTTCTATTTGACCAAGTCGGTGAGGTCGCCCAAAACAACCTGAACAGGGAATAACCTGAACATTTTGGCCTGATTTTGGGCTTGTTCAGGGTGTTTCCGGTTCAGGATTTCCGGTTCAGGATTGTTCCAAGTCCGGCATGTAAATCGCTTCCTCCCCACCTATGCACCGCAGCGAAGGCGAAAGGAAGAAGGAACAAGGAAGCCGACCGCAAGCGGTTGCGCTGACGCAAAGACTTCGTACTTCTCCTCCCCGAAATGGCTTTCTCCCTACCAGCGAGTGGAAACCAAGCCCAAACGAAAAGAAGCAAGTCTCCTCTTCCTTCCTTCGGTTCTGACGCAACGTAATCACCTGCGTGACTGCACCAGTGGTGGTCCTGCAGCCTCCTGTGACAGCGGCATCTAAGGTTCGAGTTGAGTATTGAGCACCCCAAGGCACGCAAGCACCAGGGTTGCGATATTCTGCAACGTACGCAACCCGAAAAAAAAACAACGGAGAAAACCATAAGGGAAGCACTTAAGTCGGGAAAATATTTATCGGAAACTGTTTCCGATAAATATTTTTTTTGTTTCCGATAAATATTTTTTTTGTTTCCGATAAATATTTTTTTGTTTCCGATAAATATTTTTTGTTTCCGATAAATATTTTTCTGTTTCCGATAAATATTTTTTTTGTTTCCGATAAATATTTTTCTGTTTCCGATAAGTATTGATCACTTTGGCAGTAGGTTCACCTACTTCGTCCCGTGGACGACCGCGACGAAGCCAAATACGATCGTTTTTCTATCTAGTTTCGGGTCGAAAGCCTCCCCAGCAAAGGCTGTTCAATTTTCAACACCAGATACGCAAACCTTTTCGAATGCAGCACACGGGTATCCAACAAGTGACATCTAACTATCTGGTTGCATTGAGCAGTATCCGGATCTGAAAGCTGAAGACTTTGTACCACAACCGCACAAAGGTCACGAACTGCAGTTGCAGTAAAACTGCGTCTTGCGCACGAGCGCGGAAATCCGCCACCCACCATTCGGCTAGATATTGCAAGAACACAACTGCAAAGCTTACTACAAACGGATAGTGTTACAAAGGCGAACGAATCATGCGAGAACCTACGTAGGGGCCCCTCAACAGCTTTCAGAACGGCAAGTCAAGAAAAGGATAAGTTTGCACATTCTACTTCCGTCTGATCTGCATGTTCCCCAGTTCTACCCTTCGTTGATCTGTTGTGTGTATTCGCAACGACTTCATCCGGGTCCTATGCGGCCCCAATACGACAAAACTGCATGCGGTCCTGACCAGGTAACATCCTCCTACCTGAAAATGTCTAACCACGACTACGGATTTGGTGCCATCGAGGCAGCCATGGAGTGTAAGTATGCCAACGGGGCTTAGTAGTATCGGGGCTGCCGTGCATACTAGTTCCCGTAAAATATTTGTTTCCCTTGACTTGTGCCATGTCGGACGGTAGGATTTTCCGCGTCAGCCTCATTTCAATCCTGGAGACAAAAGCACTCACACAATAAAGACTAGCCCATTTCACGGGCCAAAACTGCCTTTGTTGCAGAAATCAGCAACACAGGCAAGCGATGACAGAACAGCGCACACGAAGACGACCGGCTCTGAAGAGACCCGCGCCGCAAACTGCGCGAGCAGAGGGTGCCAAGCAAACCAGGAAGGAAGGCGAGGAGATTCAGATGGCACAGCAGGACGCCCGCGAGGGATCACCGAGGTCGAAAGACAGAAAAGGGAAAGCAGGCGTGGCCGGCTTGAAAAGCTGCAAGCGCGGAGAAGGCACAGGTACAGAGCAGTCCACATGCAGACGAGCAGTGAAGCGGCCCACATCACAGAGGTCTATCACACTGGCTCCGGATTACTTAGGGTCCTCGCAAAATCCAATGAAATTGCTTGCCCAATGGGACTCCCCTTGGGCACATTTCGCACTGGGGACTAGTCCCCAGGAACCCGTATCAAAAATATTTATCGGAAACAAAAAAATATTTATCGGAAACAAAAAAATATTTATCGGAAACAGAAAAATATTTATCGGAAACAAAAAATATTTATCGGAAACAAAAAAAATATTTATCGGAAACAAAAAAAAATATTTATCGGAAACAAAAAATATTTATCGGAAACGTTCCGATAAATATTTTCCCCACTTAAGTGCTTCCGATATGGTTTTGTCTCAAAAAACAATGCCGAGCCGGGTAACACCTGGGACACCCATCCCCATTTTAGGGGGTGTCCCAGGGTTTACCCGATTCAACATGAATCCAATTCCGGTATGCAGTACACGTTACGTTATGAAAATACTACGGCGTATATAGGTAAGTCTTTGCTATGACTTCACTACGAACAGCGGTCACCAAAGCTGGTTCACCATTCGTGGGAGAAATTGGTCTCAGAATTCACATGAGGCAATGCTCCCAAAATCCAAACCTGAAACGGTAACATACCCAGTTTCACTGGAGTGCCCGGTCCCGGCGAGCTACGAGGGAACGAACCTGTAAGAGTGCCAACGCTACTCTTTCAATATTGTACATATAAAAGGTGTCACGGGATAAGCCGGCAGCCGCTGCTTAACGGTTACAGTGCATGCTAATCCATGTGGTTCATGTACTTAAAAGAACTCAATGCTTAACGGCTTATCACGTGGGCGGCCCTGAGATTACCCCCTCAGGTGACACCACTTTATCTTTAGCCATACTTCTTACGGCTTGAATACGTTGCGGACGCTGGACCGAATCAGAGAAGTTTCATCACACCCCTTCCTTCCCCCTGCACAGGCAAAATCAAAAAGAGAAGAGAGACCGCAACGCAAAACCGGATGGAAATTGCTTGAGAGATGCGTCAAGATAGATAGGGCAAGGGAGACTTCACGCCTGATTGGACATTCCTCTCGACGCGGACGAGCCGACCCGAACGCAGAAGAAGTTCCTCCCCTCTTCCCTCCCCGTGGATAACAAGAGAGACAAAAAAACAACTACCGTAAACGGAAATAAGTTGGACCGGACAAAATGGTCCAACTCACCTATTTCGGGCTCTCGCGGTCCAACTTTTGTCCGGTCCAACTATTTTCGGGGGGTCCTGTGCACTTAGTGAAATTTCGCGGCTGACCACTGACCAACACTGGCTTCACTTCCTTAGTTTGCAAGTCGCGCATGAGCCCGCCGCCAGGAGTTCTAGAACACTGCGCGGCACAACCCGCAGTGTCCCATCCGTCTGCCCCTTTGCTTTGGTAGAGTGCAAACGCAAAAATGTAGAGTGAAAACTAAGTGGATCGAGGTTGGCTGACACTGAAGGGTGGAGCTGCTTATGTTGCGTAGGTCGGCTGAGTCAGGATAGTGGCGGAGGTGGGTGTCGTCGTTTATCGTCAGGACGTGGTCTGATGTAGCTGTTTCGTCACACCCGGGCACTCTACATTTGACCTTCGTACCGTAGGGCATGATGCCTCGGCGTACGATGGCCTGCAACAAGTCAGTTGTGCCATGTAACTTTCGTAGTTTTGTGAAAGTCTGTGCGCGCATACAGCTCGGTGGCGTTACTTCTGATAGACGTTTCCGCACCTCGTGGTCGCGTAAACGCTCGGCACAGCGCCGAATGAAGCGCCCGGATTCTTCCATCTGTGCTTACCTGTCGTCCTCCGGACCGTTTGACATGGATTTTTTTTTTTCAACCCCGCCTAAGCAGGGAAGTAGCTTGGGCTCTGGGCCCCACGTAAAATCCTACCAAATGTTGTACAGAGCGCTTTTCAGGGTCCTCGGGGCACTTTGTGTGTGTGGAGCTCAGACTGACACTGTGTTGGGGGGTGTTCGGACAAAATGCGGCGCGTGCAGGTGGGTTTTGCTCATGGAAGGTAGCAACACAGCAAGAATTGCTAACCGCTTTGTAGCCCACAGAGACTGTGGCAACTTTGATGTGAGCTAACTTATAGTTGTCGCTACTGTCCACCACAGAGGCTGTCCTTCGGGAAGCAAAAGAACCATGCGAAGAAGGCGAGTGCCGCTTAGCGGTTTTCTGCGACAGCAGGGCGGCTAACACTACACACGTCAAGACCAGCGCCGCAGGCGCGGAAAAATTGATATTGCCGCTTTGTAGTCCACAGGGACTGCGGCAAAGTTGATGCGAGTCAAGTGCGCACTTATGCACTCTGCAGGGTGCTCCTCTTTGTGGTTGTCACTACTGCCCACCACAGAGAGCAGCAGTCTTCTTGGCAACACGACACGAAACATGTGTATTACACAAGCCAAAAATGCCAGCGCCGCAGGCGCGGAAAATTTGCCAAGCTATTGGGCCAGTATTGCCCAAAATTGAGGGTGTACGTTGCTAGACCCATGATCCAGAGGTCGTACTGTAGCATCATCCCCACCCACTGCACTGCCTACAACACACCACTGCCCACCGCACCACCCACCCACTGCACTACCTCCACGACCTCCCACCACATGACCACCCACTACCGCCGCCCCCCCACGACACCACCGGCCGCTGGCTATAACTATAGTTTTTCTTTTTTTTTTGGATGTTGTATGGGGTTAACATTGGGTATATGAAGCTACTTCTCTGCGCCTAAGTGAAAACGTGCCTGGGCGGAAATATGTTGGACCGGACAAAATGGTCCAACTGTTTTGGTCGTCGCGCGGTCCAACTTTTGTCCGGTCCAACATATTTCCGGTCCAACATATTTCCGGTCCAACTTATTTCCGTTTACGGTATAACACCGTGTAATGGAAGCCACTTATGCCGCTTTCTCTAATGACGAGTCTGACCAGGCCTCAAACGTGTCTACGCAAACTGCTTGGGATACTAGCGGCATGGTGGGTCTCTGCAGGATCATTTCAGCCAGGAACCACTCGTAATGGCGTGTGTTCATTTTCTACACAGAAGGCGTTCCGTTCCTCTTCCCCCGTCGTCCACTTGCAGCGCAGCAGCAGCAAAAAAAGGAAAGGGCACAACCAAGCGTTTTGACCGCAAGGTCCCCAACCCCCCGAGCTCATCAAACGGCGAGTGTACCGCCCAGGCCTCGCATATCGGAACGAGGGCGCAAGCCGCTTGGACACTTTGTATCACGGCGAGTATCTGTGAAGGCATGCGGCCACATTCCTCTCCACACGGAAGCTAAGCCGATACCATGCAGGGTCAAAACCTTGTGTCTTTTTGGTACATGGCCACCAAAAATATTCCGGAAAAAAATTGGGGTTTTTGAATTTTAAAATTTTGGATCAAAAACTGCGGTAATTTTTGAGGAAGTTGAGCAATTCTTTTTTCCAAGTTTTTTTGGGGGCCATGGGCCCCGCGGCAGCGTTTAAAAAAGACACAAGGTTTTGACCCTGCATGATACAGAAGGTCCCACTTTCCACCATTTGCGCACTTAACATGGTCTGCAGAATAACACGAAAAGCCTCCAGGCAAACCCCCATTTTCAAATTTCTTCTTCCTCCGCTCTCCCCGCACACATGCACCTCCCCGAGGCAGGATTTTCCTGTGCTCTCGTTGCATGGGGTGGTGACCAGCTGTGACGAGCTGCGACAACAGCCGCCTGACAAACCCGACTCACACCGCTGTGCTGTCTCCAGGGACTCTGGTTTCGCGCTGATGAGGTTCGCCTTATGCGTCCTATACTTAACCCCTTACGGACAGAGAGGAGGTTGGTTGTCCAGCGCGCAGAAAGCCTTCTGGGGAATCTAAGGGTCAAACTCGAGAGTGTTACGGCTCCAAAATGGGAAACCCGGTTCCCGTCGGAACGGTTTCGTAACACATCTCTTCACAGCAGCTGCCATGGATCCTTTTTGACGTGTCTTTATTCTGAAGGCCCAGTGTCCGAACTCCAGCTCGGGGTTTGACTTTTTCGACATAAATATATACGTCCCTCGTCCGTAAAGGGTTAAGAGACCGAAAAACGGTGCAGATAGGACCGGTGCGGTGATGAACACACAACCATTTGAAGCATGTTCTTGCAATCCTCGCCCCACACGCAAGCTGTCTCCAGGGGGGAAAAGAAGGAAAACCCAAAGGAGAAAGGACTCCTACTGCCGGAGCACTCTGACATGCTGTTAGCTCACGGCTGGAATACATTCCTTTTCTTCATGGCCGAAGGCCCAAAACGAAGATGTCCCTCCCCTCTCTCTTCTCTTCTCCCCACCCTCACCATGCGCAAAAAAAAAAAAAAAAAAAAATAGCAAAGGGGGAAAACAATCAGAAATAAAAGGAAAAGAGAAGGCCATGATACGAAAGGCAAGGAAAGCAAAACATAATTGAACCGGGAATTCGCCAGCCCCTCTTGGCGGATTTGCCTGTGCTCTAGTAGCACGGGTGGTCCTTGCTGTGACGAGCTGCGAACAGCCGCCTGGCAAACCAGACTCGCACCGCTGTCCTGTCTGCAGACACTCAGGCTCTGCGCTGATGATGGTCCGCCTTACGTGCCCGTGGCTTAAAGGACCGAAACCTGGCGCAGACGGGACCGGTGCGGTGTTGGGCACATATCCATTCCAAGCACGTTCTTGCAATCCCCCTCCGCCGCTGCAGGCGTTCTGCGCCGACGCGGGACTCCTTCTCGTGATAGCTCATACATTCCCCGTTTGTACGTTACGTACACGTCGCTCGAGCGCACAAACGACCCAGGATTATCCATAGCTGTATTACGGATATCGGTATCCAGAAAAACTCGTGGCGTCCCCGGTCTGGGGTCGAGCCAGAGGCTCATTGTGCGCAAATCTGTCGAGCGCTCCACGAGAAGATGCTCGAACCGTTCGCGAGCACTGAAAGCGACGCGGCGTCAGAGGACAGCGGGTGGACGCTGGAGGACAAGCTGGACCAGCTGCTGGCGGGCAGCACCCGCACGCTCGCCTCGCGGGGCGGCGGCCGGAGACCGTCGCAGAAGCCGGCGGCCCGGCACGGGCGGCTGCCGCCGACAAGCCGGCGCGACCCGCCCATGCTCGCGGCCGCCCTGCAGGCTGAGGTGCTCGCCGGCGGCGGCGGCGGCGCGTCCGCCGCCCGCAGCGTGCTGGCCGTCGAAGCTGGTCGGCGGCGGGGGGGGGTCCGCTCCTTAGCGGGAACTCTCGCCTACGCGACGACGGCGGCCTCGCGAATTTCGCCGGAAGCCCAGAATCAAGAAGAATACCGACGCACCCGGACAACCGGCAAGCGTTCCATCGCCAACTGACACAAAAAAAGCTAGCCGGAGAGGCTTTTTGGTCGCAATTATCTGTCTAAATTTACTTCCCTTCACTACCTGACTCCCAGAGTCATTGGTCGACCGGAGACTCTGAAAAATCACCAGACCTCAAAACCTGCAAAAACGCTCAAAAAGGGAGGAAAACGAAGGTGGAACTCATGCGGTGACCGTCGATGCCCCGTCGGGATGGACGTGAGAACAGCGTCGGGGTTGCTCCACGAGAAGATGCTCGAACCGTTCGCGAGCACTGAAAGCGACGCGGCGTCGGAGGACAGCGGGTGGACGCTGGAGGACGAGCTGGACCAGCTGCTGGCGGGCAGCACCCGCACGCTCGCCCCGCGGGGCGGCGGCCGGAGACCGTCGCAGAAGCCGGCGGCCCGGCACGGGCGGCTGCCGCCGACAAGCCGGCGCGACCCGCCCATGCTCGCGGCCGCCCTGCAGGCCGAGGTGCTCGCCGGCGGCGGCGGCGGGTCCTCTTGAAGCCGAAGAGTGTTCTCAGGGGTCTCAGATAGCCCTACTTGGCCACCCCGCCTGCAGCGCCTGCGGTGGGCAGGCACACCTTGTAAATAGAGTGGGTGCAGCAGGTGCACCCTGCCTAGAATCCGGCTTTACCAGCAATACGAATTAAGGATACAGGTTGACCCAGGAAAACGGAAACTAAGAGAGGGAAATGTCAAAGATCACGGGTCTGGAGTTCGTGGAGTCATCGGTGAGAGCAATGCAGAAGTTGTCGCCGTTTCATGAGGAAACGAGACGTGGTCAGTCCATGCAGAGACGACTCGTAGCCAGCAGGACCTTTTGCGAAAAGGTCTCTGGTGAGGACCTGATCGGTTTCTTTCTCGCCCTAATGACAGAGGAGGAGAACGTTGACATCTGGAAGCGCCTTTCTGGTAGGCTTTCAGAAGCCTTCAAACAGCCTTGACGACGAGGCGAGCCGCATCGTGAGCGGTTTGGACTGGGCACGTGCCCGGTACAGGGCTGTTGGAATGGTCGTGGGTGACAATCTCTGAAAGAACCGGGGAAAGGCTGCCGAGATTGGCGTTGGCGGGGGGCGGCGCGTCCGCCGCCCGCAGCGTGCTGGCCGTCGAAGCTGGTCGGCGGCGGGGGGGGTCCGCTCCTTAGCGGGAACTCTCGCCTACGCGACGACGGCGGCCTCGCGAATTTCGCCGGAAGCCCAGAATCAAGAAGAATACCGACGCACCCGGACAACCGGCAAGCGTTCCATCGCCAACTGACACAAAAAAAGCTAGCCGGAGAGGCTTTTTGGTCGCAATTGTCTGTCTAAATTTACTTCCCTTCACTACCTGACTCCCAGAGTCATTGGTCGACCGGAGACTCTGAAAAATCACCAAACCTCAAAACCTGAAAAAACGCTCAAAAAGGGAGGAAAACGAAGGTGGAACTCATGCGGTGACCGTCGATGCCCCGTCGGGATGGACGTGAGAACAGCGTCGGGGTTGCTCCACGAGAAGATGCTCGAACCGTTCGCGAGCACTGAAAGCGACGCGGCGTCGGAGGACAGCGGGTGGACGCTGGAGGACGAGCTGGACCAGCTGCTGGCGGGCAGCACCCGCACGCTCGCCCCGCGGGGCGGCGGCCGGAGACCGTCGCAGAAGCCGGCGGCCCGGCACGGGCGGCTGCCGCCGACAAGCCGGCGCGACCCGCCCATGCTCGCGGCCGCCCTGCAGGCTGAGGTGCTCGCCGGCGGCGGCGGCGGCGCGTCCGCCGCCCGCAGCGTGCTGGCCGTCGAAGCTGGTCGGCGGCGGGGGGGGGTCCGCTCCTTAGCGGGAACTCTCGCCTACGCGACGACGGCGGCCTCGCGAATTTCGCCGGAAGCCCAGAATCAAGAAGAATACCGACGCACCCGGACAACCGGCAAGCGTTCCATCGCCAACTGACACAAAAAAAGCTAGCCGGAGAGGCTTTTTGGTCGCAATTATCTGTCTAAATTTACTTCCCTTCACTACCTGACTCCCAGAGTCATTGGTCGACCGGAGACTCTGAAAAATCACCAGACCTCAAAACCTGAAAAAACGCTCAAAAAGGGAGGAAAACGAAGGTGGAACTCATGCGGTGACCGTCGATGCCCCGTCGGGATGGACGTGAGAACAGCGTCGGGGTTGCTCCACGAGAAGATGCTCGAACCGTTCGCGAGCACTGAAAGCGACGCGGCGTCAGAGGACAGCGGGTGGACGCTGGAGGACGAGCTGGACCAGCTGCTGGCGGGCAGCACCCGCACGCTCGCCTCGCGGGGCGGCGGCCGGAGACCGTCGCAGAAGCCGGCGGCGGCTGCCGCCGATAAGCCGGCGCGACCCGCCCATGCTCGCGGCCGCCCTGCAGGCCGAGGTGCTCGCCGGCGGCGGCGGCGGCGCGTCCGCCGCCCGCAGCGTGCTGGCCGTCGAAGCTGGTCGGCGGCGGGGGGGGGGTCCGCTCCTTAGCGGGAACTCTCGCCTACGCGACGACGGCGGCCTCGCGAATTTCGCCGGAAGCCCAGAATCAAGAAGAATACCGACGCACCCGGACAACCGGCAAGCGTTACTGACACAAAAAAAGCTCGCCGGAGAGGCTTTTTGGTCGCAATTATCTGTCTAAATTTACTTCCCTTCACTTCCTGACTCCCAGAGTCATTGGTCGACCGGAGACTCTGAAAAATCACCAGACCTCAAAACCTGAAAAAACGCTCAAAAAGGGAGGAAAACGAAGGTGGAACTCATGCGGTGACCGTCGATGCCCCGTCGGGATGGACGTGAGAACAGCGTCGGGGTTGCTCCACGAGAAGATGCTCGAACCGTTCGCGAGCACTGAAGATGAGCGACGCGGCGTCAGAGGACAGCGGGTGGACGCTGGAGGACGAGCTGGACCAGCTGCTGGCGGGCAGCACCCGCGGGGCGGCGGCCGGAGACCGTCGCAGAAGCCGGCGGCCCGGCACGGGCGGCTGCCGCCGACAAGCCGGCGCGACCCGCCCATGCTCGCGGCCGCCCTGCAGGCTGAGGTGCTCGCCGGCGGCGGCGGCGGCGCGTCCGCCGCCCGCAGCGTGCTGGCCGTCGAAGCTGGTCGGCGGCGGGGGGGGGTCCGCTCCTTAGCGGGAACTCTCGCCTACGCGACGACGGCGGCCTCGCGAATTTCGCCGGAAGCCCAGAATCAAGAAGAATACCGACGCACCCGGACAACCGGCAAGCGTTCCATCGCCAACTGACACAAAAAAAGCTAGCCGGAGAGGCTTTTTGGTCGCAATTATCTGTCTAAATTTACTTCCCTTCACTACCTGACTCCCAGAGTCATTGGTCGACCGGAGACTCTGAAAAATCACCAGACCTCAAAACCTGCAAAAACGCTCAAAAAGGGAGGAAAACGAAGGTGGAACTCATGCGGTGACCGTCGATGCCCCGTCGGGATGGACGTGAGAACAGCGTCGGGGTTGCTCCACGAGAAGATGCTCGAACCGTTCGCGAGCACTGAAAGCGACGCGGCGTCAGAGGACAGCGGGTGGACGCTGGAGGACGAGCTGGACCAGCTGCTGGCGGGCAGCACCCGCACGCTCGCCTCGCGGGGCGGCGGCCGGAGACCGTCGCAGAAGCCGGCGGCGGCTGCCGCCGATAAGCCGGCGCGACCCGCCCATGCTCGCGGCCGCCCTGCAGGCCGAGGTGCTCGCCGGCGGCGGCGGCGGCGCGTCCGCCGCCCGCAGCGTGCTGGCCGTCGAAGCTGGTCGGCGGCGGGGGGGGGGTCCGCTCCTTAGCGGGAACTCTCGCCTACGCGACGACGGCGGCCTCGCGAATTTCGCCGGAAGCCCAGAATCAAGAAGAATACCGACGCACCCGGACAACCGGCAAGCGTTACTGACACAAAAAAAGCTCGCCGGAGAGGCTTTTTGGTCGCAATTATCTGTCTAAATTTACTTCCCTTCACTACCTGACTCCCAGAGTCATTGGTCGACCGGAGACTCTGAAAAATCACCAGACCTCAAAACCTGAAAAAACGCTCAAAAAGGGAGGAAAACGAAGGTGGAACTCATGCGGTGACCGTCGATGCCCCGTCGGGATGGACGTGAGAACAGCGTCGGGGTTGCTCCACGAGAAGATGCTCGAACCGTTCGCGAGCACTGAAAGCGACGCGGCGTCAGAGGACAGCGGGTGGACGCTGGAGGACGAGCTGGACCAGCTGCTGGCGGGCAGCACCCGCACGCTCGCCTCGCGGGGCGGCGGCCGGAGACCGTCGCAGAAGCCGGCGGCCCGGCACGGGCGGCTGCCGCCGATAAGCCGGCGCGACCCGCCCATGCTCGCGGCCGCCCTGCAGGCTGAGGTGCTCGCCGGCGGCGGCGGCGGCGCGTCCGCCGCCCGCAGCGCGCTGGCCGTCGAGCTCGTCGGCGGCGGCGGCGGGGGGAGCGACCGCTGTTTCGACGGAGCCCTCGCGTACGAGGCGGCGGCCCTGCGCGCGTTGCTGAGGCGGGAGCGGGCGGAGACCGTGCGGCTCACGACGCTGAACCGCGCCCTGCAGCCCTTCGCGTTCAGAACCGACACAGACGGCCTCCCAGCCGGCACCGATTTGACCCCACCAAACACCGCCGCCGTCGATGACCTCCAGCACCAACTCCTCGCTGCGCAAGGCGAGCTTGCCGAGTCGAAGGCAGCACTCGCCCGGCTTCACTCCAGGTGCGACACTCTCGCGGGCCAACTGCGTGCGGCTGAGGAGGCTGTGGTGGTGGAGGCGAAGCCTGCGCCGCCGCCGGAATTTGATGATGCTGCAGCAGAGGTTGTGGCGGGGCTCCAGCGGGAGCTGGCGGCGTGCCGGGTGGGGTGGGAGGAGGACGCGGAGCGCGCGGCGGTTCTTCTGGCGCAGAGCGAGCGAGACAAGAGCGGCGCCGACGCGGCAAAGCAGGCCGCCGCTGACATGTACCGGAAGGTGATGGAGGCGGACCGGCGCAGAGAAGAAGCCGAGGCCGATGCGGCGGCCGCCCGCGCTAAGCTGCAAGCCGCGAGCTCCGCCGCCGGACCCGTCGGCGATGCCGACGCCAGGCACAGCGCGAGGCTCGAGGAAGCCCAAGCCGCGGCGCAGCGGGGTGCCGAATTCCGCCTGCTGTCCCTGCAGTTTCTCCGCCGTCTCTGGGCAGGTGTGTTGTGTGTGTTGTAGACCTGTTTTTACGTGTATGCCTTCCTGTGCGAGAGGCATCCACGCCGCCTTCAGTTTCAAGTAACCGCGGATGCTCCCGTGTTCAACTGGTTGTTGTGTGTGTGTTGCCGTCTTCCGGCGTGCCGGTTGACCGTTTCCCTACCCGTATTTTTACATAAGAGCCAGCTTGAAAGGAAATGCTCGACGATGCTGCCCGACAAAGAACAGAAGGGATCCCAAGTGCTGTAACTACCGAACCACGTGTTGAACGGACGTGAGGTCATGCGGGTCTACCCCTACACGACAAATCACACAAACACAACATGTCAAAGTCCTGAGTGAGAAAGCAACATACGGTGGTGTAAGCGACGAACAAATCAGATTGTGTTTGTATTGGATTTGTCCCTTACCTCTATATTTCCTCCCTTCCATTCGGAGTCGAAGCAGCTACGTCGAGTATTTCCACTGAGTCATTTTCAGGTGAAGAATTCTGATCAACCACCAAAACACGCTGCTTACGTTTTTTTTTAGTCTGCGCAATCCATTGAAGGGCAACCCGCAAGATGGTTGGTACGTGGTCTGGCTGAAAACGCGACTGGAAAATATACAAACCAGGAGGGAATGCTCGTCATTGGATGGTAAAGCGACCGCAAGAGTAGCGGTGGTCTCATTGTCGCGGCTTCACTCATTCTACACTCCTCTCGTGTCACTGCACGAAGTTGGGCACCGTTCCTTTGAAGGAAGTTGCAGAGGGGGGAGGGTTGCCAGCTGCAGCGTTACGAGCTGGAGTAAACAAGCGGCTGCCACACACGCTTTTCAAGTGTGCATTTCCACCCCGTTATTCGGGGGTGTCTCGTGCACGCGAGCGCCTAGGCGCTGGCAGCAGACCCGCGAAAAGACTTGATGCTAGCACATACAGAAGAGGCAAGAAGCTGTCCAAACACTAGACCCCTATTCCTCAGCATCCGCATCAAACCTGCATGCGAGACAGTGTTTTGTCTGAACAGTAAACAACCAACCGAACACCATACTACGAGTTTCCCTCTATCCAATTGCCACACAAGAGCACGAAACGAACCCACACCCGCAGCGAATGTCGGGCACCGCGTCGGCGGCGACGCGATGCCGGCCGTGTACAAGAAGCTCAGCGCCAGCTGCGTAGCCGCCCCGGGCCTCGCCGGCGCCCCCTCCTCCGAGGACACCCTCACTCTAAGCACTGAAACCGCATTTTTCTTGGTTGTCAGTAAAACTGAACTGGGGGGTTTCCGCCGAAATCTTCCGTTTTTCTAATTCTAAGTGACGCTGAAACCGCACTTTTCAGTCACAGTGGACAAAAGTGCATGGGTGTCACGTAGAGTGAGGCTCACTCTAAGTGACCAGTGACTGTCTTAGATTAGACAACGGGCTCAGAAGGACTAAACACACACTGAGCTCGCAGCAGCTCTCGCATTGCTGATGCAGTAGAGGTGGCGAACCTTGATGAATCAGTGATGATGGACCTGGACACGCTCTCTGTGCTGGATCTGCATGCTCTCGCTGACGGTCGTCGCGTCGACCGTCGAGAACTCCGCGTTCGAGTACTGCTTCGCGAAGATCGCCCGCCGCCTGGCCGACTGGGAGGACCGGCTTGCCCAGCAAGCAGCGGAGCTGGCGGCCGCCGCGTGCGCCAAGGCGATGGCAGCGAAGAAGACTTGATGCTACCATCATACATACATGGAGAGGCAAGATTCTGCCCAAACACTAAACCCTATTCTTCGAAGAAGACTTGATGCCAGCATCAAACATGCATGCGAGACAGCGTTCTGTCCAAACCGCATACAACGATATTCCCCCCCCCCCTCTCCAAATGCCACACAAGAGCACGAAACGAACTCCAACCCCGCAGCGAATGTCGGGCACCGCGTCGGCGGTGACGCGATGGCGGCCGTGTACAAGAAGCTCAGCGCCAGCTGCGTCGCAGCCCCGGGCCCCGCCGGCGCCCCCTCCTCCGAGGACACCCTCTCGCTGACGGTCGTCGCGTCGACCGTCGAGAACTCCGCGTTCGAGTACTGCTTCGCGAAGATCGCCCGCTGCCTGGCCGACTGGGAGGACCGGCTCGCTCAGCAAGCAGCGGAGCTGGCGGCCGCCGCGCGCGCCAAGGTGCAGGCAGCGGAAACGGCGGAGCTTGCGGCCGCCGCCGCGGAGAAGCGGGCGGCGTCGTGGGAGGCGAAAGCCAAGCAGCTGGACCGCGCGTTGAAGAAGCTCGCCGAGCGGCAGAAGGCGCAGGACGCCGAGAAACGCGCCAACCACCCCTCCTCAGCGGCGGCTGCCGCCGCCGCGATGGATTACCCGGTACTGGACCCGGACGAGGCTGCTGCGGACCGGATCCCGCCAACCCTGAACCCTGTGGCGCAGGCGTTCCTGAAGAGGATGCTCGCTACCAAGCAGCGCTCCGAAGAGCGCCGGCGGCAGGCCGCCGACAGCGTGCGGAGCGAGTTCGCGAAGAAGATGACGTCGCGGCTGCAGGCCGAGAACCTCGTCGGGCCCGCGGGAGACGCTTCGAACGGCGAAGAAGAAGGCGGCGCGGCGCCGTGCACCCCCGCGTCCCCATTATCGGGGCCGGCTGTCTCCGCCTTCAAGACCAAAGGGCACTCCGACGTGCCTCAGTCCCCAGCGCTCCCTGTGCCTGGCGCGTTGAAGCGCTTGCCCGGCAGTCGACAGCAGAAGACGGGAAGTAGCCACCCGCCGTCGTCAGCCCTGGGGAGTACGCTGCCGCCTGACAAAAAAGAGGCGCCGCCCGACCTGCCACCGCCCGATCCGCCGGTCGCCAGCTTCTTCGCGTCCCTCGGCAGTGACTGCGTGTCTGCTTCTCTCTTCCAGGGTTAGTCGTGGCATCCTGCGAATGCACCACCGCTGCGCGGCGGAGGGAATCTTTTCCGCGGAACCCATTTTGCGTTTTCCCTTCACTCGATGATGTGTGTGAAAAGTCGCATCGGGAACAGTTCTCCTGCTGCAGGAAACAGCAGGGGCGGAACATTCCCCCCTACCCGGCCTTGCGGGCAGGTCCACTGCACCAGGGACGCTTCCCGCCACGTCAATACATGGCTGTTTTGCTTGTTCTCCAATCTTAGTCTTGCAAATTGAAATTGGAGCTGCAGGCCTCTTGCAGTACCCCACAGAGGGTTGTTTCTCCTAGCCAACTGCTGAAAGTGGCCCACCCTCCCTTTCCCCCAGGTTGGAAACGTCACTGGGTTGTTTCTCCAACATTGGTGGGACCTTTTCTACGTCACCTCGCGCCACAGCACACACTACCGTGTGTCGCAGTGATGCCTCCAAGGTTTTGCATTTGCTTCATGGATAAACGCACCAAGTGGCTTCAATGCGGCAACGGAAGTTCTTGCACCCGTAGACCAAAGAAAGTAGTTGGCACGGCTCATTTTGTGCTGAGACGCAGCTTTCGGAACCCTGTCCTGGGCAGATGAAAGAAGCGAAAGGTCAGCGCAAGCATCCAATCGTGAGTTCGAGGTCTAGCAACCTTACAGCACACCAAACAAGTATTTCTGAAAGCAAATACCTCTGAGGAGGCCGTGACTGCGACGATACTAGCTCTCGTGCACACATGCGGACACAGCCAGCTGTCCTCAGTACGAGTGCTGTCATTAGGAGAATAGCTGCTCCTCTCGGTACCAAGCTGCGCGCGGGAACAATCGTGAGGACCCTGTCCCACTCCTACTGGGCATTGCCGCAGCGCCTGGGTATATCAGGTACCTTCGTAATGTGCTCATCCTCCTGGGTTCGATATCTCCGAGCTCGAATCCTACAGCATTGGCCAGGTTCATGAACTTAGCAAAAAACACGTAACGGCTGGCACAATGCCGTTTTGCGTGCCGGGAGTGAATTGTGTCCAAGTGCAAGTAGCAGGCAGTGGGCGACGCCATACGGGTTCTTGACCCGCGCTTGCTCTCCCTTTGCCTCAAACATGCGTAACGATGCTTTGTGACAGACCGGCGGGGGGAGTGGATTGCCGACAAAAGAAAACCTGCACCCCGGTGCTTGACGATGAAGCTGCTGCGCGCCGGCCCCCAGCGGGCGTCGGCGGCCGCGCTGGGCCGGCCGCAGACCCGTGCTTTCCGCTATCGCGGGAACTCGGACTTGGACACCGGCACGCCCTGGTACTGGATGCCCATGGAGGCGCCTAACTACTCCCAACTGCCCGAGCGGTTCGACGCCTACATGTGTGCTCTCTTTCTCTCTCTCATCGCTCCCTGCTCTTCATACGTGTGCCTATCAAGGGGTTGCCGCAACCAAGTTAATGGGAGAAAGCGGGGCACATGATTTTTAGCCACATGCAATGTGTGAGGAAACTGGACCGCCCGATTAGGACCTTCTGATCATGATCATTTGCGAAATTTGCCACCTGAAACCACGTCCAGGATTTGGGCTCAGGGTAGTGCGGTCAACGAAAACTCTAGTTTCCCTTTCTACCTTCTCCTACTCTCGCGGTGTACGGTTTTGGGGCTGACCCATCAGGCCGTTCGTAAGCTCCTGTCAAACATCCACGGAATTGCCCCGTTACAATCCCCCTTTTCTATTTTACACTATCTTCGAAGAAAACTTGATGCTAGCATTATTAAAAAAAATTTTGTTTGTTCCTGTGTTGTACAGTCTATTACTACAAGGTTCTTCCTCCCGGCCAATCCTTTTCCTACGCCCATTCCATCCAGTTGCCGATTTCCCTTACCTTCACTGTTCTGTCGGAGGCTTTAAACCTAGGAGATCTATTGCGGTTCACAGTACGACTGATGCAAGATTTTGAAATTTCTCCTGTGTTTTCCATGCCCATCCACAAGACACCCAGCTACACACGAAGAAAGTGCAGCGTTCCAGGATGGCCAACTCTGCCGTGCGAAGCGTTCCAAGGGCCAACCGTTCAAAAAGAGACGACTGCATCATCCGGGCAACAGCGCGGGGGGGAAGGAATTTGCTAGAGTCAGAAATCGCTGTTGTCTATCAGGAGGCTGGCTGCGGTTACCACCAAGCAAATGCAACCCAACCCCCAGGTTCAATGGATTCGGTCAAGAGATGCCGCGGTTGTTCTACAACATCTCTCCGAACGGTGAGCACGAAAAGTTCGGTCGGCACCAGGCACCGTTCCTCGGCTGCGCTGGGGTCATGTTCATTGTGCTGATGTACGTTTGGGGATACGGCCGCCTCATCCGTCTGTTCCGTGACGACGAGGACAACTTCAACGTCAAGCGTATCATGGACATCAAAAAGGTATGCCGGAGGACACTTCAACTGGATGTTACAGGAGACTCTAAGCACCAAGGTAGTCAGTCAGGTGTGGGAACAGTAGCTTCCCCACTGATGAGCTCTAACATGGTCTGCGTCCACGGGAGAAACCCGAAACGAAGTACGAGGTTCGCAGAACACCGCTGTGCAAAAAAAAAGATTTCAGAGGACCAGTCCATCAGTGTTTCATACCCTATTTCCGGAGTCCCGGTCTCCGCACAACCGGTGTTTGTCCGCGCCGCCAGCAGAGGGGGTCGGCTGCGGGCGTTCTAGATGATGTGGATCCGCTTTTGTGAAGGGACTGACCTTTTGAAGCCTTGATGTGGGTCAGCTTTCCTGAAGGGACTGGCCTTTTGAAGCCTTGATGTGGGTCAGCTTTCCTGAAGGGACTGGCCTTTTGAAGCCTTGATGTGGATCAGCTTTCCTGAAGGGACTGACCTTTTGAAGCCTTGATGTGGGTCAGCTTTCCTGAAGGGACTGACCTTTTGAAGCCTTGATGTGGGTCAGCTTTCCTGAAGGGACTGACCTTTTGAAGCCTTGATGTGGGTCAGCTTTCCTGAAGGGACTGGCCTTTTGAAGCCTTGATGTGGATCAGCTTTTCCGAAGGGGCCAACGCGAGTACCCTTACCTCCTACCTGGCGAAACAGTCAAGGAATCGGTTTTGAAACAGTTAGCTGGAGAAGAGGACCCTTGGCATCGCGAACAACTCAGCACTCCCGTGCGGAATCCACGAGCCGACGTTCATGTTTTTGAAGTCCCGCCTCCCGCTGGCGCAGACGGGACCAGTGCGGTGGTGAGCACGTGTCCATTCCAAGCACGTTCTTGCAATCCTCCTCGAGAGAGGAGTCACAGGACTTTCGAAAGTAGCGTGCCGGAAACTCAAGACCAACCAGTGAAAGCGACCATGTGAACTTTTTCTTGCTTCAGACGTTGCCCACTTTAAACCACGGACTTATACAAACGTACCCACCCACGCACAAAGCCTGAACCAATCGAGGCTACAATTCCGAACAGCGAGCAGCCGGCAGGAGCTTCAGCCGTAACGTAAAGTAGCTGAAAACCTGGGCTATACTCCGCGTCAGGTGTTACCCATCATTGAATTCTCCACCCACGCACACAGTACCCGTTCGACAACAACTACCTGTGGGTTCCGGGCACCAGGGCGAACGATCCGAACTACCAGGCTCACATCCGCTCGTCCGGTTCGTACTAGGAACATCGCGTATCTCGGCTTGCAGTTTCTGCCGTCTTGCCTTGCGACAGCCGGCCCGTCCCTGCGTGCTGGCATCGGACCACGCCTCCACGAGGGTGCAGCTTTGAGTCGAAGCCGACCCACCGGTTGTCCGATAGACGCCGTCTCACCCCCGCAGGAACGGAAAGATATTGTCCCTCACGCGGACTAGCGACTCCCAGCCCAGGGAACTGGTCAGGACCTGGTGCGCCAGGGTCACCATCCGCAAGCACTGGCCGAGGGTATTTTCGGGTCCGGCCTTGCCCGACGCGGCTGTTACATTGCGCAGCTTTCCGCTCCTGTCGTCGCTCTTCGACCCCCTGGCATCCATCCATCCGGTGGTGCACTCGCCGGCTCCGACGAGGAACGCATTCGGCGGCGGGGCCGTCGCCTCAGCGTCGAAGTGTTTCGATTTCGCGTCGTTAAATTGTTCGATGGTCGTGGCATGGCTTAGGTGGGCACGATGCCACAAACACCCCCGAAGCAATGCTCGACGAAGTCGACAGCCTACGAACAACGAAAGGACGCAGTTCATGTGCGGGGTCTGCGACCGCTCTTCGCTACTGCTTGGGAGGTTAACCCTTCAGGACGGGGGACGTGTATTTGTGTCGAAAAAGTGTGAACCCGAGCTGGAGTTCGGACACTGCGCCTCCAGATCAAAGGCACGTTAAAAAGGATCCATGATTGCTGCTGTGGAAAGATGGTCCAAGGAGCACCAGGTTTCCCCATTTTGGAGTCGTGAAACTCTCGAGTTTGACTGGCAGATTCCCCAGCAGGCTTTCTGCGCGCTGGACAACCTCCCTCCCCCCTCCGTCCGTAACAGGTGTGTGTCTTAAAAGGCCGAAACACGGCGCAGACGGGACCAGTGCGGTGTTGAGCACATCCATTCCAAGCACGTTCTTGCAATCCCTCTGTCCGTAAGGGGTTAACTCGGTCTTGAGAGCTCCTCAATAGGTTTCGCGTCGCGGTACGTGTGTGCGTATTTATACCTACCCGCATTGCGTCAGTTGCCGCCACGCAGGTCCCAGGCCGCTGTTCGTTCTCGCGAATGCCAATCTAGTCCCGAGAACTCCGCCGTGGTTTCAGCACGCGGCGGCGTTGTTCGCCGGTGCAGCAAATCATGGTTGTCGCTTTTTTTTGTTCGGGGGTCCCCGCCCCCCCCGCGATCTATTTGGTTCTTTTCGTTCTTGTTTTCCTTAGTCCTTGCACCTTCCTTCTTTTTGCTTGAGTGAGGGGGAAGAGCGTGGTACGGGCACTGTCGGCAAAGGTTCAGAGGTCGAGAACATTTGCAGTACAGGAACCTCCCTTTCAAAGGATGTATTCGGATTGTCTCAAGCTTCGGATGAATGGATTGAGGTGACCCGCGGCATCATCAGTGGAGGGTAATTGTCAGCATCTTCGGACAACGTTCTTGCTCCCATAGATGCCAGACACGGCGCGTCTTGGAACACGGACCAAGGAGTCCAACACGCGTGCGACGTCTGCTGCGGCGGTGTCGTCGCAACGCGCTTGCAGTCGAAGCTGTTCTCATCAGGGTACTGGATAGACGGCTTTTGCGAGTCTTGCCGGTTCAGGGCAGCGGGGCACTTCTCCGGAGTAGCGATTAGCCCCTCCGGAGTCAGCGAGCTCCCCGTGATCCCGTGCCTGGGCTTACCTGCGGCAAGTGAGGCGCACAGCGACACCTCCTTCTACGCTTGCCGCGGGCGATCGATCCTTTTTTATTATTATTTATCCGTGTTTAAACCTCCTTTTTGTTCGTCGACGTTACAACCACGCAGCTTTCATCCCGTTTTTGGCCATTCGTTTCCCGTTGCCGCACAGCCCCCTTGCATTTCTTTTTTTGTTTTGCGGGCGTTGCACTGTATTCCGGCGAACACTGCCCGTTTACATGCCTACGATGGCCCGTGCTGGCCCTTTCCTTTCGGTGCCGGCTGGGTTACGGCTGAACGCCTTGAGTGGCATTTCTCTGTTTAGAGGCATCGTATCGGGCCGCAACTAGCTTCGATGACAGAATAACTTAGAGAAATTCGCACCCAGAACGGCCACACCCACACAATATACGATCCCGAACGGACCGGCTGCACATATCGTGCTCCGTTGTTCCTTGCGGACTTGCTCCCGACCTGGAACGACACGTGCTAGATCTGCTGATCATTTGGCCGCAGTTCTTGCTTAGGTGCGCTCCGTGTTCAATCGCTTCTTGCGGGAGTTTCTCACTACAGGTGTATGGTATCCTGTGGTGTGGTGTACATAGTGCACTGCTACGCGTATACGCAGTAGCACATGCGCTGATGCACAGGTGCGCTGATGCCGGTATTTAGGGATACAGCACACACCGTACCAGTACATGTACACCTACATGCGTAGTGCATGCGTGTAGCAGCACAGTGCGTATACCTAATACCTAAGCCCGCAGGAGGAGCTAGGTATTGGTACACGGAGTTTCTGCTCTCCGGATTGTCCGACGAGAACTGCCAAGAAAGGGAGAAGAAGTCTCAGCGGCCGATATCACTACTGCAAGGGATTGTTGATCGACAGCCCTATCCCGGGGAAACGAGCTTTTTTGGGCGAGATCACTTGAATGTCGTGTTGAGAAGGCTAGACTTTCTTTAACCCTGCCAGACCCCGAAGGTTGTCCGAACTTCTCTTATATAGGGAAGTCGGAGCCGACAACAAAACGGCGTACCGGAGCACCCATCGAAGCGCGGTCATCGCCCAAGCGCCGTGAAGAAGTGAAAATCGACGCGCAACCGATGAACCTGGACGAGCAGTCGAAAGAGAAGTGAGGCACCAAACGCGCGCCTGATCAAGACGAGCTAAAGAAGCGAAATCACGACACATCACGTGCGAAGAGATAACCGCGCCGCCGGCGATGCAGATTATCGCTACAGATTCTTTGCATTCTAACCCAAACTCTTATCGACCTTCGTGGTGTATAGACACCCTCACTGAAACTGGGCTCAGCGCAAGCGCCAAACCCCACAAGGTGCGCCACGCGTTGATGTTATTATTCCGGGAGTTCCCACGCAACCCTTGGCCCACAAGCCGCTCCGCACCAAAATGCTGTCCATCTCTCCTAGGCAAGACACGACAGAGTCAAACACACCGAAACTTCGGGGGGTCGGGGGGTGGTCCACAGGTCAAACTAAACAAGGCGCCCGTCGCTGTGCAGAGACCTAGAAAGCCGGAAGATGTCTTGGTGCACGATCGAGAGTGACCCGGTGGTCTTCAATGAGATGATCCAGAACTTCGGGGTCAAGGGTGTGGAGGTCCAGGAGGTACCCGTGCTTGACGCTGCGGAGCTTGGGCAGATGGGCACTGTGTACGGGCTCGTGTTTCTGTTCAAGTGGAAGCCGCAGAAGCGGGAGGTGAACATTGTCGACGCGCCGGACGTTTACTTCGCGAAGCAGATCGTCACCAACGCGTGCGCAACGCAGGCCATCGTCAACATCCTGCTGAACTGCGAGGGAACCGTCGACCTGGGGACGGACCTCAAGGATTTCAAAGCCTTCACCGACCCGCTGCCCGCCGACCAGCGCGGGGAGTGCATGGGCTCGCACGAGGTTTGTTCCTTTAAACTTTGCACAGCGATCGTCGTCAACAACGAACAAGTAAAAAAAAAATACTTGTATGCGTACTTCGAAGGAGGCTAGAGCGGGAGAAACAATACACCTACAAAGTCGGTATTTTTTGTTACGCTTACGCCCGCAGTGGCGTGTTTCGTGTGGGCTACAACACATTTACCTCCTTTGATCTTTTGCAGCTGGCAGCCTCCTCAAGTATTTCCTACAAAGCAGGTGCTTTTTCAAAAAAGGAAATCAAATAACGCAAGAAAATCACTACGAGCACACACTATGCTGAACTTCACAAACAAGCATAGGGCGGCCAACGGGATAAAGACAAAATAAAAATAAAATAAACGCTAACCCAATCAACTTCCGCCGGTGGAGTAAACCTGCCTAAAGAAATCAACTGCCTTCGGGCGGGCTAGTCTGACACTTGCTGTAATAGAAGGTCGAAAGCCACCAATCTGAACACCCATTCGGGACAGTGATTTATATATGGGTCTGGGGCTCGGGGCCACCCCGAGCGCGAAAAAAAAAAAAATTGAATTAATTTTGGGCTGGGGTTGGGGTAGGGCCGGGCACTACCAACCGGGATCAGCGGGGGTGAGCCACAGGGGAGGGACGAAGCCATGGCGAAGCCATGGCGAAAGCCATGACGGAGCCATGGCGAAGCCATGGGGGCAGGAAGAGTAAAAAGGAGGCGGGGAAAGAGGAGGCAGGAGGGGAGGGCCAAAGGGGGTGGTGGGAGGCGAGACGTTGACTACCAAGTCTAACTAAATTTGGATCCAAAATTGAACGTTGACTACCAATTCTAATTAAATTTGGATCCAAAATTGAACGTTGACTACCAATTCTAATTAAATTTGGGATCGGAAATTGGACGTTGACTACCAATTCTAATTAAATTTGGATTCAAAATTGGACGTTGACTACCAATTCTAATTAAATTTGGGATCGGAAATTGGACGTTGACTACCAATTCTAATTAAATTTGGATTCAAAATTGGACGTTGACTACCAATTCTAATTAAATTTGGGATCGGAAATTGGACGTTGACTACCAATTCTAATTAAATTTGGATTCAAAATTGGACGTTGACTACCAATTCTAATTAAATCTGGATCCAAAATTGAACGTTGACTACCAATTCTAATTAAATTTGGGATCGGAAATTGGACGTTGACTACCAATTCTAATTAAATTTGGATCGGAAATTGGACGTTGACTACCAATTCTAATTAAATTTGGATCCAAAATTGAACGTTGACTACCAATTCTAATTAAATTTGGGATCGGAAATTGGACGTTGACTACCAATTCTAATTAAATTTGGGATCGGAAATTGGACGTTGACTACCAATTCTAATTAAATCTGGATCCAAAATTGAACGTTGACTACCTATTCTAATTAAATTTGGAATTCGAAATTGGACGTTGACTACCAGTTCTAATTACATTTGGGGTTCGGCATCAGACGTTGACTACCGGTTCTAATTGAATTTGGAATCAATACTGGTGCGGAAATTCTTCGCTGTATCGTACCGTGCGCTGGGGGGCGCTGCCCCCCAGACCCCCCCTCTCTTACAAATTAGCTTAACCATTTTGTCTGATTCTTATTACCAACACTGAGGTTGGGTTGTGTTGGGCTGGGCTGGCATGGTAGTGTTTGACTACCAATTCTAATTAATTTTGGATCCCACGCAGGACCCCGAGGGCGAAAAGGACTTTTCTACAGAGGAGGAAAAGCTATATAAACCCCTGTTCGGGATCGCCAAAAAAAAAAAAAAAAAAAAAAAAAAGACGTTAACCCAAACAACTTCCGCCGGTAGAGAAATCTTGCCTAAAGGAATCAACTGCCTTCGGGTAGGCTAGTCTGACACTAGTTGTCGTCGGGAAAAAAAAAAAAAAAAGAAAACGAATGAAGTAAACGTCTGAACCTTTACGCATTACTTCGCATTTTTTTGTTCTCTCACACCCGGACCCGTAGAGTCCAGAGACGCCGGGGTTAAAGTGGGTGTGTCCGAGTCATATCCGAAAAGCGGGTGTGCTACAACCGAACCGCGAACCCGTAAACGTGCTGCAGCTATGTAGTGGCGGGCGTAAGCGTTCAACAAAAAAAAGCCCAATCAATGAAAAACGCGTCCAGGAGTAGTCCCGGAAAGATTAACACCAATCCATGCCTTTGAGGTGTGAACCTCAGAGACTAGACGATTTTTTTGAAATCGTCAGTCGATCTCATCCGAGATCCATTGACCAAACGCCATCCAATTTCATCAAATAGTGATTAAAATCCAGAAGATATGCGATGCTCGTTCTCGGACGCAGTTTTTCAAACAGAGCATCAATCGAGTGACATACCGGGTTCCCCTCTCCCTCGCACAACCCCCTGCTCGAAACCTTTGCGGGTTGCCCCACAATAAGTGATGGAGGCGGTCTTGCTGCTTGAATCGTCAACGTGCGGCGAGAAGAGCAACTACACGACGCGCCTGTTGACGCAAGGCACGCCGAAGGTTCTGCTCCAGCGGGAGGACATCACCGATGCGGACATCCGCGGGTTGAAGATCAGATTGTGAAGGTTGTAGTGTTATTGTCTGACCGTTGCTGCCTGTGACCATTTCAGGAACGCTCTTTTGTTTTACCTGGCGTAACTCCTGTTTTTTATGGTAACAAGCTTGCTTGTCTATATCAAAAAGTGTCGGATGGCAGCGTGCTGTGTTAAATCACTCAAGACAGGGTTTACCACGTACGCACAGAAAAAGTGCCCAGAGAGCCTTTTCTGTGGCGAGCAACGAACAGACTAACCTCCCTGTATTTTTAAAAAAAAAAATTTCTTTCTTTATTTACTTCTATTCGCGACTCCTTGCTACGTTAATTGTAGCACCCCACCCGTATTGCAATACGATATAGTTACGGATATTCAACCTGCGCAAACCCTAAGCAGCAACCACAAATACACGAAAAGAGACGGTCAGACGGTACCAAGAAGACAGACAGTCACCTACTGCGGCACCATACTGAGGAGGGCCTACCGTAAGTAAGGTATGTGGACAATGGCCGAGACCACCAATGACCAACGACCAAGGTACCCACCGATCCTCTTACCTCGTGTAACCACCACTCTTACGACACTCAGAGCACAAAGAATATTTTCCCTTAACGACGAAGGTCACCCGGAGACTTTAAAACCCCGGAGTTTCAAGCGAACTTTCACTCTAGAAAAAGGCTATCCTGAGGGAAACTTCGGAGTGAACCTGCTACTAGATGGTTCGACGGGTCTTCGCCCCTATACCTAGCGTTGACGAGCGATTTGCACGTCAACACCGCAACGGACATCCACCAGGGTTTCCCCCGGCTTCGTCCTATCCAGGCATAATTCACCATCTTTCGGGTCCGTCTGTCCGTTTGACGACGCAGCGCGGCCTACCCCCCCCCCCCCCTATGCTCTTTTTCAGACATCTTTTTTGGCTCGCAAAAAAGAGTGAATGAGTGAAAGCGTACGTACAGTAGTGAGTAGAGAAAAGCACGAGCGTAAAAAAGAACGGAGGCAGCGCAAACCACCATTCCGACGGACCACCGCAAAAACTCCACGAAGGGACGGTGTCGGTCACAAACAGTCTCGGACATGGCTAGCCTATAACCATAGCGAAAGCGTGCACGAAATACACAACCCATAATCATAGCCCTTTCTTGCTCTAAGAGAATCCATTTATCAATGGTCACACGGAGACCTAAAAACCCCGGAATTACAAGCGAACTTTAACTCTAAAACATTATTGCCTTTCCCCATCCCTCAAAAAAACCAGCACCAAGAACAACGACCCCTACACACAGACCCTGCGGAAGGTGCACAACAGCTTCGCCCGCCCGCAGACGTTCACTTTCGAGGAGTCGTCGTCCTCGGACGAGGACGCGTACCACTTCACGGCGTATATCCCGAAGAACGGCATCATCTACGAGCTCGACGGGCTGCAGAGCGGCCCGATCCTCGCCGGGGACGTCGGCCAGAACTGGCTCGACGGCGCCGTGCCGCTGCTGCAGGAGCGGGTGCAGCAAGTGCAGAGCCTCGACGCGCAGGGCAACGGGCTGATGTTCTCGCTGCTGGCCGTCACCAGCCCGCGGCTCGAGGTGCTGCAGAAGCAGCTGGACGCCGCGCCGACCGAGGGCGAGAAGAGCGTCATCAGCGACAGGATCCAGGCCATCCTCGAGGAGCAGGAGCGGGGCCGCCGCGAAAACGTGCGCCGCCGCCACAACTACATCCCGCTGGCCATTGCGTGCCTGAAGGCTCTCGCGCAGAAAGGTGTGCCTCGGTTCTCCACATGCGGCAATGCCCAAACCTGAAACGGTACCATTCGGGGTTGTGGCACGGTGCTGCCTTTCGGATCAAGCTCTGAAAAGCTGTGGTTGACTATGGTTGGCTGCCAGTTAAAACTCAAACAATCCAACACAGGAAAATTGGGAGAGCTGTCCGAGGCCGCGCATAAAACTGCCGTCGAGAAGGCGGCAAAGAAAGCGGCGAGCAAGGGACAGTGATGACCAACGCCGAAACGGAGCGAAATCGTCGCGGCGTGCACTCATCGAGAAGTTATGAGTGGGGCTCTGCGCCGGAGCGTGGGCGGCCTTCTGCATTCAGAGCTAGCACAACGCAGAATTCCGCGGTCGCCTTTTCCCCGCAACTAACCATGTGGCGGAACGCTCGTTGTCGGGATGCGATCGTTTCACCTCCACATGACCCGACACCACCACACCGCGAGACAAACAAACCAAGCCATTCGGTGAAGCAGACAACAGACGCAGTTGTTGCCTCTGTGGGCAGGCTTCGATTCGATACGGTGCACGGGTCGATACACCAACTCTTTCTACCAGGACGTTTCCGTTGGCTGCACTGCCGTATACATCCGCGCTTAGGACTTGGGTTCTGTAGGGGAATTTTACTAGGTCAGGACGCGACAGATTGAGAGCTCTTTCCCGATGAATTGTGGTGGTGCATGGCCGCTCCTGGTTGGCGGAGTGATTTGTCGGGTGGATTCCGTCAACGAACGAGATCTCGACCCTTAAATAGGTGGGCGTGTCGTTGTATGGGGGTGTCTTTTGGCATCGGCGACTCGGTTTCTGTACGCTCTCCCCGTGTGCTTGCTTCTAGTTGTTGAGCTGTTTGCACGACGCGCCCTGGAGGTAGGCTGAAGACCGAAAAGCGGATCTGAGTCTTGTGCAGCTAGCCTGGGGTCGCGTGCATCTCTTCTGAAATGGAGGCGCATTGCACACAGTATGTGCAGAGGAGTCTTTCGAAAGTTGTAGTGTCGGACTCAGATCTTTCGTCTGTTCGATGCAGAAGCCTCCCTTGCGGACCCCATGGATGCGAATCGGATGGCATGCGCACCGCCAAGGGGGAAGAGGAAAATTGGCGAAGGTCTGAGGATCCGGGCCTTGGCAAATTAACGCAGGCAGTTCCTTTCCCCCATGTACCGACGTAGACCGGACCTCGCTCGCTTCGATCGTACCTCGCCGTTTCACCAACAGTTTCCCACCCCACCACTCTCCTTTACTCTGCTTACACTGCGTACTCGCCATGTGGATAGGCGGGAATGTACAACGAACTTTGCTCTAGCACACGTTCGATGACAGGTCTGCGTTTGCGGCACGCCAAGTCCGCGTCTGGAAGAAATATTGGAATGGGCGAAAACGTCCGAAAAAATCCTTCCTGTTGACAGAATCTCGGAGAAAGGGTCTGCCGGCTCAAAATGCGAAGGAGAAGCTGCCCTGCAGAGGCAGGATTAAGGCTCCGTAGTATTCGGCGCACAACCGCAGCTCCGGGCCTGATCCGGGTCGGCTGCGCACAAATAGAGCCCAAAGCCCCGGAACCACAATTCGGGCCGAACGCCCCTTTGTGGGCCCAACATTCTTCTTTCAAACACGGCAAGACAAGTACGAGTTCTTGTCCTACGTACTTGGCATCCGGGGTGGTACGTACGTGGCGTTCTCTCTTCTTCCTTCAGATCCTGTCCATTTTCTCTTTTGCCGTTGGCTAACCCCGTGTCTCCCCTGCTTTGCTAATCTATTCTGTTTTGAAGTAGCGTTTGCCGTGCGGGCCCCTCCTTCCCGTAGACTCGAAAGGAAAAACGACCGGTTTCACATTCCTTTAGGCCCGCTGCTTGAATGGACTTGAGCTGTCAGGGCAAGACGCCTACCCTAGCTATTGTGCGCAGGAGCATGTGGGTATCATCCAGGTCATATCCAAAAGCACTGTACCACCAACGCAGGTGATAGCAAGCCATTGGGTGCCTTGCCAGTCGTGCCAACGTCTTCGTACCAGTTAGTCACGCAGTTTGTTGCACAATACACACATCACTGGCATGGAGTAGTCGACATTTTTACAGGGCCAATTTGTGGGGTGTATTGTCCTTGGACAAGGTGTGAAATCGTTTGTCGTACAAGATCGCAGATCTTAGAAGACCGACGAATACCCAACACTTGCACAAGCTTTTTAACCCCGTCGCCATCCCGAAAACATCGTAACTTCACCCCTCGATTGTGACAAACACGCCAGAATCACTGCCGTGACCTTTCTACTTTCGATGTTTGCACGGTGAAGACGAAGCAGCAGACGGAGCCAGTATCGCAAGGAGGATGTATTGTCACGCCAAAAACTTAAAAGGTGCTAAAGACACCCGGCCACTGGAGTTGCAAACGAACATTCACTCTGAAAACGAAAAAAGGTTCCATTACACACTGAGGGAGGAAGCTCTTCAACACCGGGGGATAGATTGATTGACCCGATGGCGGCACTGAAGCTGGGCACGTTGATCTTCACCATCGGACTCCTCTGTCTGTTGCTGTCCGCTCTTTCGCTGCGGTTCGCGTCCCACGTCTGCGCGGCGGGTTTGTTGTGGCCGGCGGTCGTTTTCATGGTCGTCGGCCTCTCCCACGTCGCGTGCCCGCAGCTCGGCCTGCGCGTGCTCGGGAAGCGGGTTACCGGCGGTTTGTCGCCCGGCGCCTTGCTCGTGTTCCTCCCGTTCTACCTCCTCGTGTGGGGCGTGTGGCTGGTCCGGATCAGCATTCTGCGCCGAAAAGAAGCGGGTTGCACCCGGGTCTGGCGGAACGTGTACGTGGGCAGCTACCCTCTGGGTCTGCCGCAAGACGGTCTGTGCTTTTGCTCTGGGGGTGGGCGATGTATTTCACTTTTGCCCCTGCGTTCGGAAGGCAAGCAATTATTGTGTCCTTTTCGAAGCCGAATGAGCGTGCGTCTAACAGTGATTTCCGGGCCAACGCACTGTGCAACAGTTGTAGGGAAGAGAGTCAATGCAAGTTCCAACAAGAACTCGGATGGCGTTGAGGCAACGCTTCCCAATATAAAGCTAAGACCTTCAGAGGCTTCCTAGGTTGGTCACGAAACATCTCTGACCACTTCTGAAATCATCGAACGAAGCCATCGAACCGAGCCACACAGCAGGCTGCGTCTGTTTGCATTCCTGCCGTCATAGCGTGGACGTCATCTGTGGACTGAAAGCCCAGAAACTTCCTGTTACCGTCTGTACTGTAGCCTGGTGCAAAAAAAGTGCAAAACCCCCGGATCCCTAAGCGAACTTGCACTCTAAAAAAATGTATTTGGGCAAAATCTCTATTTACATTCACGCTTTAGGGCCACACCAGGGGGTAATACCCCCTGTCTTTTTTTGGAGCCAAAACACGTGCGTTCTTTCTTGTGTCTATCCTTGTACCAGGGTAAGGACTCGCCCGAATATAGTGTCTGTCTTCTAAAATCCCGGAATCTCAAGCGAACTTTAATTCTAAAATCGTTGCGCTGACACTCCGATGATTCTTCAGGCGTAGCCGGTCGCGAGCCGAGTCTCTTCCTACACGGAAAGCACCTCTCGTTTCAACTTCGCACCAACATTATAGGCTTGCCTTCGGACTTGCAGCTAGTTGTCGACCTGACGGCGGAATTCCCCGGTCAGCACCTCGGGGCCGCGAAATACGTGCTTGCCCAGGCTTTCGACACCGATACTCCAGACCCGGAAGCTTGGATCCACGCAGCGCAGTGCATCGCAAACCAGGCGGACAGCAGGCACTTTCGTACAGGTAGTAGCGGCCGTTGATGTGATATATGCTCTTCTGGGCTATGCGTAGCTCTCTCATCAGCCCTAACGTAGATTAATTTTTATTCATCCAACCAACAGGGGACTAGGGTGATCCGTTTTCTTGGCTTTTTCACGGTTTCGCGGGTTATTTCTTGTCCGGCCCTTTGCTGATCCACAACGCCACAAGTCGCTTCAGGAGCAGCGCAGAATCCTGACGGTCGCCACTCCTCCGGCTGAGGAAGTCCAACAAACCGCGAGACCGTGATCTCGCGGTTTAGAAACCGTGGAAAAGGCCACCCTTTACGCCCAACGGCATTTTTTTTTCGTTCTTAGAGACACTCGAAAAGGGTACCACGACACACCTCGACAGTCACTGGAGAGCGGTACTTAGGAGCAACGTTTGCTTGTACGCTACAACCCATGATTGCCTAGCGTGGCATGGGGTCTCCATTCCATTCTCGGCGCGCGCCATTGAGGCTTGCGAGACTCTCTCGTTTGAATAAAAAAATCCTAAGTACCAATCTTCGGTGCGAAAGCATGGTCCAATGAACACACTTGGCATCCGTCGCATTCATCCCATGGACGTGAAGCGAGGCCAAATAAATCTCCGCACACGAGTGCCCCCCCGCAAACCCTCCTTCAGGTTGTGTCTGCCCCGGGCGTCGCGGAGCCTCTTGTTTTTTGCAACCAGATCTGCAGTGACTCGCGAACAAGGGAGTTTCCACTTTCTGAGTGTAGACTGCAAACATTTCCAAATATCACAGCTTTATGCGTATCATTAGTACCCGACATCCAATTTTTCCGTGCGCCTCAACAAAATCGGGTCAACTGACCCGATTTCACATTACAAATGATACCAATCCGCCAAGCACCAACATGAAATAAAGAAGAAAAATAAATCAATAACGCTAAAAAAGAAAACGCAAAAGGCCACTCCGGGTCTAGAAATGCGATGTTTAGCCACAGTTTGCAAAGCTTGAGTCGAAGGCAGCACAGTGCTACAACCCCTTCCGCTCTGCCCTGTGACTGACAGTCTCTACGAGCTTGTGTTTGGCGCAAGCAACAAGACTGCGACACGCCTGTGTAAGTATCGGTAGCCACTTGACCGTCGTCCTGTAGCTCTGCAGTACAGCCGAACAAAGGAAGCATGGCGTGCAGCAAGCTTTCCCAGTACACTCACTCGTGCTCGCAACAAGGGAGGTGTCGCTGCTCACGTACCAGCTCCGTCCCAGATCCAACTCTAAAAAGAAAGAACCCATTCGACGAAGGTCACCCGGAGACTCTAAAATCCCGGATTCTCAAGCGAACTATAACTCTAAAAAGAAAGAACCCATTCAATTCCCGGACGGGGGGCACCCTGCCTGAAGGAACCAACCACCCCCGGGTGGGCTTGTCCGACACAAGTTGTCAACAGAAGAAGAAGAAAAAGAAAAAGGCCGCTCCGGGTCCAGGAACGTGAAGGTCAATCACAGCTTGCAAGGCTTGAGTCGGAGGCAGCACAGTGCCTCAACCCCGTCCGCTCTGCCCTGTGGCTGACGTCTCGACGAACTTATGTTCAGCGCAAGCGCCAAGCCCCAAGGTGCGCCAAGCCTTGATGCTTTAGTTTGGGAAATCGGTAGCCACTTGACCCGTAGGCCCGTGGCTCTGCAGTACCGCCGAACACGTGAAGCTTGGCTCCCGTGTAGCAGGCTTTCCCTGGTACCTAAGTTGTCAACCAGTGATTTATATATGGGTCTGGGGCTCGGGGCCACCCCGAGCGCGAAAAAAAAAAATTGAATTAATTTTGGGCTGGGGGTTGGGGTAGGGCCGGGCACTACCAACCGGGATCAGCGGGGGTGAGCCACAGGGGAGGGACGAAGCCATGGCGAAGCCATGGCGAAAGCCATCACGGAGCCATGGCGAAGCCATGGGGGCAGGAAGAGTAAAAAGGAGGCGGGGAAAGAGGAGGCAGGAGGGGAGGGCCAAAGGGGGTGGTGGGAGGCGAGACGTTGACTACCAAGTCTAACTAAATTTGGATCCAAAATTGAACGTTGACTACCAATTCTAATTAAATTTGGATCGGAAATTGGACGTTGACTACCAATTCTAATTAAATTTGGATCCAAAATTGAACGTTGACTACCAATTCTAATTAAATTTGGATTCAAAATTGGACGTTGACTACCAATTCTAATTAAATCTGGATCCAAAATTGAACGTTGACTACCAATTCTAATTAAATTTGGATTCAAAATTGGACGTTGACTACCAATTCTAATTAAATTTGGATTCAAAATTGAACGTTGACTACCAATTCTAATTAAATTTGGATTCAAAATTGAACGTTGACTACCAATTCTAATTAAATTGGGATCGGAAATTGGACGTTGACTACCAATTCTAATTAAATTTGGATTCAAAATTGGACGTTGACTACCAATTCTAATTAAATTTGGGATCGGAAATTGAACGTTGACTACCAATTCTAATTAAATTTGGATTCAAAATTGGACGTTGACTACCAATTCTAATTAAATCTGGATCCAAAATTGAACGTTGTGAGCCAATTCACCTAGCCCCCCTGAAAATGACTTTAGCTCGATTACGCGTCGATTACACTCGATTACACTCGATTACGCTCGATTACGCTCGATTACACTCGATCAACTTTTGGGTGAATTGGGGGGGTACTGCAGTAATTGATTAACGGCGTAACACTCAGGCAATCTTGATTGGTCGGTTCAACGTACCCACTAACGCACCTTCTTCCGGGGCTAAAAAGGTGCTGATGACAGGATATTGAAATCGGAATAAAAACAAGAATATTAGTCTGAAAAAATGACCGAGACAGGCCGTGCAGCTGGAGACCAGGAAGTTCGGGCTGACTTGCGGAAGCAGGTTGTCGAGTGCGTACGGGCTCGGGTACCAGTATCTCGCATTAGCTCGCATATATTCAATTTAGCGCAGCTAGTACTTGGGCCTTTCGGCATTCCGTGCGGGCCAGTTCCAGGCGATAGGGCTGTTCGCCGAGCGCTTGGTAGGCACCTTGTCCTCGGTGACATGGAGTTTCTGCTCCGGCTTGGGGGTGGTGACTTCGTCATTGCCGGGGATGCAGGAGAGCTTCCGGGGAGCAAGGATATCCTCTGCCTGACGTTCTCGTACCTGGACACGATGGAGCAGAGGTGGAGGACGCGGCTTGTGCTTGCAGCACTTGTGCGGCAGAAGGATCCAGCAACGACGACGAAGTATCTCCAGTACGTGCTGGACTACTTTCAGAAGCTGCAAGAGTCGCTCCTTGCCTTGGGGTTCGATCTCCCTGGCGATGCACTGCTCCCAAGGATGAAGAAGGTTGTTACAGACAGAGGCCTCTTCACGACGGCTAGTGAGTTGTACGCCTGTGGGGCCGTCGACGAGGTCATCATGGAGCCCGTGCATCGCCTGCACCTTGCTGACAAAGCCGTCCAAAAATGTCTGGCGACCGACCTTCCTTTGCGATCACTCATTCCATTGGCGTATGATTTCATCGCAGGAAACGATGCCTTCCACCACTGGCTGGAAGAAAACGCTGGCGTGAGCCCAGCAGGCGTGTTTTGGGCACCAGTCAAAGCCGGTCGGTTTTCAACACTGACGGCCGGAGCTTACAGCCTTTCAGAAGAGATTCGGGGAAAACCTCTTGCCGAGTGGGCGCGGCTTTATCTTTCCACGCGGCAAGTCCTGCTGTACGCGTCCAGCCCAATAGCAAAGAAGCGTGTGCCAAACCGGTTCCTCAAGCTGTATGAGGCCCTCGTGGGCACGTCGTTCCTTCCGAAGCTCCGCGTCCTCCGCTTGCTGTTCACGTCGCTCTGCTATCCTCTGACGCACTTGCTTTGGCATCTTGACCAGCTCGGCACCGTCAAGGAGGCGTGGTGCAGCATCCTGTGTTGCCTCTGCAAGAATGTGGGTGACCACGATCTTCAGAAATTGGTCGTGCAGGGCAAGAAGGACTGGTTCGGATGCGTCGTCCCGTTGCAGATCCGAGTGGTGGAAACCGCATCCAAGTCGAAGCTGAAGTTCGGTGTTGTGGAACTCGAAGATGTTTTCCTTGTCGAGGACAAGCCTGGTGCAAAGCTATCTGGATACGCAGCAGCTTTAAAAGACGCCCTCGCTCCCCATCGACAGTCCGACATACCCCAAGAAATTGAGTGTACTGCAGTCTCCGAGGAAGCCGAAGTTCTGGTTGGGCACGTAATGAAATACGTGCGGCATTTCAAGCGCCTAGAATTCGACAAGTACATCAACATGTCGAATGCAGCCAACGCACCCCCGAACTGCAATCCGAATTTAACGGAAACCCCTGTAGGTGTGGTGAAGCAGACTGTTGAAGACTGCAAGAACCAGACTGTCACCGATGAGGTACTCAGGGGTATAGCTGTTATTCGAGGAGGAAACGAACCTGAGATCAGCGAGTGGCTGCTTCGGGACTGCGCCGTTTCGACTCTTTGTGATACGGTGTACCGTTCATGGGAAAACTGCATTGAAAGGTCCCACCGCCTGGCAGACGAGTTCGAAGCACACACCCAGCGAAAACAGAATCTTGCTGATGAAAGCCAGCGCAAGCGCGATGCAAGGGAAGAGATCGCGAAGACACGCTTGGAGGCAATCGAGCAGTTGACCCCGAAGGAGATTGCTGAAAACGGCACTCGCGCATGCGTATTGAGTCAAAGCATGAAGCGACGCCTTCCCAAAAAGGGCAAAATGAGCGACCTTCTCGAAGCCATCATCGCCTTCGACAAGTCCGACTTCAAGCTGCCGACTACCTACGGCAAGGTCGGGCGAAAGCGTCCGGAGAAGCCCGGGGGAAAGCACTCTGTGAAACGTCGGAAAAAGAACCCTACGGTTAAGGCTGGGAAATCATCGAACAAGTCAGGCAGTAGTACCTCGTCCAATGGGTCCGACAATTCCGACGAGTCCGACAATTCTGACGAGTCCGACGAGTCCGACAGCGCCGACGATTCGTCAAGCGCTGACTCCTGATTAACCATGGGTCACTTTAGCTTCTCGTTCCTCTGCTCAAGTAATTTTGTTTGCGGTCAGCAGGCTCATTTTCATTCAGACGACGTCCTCATTCTTGCTGCTCTTACATAAACCATCTGGCCTGTACGGACTCTACGAAAACGCATGCCGTCATATGTTTGTCCCATCTCTCTTGCGTTCTTGTCGTTCTCTATCAGTGGCTGTCGTGCATTCGATGCCTTGTCTCGAATGTTGTGTGCGTTCAAGCGTGTGATCTGGTTGTGCTTCGCTTCGTGCTGCATTGATAATCTTTCATTGTGAACTTTATTGCAGGGGGTTTGAATTCTAAGATGCCGCGCGAGAATGAGATCAGCTTCACCATGAAGGTGATTTGGGGGGAGCGCACAAAAAAGCTCCTTACCAAAAAGGACCGAACAGCGGCCGCAGAGGCCGTTTTGTACGTTGAGCAGGGGGGTGACGACCTTGCGCAGTACGTCAAAAAGGCACGAGACGCAGCGGTGCCGATCGCGCGAAGGGAGGGCTTTACTGTCTCCCTAGCCCCCACCGCCGTTCGGTACACGCTGCCGAAATCCGCCGCGCGCCTCGACGACGATGACACCGGCATCCGCGAGGTCGTTGGGCCGGCGGACTTGTTCGCAGCAGCCAGAGCGGACGCACGACAGCTTATTGTCGTGCTGGACGCAACCGAGAAGCGGGCGGCAGGCAAGCAAGCGAACACAGCGGCCCAGCTAGCCGCTAAGTTAACCGGCGCCGACCTGCAACCGGCCTTCAAGGTCGGTAAAGGCATCTCGCCCACCGTATCTTGCGTGGGATGCTCAAAGGTGGTGTTCGTCGCCAAGGAGGGGGACAAGGACAAGCTCAGGCTAGCCCCCTACGAAGCCCACATAAGCGGCTGTGAAAAGGGCGCCGCTCTGCTGGAGAAGACCGCGGTGGCTGCGGTCGAGAAGAAGCGAGGGTCTCATTTGCAAGACTCTCGAGTTGGGGCTCAAGCGCGACGAGAGGAAGAAAGGCGAGCCGCTGCCGCGAAAGAGGATCTGTCCAGCTACAGATCTCTTTTCGACATCTGGAAGAAGCCGAAGCCGACGAAGCCTGCAGGCACGAGCACAGCCGAAGACAGGGCCTCGGAGCTACCGGATGCTGACCCGCCGGTGGAGCTACCGGATGCTGACCCGCCGGGGGAGCTACCTGACCAGCCGGTGGAGCTACCGGATGCTGACCCGCCGGCGGAGCTACCTGACCAGCCGGTGGAGCTACCGGATGCTGACCCGCCAGGGACTGTCCTGGTGAAGAGGAAGGCAGAGGAGTGCCAAGAGCCGAGGAAGAAGCTCGTCTTTCTGCTGTAGTGCTGCAACGCAAGGTGCGGATTTCGTGTGCTTTCGAGCGGCCTAGCGCTTCTTCTTTTTTCATCATCGTTCATCATCCCGTCTTGCTAGGCTGCTCACAGTCGCTCGAAGATCTTTGTCCCTTTTCGCCACCAACTCGCCTGCAGTCCCCGAAAGCTTCCGGTCTCATATGCACATCGCCCACTTGCCTGCGGTTTCCGTCCCTCGTATGCTTATGCTTGGCACTTCTGGGGCCAGACAGTGGTCAACATGGTCGCCCATGGGCCAGTCAGGGGTCCACCAGTGGTCGAACCCAAAATACTAGTGTCAATCTCGATCACACTCTACAACGCTCTACTACACTCTACTACACTCTATTACGCTCGATTACGCTCGATTACACTCGATCAGGGGGTAGGTGAATTGGCTCAGCGTTGACTACCAATTCTAATTAAATTTGGATTCAAAATTGAACGTTGACTACCAATTCTAATTAAATTTGGATTCAAAATTGGACGTTGACTACCAATTCTAATTAAATTTGGGATCGGAAATTGGACGTTGACTACCAATTCTAATTAAATTTGGATTCAAAATTGGACGTTGACTACCAATTCTAATTAAATTTGGGATCGGAAATTGGACGTTGACTACCAATTCTAATTATATCTGGATCCAAAATTGAACGTTGACTACCTATTCTAATTAAATTTGGAATTCGAAATTGGACGTTGACTACCAGTTCTAATTACATTTGGGGTTTGGCATCAGACGTTGACTACCGGTTCTAATTGAATTTGGAATCAATACTGGTGCGGAAATTCTTCGCTGTATCGTACCGTGCGCTGGGGGGCGCTGCCCCCCAGACCCCCCCTCTCTTACAAATTAGCTTAACCATTTTGTCTGATTCTTATTACCAACTCTGAGATTGGGTTGTGTTGGGCTGGGCTGGCATGGTAGTGCTTGACTACCAATTCTAATTAATTTTGGATCCCACACAGGACCCCGAGGGCGAAAAGGACTTTTCTACAGAGGAGGAAAAGCTATATAAACCCCTGTTGTCAACAGAAAAAAAAAAAAAAACGCCGGAAGCACAAAAAGAAAACATCACAGGGGAACGTGTCAGGTTAGACTTTGGCATCGTCCGGCATGGGGATTCGGGCATTATTCTTTTGTATAAGCACCTGCTTTGTAGGGCCAGTCGCTGTGCGCACAAATAGAGCCACGACACCTTTTAACGAGAAAAGTACGAAAAAAGTCATACAGGCGGCGGACCCCTGAAAATCTTATCCGGGCCAGACCAACTGCGAAATATACTTCCGAACCGTACGGTTCCGCCGTTTCAAATTCTTTTCTGTGTTTCTTGTCGTACAAGATGCTAGCCGACTAGTATCATCGTAATGGGACAAGACTTCTCTCCGTTCGCAACCTCCGGCTTGTTCATGCCCTTGGCTCCTGCTGGAAAAAAAAACAACTTACCTTCACTGGTGGGTTCCTTTCGTTTCCAAGCGACTCCTTTTTTTTCCTGCTCTACTCGCGAAACAGCCCTGCTGGGTATCCCTTCAGAACCTCCGGCTTGCTCATGCCCTTGGCCCCTGCTGGGAAAACCCCATACCTTCATTGGTGGGTCCCTTTTTTGTTTCCAAGCGACTCCCTTTCTTTCCCGCCCCATTCGCGAAACAGCCCGGCTCGGGTGCTAGCACAGAAGAGAAAAAAGAAGTGATTTTAACCTCTCGATTCTCCCCCCACTAAACAAGAGTTTTCTCGTGGGTCCCGCAGGGAGTCCATAGGGCCTCTGTTGGATCACCGCGTTCGTTGGTGTTCAGAGTTCTTTTTTCCGTTTTCACTGTTTGGATCCCGAACAAAAACCGGCTGCAGTGCCCGGCAATGAGGATAGGCTGGTTCATCCCTAAGCTTCTCTGGACACAAAAGAGGAGTTCTTCCAAAAGGGAATGCTTGGGGGGGAGGCATTGGGGTGGTCGCTTCCCTACATGGACGTCAGCTGGGAATTACCTCGTTGAGCCCCGACGTAGATTCCTGGGTTTGAGCGGGCCATCCTTGGCAAACGGAACATTGGCGTCGTGTCCCAGCTCACGCATTCCCCTGAGTAGACCGGATTCTGACTTGGAGGCGTTCAGCTATACTCAAGCCAGATGGTCAAAAAAGGCGTTCCAGAATTAAGCCGAGAGGCGCGTTCAGCCAGAATCAAGCCGAGATGTTCAGCCAGCATCAAGCCGAGAGCGCCGCACTACGCGCGTTTCTGTTAAGCCATCTATCTCGTCCTCCTAGACACACTGGCGCATTGTGCCGGTCTGTCCAGCGTTGAGGTCTTGCACTGTTTGCAATTCGATTTCCAGCAATGCAAGCGTGCGCCTCGACAGTTGTAACCGAGTAGAGCCCGTGCAGCGTTTGCACATGGGGGAAGTGCCGTCCGTACGTCGCCAGCTTCATCTGGCAAGCGAGGCGCCGGCACTGACACCGAGGAGTCGACGGAATCCTTTATAGCGTTATTTATATTCACGGGTCTGAGACGCATGAACGCAGATGAAGAAACCTCGACCTTCGTCTCACAAAATTGCGGTTATTCCCCTTTATATCTTTACCACATAATTTAGGTTGTGCCTTGGACTTTTACTGGGTTCGTTGGGTTTTCGGGGAGCATCTGAGACCACCCCCCTCATAGTTGTTGTGCCCCAAATGGCCTACGAGCACCAACCTTCGTAAACAACCGCCTCCTGACCTCGCCAGCGGATATCCGCGAACGCTCCCTTTTATCCGATCCCACCACTGTGCAGTCATCCTCCAGCGCCGTCGATTCTGCAGGCGTCCTTGCCGCCTAATTCCGCAGCGCGTGCAGCTCTGTCCCCGTGATCTCGCCTATTTTCCGAGGGTGCTCCCCATTATAGCGCTGATAGCGGTCCGCGAAAGGCTTGTGGGCGGAGACTGGATCCCCGCGTCCTGAAGCACTGCGTCCGTTTCCTCAGCGTTTGCCGTGGGCGCTCACCTTCCTGCCATGGACCATCCACGATCTGCACCTGGCACCCTTGGAGGCTGGGCAAATCGTCCCATGCTGTCATCGGCCTTCCCTGCAGCGTTGCGCTCGCTAGCGAGCCTTCTGCCGTCCAGCGATTCAGCCATCTGGCGTCGATCGCCGGTTCGTCAGGTGTCGATGCAGCTCTTGGAGGCTGGGCAAATCGTCCCATGCTGCCATCGGCCTTCCCTGCAGCGTTGCGCACTCACTAGCGAACTTTCTGCCGTCCAGCAATGCAGCATCTGGCTCGGCGTCGACCGCCGGTTCGTCAGGTGTCGATGCAGCTCTTGGAGGCTGGGCAAATCGTCCCGTGCTGCCATCGGCCTCCCCTGCAGCGTTGCGCACTCACTAGCGAGCCTTCTGCCGTCCAGCAATTCAGCATCTGGCTCGGCGTCGACCGCCGGTTCGTCAGGTGTCGATGCAGCTTCTTGACACGTGGGTGGCGTTGCGCAGTAGGAGTTGAGTACCCGAGGCGGGCTCCTGTGGCTATGGTTTCAGAAAAGAACGCGCACTGTTCGATAGGGTCCCACGGACCAGTACGAGTAGAGATCCAGTTTCACGGACAATCCCATCGCGAATGTGCAGCACACCGGCGAAGAGTTTCCGAAATATCGGGTGCTTCGTACGAGATTCTCCCTTTCCCTGCAGCATACACATTCATCCCCTGGGTCGGTCCCGCACGTCCCGTAAGCCGCCGGCGCTCTGATGCCTGTACCTGTCACACATCCAGTAGGGCTGTTTCCGGCCGGGGTGGCGGGGACAGCGAAGTCTGCCCTCGCGGCGTACCGGTGCCCGCGCGCTTCAGCAGCTCGGCGCCGCGCAGACCGCGAAGGTCTCGGGCAGCACCCGGCAATCGCGGAGATGACGGCCGCGTACGGCAAGTAGTACAACAGGTGGCACGCCGCGCCCGAACCTACTTAGCATCTTCTTCGAAGACAATTTGACCCTAGCATCAAACATACACGAAAGGCAGTCTAAACAGTTCTCCTGCCTCCGCCAACTTATTCAAAAGCAGAGGCTCGCCGCAGGGTGGAACCGGGATGTCCGCCATCGTGCTGGTTTCCGCGCTCGCGGTGCTGGCGGCCGGCGAGTTCTGTGACGGGGCGACTCCGGTGGCGGAGTCTGGCGAAGTCTGCTCTCACGGCGTACCGGTGCCCGCGCGCTCCGAGCCGGCGGGAGGCTCACCAGGAGCAGCTCGGCACCGTGCTGACCGCGAAGGTCTGGGCAGCACCCGGCGATCGCGGAGCTGACCGCCGCGTACGGCAAGTGGTACAACAGGTGGCACGCCGCGCCCGAACCTACTTAGCATCTTCTTCGAAGACAATTTGACCCAGCATCAAACATACACGAAAGGCAGTCTAAACCGTTCAGATTTACCCCCTCCTCCCTAAACATTAAACCAAGATTTTCCCTCCCCGCCAACTTATTCAAAAGCAGAGGCTCGCCGCAGGGTGGGGAGGGATGTCCGCCGTCGTGCTGGTTTCCGCGCTCGCGGTGCTGGCGACCGGCGAGTTCTGCGAGGGGGCGACTTCGGCCGGGGTGGCGGGGGCAGCGAAGTCTGCCCTCACGGCGTACCGGTGCCCGCGCGCTCCGAGCCGGCGGGACGCTTACCAGGAGCAGCTCGGCGCCGCGCTGACCGCGAAGGTTTTCGGGCAGCACCCGGCGATCGCGGAGCTGACCGCCGCGTACGGCAAGTGGTACAACAGGTGGCACGCCGCGCCCGAAAAAACGGTCGTCGTCCTGCAGGGCGGCCCCGGGGAAGGGAAGACGACCGTCGGGAAGACCGTCGCCGAGTACCACAAGAAGGCTGCCGTTGTCAGCTGTCGGTACCAGTCCGAAGACTTCATCGTGTCCGACATCAACGCCCGCGCGACGGCGGCCAAGTCGGTAATCGTGCTAGACGACGCGGAAGGCGTCGACCTGGACTTCGTCCTGGACCGTATCGAGGCGAGGACCCCCTTCGTGTTGGTGGTTAAGGGCGAGCCGGAGGAGGGGGAGCACGCAAAACGGACGCCGCACCCTGTCATCGAGCTGGCCCGGACGACTGCCGACGCGGCCCTTGACTCTTTGGTCGACCAGATGCTGCTGCGGCGGTACTGCCAGAGCCCCGCGTCCGAGCGGCCGGCCGCCGTTTACTTCGCCGCCGACGCCGTGCGGAAGTTCCTCGTGAAGCACGCGGAGCGGACTTCGTCGCTGCCGTCGCCCCACGAAATCCACAGGCTGCTGGGCACACACATCTGGCCGCTGATCGAGGCGGCGCCGCGGTCTTCGGACAACGCCGTCACCGTCGTCTGCGACGAGCGGCAGTGCACCGCCTGATGAGCAGCAGGCATAATGTCGCGATTTACGCAGGGAACGGCGAGTGAACAGGGCAGAGCCCAAGCCTGTGTTCTACGGATATCCGGAATGTGGCGCAAGCTGCTTGGGGACACAACTGGCGTCGAGGTAAGTCTCCTGGAATGGGGTATCATGCAGGGTCAAAACCTTGTGTCTTTTTAAAACGCTCCTGCGGGGCCGATGGAGCCCTAAAAAATTTTTTGGAAAAAAAAAAATTTGCTCAACTTCCTCAAAAATTACTGCAGAGTTTGTTCCAAACTTTTAAAATTCAAAAAACCCAATTTTTTTTTTCCGGAATTTTTTTTTTTGCCATTTTCAAAAAGACACAAGGTTTTGACCCTGCATGGTATCCCCAGAGGGGGAGAGTCCCGTATTTCCTCGACGAGCCATGTTGTGTTTGCTCGTGTTTCGGTCCAGTGGCGTTAACCCACGGACGCAGAAGGCGAACCTTGCCCATCGTGAAACCTTGCTGTCTGTAGACAGAACACCGGCGTGGAGCTGGTTCGTCAGGCGGCTGATGGGAGCTGCCGCATGCTCATTAAAAGGCAGGATCAAAGCCTTCGGAACGTCGCCGTCCGACGACCTGCTGTGCAGCGGGGTCATGAAAGTGACCCAACCGTCCTTTGCTCCGGGTTCGTGTTCAAAGGATGCAGCCAGAGCTGGCAGGCAGATTACCACTTGGCTTGCGGGCAAACTTTTGTCGCGACGTTGCTGCTTCCTTAATTCCGTGGGACTTCTAAGTCAAGCGTACGATGTCTGCAAAACGGGGAACCTGCTTGAAAAGCCTCGTAGCACACCCATACACAGCATTCGATCCTTTTTGGCATGCCTGAACACGAGAGGAGCAGGGTTCAAGTCCCAGCTCGGTTCAGACTTCTTCGCATAAATATATGCCCCCCGTCGCAAAAGGTTAACGTGAAGCAGTTCGGCTTGCGTGCGGCATGCGTGGCTGGAGGATCCTTTTTTTGTCTGAGCACCTGCTTTGTAGGAAGTGCTTGAGGAGACTGCCAGTCGCAGTTGGTATTGTTTTCTCCCCCCTCTAGCCTCCTTCGAAATGAGCACAAGGCAGCCCTCGGGTATTTTTACTACGCTCGCCGTCGTGGCCTTCAATTAGGCCCCGCTGACCCCACCAAACCTAGCTGATCCGATACAGTCGAAACGTTCTTGCGCGCCCCGTTGAGAGAACCCTTGCCCCTCTGAACAAATGGCGCGTTATGCTCTTGCGGCTCGTATGGGGGTGCCTGGACAGAAATTCTCTCACCAGGCCCTTGTCCCGCTTTCGTTCTAATTGTCAAAACAAATTGGCGTTCGTGTCGCGTGCCTGTGTTAGGCCGGGTGTACTGTTGTGGTTCTCAATCATGAAATAGGAACACCCTACAACCTCGACTGCTGCTTGGTATCGCAGTTTGCTGCCCCGACCTTCCCACGTGACAGTCCTCCCGCCGCGTTGAAATTTGCAAGCACGAGGCTAAGAGGAAAAGTCGACGTTGTCGTTCGTGCATTGCTACATTAACTGCCTGCGGATAGTCACGATAGCGAGCATTACCGGGCTGAACGAGGTCTGACTGCGTCTAAGGTAAAAAATCGGAATCCAGCCAAGTCCCTGATCAACAGGCTTTCAGAAAAAGGAAAACAAGCATACAGACCGTCGGGAAACACAAAACGCAACCTCGGCGGTGAGACCAACGAACCCCGCAAAACAAGCACGCTCTCTCCTGGCTACGCTTGCACAGCCGAACAGGGAGAACGTCCAAAATGGACCCGAGTGCGTTCGACAGCCTGATGGCAGATATGATGGAGCTGGATGAATTCGAAGCGGTGGACGAAGACGTGTGGAGGATGACAGAAGAACCCGTATGCGCGTTTTCTGTGCCCACAGGGCACGTCATGCTCTGTTGTCAAGCTTATGTGCAAACACGGGGATATGACCGGACCATGGAGGTTCACCATCACGACCGGAAAAGAAGTGCAGCCATGCAGAAGAACAGACACGACGAAGCAAGGACCAGATTGGCATTGTCATGCACTGTCGGTGCATGCGTGTGTATATGCGAGGGATCACGCAAAAACTGTGAAAGACTGTCAAGCTCATTACACACAGAGAGCTTGCTACATCCTCGCGAGGTGTGCCGTCTGTGAACAGACTTTCAGCTGTTGCGACGGGGCCGGAAACCCCGTGCAGCAAACATCGCAAGATGAAAACAGAAGCCTTGAGCCAAGTGCCGAATGGAGAAGCTGGCAACCTCCCACGCTCGCCCCGTCCCCCGAAGTATCCCGCGCCATCCACCCTTAGGAGAGGAGTCACAGGACCCAAAAGCAGCAGGCTGGAAACTCAATACCGACTCGTAAAAGTGACAAGTGGGCTATACTTCGCTTCAGACGGTAGCCACTTGAAGCCATGCACTTGACCGCACACATGCATATCCACACAGACCGAATCTCCGCTTGCCGAGGTGAGATGCGCGCTGGACCCGCCGTCGCCGGAGTGCGCCACGAAGCTCCATTTTTCGCCAGAAAAGCCCGCCGTTCATGCAGAGGCACAGGGCCCGCCCCCGCCGATGGATTTCGGGCTCCTGCACGACATCGTGCCGTTTACGGGCGCGAACGGCACCTCGAAATATGTCCAGCTCAGCCCACTCGAAGACCACGAAGGTGTGCAACTAATGTTGTTGTCCAACGCGCACTGGCGAACTATCGGACGTGTCCGCCGCTTTGGCAAGCCATCTGCACACGTACGGCCTAAAGTGTGCCAGTTGCCCAGCAACCTATTCACTAACGCACAAGCGAATCCGATAAAGCGTATTGTTGGTTAGTGGACCAGTAGGTTGGCAACTCCGATTTATATCCCCACACCCCTCCGGGTTTGCATACGAGCGCGTGAAGATGCGTGTGCTTGTTGACTGTGCAACCTAAGTACCCAAAATACATGCGCTTGGGGAAGCGCGACCGCTTGTTGTGCAGGCGAAAGGGATGGAGGCGCACAGGTAGTTGTTGCTGGCTTCTTCTGGCATCTTCGCACCCGTTCTGAAAATGAGTGAAAAAAAAAAAAAAAAGAATGCGGAAGGTGAGACTGACGTTCTTTGATCCTGCTGGGTTTGGTCTACTTGCAACCCCGCCTCATCCCAAACTCTTCTGGAGTTGGTTCGGGTAGGTGCTCATTCTGCCATGCGCCTTGCTCCTATTCCCACGGTGTACCAACCATAGCATAGCCGAAGAAGGAGTCCAAAAGCGAAGCAACAATACCAACACGGAGACGCAGCCAAGCAGACCTCCCAGGGCAGGGGGGAACCTGCGGCGGTGAAGAAACGAAGCTCCCTTGTCAGTACCACCCAACGACTGCGACGCGCGTGCGAAATGTCGGATGTTAGCGTCTGTCAAGAGCATGCGTGACTCAGCCGTGTTTTAAGGGTGAGATGAGAGGCATCGGCTCACTCTGTCAAAGGACCATACCACAGTAAACCATAGTATACGCCACGAAGAACCGACGAGACCGAAAACACCCGCCGCACAGAAGCTGAGAAGACGCTCCCTTTCCAAGCCGGGCAGCTGTTGAACGGCGTCACGATTCGAGAGCTTGCTGACCGAGCAGCGGAGAAGACCGCGGCTCACCGTCGGAAGCGCGAAGAAGAAGAAAAGGCGCTCAGAAAGCACGGGGGGAAGAAGGCGAGCGGCGCCGAAAGAGAGCGGCACCTGCTCGTTGACCGATACAGGCCGTCTGGCTTCATCGATCTCACGACCAGTGAAGAGAAGAACCTCGAAGTGCTGGAGTGGTTCAAGGCATGGGACCCGTGCGTCTTCGGGAACAAGACGACGGCGAAGAAGGAAGGCCCCGAACTGGTGAAGAAGGGCGCCGATGCCGAAAACAAGGACACGCGTCCCGAGCAGAAAATTCTGCTGCTGTCCGGACCGCCGGGCGCGGGCAAAACAACGCTGGCGAACGTCATAGCCCAGCACTGCGGGTCTGCTCTTACCCTTCCCCCTACTTCTTCTTTTTGAATGCGAAGAAGCACCTGCTTCGTTGGAAATCCTCGACGAGGTCGTCAGGTGAAAAGTCTCAAAGTGGCACCGAGTTCTTGTCTGCAAACACCGGTAGCTTGTCTTCTCTAAGTTGTCGATAAAACTTCCCAGTGCTCAACGGCTTGTCACGGAGATTGTTTTCCCCAGGTGAACACCACTGGGTGATCTTCAACCGTATACTTCAACTTTCCTGCCTCTTTTCTTTTTTTAGAAATGTTTTCTCTTTCCCCCTTTACTTTGATCATAGGTGTCACGGCAAGTTTTGGCAGCCGCTGCTTAACAAAATTTGACGTGGGCGGCTTTGGATTTACATCTGAATGCCACCTCAATACAAAAAAAGTTGTCGACAACTAACAAGTAAAAGAACAACTTGTACGACGTGGGGTGCCCAAGAGCAATCACCTATCCTGGCGAGAACTTGGTGTCGGTCACAAATTGTTTCGAACCTGACTCGCCTAAGCGAGCAAGTAAAGTGTACACGACCATGCATGCCCCCCCCAAACCCACCCAGTGCGTATTAGCTTTAAAAGAACCCATTCGACGAAGTCACCCGGTGCCTCTAAAATCCCGGATTCTCAAGCGAACTATAACTCTATAAAACAAAACTACGCATTTCTTCTCCGCACACAGGTACGCTCCGCTGCAGATCAACGCGTCAATGGACCGGACGGCGTCGAGCCTTGACCAGAAGATAGACGTGGCTGCCACGGGCGCGGCGACGCTGGGCACGAAACCGAGCTGCCTGATCCTCGACGAAGTGGACGGCGTCGCAAAGAGCTCCGGGCCCGGCGTCCTGTCGAAGCTGATCCGCGTGTCGTCTGCGGCGTGGAAAGACAAGGGCAAAGGGGCGCTGCAGCTCCGCCCGGTCGTCTGCATCTGCAACAACCCGTGGGCGAAGGAGCTGCGGCTCCTGCGGGACATAGCGCTGCACATCAAGGTCGACGCGGTCACGACTCAAAAGCTGAGCCGGCGCCTCGCCGTCATCTGCGAGGAAGAAGGCATCCAAGCGGAACCCACTGCGCTGCGCGAGCTGTGCACACTCTCCCACGGGGACATCCGGAGTTGCTTGTTCACACTACAGTTTCTCTCGCGGGCCGCCGGAGTCGGCGCGGAGGCGAAGCACCTGCGCACTCGCGACATCTGCGGCGTCGGCGTCAAAGACAGGGTCGTGTCGTTCTTCGACGTTTTAGACGCGGTCTTCTTCGGCGACGACCAGAAGGCCGCCGCCGCCCTGCTGAGGATCCCCAACCACACCCGCCACCCCCGCGCCGCGCCGGCCCGGGCGGGCGGCCAGCCGCCGCCGCCGCCGCCGCCGCGCCGCGCGACGCCCGCCGTGCAGCCGCCGCCGGGGTCGGCGCGGTACGCGCCGAAGCCGGCCGCGGTGAGTGGCCCGAAGAAGAGCATGCTGTACATACGGCAGATCAGCAGGGGGCACCCGGAGCTTGACCGGATCGTCGCCGCGTGCTTCGAGGAATACGCCCAGGCGAAGTATCACGACTACGACCTGAAAAAAACGAGCAAGCTCGTGTCCGTCGTGTCGTTCTTCGACGTCCTCCGGCGGTGCGCGAAGGAAAAAACAGCCTTCGACGTCGACTACGCGTACGGGCCGCAGGAGCTGCTGTACTATCACCACACGTGCCAGGCGGCGAAGCTCGGCCACCGCCGGTGGAACTACCCGACGCAGAACGTCGAGCTGCTCCGCAGGTGCGACCGAACGGCGGAGTTGGTCGACGGAGCCCTCGCGAAGAAGTTCGGCGCGAGCCGAAACGTGCTCGTCCTCGATTACCTCGCGCCGTTCCTCGCGACGCTGAGCCCCGCGGGGCTGCTGCGGGCGAAGAAGTCGTTTCAAACGGAGACTCCGGAGGAGAAGGAGGCGCTCGAACACTGTGTAACAAAGCACATCGAGTTCGACGTGACGTACGAGGATTATGAGTCGTTCGAAGGATTCTCGAACGCGAACGTCGTCAGACGGACGAGGATGAAGCCAGACTTGCTGAGCATCGCTCGGTACAGCAAGACCAGCAGCACGTGCCGCGCCCTTCCCGACGAAGTCCGACGGAAGGTGGCCGTGGCCATCCAGTTGGAGCGCATCAGGATCGGCTCGCGCTCCGCGCTCGGCACCGCGAAGAAGAAGCCGGCGGCGGCCACGCAAGCGCAGGAGCCCGCGAAGGCAGGCTCCAAGCCGGCGCACCTGCTGGTCCCGATGACCGTGGCGGCGCCGAAGCCCGGCGGCAAAGGGGCGAAGGACGGCCAGCAGCCCGCCGTCGGGACGAAGCGCAAGGCGATGGACGCGGCCGAGTTCTTCGCGGATGCCGTGCACAAGACGAAGGCGACGCGGCGGGCTGAGGCGAAGGCGGCGAGGACCGGGCCGGAGACGAAGGCCAAGAGGCGGAACCTGTTCGGGGCCGTCGTCGTCGACGTGCCTTCGAAGCACCTCGCGCCCCGCACGTCGAAGCTGCACCAGCACGCAATGTTCGACCCCGTCCGCGGGTGCAAATACGAGCAGAACCAAGGCTTCACCAACGCGGTCCGGAAACGCAGTCTGTGGAGCGACTGGATCTGACGTCTGCACAACGCACGCCTGCCACCTTAAGTAGTAGTAGAGTAGTAGTGTGCACTTAATATGCAGCAACGCACCAGCACGTAATGTTCGACCCCGTCCGCGGATGTAAATACGAGCAGAACCAAAGCCTTGCACAAATGCGGCCCGGTAACGCAGTCTTTGGAGCGACTGGATCTGACGTCTACGCGTGCCACCTCAGTAGTAGTTGTAGTTTAGGAGCAGTGTGCACTTGATATGCAGCAACAATCTGTGGCGTTTGCCTGCACAAGTTGCTACCGATTACCTCTTTGCACGCGTCGTGTCGTGCTTCTGTCGCTTCTTGCCCCGCGTACCGTTTGTCTCCGGTGCGCGTTTCACGCCCGACTTTGTTGTGGAGTCTGACGAGTCGTATCATTCTAGTTCGGGAGCACATCGGGAAGAAGCACGGTGCAATCTTTACGCACCGCCTGAGACCTGAACAGTGGCCCGCATCCGACCCAAAGATGCCCGCGCGATGGGGCCCAGGGCAACTCGGTGAATCCGGACCAACAGGCACTCAAGACCATGCTAGATTCATGAACGAAGAGACTCCGGGAGCGAATATAATTGAGTGCTCGCGTTGTGACGCGCTTTGACAACGAACGACAACGAGCCTTCCAACTCTTGATAGGGCCATCCCGCAGCTAGCTTTCTTCCAGTTCCCAACGTTGCCTGCAGCAACTTTGCTCGCAAACGAGCCCCAGCAATTGCGAATGCGCCCTGTGGGAAACCTGTTTCAGCGGCTTTGTCGTTTTTCTCGAAACGCGGCGCACCCTCAGGACCTTTCTGCAGTCGCTCGTGATGTTCTACGACGAGCACATCCGCTTGTACCGTTTTCTTTAGAACCGGAAGAGCGCATCTACTCGCCCCGTTTTCTTTAAAACTGGCTACGAGTATCTACCTCCGAAACTCAAGCCCTTGAATGCGTTCGCGGCCTACCCGGTTACCCTTTCCCGCTTGCATCATACTTCGTGCGGAAACGACCCGGCGATGCAACAGCAGCACTCCACGGCATCTTTTTGACAACATCCCCCACGTTTATTGGGCGGTTTGCGTCGGCGGCCGGGGCACGCGTTCTCACAAAGTGGCACCAGCTGCTTGGAGGCACGGGCGGGGATTGTTGAAAACCCTGAAACGTGAGGACAGTCCTCATTATCATCAAGAAAGTGAACGGCCACAGCGAACAAGATGTGTGCCGTCGTAGGGTGCACCGAACGAAGAAGAGCAGACTCTGCTCACAGCTAGCGACGAGTACCACAACCGCTGTGGACCAGAAGCAGACTTAGCGAGAGCGGCGCGACGTGACGCATTGCAAAAATTCTGGACGCTTCTGAAGGGTACGAAGAAGTGGTCGCCGAGAAGTCTGGCGGTTTTGGAGTGTTGCCAAGATGATCGTGTGGGGAAACTAAAGCTTTGCTGGGCAAGCCATCCGTCCGGAAGCTGCAATCCAGAGTCACCATTCGAGCATGGCATTTGTCGGAAGATCGAAGAAAAGACCTTCTAATCCACAAATAACGCTAAAAGAGTCATCCGCAACTGTGGGCCATTGTCTGAAGCCCGTCCGACAGGTGATCCAGAGATGATCCCTCAGGAAACTTGTCTAAGTACATACGAGTACACAAGTACACGGTGGAGTCCAGCCTCAAGAAGCTGGAGTTAAAAAAGCGGGTGTCACACCCGCTTTTCGTGTGCGGCTCGGGCACCATCTTTACCTCTCTCTCCAGCTTCTGAGGCAGGACCTCACCGTGTATTATGACAAGTGGTACTTGTCGTGTGCCGAGTACCTACTTGTCATGGATTGTAGTCGTGTGCCGAGTACCTACTTGTCATGGATTGTAGTCGTGTGCCGAGGACCTACTTGTCATGGATTGTAGTCAACACGACTACAATCCATGACAAGTAGGTACTCGGCACACGACTACAATCCATGACAAGTAGGTACTCGGCACACGACTACAATCCATGACAAGTAGGTGACTACAATCCATGACAAGTAGGTACTCGGCACACGACTACAATCCATGACAAGTAGGTACTCGGCACACGACTACAATCCATGACAAGTAGGTACTCGGCACACGACTACAATCCATGACAAGTAGGTGACTACAATCCATGACAAGTAGGTCCTCGGCACACGACTACAATCCATGACAAGTAGGTCCTCGGCACACGACTACAATCCATGACAAGTAGGTGACTACAATCCATGACAAGTAGGTACTCGGCACACGACTACAATCCATGACAAGTAGGTACTCGGCACACGACTACAATCCATGACAAGTAGGTACTCGGCACACGACTACAATCCATGACAAGTAGGTACTCGGCACACGACTACAATCCATGACAAGTAGGTACTCGGCACACGACTACAATCCATGACAAGTAGGTACTCGGCACACGACTACAATCCATGACAAGTAGGTGACTACAATCCATGACAAGTAGGTCCTCGGCACACGACTACAATCCATGACAAGTAGGTCCTCGGCACACGACTACAATCCATGACAAGTAGGTGACTACAATCCATGACAAGTAGGTCCTCGGCACACGACTACAATCCATGACAAGTAGGTACTCGGCACACGACTACAATCCATGACAAGTAGGTACTCGGCACACGACTACAATCCATGACAAGTAGGTACTCGGCACACGACTACAATCCATGACAAGTAGGTACTCGGCACACGACTACAATCCATGACAAGTAGGTGACTACAATCCATGACAAGTAGGTCCTCGGCACACGACTACAATCCATGACAAGTAGGTCCTCGGCACACGACTACAATCCATGACAAGTAGGTGACTACAATCCATGACAAGTAGGTCCTCGGCACACGACTACAATCCATGACAAGTAGGTACTCGGCACACGACTACAATCCATGACAAGTAGGTCCTCGGCACACGACTACAATCCATGACAAGTAGGTACTCGGCACACGACTACAATCCATGACAAGTAGGTACTCGGCACACGACTACAATCCATGACAAGTAGGTGACTACAATCCATGACAAGTAGGTCCTCGGCACACGACTACAATCCATGACAAGTAGGTACTCGGCACACGACTACAATCCATGACAAGTAGGTACTCGGCACACGACTACAATCCATGACAAGTAGGTACTCGGCACACGACTACAATCCATGACAAGTAGGTACTCGGCACACGACTACAATCCATGACAAGTAGGTCCTCGGCACACGACTACAATCCATGACAAGTAGGTCCTCGGCACACGACTACAATCCATGACAAGTAGGTGACTACAATCCATGACAAGTAGGTACTCGGCACACGACTACAATCCATGACAAGTAGGTACTCGGCACACGACTACAATCCATGACAAGTAGGTACTCGGCACACGACTACAATCCATGACAAGTAGGTACTCGGCACACGACTACAATCCATGACAAGTAGGTGACTACAATCCATGACAAGTAGGTCCTCGGCACACGACTACAATCCATGACAAGTAGGTGACTACAATCCATGACAAGTAGGTCCTCGGCACACGACTACAATCCATGACAAGTAGGTACTCGGCACACGACTACAATCCATGACAAGTAGGTCCTCGGCACACGACTACAATCCATGACAAGTAGGTACTCGGCACACGACTACAATCCATGACAAGTAGGTACTCGGCACACGACTACAATCCATGACAAGTAGGTGACTACAATCCATGACAAGTAGGTCCTCGGCACACGACTACAATCCATGACAAGTAGGTCCTCGGCACACGACTACAATCCATGACAAGTAGGTGACTACAATCCATGACAAGTAGGTACTCGGCACACGACTACAATCCATGACAAGTAGGTACTCGGCACACGACTACAATCCATGACAAGTAGGTACTCGGCACACGACTACAATCCATGACAAGTAGGTGACTACAATCCATGACAAGTAGGTGACTACAATCCATGACAAGTAGGTCCTCGGCACACGACTACAATCCATGACAAGTAGGTGACTACAATCCATGACAAGTAGGTACTCGGCACACGACTACAATCCATGACAAGTAGGTGACTACAATCCATGACAAGTAGGTCCTCGGCACACGACTACAATCCATGACAAGTAGGTGACTACAATCCATGACAAGTAGGTCCTCGGCACACGACTACAATCCATGACAAGTAGGTACTCGGCACACGACTACAATCCATGACAAGTAGGTCCTCGGCACACGACTACAATCCATGACAAGTAGGTACTCGGCACACGACTACAATCCATGACAAGTAGGTACTCGGCACACGACTACAATCCATGACAAGTAGGTACTCGGCACACGACTACAATCCATGACAAGTAGGTGACTACAATCCATGACAAGTAGGTACTCGGCACACGACTACAATCCATGACAAGTAGGTACTCGGCACACGACTACAATCCATGGCCGAGGACCTACTTGTCATGGATTGTAGTCACCTAGATTGTAGTCGTGTGCCGAGTACCTACTTGTCATGGATTGTAGTCGTGTGCCGAGTACCTACTTGTCATGGATTGTAGTCGTGTGCCGAGTACCTACTTGTCATGGATTGTAGTCACCTACTTGTCATGGATTGTAGTCGTGTGCCGAGTACCTACTTGTCATGGATTGTAGTCGTGTGCCGAGTACCTACTTGTCATGGATTGTAGTCGTGTGCCGAGTACCTACTTGTCATGGATTGTAGTCACCTACTTGTCATGGATTGTAGTCGTGTGCCGAGGACCTACTTGTCATGGATTGTAGTCACCTACTTGTCATGGATTGTAGTCGTGTGCCGAGTACCTACTTGTCATGGATTGTAGTCGTGTGCCGAGTACCTACTTGTCATGGATTGTAGTCGTGTGCCGAGTACCTACTTGTCATGGATTGTAGTCGTGTGCCGAGTACCTACTTGTCATGGATTGTACTTGTCATACGTGGCAAGGACGTGGCCTACCAATTTGAGCAACACTGCCGCCCCATTTCCCCCCTTTTTTTACCTTTTGCTATTTTTGCAACCCTAGCCAACATCTTCCTCGAAGAAGACTTGATGCTGGCATCAACCGAGTGCTCCGCCTAAACATTAAACTAAGATTCCCCCCCCCCCCAAACTCCGACTTTCGTCCCTCGGCTAGGCGTTGCATCGCCAGAAAAACTTGCCAGGCCGCACGCGGGTGGTAGGCAGGGGGCGGGCAGGGGTTGTGTCGGGGCGTGCGTCTCCGCTGGGCGGGTGGACGCGCGCGCGATGGCCACCATCGCTGCGGCGTCGGCGGCGGGGGGGGGGTCTGCCGACGAGCTTCTGCGGCTCTTCGTGGCCGCCGACGGCACGGTGCTCGCGGTGCACTGGGCGAAGCTGGCCCTCCGCGTCCTGCGCGAAGCCTACGCGGACCTGCAGCAGGCGGCGGAGGCCGCCCGGCACACGCCGGGGCCGGTGGGGCGGAAGGCCGTCTCCGGGTACACAGAGCGCTACAGCGCACGGTTCACCCGGTTGATCCACCTTCTCCGCCTCGCACGCCACCAGTCGGCCGCGATCTCGGCGTCCTTCGCCCGTCTCGAGCAGAAAACAGTCCAGTTCCGGTCCCAGGCCTGGATCGCGGACGCCCTCCTCTCCGCCCACCGCCGCATCCGCTCGGAACCGTACCCCACCCCCCCCGAGCTCACGCTCACCCGCCCGAAGCGGAGCCGCAGCCGCGACTTCCGCGACGCCTGCGCCGCAGTGGCCACTGCGCTCTGCGGACACCTCACCGCGCACGGCGCGGCCGACGCGGCCGGCGGCGCCTTCGCGTTTGCGCCGCCGCTGCGGCACTACCGCGTGCGGGTCCCGCCCGCGGAGAGTGAGGACGCGGGCGGCGCCGCCCGCAAAAAAAAGCGAGCCCCCGGCGGCGGCGGCGCCGCGGCGGCGGCGGCGGAGCCGCCGCCTTCGCCGGTCTTGTTGCTCGAGTGCCCGGGCTTGTACACGGCGGCCGTCACGCTCGCGCCCGCCGCCGACGGCGGCGGCGGCGGCCGGTGCGTAGCGCTGAGCTGGGCGCTGGAGTTCTGCGCAGACGACTCACCTCGTGCGGCAGGGTTGCGTCTTGGTATCGACCGGGCGACGGCCCGCCGCGCGCTGCAGGCCGTGAACGGGCAGTGGGCGAAGCAGCAGTTCGCCGCCGGGGCGGCGCTGCTCGAAAGCCTGTCGCTCCGGTGCCTCGCGGAGGCCGTCACCAGCGAGGCGCAAGCGCTCGCAGCCGCGGGCACGTTCCGCACCCGCGCATCGTTCGACTCCGCCAAGGCTGAGTTGACCGTGCACTTCTGGGAGCCGCCCGCCAAGTCGACCGCCGTCGAGCAGTCGCGGGAGACCAAATCGACCATCGACGCGGGCGACGACCTCGGCGCGGCCGCCGGCCACGCCGCGACGGCGGTCCTCGAAAAGCTGGACTTCAACCCGCACGCCTTCGCGGTCTCCCTCCCGCTGTCCGCGGCCGCGCGGCCAGCCATCACGCGGCACCCCGACCCCCACGCCGTCGGGCGGAAGCTCGGCTTCGCCGGGGGAATCGGCCTCCGCGGGCTGCTGTGGGAGGCCGTGCAGTACGCAGCGCGCGAGACGCTCACCGCGGTGCGGTCGGACCTGACGCTCGAGGGTTTCTCGTGCGCCGAAAAGCGGGACGCCGGTGCGCTCGAGGTGGCGGTCGACTTCGGGTGCTTCCACTGCAAGCTGCTGCTCTCGATGCACGCGACGGGGGACGTCATCGCCTCTTCGTTCCAGTACCCGGACGCGCATCCGACGGTCGTTCTCCCGTACAACCACCTTTTCACCCGCGACGTCACCAACGCGGCGATCCCGGCTGCCGGGTCTGGCAGCCGTGCGTTCTTGAACGGCACGTTCAAGCCGTACATGAATGCGGCGGCCGCCGCGTCTGCGCGGGCGCAGACCGTCATGCACCTCACCGAGTACACGTGCACCGCGAAGGGCGGCGGCGGGTGGCGGGACTTCGCCGAAATCCCGTGCGTCTTGAACCTCGCTCCGGTCGTCAGGTACGTGCTGCCGCTCCGCGACGTGACCATCGCGCTCTCGGTGCACACCGCGCTGCTGACGGCGACCGTCACGCTCTCGCCGCCGCTGCCGCTGCCGCCGGTACTTGAGCCGCTCCTTGACGAGCCCACCCCCGCCGAAACGTGCGCCGTTGCCGGCCTCGCGTTCGGCGTCGCGGCCTTCATCCGTTCGTGTAGAACTCCGCCAGCATCCGAATACTTGCTACGCCCTTCCCCTCTGCAGGGTATGCGTTTCTTTTTAGTACTAACAATCTTGTGGGTTGCCCTTCAATGTATTGTGCAGGCTAAAAAGACGTAGGCAGCGTGTTTTGGTGGTTGATCAGAATTCCTTACCTGAATACACACAGGGTAAATACAAGTGGGAAAACGATCAACCGGCACGCACAAACAAAACGCAGCGCCTGTCTTTTTTGTATAATGGCAACTGCTTTGTAGGAAATGCAGGGGAGGAGAGTGCCCGTTGCGAAATCTCAAAGGACTGACTACGAACTGGTCACAAGCTACCAGCAGCAGTTGCAGCCGTCGCGGGTTGCACCACGACGGAAGCGCGCCAAGAGAGACCCATCCGGTGTCACGTAGCAGTCTGGTACTCATCGGCAATGCCGATGAGTACCAGACTGTGATGACTCCCCACAATCGCAACAATATTCCAACCTCAAAGGAGGTAACTGAGCTGTAGCCCACACGAAACATAGGTAAATCTGGGTTCAGTGGCGGGCGTAAGCGTTCAACAAAATAGACACACTTTGTATTGTTTTCTCCCCCTCTAGCCTCCGCCGAAATGAGCTCAAGGCAGTCCCTTTTACATAAGCGCCAGCTGCAAGGTGGAAGGAAATGGTCGACGAAGCTGTCCGACAAAGAACCGAAGGGATCCCAAGTGCTGTACCTACCGAACCACGTGTTGAACGGACGTGAGGTCATGCGGGTCTACCGCTACACGACACGACACACAAACACAACAGGTCATAGTCACAAGTGAAAACAACACCCGATGGTGGAAGCGAAGACCAAATCAGATTGCGTTCGCATTGATTGCCCCTCTACCTCTATATTTCCTCCCGTCTCGGACAGGACTCAAAACTGTACCCTGGCAACTGCCGACCATGACGGGTGCCAGCATCAGGAGTTTGGTACAGCTAGGCAGGCCAAGCTCGTTGCCCAGAAAGAACTTGCCACACCCTCGGGTGAGGTGTGCCCTTTGCAAGTCATTCAGCTGTTGCACAGGCCGAACCCCCCAGACCAACTTCGCAAGATGAAAACAGAAGTCTTGAGCCAAGTGCCGGCTGACAACCTCCCGCGCTCCATCCGTCCGAAGGATCCCGCCCCACCCACCCTTCGGAGAGGAGTCACAGGACCCAAAAGCAGCGTCTCGGAAACTCAAAACAGACTGGTGAAAGTGCCAAGTGGCTACACTTCGATTCAGCCGTTACCCACTTAAAGCCCTGAACTTAAACACGCGCACATGCACGGCTACTACCACCTATAAGATACGCTCATCAGTATACGACACCATAAAGACACCTTTTCGATGATGGTCACCCGGAGGCTCCAACACCCGGATCCTCAAGCGAACGTTCACTCTAAACCCCTTGCCATCACAGGAGGAGAGCACAAAACGGTGAGGCACGCGGTTTCATATTGCGTCGTCCAGACGTGGGTGGCTGCCTGGCGCCACGTCATCGCGAGCGGCCTGCGCGAGGTGTTCGGCGACAAAGTGCGCGACTACGTGCTGACGGGAGGCCTCGGCACCGGGAAACCCGCCCTCTGGCCGCCGCAGCACGACTTCCCCGGCATGTCGAGCACCGACGTGTGCGTCACGGGCTCGCCAGCAGTCGGATTCTGGGCCCTGGAGCTCGAAGAACCGCAGCAGGCGCAGCCGTACTTCGCGAACGTGTGCTACGCGTTCAACCCGAAGACCCCTCCCACCTGGCTGGCAGGTCCACTGCCCAACGGCGGGGCGGACTGGCAGCCAGACGCGGGGCTGGCCGCTACGTTGCGGAAGAGCTTGGCGGTCAGGAAGCTGAGCCCGCTGCCGGAGGATGCGTGGATCGTCGTCCTTTGCGGGAGCTTGATCCCTTTGTACCAACAAGCGGTCTTCCTCCGCAGCGGGTCGACCGCCTCCGACGCGGTGTCCACAGCGATGGTACTCCGCCGGAAGGCGGCCGCTGCGCTCGCTTTCCACGCGGCGCATCGCGACCACATTTCGCTTTACCCCGCGCTATCCACCGCCGCCCACGGTGTGAGCGCGCAGCTGGTGCTGGCACCGAGCGGCAGCGCCGTGAACGTGGCGTCCGCCAGCCCGCTGGTGAACGTCGACTTGCAAGTCAAATCCGTCACGGATCCCAGGGCGGCTGCGTTGCTGGAGGCTGTTCGTGGCGTGTGCGTGTCCCTGCTGCTGGCTCGGGATCGTGGGGCGTTCGTTGAGTTCTGCCGGGTTCTGCGCTGCTGGCTGTCGGCGGCGGCTAAGGTGCCCGAGGGGTTTTATCCCGTCAACTTGTCGTCGTGGGCTTTGAAACTCGTTGGCTCGGAACTCATCTTCTCGCATCCTGCCACGGCGGAGATTCGCGCCCTGCGCATCAAAGACGATGGGTCCTTCAACTTCGCATGACACCGCACCTTGGAAGAGTGTCGTGTCGCGTAGATATCATCTTCTGTGGCTTCGATGCTGGGCCTGAGCCCAGCCTCTCGAACCACCGTCTCCCACTAAGAGCAACGAACCCGCTTCCAGTCGGGAGCTACCGTCGCTAGAGAATTCCACTCTACTCCTAGCTTCACTGTTGCCCACCCGACCTTGTCGACGCGGCTCGTCCGCATGCTGCCTGTTTCCTCTCCACTCATCGTTCGAATTCTATCTGTCTCGGGCCTCTCAGCCCAGCGACCGTTTTACTCATGACGTGCCCAAGTGAGCTGTGAAGGTGGGACGTACGAATGAATTCGCCTGTATTTAGCACCAAACTACGGAGGTGCCGCTCCCCCATTGCGGGTGTAGTTCTCCCGCATTGCGGATGTGGATGAAGGGTATGCCACTCCCGCATTGCGGGTGTAAATGCAAAACCCCTGACCGCACAAACACTCCCCCATCCGGTGGGGGACTCCACCGTGCAGACAGTACGTACGAACACGTGTAAAAGGCGAGTTTTCACCCTGGGTCAGAAGTTGAAAGCAAGAAAAGCCCACCCGACAAGGAGACCCCCGCAACCTTTCAAGCCCCGCCCTTTTGCGAACTGAAACGACCCCCACTCGGCTCCACCGTCAACGGGAGACGTACAACCACCGGCTTCTTTAACGAGACGTAGCCTTGGAAGGGAGATGCGCGTGGTGCACGGAGTTGTTGACTAGACCGGCTTGTGGTTTTGTGCTTCTCAGTCCTCTGTCGGAAAACTTGTCGGACCCTAAGGCAGCAGGGCCGACCCTCTCCCTTTCGTGAGAAAAAGCGAAGGAAGAAACTGCCCTCCTTTCTCCGTTGGAGAGCTGCACCTCTACTGCTCCCTTCCAGCCGCGGCATGGAGGAGGACGGACTCTACGGCACCACAAAGTCCAAAATCGCAATGGCAAAGAAAGCAAAGAAAAGAACGCCCGAATTCCCGTCACTAGAAGACACGAGTTGTCGACAACGAAGCAGCGAGAAAGGCGACAACGAACAAAAACGAAACCCTGCCTTTCTCAAGAAGACTAGCATAAAACGCACAGCGCGAAGCAGGATTCTCCTGCAAAACTAAAACCACGGTGTGACCTGCACAGGAGAGTATAGCTAAAACCGGTCCAAGAATTCGAAGTAATACCGTATCACCCGCTGCGCAGGTTGTCAGAGAAATCAAAGGATCAAAAAGAACGTCAAAATAAACACAGCAACCATGGAGGATGAACTCGACATCCCCGAGGACCACATCGCGGCGGACTGGGGCAGCGCCACTGTTTACACCATCACGAAGGACCCGACCGAGAAGCTCGGGATGGTGTGTTCTTTGAACCACTTTCAGATGGGGACATATTTGCAGGCAGAACCCGAGCTTGGGTAGGGACAAGGGGCCTCTCCTGTAACGACGCGTCAAAAAGGACCAATGTTTGCTGCTGTGCAGAGATGTGATACGAAGCCTTCGCAAGGAGCCCTCAGTTCTCCATTTTGGAGTCGTAAAGCGTTTTAGTTCGACCGGGTGTTTCCCCAGAAGGCCTTCTGCGCCCTGGACAACCCCCCCTTCCCCTCCGTCTGTGAGGGTGAATACCTGCATCCGTGCCTGTGTACCTAAGCCGGTCCATCCCCTCCTAATAGACCGTGGTAGTTTGGATTGGTTGAGGTTAGAAAGCTGAATATCTGAAGCGATGACCTGCATTAGCCACTGGATGACTACCTGTGTCGTGCTTCTGGCGTTTGGATTAGAATGCAAATAATCTGTGGCGAGAATCTGCATCGCCGGTATCGCGGTCATTTTGTCGCAGTGGCGTGCTGTCACTGACCAAAGCATCTCCTGGCAGTTCGATGCAGCTCCAGGGAGCAGGAGTGGACCATGGTGGTCCGTGGTGAACCGTGTTAAACAGCGGCAGGCAATCCGACGCAGTTCCAGGGGATACCCCCGCGGACTCATATCTTCCGAGGGAAGCTATCGATTCCCACCAAGACGCTAGCCGCCGCCGTCAGGGCGTGCAGTAATCAAACGGAGAGACCCCGTCACGTATCACGACAGCGAGCGGGCGAGTACCCTGCCAGAGAACGCCCCCCACGGCTGTGCCAACATCGACGCCGTCACCCACGCGGTGCCAGGAACAAGAGTGGTGACCGTTGTATTTTCCTTTTTCTTTGGCACGTAGCCGGTTCATTGTATTCATTCTCCGTGTCTTTCGAGTTACACTTTCTAGCCGGCATCTGTGTCAGATGTTCAGGAAGCCGTAGAGAAAATGCTAGTCACACCACACCGACAGACACTGCGAAAAGACTTGGTTGTCAAAGCCATCGCGCCGGGATCTCCTGCCGAGCGTGCTGGCATGGAGAAAGGCCTGCTCGTGACCGCTGTCAACGGGAAGCCCGTCACCAGCTTGTCGAACCTCTCCCGCAGCATCGTGGAGGGCGGAGACGAGTTCACCGTCACCGTCAAACGCTACTACCTTTACCAGGAAGACAGCGAAGTAGCTGATACCGGCATCCGTATGTCACACCCGCGACGTCTACCACGATATTCGCCGTATTGCTTTACAAACCCCCGCACACCGGTAGAAATACTGTTGAAACGTCCCCTGCAACTGGCGGCTGTGCGTCGTTGCGCTCCAGCTCCTGCCCACACCATCCGTGTGGCGATAACTCCTACATGGATTGATCAAGTAGTATCCTGCTGACTCGCTGTGATAGACTATGCTTGTTGAGGTTAGAGTGTAGCGATCGGGCCTGCAGTAACTATGCTTGCCTGTGATAGCCTAGGATAGTTGAGGTTAGAATGCAGAATATATGTAGCGATGGCCTGCATTGCATGACATGCACAGGCCTGATGATAGCCTGCGATAGAAAACAGCAGGCAGTTCGATGCAGTCCCAGGAAATAGGGGTCGAGTGGCTCAGAACGGCCGACGATGCTGGTCTGACCGTTGGCGCTGTGCACTTAACCTGAACGAACCGCCTTCCTTTTTATTGTGCCCGGAGATGACCCCTCAGGCGTCCCCGCCAGTGTTGCGTTTCTCACCACATCGTCCTCCTTCGTCGGGCATTGGCACACACGCAGCCACTCCACATACTTCTGGAAATTGATCACTTTTCGTGGGTGGCGTCGAAGATTCACCAGCTTCGGCTGCCACCCATTTGCGCACTCAACCATGGTTAAGAAGGCGTACGAAAGCCTGGACTAATATAGCTCAAAGCATCTGAATACCACGAAAAGCCTCCAGGCAAACCCCAGTTTCCACATTTCTTCGTCTTCTTGTTGCGTTAGTGGGGAGTCATTTGCATGCAAATGAGTACCACACTATGCCTGCTTTTCGCTACGAAGGGTCACTTTTTCCGCGCTTTCGGCGCGGCGCAACTCTAGTCGGTTGCAACTGTTCTTGGAAGTTACTGACTATTTCACAATCCGAAAAGGAATCGGAATCTTCGCTTTCTCGCTTGCGCCGATAGGCACGCCGCGATGCGGAGGACGCGAGTAGCCGGGAAGAGCCGGCGGGAGGGCGCGATCGTTGTGTGACCCGTGGAGGGTCGGAACCAGAATCAGAAAAAGGGCCCGAGTCAGGGCCTGCCACTGAAGAGGGCCGGGTGGGGCCGGGTGGGCGCGGTGTGTTCGGGCCGGCGAGGCCAGTGCCGTCGTCGCCTTCTTCAATTCCTTCATTTCTTCAAGATCCTACGCCACGCACACTGCTGGGCGGGAGTGCCAGGCTTACTCCTGAGCCTATTGTCACACCAAACGACGTACAGGCGAAGTGCGAATCTCGAAGGCGGCAGGCGATGACCTCGGCCTCATCATGAACGCTGACATGGGTGTCGAGAAAATGGGGTTCAAGGGTGCTCTCTGGAACTCGGGTGTTCGGAGAGGCGCTGTTCTTTTGCAGATAAACGACGAAATTATGTCCTCGCCCGAGGTGGCCATGGACTTCTTGACAGGAAGCGAAGGTGTGCCACATTCGAATTCTTTAGTTTCGGACGTCCCTCTCCGTTGCAAAAGGTACCAGGGAAAGCCTGCTACACGGGAGCCAAGCTTCACGTGTTCGGCGGTACTGCAGAGCCACGGGCCTACGGGTCAAGTGGCTACCGATTTCCCAAACTAACGCATCAAGGCGTGGCGCACCTTGGGGCTTGGCGAGCTTGCGCTGAACACAAGCTCGTCGAGACGGTCAGCCACAGGGCAGAGCGGACGGGGTTGAGGCACTGTGCTGCCTCCGACTCAAGCCTTGCGAGCTGTGGTTGCCATCACGTTCCTGGACCCGGAGCGGTCTTTTTCTTTTTCTTTTTCTTTTTCTTCTTCTTTCCGATGTCCTCTCCGTTGCAAACTATTCCCGCCTTGTGCTGCTTGCGCCGTGAAGAAGGGCAAACTCATGGCGTTCACATGCCGCAGGAAAGAAAGGGCAAACTCATGCCGTTCACTGCAGGACGATGCAGCTGGATGAGCAAACACATGCTGCAGGAAACAAAGGGCAACTCATGGCGTTCACTGCATGACGATGCAGCTGGATGACCGCAGGAAAGAAAGGGCAAACTCATGGACTGCAGGACGATGCAGCTGGATGAGCAAACACATGCCGCAGGAAAGAAACTGGCAAGCCTCCGGGGATGTCCGGTACGACCAGGTTGTCGCCTATCGTCATTGCGGGGGCGAATGATGTTCTAGCTCGGGGAGGTCAAGCTCCTGTCCGTTGAGGACCAGTCCGGTAGCCTTCACCCACCTGCAGAACACCACCCGGCGACTTCTTTCCAGTTTCGACTGACACCATTTACCATGGTTAAGACGTACGAGAACTAAGATACCGACACGGCTTGAAGTACCTGCAGAACAACAAGAAAACCCTCGAGCGCAAAGTTAGGCGTCACACTATCGGTCAGCGCTGTAGCGATGACTTCGAGAACACATGCAGGTAGGGTGAGGCCCGGGACCGCGCGACTACTCCGCCCTGCCCACGGCTTGAGCTTTTCTCGTCGCGTGATTGCGCCGGAACAGCACATCCACACCACGACGAGCAGCAACCAACGCCCTATCACAACGTATCCCATGTGTTCGTGGCAGCGCTCTCAAGCTCTTCGTCAATCTGCCAGCTCGCAAGCCACGTGATATGACTGCTCTCACAGATCTAGCCCTGTTTGGAGAACGGTCCTCTCTCGAGAGTTTGCATCCACCAAACCAATGCCCCCCCGAAAGCTGCAGACAAAAAGAGCAAAGCTCCTCTGCCGAAGCCGACGAAGACGAGATTGCACTCGTTTAAGCGGCCAGAGGTGAGGAAGAATCCGTGGATGACCTCCTTCAACTGCTACGAGGTCCTGCGGAACAAAAAGGCCTTCCACAAAGAAGAATAACGCAATAATCTCCGCATTTCACCGACGGCAAGCTAGATAGCGCCGCCTGTGCTGAGGCATGTGCTAACGTATTGGCTACGGCTGGAAAACGCTACCGTCACAAGATTCCGCAAGCTTCTTCTAGCATCCGACTACCCGGTGTCGTTTATGCTCTCGTTAAGGAAAACGGCGAAATCGTTTATGTTGGCCAAACAAGTGGCACGGCACGGGATTGAGCCTCAGCGCACTTCTCAGGCGCCAAGCACAAGACCAAAACTGGAAAGCCGACAACGAAAGTTGAACATTTCCTCCTACAGAGAGGATCACCGCTCCCTGTAATTGTGTTGGAAAAGATTGACTTCGAAGCTACCCGCGAAGTACCCCCTAAAAATATCGGTTCGGAGGGTGAAATCGCTCTCAAAATCACTAAAATGTTGAAAATTGGCTTCCGGACAAAAAATTGTACTGTAGCCCTTATGGAGTGGGCACCCCTATTGCCAACGTCACTTAAGAAAGTGGTTTCACTCGTGTGTGGCAGCGTACGAAGCAGGTCTCCCCCTCATAGAAGAGGAACCCATCGTGGGGCGCAAAAGAAAGCAAAAGCTCGGTAAGTTTGTTGACGAACTAACGCACACCTCGAAGTCGGCCTTCTTCCCACTCGTAGAAAATGAGGAGGTAGGCAAGCCTCAACGGGTACGGCCACTGGCCAGTATCGCACACGAAGCGAGACCGAACACACGTCTTCGCAGCATTGGCCTTCAGCCACGGTCAGTACCCGGCGATGGTAACTGCCTCTTCCACAGTCTAGCTTATGGCAAGCAGGAAGACGCGCAACATCTCCGCCAGGAGATAGCGGATTATTGGAAAGCAACCAATCCTACTTTCGACCGTTCTGCGTAGACTGGTCTACAACGAGCTACATCGAAGGTTTACGGAACGGTGCGTGGGGAAGTACAGCGAAGTGGGAAACGGCTCTCACCGCCAACTGCTTCGCCACATTGCCCAATGGCATTTCATACCAGTCCAGGGCAACATGAACGATGCCACAACAACTCGGTTTATCACCCGGTCGTCGATCATGGGTCCCGTTCCCAATCCTACTGGGGACGGGTCAAGCTTCTTTAATGAAGTACTCGAAGGCCTATCGCAGTCGCAACCCGAGTCGCCACCTCGCAGAAAACGCCCACGCATGCCGACAGCCAGTCCAACAGCCAGCCAGTCACCAAGCAGGAAACCGGACACGAAGAAGACACGGTCCGACCAGGATGTTGAAAAGACATCTCAAAGTAACGCTCAGCCACTGGAGTGTTCCCACTGTGGGGCAACCGAAAAACTGAGCGGCGGATCTTTTGCCAACGCACGGGGTGTCGAAATCCACGAGCGCACCTGTGCAAAAAACCCCGCATGCCACCAAAATACCTAGCCCAGTCCTATCTGGAGCGCTGGCCCGGCGAGCTACGAGGGCACAACCCTTTTCCTTTCTCTTTTTCGTTCTTGCATATCAGGCCTGCATGCCCCATCAAAAGCATTCGAAAAGAAAACAAAAGAGCGTTTTACCACCTTGCGCGGTGTCACGGGATGTTTGGCAGCCGCTGCTAAACAGTGCATGCTAATCCATGTGGTTCATGTAGGCGACCGGAGGCATGTTGCAGCCGCGGCCACCACGCAGCACATTTTTTTTGTATAAGCACCTGCTTTGTAGGAAATACTTGAGGAGGCTGCCAGTTGCAAAAGATCAAAGGAGGTAAATGTGCTGTAGCCCACACGAAACACAAGGTAAATCTGGGTTTAGTGGCGGGCGTAAGCGTTCAACAAAAAAAAATTTGCTAAACAAGTGCATGTTAATCCGTGTGGTTCATGTACTTAAAAGAACTCAATGCTAAACAACATAACGTGGGCGGCGCCGAAGCTTTACCAGCTTCGGCTGACACCATTTGCGCACTTAACCATAGTTAAGAAGACGACTGAAAGCATAGACACAAAGATAGCTCAAAGCATCTGCAGAATAACACGAAACGCCTCTAGGCAAAACCCCGTTTTCACATCTCTTCTCGTGCACGCAGTGATCAGACCAACACATTCTCTACTTGCAAAAACAGAGCTCGTCATCAAGTTCCGCGACCCTGAACGGAAAGGCAAAGGTAAGAAGGGCAAGAAGGACGGGAAAAAGGGCAGTAAAAAGGGCGGCAAGGACTTCGAAAGCAGCGGCTGGAAGGGCGAGAAGGGCGGCGAAAAAGGCGCGAAGAAGGGGAAGAAGGGCAAAGGCGGCAAGGACGGCAAGCCCCGGTACGAGCCCTACGCGCCCGCGCCGTGGGAGCGAAGCAAGCGCTTCAGCAACCAGACCTTCACCCCCGAACTGCCCCCCACTTCGTACAACGAGACGTACTATGAGCCCGCTTCTTCGTTCGCCTCGGCACTCGCTCCCATCATCCTGCCTCCTGCCCAGCCCAAGGTGTCGCACTCCAAGTTCGTCCGGGCCGCAGACCAACGCTTCCCGAACATGCTCCCGCCTTCGGCGATCCAGTACTACCAGGACACCGACTTCGAAACTTGGGCATCGAAGGTTTGCTTTCGTTTTTTTTTTTTTTTTTAATAGTACATCTGTACTGACGGGAACATTTCCGGAGCAACGGTTGCACATGAAAGAGAAAACGAAGCCAACGAAAAAAGTGCTAATACAGGAAAACCCCCCCCGGAGAGGTTTATACCCTGTACACGCGAAGAACCAAAAGCATTACAGGGTATTAGTTTGAAGGCTTCCGCAACCTTTTTAGCGTTATTTTAAGCAACATCGCGCCGAAGGCGCGACGGAAAATTCGGGCAAAATAACTCCGCCCCCCTTTATCATGTGTGGGCAACTCTTAGCTCATTGGATACTCAACTGTCAAACAGGACCTTGGCCTGGTAATGAAGCACAGTGGCTGCCGACCCGAAGCTGAACACAATTGAACAGCGGCTGGGTCTCAGCAGCGGAGGCTCAGCAGCCTTCCAGCACCTTCAGCACACTGCTAAAACACCACACCCCCCGCCTATATTTACTTTGAACACCGTTTTTTGAACATTTTTTTTTTTTTAATAGTACATCTGTACTGACGGGAACATTTCCGGAACAACGGTTGCACATGAAAGAGAAAACGAAGCCAAAGAAAAAGTGCTAATACAGGAAAACCCCCCCCAGAGAGTTTTATACCCTGTACACGCGAAGAACAAAAACATGGACGCCGACCAAGCGAAGGCAGCCCTAAAGGCGCTGTCAGACAGAAAGGGCGCCGCGCTCGATGCGGCGGACGTGCCCTTCGAGGCGAACGCTCCGGCAGTGCTGGAGAAAAAGCGTTTGTTCAACGCGTGGGAGGGGAGGGAGGCGCGCATGCGCTTTGTGGCCGTTAAGTACGGCTTCGAGCTGGAGGGGACGGCTACACAGTGGCAGCTTTGTTGGTTGCTGGCGTTCACGTCGTTGAACGAGAGGCGGCTCGCGAAGATGATGCGGGCGTACGACGCGGCGAACCCCGAGGCGCCGGCGAGGCCGCAGGTGCTGTCTTTGAGCGACAGTGAGTCGGAGGACGGGGGCGGCGGCGATAGCGACACCGACATCGATGAGGGGGAGACAGGTGACGCTCAGAAGCGCATCCGCGAGCTGGAGATGCAGCTCGAGGCCGCGCGGGCAAAAAACGAGTTGCCCCCCGCCGGGCCGCGTGCGGCGGGGGGGATCCTCGTTGGAGCTCGCGTGTTGGAACCGGAGCGGTGGGTGTCTCTGTCGCCGGAAGGACGAGCCGCAGTCTACATCGAACTGCAAAGGAGGTACGGTGGGGCGAGTGGCTCTCAAAGCCACGAGCACGACAACCTCCTAGACATACTGATGTGTGTCCTCGAACATGCCGGGGCCGTGGAGACTCCGGAAGAAGCGGATGCGGCTCTGGTCCGTATTGCCATGACAGCCATTCGGCGTCAGGAGGTTCTCCTGCGTGGCCGCTCCGACTGGCGGCAGGCATCAGCGATGCAGCGGCACTGGCGGACGGAGGAAGCACCCGACTTCCTGAAGTCGGGATGGGCGGCGGCCGACCGGTTGAACGACAAGGCGGAGAAGGAAAAGGCCGGGAAGGCGGAGAAGGCTACGTCCTCCGGCAAAGGTGGCGAAGCCGGTTCGAAGAAATCAAGGAAGTAGGCGGGTGTGCTCCTCGTTTGAAACCCCACCCCGTTTTGTTTCAGGGAAATGGACCGAGGGGCGTTGGTTACGTGGCTCCGACGCCCCGCGAAGTCCAGCCACGGGGCAGAGGTCGTCCGCTGAAGATGGAACCTGCACTGGCGGGTGGCGAGATGAGGCTGATCCACAGGGACGCGAGGGGGCTGTTGTCGGCAGCCCTCGCTCCTTCGACGTGGGCACGGCTTGCATCGGTACACCGCCGCTTCCGCGTGTTCCTCTCTTTCGCGAACGAAGAGTTGGATGGGGTAGTGGACGTAGCGACGGGAATCATTCTGTTCGTCGTTCGGTGCATGCGCCGGGGAGACATCACGATTCCGTCTGCACTAACGTACGTCAACACTCTTGTCTCGGCGGAGAGGAGATGGGGGGTGAACCTCGAGGGGTCTCAGGTGATTCGGGATGCTCGCCGCGCACTTCTGCGCTTGGGGGCGAATATACCCGAACGTCAGGCAGTGCCGGCGACCTTCGCGGAGGTGAGACAGGCCCTGGGGTCCTGCCGCGACCCTGCGCTGCGGATGACGATCCTGTTTTCCTGGAGGGCTGCGGCGAGGGTGGGCGATGTAGTTCGTCTAAGAGGCAAAGACGTAGAGATTGTGGAGGAGGGCGCGAAGGTGAAGTGGTGGTGGACGAAATCCGACCCGTTCCACCTGGGGGCTGTGTCCGCGGTGGCAATGACCCGGAGGGACCGGGCTGCCTTGGAGACGTTGAAGCGCGACGCCGGGCCGGACGGTACGCTGTTCCCGGTCACCACGGCGAGAGTGGCGAGGTCCTTGAAGCGCGTCAACCCGGTCCTCACGTGCCACTCGCTACGGAGGGGGGCTTGCACAGCGCTCTTCCGCTCGGGGTCCAGCCTCGAGCAGGTACGTTTGGTCTCGAATCACTCGTCGATCGAGGCCCTGCTGCGATACCTCCCGATGGGCGAGCTGGAGCGGGTCGACCAGGCCATGACCCTCTCGCAGAGGCTGTACTGAGGCCTGTCTTTCCGGGAGCCTGGGTAGGCAGGGCGCGACTGAGGCGTACGACTTCCTTGCCGGTGCCGTGGGGCTATGATCCATATGCGGATGACCTTGACTCGGTGACCTTGGTGGACCTTCCAGATGAGCAGGACAATTTCTTTCAGGGATACTCGGGGATCCAGGTAGGATCGGGGCCGCCGAGTCAAGTGTCTGTTCCAGGGCAGATCGCTGACATCTCGACGAATGTTATGGACCTTGCTGCGGTGAAGGCGCTTGATCAGTCCGGTGAGCTGTCTCAGCTTTTGGCCGTGATAGAAAGCCGTGAGGTCTTCCAGTCCATTCTGTTGCCGGGCTGGGAGGGGGCGCCGGGTAGGAAGCGTTCTACCTCGCGGCAAATGTTGAGACATGAAGCCGATCTGGTGGGATACGACCTGATCGAGCCGATTGATCTAGCATCAGTCGAGTTCAGTCTACCGATGTTCACGGTGGAAAAGAGATCGGGTGGATTGCGGGTGATTGTCGATGGCAGAAAGGTGAATGAGGCTTGTTTGCCTCCACCCCCTATGGGTCGAGGCAGCAGTGGACCTGCTCCTCGGTTGGAAGTTTGTGGCGGCCTGCGATGCCAAGTCGTTCTTCTACCAGATCCCCCTGGATCCAGGCGTGAGGAATTTCTTCACAGTTAATTTATCGTCGGCTCGCGGGGTGTTCAAGTCCTTCCGGCTTAAGCGTCTGCCTATGGGGTTCAGCTGGGCCCCGGCGATCGCTCAGAGGATTGCGACATGCCTGGCGCACTTGGTTGGCGGTTTCGCTTGGGTGGACAATTTCTTCTTCGGCGCGGATCATCAGGACGAATTGCAGCAGAAGATCGCCCGTTTCCAGTCGATCCTCTCCTACGTTAATCTGGAGATCAAAGAGCCGCTGGTGGCGGTCCGCGAACTGGTTGCCCTCGGCATGCAGTTTGACCTCGTCAACCGCTCCGTGCGAATGGATCCTTCGTGGGTGCGTTCCACGTACGAATCCTGGATGTGTGGTATTCCTCTTACGCCGCGGCGCCTCTTCGGCTGGTTTGGAAGATTCATGTGGCGCTGCTACGCACTCCGGCGCAGGCTGTGTTTCAGGCATGAGCTTTTAAGCCTCGTACGGGAATGGTCACATAAACTAGGTGAGGGGAAGTCCTTTTGGGACTCGGAGATCTCCCTCCCGTTGTCATCACGGAGGACTTTAGAGGCAGAACTGGAGGAACTTTGCGGGAATGTTTGGTTCTCTCCGGCCGCGTCAGTAGGACGGGAGGTGCAAGGTTGGAGTGACGCCTCTGACCACGCCTGGGCCACTGTGGTCGAGGTCGACGGTGGTGTTGTCAAGTCGGGCGCGTTTCGGGAGTTGAGCGACTGTTCCATCTTCCTGAAGGAGCTATTCGCGCTGCTGGTATTGGTCGAGGAGACAGCGAGATTGATGGGTCGCTCCTGCCGCTTACGTGCGCACGTGGACAACATGGGCGGTGATCACCGAGGAAAGGCTTACAATGTCCTTTCAAGACCTGGCGGTCTTGAAAGGACATTGTAAGCCTTTCCTCGGTGATCACCTCCTGACGAGGTTATTCGCCACTTTGGACCGCTTTGACATTGCACTGACGATTCTTTGGGTTCCCACGAACCTGCAGTGTGCCGATCCTTACACCCGGGGGATGCCCTCGACGCATCCTTTCTCCGTCCCTCAGAGCACTCGAGATGCTCTCGAGTCTCTGATGGGGCCCAGGGGGTCCCTCGAGAGGTTTATACCCTGTACACGCGAAGAACAAGAAACTTTTGCCTTATCATTTCCATCACCTTTGGTCAGTTGATGCTGATCGTCCGTTGCTTCGTTTATCAGTGCAAGCCCCAACTCCGGAAATGTTCTTAATAGTACATCTGTACTGACGGGAACATTTCCGGAACAACGGTTGCACATGAAAGAGAAAACGAAGCCAACGAAAAAAGTGCTAATACAGGAAAACCCCCCCCAGAGAGGTTTATACCCTGTACACGCGAAGAACAAGAAACTTTTGCCTTATCATTTCCATCACCTTTGGTCAGTTGATGCTGATCGTCCGTTGCTTCGTTTACCAGTGCAAGCCCCAACTCCGGAAATGTTCTTAATAGTACATCTGTACTGACGGGAACATTTCCGGAACAACGGTTGCACATGAAAGAGAAAACGAAGCCAACGAAAAAAGTGCTATTACAGGAAAACCCCCCCCAGAGAGGTTTATACCCTGTACACGCGAAGAACAAGAAACTTTTGCCTTATCATTTCCATCACCTTTGGTCAGTTGATGCTGATCGTCCGTTGCTTCGTTTATCAGTGCAAGCCCCAACTCCGGAAATGTTCTCCCGGCCAAGTCCGGTTTGCAGATTTAGACCGTCGGTCTAAATCTGCAACGGAAACTAATCCCCTGAAGCATTATCTCGATGTGCTCCAACGCGACCTCGGCATGTCGAACACTGAGGAGATCCGGGAGCTGATGGCAGACAGGGTAGCATGGGACGCGAAGGTCCAGCGGGTGGTGGAGGCCACCAGGCAGAGAACCGTGCGGCCGCCGCGGAAGACGCGGAAAGGCATGAAGGCACGTGGGACCGGATCCGGACGACCCCGGAAGCGCGTGATCTCGCAGGCTGCGCGGCGCATGCGCAAGGTTAATGCGCTGAAGTACATCGACCAATTCATTTGTGCGGCACCGACCTGCCACGTTCAAGCTTGCTCCGACCACTGCACCCTCTGCCGACACTCGCTAGCCGTCGACGCTCGTGACGGCAGCCCCATCCTGAAGTGCAAATACTGCCGACGCGTCACTGCTGCCGTGTGCGCTCGGATTGGCGCCGCTCAAGCGGCCACCTTATGTCACTCGTTCGTTTGTAAAGATTGCTCCGTTCTTCTCCCTGACTTGTTCCCGGATTAGGATGACACATACTACTACTACTACTTTGTATAAGCACCTGCTTTGTAGGAAATGCTTGAGGAGACTGCCAGTTGCGATAGATCAAAGGAGGTAAATGTGCTGTAGCCCACACGAAACACAGGTGAATCTGGGTTCAGTGGCGGGCGTAAGCGTTCAACAAAAAATATAACTCTAAAAAAGACACACTTTGTAGTTGTGCTCTCCCCCTCTAGCCTCCTTCGAAATGAGCACAAGGCAGTCCCTCGAGTGTTTTTGTGTTACTAGTAACAATGCACTGTTGGTACTAAAAATTAGTAGCTGGACACCAGAAAAACTATTCGTGCTAGAAAATTGCCATTTTCTTGAGAATAAGTAGCGTCCTTTGCGGTAACAAGCTTGCTTGTCTTCAGCGAAAAGCGTCGGATGGCGTGCTGTGCTAAATCACTAGAAGAGGGGTTTCACACGTACACACAAAATACTCGACGTAGCTGCTTCGACTCCGAATGGAAGGGGGGAAATATAGAGGTAAGGGGCAAATACAATACAAACACAATCTGATTTGTTCTTCGCTTACACCACCGTGTGTTGTTTTCTCACTCAGGACTTTTGACCTGTTGTGTTTGTGTGATTTGTCGTGTAGGGGTAGACCCGCATGACCTCACGTCCGTTCAACACGTGGTTCGGTAGTTACAGCACTTGGGATCCCTTCTGTTCTTTGTCGGGCAGCATCGTCGAGCATTTCCTTTCAAGCTGGCGCTTATGTAAAAATACTCGACGTAGCTGCTTCGACTCCGAATGGAAGGGGGGAAATATAGAGGTAAGGGGCAAATACAATACAAACACAATCTGATTTGTTCTTCGCTTACACCATCCAGGACCCCCAGGGACCACGCAGTGGCTTTTCAAGTAGTCAGATCCGGAGGAGGCGAGAGATCTTCCTCCTTCGGTAACCACCCTCCAGGCGTCGCGTTCTCTTTCGCCTGGGTACCCCGGGTGTACTCGTCCGCCCTCTGTTCGTGGGTCGGCACCCACGCAGCCGTGAGCTCAAGTCCGTACTCTCGGGCCAGATCGAAAATGCGCGACAGTATTATGTTCGCCGCGTAATTCTTCGAGTGGCCCTTGTTCAGGCAATGAACCGCCGGTGACCATCAGCTCTACGGACACTCCACGGTGTGTTCTAACGGCCAGCTCGAGGCCTTTCAACACTGCGAAAAGCTCTTTCAAAAAAATGTGCTTTTCCGCGAAGTGACCAAAGAAAATGCCCTGTGACACCCGATCGGGCTCACCCTCGAGCAGCGCCGCCCATTCTTTTGAGGAGGCGTCGGACCACAGTCGGATCGACTGCCCCCCGCGCGTGCCCACTCGCGTGACCCACCGGTTCTCCCCGATGGTCGCCGTGAGGCTTTCAACTTCGCGGGCTGTCGACGCCGGAACGTTCACCGGCACGTCCCATGCCTGCAGACCTCCCACCGACAGTCGTGAGGAGAGTCTCTGCACGAACGAAAGTGCGCACCGGGCGTACGCCAAGGGAAAACGCGTTGTGTACGCGAACCACACCAGAGCGCCGAACAGCCTGTAGAACGCCCGGGGAGAAACTCCGCCCCGGAAAACGGCGAGTTCGGAAGACCGCAGCAGCTTCTCAACCCAAGCAGTGGCCATACTGTACCGAGGTGGGCTGCTGGCCAGATCGAACCGCAGCCCCAAAAGGTCGAACTGCGTGAGGGGGATCCCGTACTGGCCTTCGTCGTCGTTGAGGACGCAGTGCACCTCACAACATCGCCGGGCGAAGCGTGCGAATTTCTCCTCCGCCTCGGCCAAAGAATCGCCCACGATGATGAAATTGTCAACCCACGGGAGACCGTCAGTCTCCGGCAGGATGACGCGAGAAGCTCTCTGTGCTATCGCCGGAGCCCAGCTCCAGCCCATGCACATCGCCCTTAAACGGGCTCTGACGAAACTCCCACGTGGGCCCGCAAGGTTCATGCCGAAATACCCGCGGACGCCCTCATCCAGTTCGAACTGGTAGAAGTAGCTCTTCGCATCCGCCAGGTAGACGACCGCCGAGCTTAGCACCCGATCGATCACGTCGGGCATGGAGGGCAGGAGCATCGGAGGCGGTCGGGGCATGACAGCGTTCAGCTTTCGTCCATCGCACACGAACCTCTCCCCCCCGCTCTTCTTGGGAACCGTGAATGCGGGGAGCACGACTCTCGGATGCTCGTGTGCTACCTCCGCGACACCGTACTTCAGCAGGTCCGGAAGGTGGTGTAGCATCCGCCTCGAGGTCCCGCGCGCTATGGCCTCTGAGTGCCAAGAGGAGGCGTCGCGGATTAGCGCGGACTCGAAGGACTCACGCGACCTGATAACGTCCAACACGCCTCCGAGTAGGCCGTGTGTATCCATGGCAAGGAGCCTGTCGAGATCCATGAAGGAGGACGTGATGGGCGCTAAATACCCCTCCGAGCTGCGCTGCGCCGGAGGAGCGGCAAGCTCGTTGACGATGAGGTCGCCCCCGTAGGCGACGGTGACGAAAGGCGTAAAATCCGACGGCGGGGCATCGCCGATGCCCCCATGGTGCCGGATCGCTTCCAAAAACGCCGGGGGGGGTACATCCTGCGACAAAGCATCGGGTCCAGGATAGCACTTGGACAGGGGGTTACGAGGAGCTCTCTTCGGCGGCCTGTATGGGAAAACCGGTTCCAAAGGGAGGCTCACAGGAGGGTTGCCGACGCGCCTGCCGTCTCCCGGACGAGGGGTACCTCCGCCTCCGGGAGGTAGCGCACAAGGGCATCCTGGGTCGAGTGGCGGGACACTCTCCGGAGCGTGTCGAGGTCGACGCCCATCCTCAGGAGGCGAAACAGCGCCCCCCGGCGCAGGGAATGCCCCGTCAGAGCCTGGTTGGCCCTCTTCAGCGCCGCCACGACGCGGCGGAACGTGACGCCCGCGAAAATACGTTGACCCGGGCGCGTGGAGCGGAGGAGGGATCGGAGAGTCTGATCCTGCGGGGGTGGAAGGACCACGCCGGTCACCTGTCCCAAACGGAAAGGGTCCGATTTCGAGCCGACCCAGTTCACCGACCAGAAATCGGAGCTCTCGGTCACGTTTCGGGCCTCTCTGGTAAGGACATCGTCCACCCGGGCTGCCCCCTGCCACGCGAGGGTGATGGCCAGACGCATCACGGGATCTGATTCGAGGCGCACGGCGCGCTCCACATCCTCCTTTGTGGCCGGAACTGCCTGCTTGGTCGGCCGCAAAGCACCCGCCCTCTTCAGGGACCTGACGAAGTCTCGAACCAGCTGACTCTCGATCGGTCGACCGAGACGCTTCTCCGCGGATTGTACGTTGACCACGTACTGTATCGCGGTGGACGGAGAGATGGGGTTCAGTTCGCGCGACAGGAGACGCGTCACAAACAGAACGACCGCCGTCGGAACGTCCAACGGCGTACCGAATCGCGTCTCCCAGTGATGGCGGAACTCTAGGAAGCGCCGGTACACCGAGTGAACGCCGCGTCGCGTCGACAACGCCAGCGCGTCGCCGATGTACGAGTTGGCCTTGCCAACAAGTCTCTCCCGCTCGCCGTTCGACAGCGGAGGCTCCAACAAAAGCGCCCGACCACCGGATGTCGCGCGCGGAGGTGGGGGGAAGCGGTCCAGGACGCTCACCGAGACCCCTTCCTCCTGTTGCCGGTGCGCGCCCCGTCCGCCTGCGGAAGGGGGGCTGCGCTGTGGGGAGGGGCAGCGCGCCTCGTCTGTGGTAACCCCCGAGACCGGGCGGGCTTCGTTGGCTGCTCGTCCGCCTTCCGCATCGCCTGGTACCCCCGGCGGAGAAAGGCGGGCACCACGTCCTCCTCGTGGTACGCCTTCTGGAGGTCCGCCGCAACGGACCAGCCCGCCTTGAGGCCTGTTTTGAGTACCACTAGGCGGTGCAAGGTGCTCTCGGCGAGCTGCACCATCCCCTCTGGGTCGGAGGAGTCGTCCATCAGATGCAGGATGCACGAGAGGTGGTGAAGGAGGTGCTGGCCGTCGTTCGCCAGCGCGTTGAGGACTTCCGCGAAAATATCGCGGATGTGGACGAGGAGCAGCGACTTCTCGACCTGCCCGTAGGACAGCCACACACGGGGGTCGAGGAGCCCGGGGCCCGGGGTGATCAGCGCTGGTTGGGATTGAACGGACCCGCGCTCCAGCGCGTCGAGCGGGTCCTGCTGAAAAACCTCCGTCTGGGAGGGTGCCGAGAAATGTTGCCCCGCGAATGGGTTCTCCTGGACCGGTTGGGAGGGCTGCGTCGGCGCAGGAACGGGAGCCGGCGGCTGGGGGGCAGAGAAGGGCGCCGGAACATGGCCTGCCCCCGCGTGATGCGACCCGAACGGGACGCGAGAGGCATCGACGAGGGGAGGCGGGGGCGGCACTTCCATGCTGCGCTGGACAGATGGGCGCTGAGGGGCTGGGGGCGAGGAGCGTTCCACGAGCTCCAGCACCATCGCGGTGAGGCGCTCCACCTGGCCCTCCAGGCGCCGGATGTCGTCCGGGCGTTCCGCAAACGTCACCCGCCTCGCGGGTGTGTCCTGCACGTCGACCTGCAGGGCCCGGGCGACCTCTTCGTCCCCCTCCGGTGTTCCCGGGAGCGGAATCCCCGAGGGGGTGCGCGGAGCAGCAGCGGAAGACGAGGCGGCGGAGGGGTCGGCCGCGGCAGCAGCAGCAGAAGTGGCGGCAGTTGAGGCGGCGGCGGAGAAAGCGGCGTAATCCGCCGAGTCCGAGTGCGCGGCGTCAGCGGAGCGGCCAGGCAGCCGAGGGGAGGGGCCTTCGTGGTGGGCCGGCGACACTGAGCGTACCAGCTCCTCGAAGTCCGCAGGGGTGGCCGTGGGCGCGGACGCGCACGCCAACCAAGCCAACACCCACTGCGCCGTCCCGCTCGGCGGCTCCTCGCCCCCCAGGGCCCCTAACAGAGACCTCAGGTACGCGTCCGCGGAAGCGCCGGCATCCCCCGCCAAACGGATAATTGGCCGCAGCCGACCATTGTCCGGACGAAAATGGAAAGCGGACGGAACTTGGAGCCCCGTCGCCAGCTTCACCCACTCCACCGCGGCCTCCCTGCTCCACTTCATCCCCTTTTGTTCTTCGCTTACACCACCGTGTGTTGTTTTCTCACTCAGGACTTTGACCTGTTGTGTTTGTGTGATTTGTCGTGTAGGGGTAGACCCGCATGACCTCACGATCGTTCAACACGTGGTTCGGTAGTTACAGCACTTGGGATCCCTTCTGTTCTTTGTCGGGCAGCATCGTCGAGCATTTCCTTTCAAGCTGGCGCTTATGTAAAATAAAAGCGGCGGCAGGCACAGCAGCAGTGTCCCGGAGAATGCTTAGCCGGCGTGTCTGCTTGTACGTGCCGAGGGATACTTACCCTGTAGCTGTCACTGACGGAAGAAAGGCATGCATAAGAAAGGAACGCCCAATAATCCTGAACCCAGGCAACTGGCGTACAGTAGAGATTTACCATGGAGGAACAGACCGACCCCGAGTCCGACACTTGCCGTCGTCGGGAAGAAAATAAGTCACGAAATAGTCTCCACTCTTTCTCTCAAACAGAGCATCGGCGATCTCCAGCAAGAGCTGCAGACGTTGGGCGTCGAATCGGCGGCGGCGGCGCCGCTGCAGAACCTCGCCCGTTCCGTCTTCACCGGGCAGCAGCAGCAACAGCAGCAGCAGGCTGCGCCGGCCCACAACCCGAGTGGTTCGCGCTCGTTCGCCCCCTACGGGGACGAGCAAGGAGCAAACGGCGACAGCAAGGGCAAAGGCAAGGGCAAGGGCAAAGGCAGCAAGGGCAAAAAAGGGTCCAAAGGCGGCAAGAAGGGCGACAAGTCGTCGCAGGACGTGAGCGGCATCGAAATGGACAGCTATCTCATGAAGGTTTGCGCAGCTCATTTTGTGACTTTCGCGCACTCTTTCCTCTTTTCTGTGTTCTTCAGCCATAAAAAAAACTTCGTGCTACATCAAACATGCATGACGGGCGGCAGGTACTGCCTGCACATGAAACTACGATCCATCCCCCTTTTCCTCACCATGAAGTCTGAGAATGCCTTGTACATAGGCATCATTCAAGAAACTAGAGGAAACTCACAGTGGTCACTGCAACCGCTTCATCTCGCCCTTTTCTCAAAACACGAAACAGCCTGAAAAGGGTAGAACTGTTGCCTCGACACAGAGTTACCTTGTGTTTCGAACCTTGCATGCTTCAACACAGAGTTACCTTGTGTTTCGAACCTTGCATGCCTCGACACAGAGTTACCTTGAGTTTCGAGCCTTGCATGCCTCGACACAGAGTCACCTTGAGTTTCGAACCTTGCAAAGTCTCAGTATTCACACACCATACAGCTCGCGGCCGCGTACCGAGACAGGGAAGAGAGCTATTGATAGTCAGATAGGCAGCAGCAGAACGTGCACCCAGTATGTCGTGCGTTCAAATTGGCATCCTTTCAGCCGCGATCAGTTTGCGTGATACGCGGCACCCCTGATCCGGCGGTTAAGCTTTGCCACTGGCCGTTTGATTTCACGTGGTGGTGACTGTGCGAACAGCGTTCTTCACTTAGACTCACGGGTTCAGCCTCTTTCACTTGCCAGTTTTTCGTACGCCATTCCATCATCAGGAGCGCACCTGCTGCCTTGTGGCCGGCCTGACGGCGCATACCTGTCGACCACGGCTGTCTTCTTCCCACACTCAGCTCGCCGCCGCCTGCGGGAGTTTTCTCATCGCGTCCGTTAGACGTCCGAGAATGCGCGGGAGCCCAGCAACTGTGCCGCTTCGTTTTCTGCGTTCTTTTCCGTTTTTCTTTCTCTCTCAAAGTCTGGCGATCTTCTTCTTTCAGTCGCGCGTTGCCTTGAACATCGGTATCGAGACTGTTTTTCGTCCATCGGCCCGCGATTCTTGACCGGACCGCGCGACTGGTGCGGGAGGATGTAGTTGGTAGACCGGGTGGCAGCTTGCCCCTAAAGACGGAGGTGGACGGCCTTGGAGGCAGCACCCACTGCAACCGAACATTGACGCAATCGCACGTGTCTGCAACGGATACAGAGGAGACGTCATGGTGTCATAAAGCGACGGCGCCACGAGCATCACCCCGGGTTACCGGCTGCTCCGCCTGAACCAAGTGACACGGCGGGTCGAGGTCCCGAGGTTTGGTCAAGCGTCACCACCCACTCCTAGCGACCTCAGGATGGCGGTAGCACCACATAAATCCATACATCACGTAGCAGCACCTGTAAGGGCAGTCCAGATGGTGTAGGTGGAGTATGTAGGCGTACATATCACCTCGTAGTGCACGCGTAGCAGTCACGGAGTGATCTCAGGACCATCCGCTGTCGAGGGTTGGGTCGACCAACCACCGAATCTTTGTTCACTTGGTGTACCATGCGGCCGGCGCGCACCGCGTGCTCGCGACCCGGATTTGTTTCAGGACGTGCGCCTTTTTCCACCTGCATCCCCTCACTCGGGGAGCGGGGCGTCCCGCTCCCCAGGCGAATCAGGTATTTCGTTTCTTCTAGAACCATCTTTTTGGGCAATCAGATTTTCTTCCACTCTCCCCCCCCGCCTCCTTTCTTCCCTTCTCGGTTCGCCGCAACGATAGTGCCAGCGGGCGACTTCAGCACACCGGCTCCTATACGCACGAACCGTTCGGAAAACAAGCAGCCTCATCTACGCGGGGAATCCACAATTCCAGTCCCGCGATTTATCGAGGGAACTCCACAAGGCATAGAGATCACCCCACTAGTATTCCCAGCAACATTAGTACACAGTAGCTGCTGATGCTATCTGGGGTGCTGACACCCGCTGGTGTTCATCGGCGGGTGTTGCCACCGGTTGTTGCTTAGTCAACGTGGCAGTTGGATTCCACTAGGGAAGCGGCTGCTAATACGAGTTCAAATACTCCAACTCAACTCAATCGCGAAAACGCGGTTGATTGCCCTGTAACACACGGTCGTATACGTGAGATGTGTCGCCTTCACGGGTTGCTGATTTCAGAGGGTTCGGCTTTTTGTCCTGCCTATTGACACAGCGTAACGCGTCGTGAAGTGGGACGATGCGGCGCATCACAGCAGTCGAACCGACCAACCCCTGAACCGTGCACTCCAACCACGGCCGATTGCTCATGCGCGGCATCCATCCTGGAATCGTGGCACCGACCAGGCCAAAAAATTGGAGGCTGAACAGAAAAGCCGACTTGGCACGCATTGTGCGCATCGCGTAACCCCCCGTACCGGAAAAATGACGAGACAGACCGTGATAGACCGAAGAATACCGCGCGAACACCCTGGAACAACGGAGGCAGTTCGATGCAGTTCCAGGTAGTCGAGGGCCGAACGGCCTGCGAACGCCGCCGACCCTCTCCTGCGGTCGTGCCGGGTTTCTGCTGTCCAACCCTTGTGATTTGCTCCAATTCCCACGCTGAGTGCCCAAACACGGTAACACTGGACGCGGGTCGTCGTGGTGTTGGTCTCGATTACTCGGTCTGCCTGGAAATCGGTCTTGCTTCTGGAGACCCCCGAACTACTGCTCAATGCTAGTCAACTACATTCGGGTACATAAATTCCTGGCAGCCCGCAGGTAAATCAAGTCTTCCGAAGTTCGCCAGTCCTTCCGAAACGAAAGAAGCGAGCGAACGGTTTGATGAAGCTCGACAGAAAAGGACTGACTCTACTAATCGCTACGACAAACCAGCTTGACCACCAAAAAAAAGTTCGCCAACCCGCTTCCGAAACGAAAGAAGTGAGTGAACAGTTTGATGGAACCCGACAAAGTATTCGAATCTACTATCGTGTGAAAAATAATCGGGAAGGTGTGACTGACATTCTTTGATCCTGTTGGTTCGGGCTAGTTCAGGAGTGCTGGGCTATTATAAGTAGTCGAAGCCAGCCCCACCCCGAATTCTTCTCGTGTCGATTCGAGGTGGTCGTGCTCGTTTAGTCATGCGTCTTGCTCCTATTCCCTCAGTAAAATGCAATGATCTACACGATCTGCTACCTGTCATTCTGCCACGGGATGCCATGTCTGCATAAGTTCGCCAACCCGCTTCCGAAATGAAAGCAGCGTACGAACATCAGCGCAAAACGCAAGAGGAAGCCGACATGTTCCATGCAGTCTTATCGAGGACGCAGCAGACAAGGAAGTCGTGCACACGAAAGGCGAGCCGCGTCATCGCCGGCAGCAATAAATGATTTTCAATGTTGTACATTGGGCACAGGTCGCAATCTCACTTGCCCAGTCCCTCGCAAGGAGTCACGGGGACAAGAGTCGCGGTTCCGCTTTTCCCGACTTTCTTTTGGCGTCGGGTTCTCGAAATATCTTGGTGGAATGCCCCTATATCCCACTCCCAACGAAATTGTGCCCGGTTCACTTCAAACATATTTGTGCCTTCCTATTCCAAACTGGGATATGCGGGCACTAGTTTTGGGTCCAACATTCTGGGTCCAACATTTGGTCCAAACATATTTGTGCCTTCATATTCCAAACTGGGATATGAGGGCACTGATTTTGGGTCCAACATTCTGGGTCCAACATTTGGTCCAACACTTGGGTCCAACATTTGAGTCCAACATTTGGGTCACTCTAAAATACGTCGGTGCGACGGGCCCTTCCCGGAGGGCCGCGCGCACTCAGAAGTCGACAGGCGAAGAAAATAACAAGAGAAGCAGGGCTCGGCCAAATGAACGAAGAAGGTCGAGAGGCACCGATCTGTACACCCACGTGGGATCGACGAAAGCACAACAGACCCCGTTCGACGAAGGTCACCAGGAGACTGAGAAAATACCGGATCCTCAAGCGAACTTTAACTCTAAAAGACATACCCACCCGAGCAAACGACTTGCCCTCAACTAACACGTGACGAGGCCCAGAAACCGAAGATCGCACGTGCGCAGCTGTACCGAATTCTGAGCAAACCCAACAAGAAAAAAAAACGCTAAGTGCTCGCACGTCGAGTGTTCATGCAGTGGCCACCTCGGGCTTCAACCACTTTGTGGCAGAACGAGACAGCAAGGGCGGGGGGCATGTCGAGGAAAAAAAAAAAAAAAAAAAAACAAATCATCTAGGACGTCGCCTTCTATTTTTTGTCTTTTTTAAAATGTTGCCCCCAGGTCAGCGCACCCCGCGTGTTATTCTTTCTTAAGAAAATGGAAAACAAGCTACAACCCTAGTTCCCACCTTTCGCCGCTTTTCGCAGTTTCAGCATCGAGGCCACAGGTAGTTGCAAGGCCGAAGCAAACTGAACACCCCCCCCCCCCCGCACGATTCTCCCCCAATAACCCGCACCACGTGAAGCACCGCAAGTGTCGCGAAAACCAAGCACTACTCTACGAGAAAATACATAAAAAACGCGAACAACAGACCGGTACGGGCTAGGCAACCCCTGCTCAACTGAACTTGACTTGGAAATGACTAGTTTGACCACATCCTCATCATCGTTGACTCCCCCGACGGACGACGTCATAAAGTAACACTAGCCCGTGAACAGTGCTCGCCTGCCTTGATGGCACTTGCACCTTAAAGAACTCAATGCTCAACTTGTAGAACGTGGGGTACACTCCACGAAGGAATGTACTTGGTGTCGGTCACAAACAGTCCCGGACATGACTAGCCATAACCCATAACGAAAGCGTGCACTAAGTACGAATGCGAACCTTAACTCTAATAAAACGACGATGGTCGCCCGGAGACCCTAAACCCCCGGATCCTCAAGCGAGCACCCACTCTAAAAAAGACACCGCGTCGTAGAAAGTCCAACACCACCTCGGTTCCAAGCTTGCAAGCTTGAACGACGTTCCGGGTCAAAAGTAGCACGAAACCGTGCTGGGGGGGGGGAAAAAAAAACTGCAGAAGATGTCGGGTTTCTCTCAGGCCTGAGGCTAAGCCTCAAATTAACTGCAGAATCACGAAGAAGACGTAAAGGAGTCATACAAATCCCCGGAGCACAATCTCGAGTAAGTCGCCCTTGGCATCCCGACCTCCAATATGCCAGCAGGAGACCCGGAAGCCGCCGGCTCAAACACGTTTCATTGGAGTGCTCTGACACCCCGACCTCCGATATGCCAGCAGGAGACCCGGAAGCCGCCAGCTCAAAAAACACGAATCATTGGAGTGGTGCCTTCCTGCACGAGAGACGTCCACGTGTGTGCGTGTGTGTGTTTGCAGAGCTGGACACGGTCCTGGTGGCTTGACTTCTCAGGGCTGATACTGCAATCTTCCTAGTTCGCGTTGTGCCCGCATTTTCTTGCGGGATGTCCTGCGACGTTGTGTGAGACCAACAAGACGCTGGCACGCACAAACAGAACGAAAGTGCCTGCCTTCCTTCAAAAGGATGACGGAGGGCACCCAGTGTCATTACAACCCCGTCGTCTTAACCGAACTCAAACACCAGCAGCCAGTATGGCACCCGTATCCGTTCTCGGGCCATGCACCGTCACAAGAAACAGCATCTTTCCAACAGACACAAAGAACTTGCTGCTGAAAAAGAAAGTACGGAAACACGCGAGTCTCTAGCCAAAGTGAAAGATTTGCATGAACCTACGTGAAATGTGTAAAATGACAGAAAACCCGCAATAAGAGAGCGCACTCTGAAAGACGTCGAATAGTCGGCAATCGGCAACAAAGACACACGCACAAGCACACGTACTGCCACTACCGCAGATACGATACCTTAATGGAACCTTTTACGACAATGGTCACCCGGTGACTTTAAACCCCCGGATCTCTAAGTGAACATACACTCCAATAAATGCTAAAAACAAGAAACGCCAGCCGACTGAAGCCACGGCAACGTGATTTACCGAGTCAGGTTCAAGTTAAAATGACTCTGCCCCGCCTCAGTCAGCCGGAGAATGATGAATCAATCGATACACCGACTACTTAAAAAACACGAAACAGTCTACAGCACGATGAAAGGAACCGTTTCGGGGGGGGGAGTCAAGAAGCCTCCCGTGCCAAGGTCGCGCGAGCGTGGGGGGGCGAACGAGCCGGTCTGTCCCCTCCTGATTACCGTGAAATACAGCCCACCTGACTATTCTATGCAGCTCTGGCGGATAGGAAAGTGGACCGTGATAAGGCAATGCGAATGCAGAAAGGAACAACCGACCTAAGAGCGAGCAGAGGAACAAACCAGCCAGCGTTCGTTCGGCGACCTGGCGTGCGCGAGGTAAATAACGCTGTCTCAGCAGCAAACAGAAAAAAAAACAAAGATTCTGTGGAAATGTACGAGACACTCCGCATGCATTGTTCCAGCCGCTAGGATAGCAACAGGGGTTCCCATGGTCTGCGCGCTTCAGTCCAACAGACATGCTGAGCATGCGTTTGAAGGCCTCAAAGGTGGCTGATCGTTCATGGCAGTATCTTACCCATGCTTTTTTTCTTCGGAAGCTATTCGGCTGAGCAGCAAACGCGAGAAGATCGCCGACGAACGTGGCTAGCCGAATCCACTGACCGATTTGTTGCCAGTGCTCAAATCTTGTTACCCGCATCGTCGGCGGTGGGCTCGAATTTCAATTCGCGACATGCTCTGCCGATGCGTTGCGTCGACCGTCCACATTCGCACGCAAAAAACCGCTCGACTGACCCTTGCCGACGAACAAAAGGGCTGTGCATCGTAGCAACAGCAAGGAAACAGTCAACCCCTGTCTCCGCGCGGGAAGAGTCACTTCCTTGAAAAAAAGAGACGACTGCATCATCCGGCGCCTGTGGAACATGGTCGCTTCAGATCTCCGCAAGCTCGACCTGACAGCTTTGAGGCGAGCTGTGCATACATTCGTGTCCAGTCAAAGACAGAAATTGCGGAACAACGCTGCAAGCGTCTTGCCCCCATCTGCCTCCTCCCCTACCATCCCAGTGCTCGTAGCCTGGGCGGTCTCTGGCTGTGGCGAGCTCCGACAGCCGCTTGACAAACCAGACTCCCACGTCTGCAGACATACCGACCGCGCTGATGATCCGCCAAATGTGTTCGTGGCTCAAAAGACCGAAACACGGTGCAGTTGGGGACCAGCGGTCCCCTTCCCAGCCCAGCAGCATTCCGAAGCAGAACGGGGTTTGCAATATCGCGGTCTACAAAAGCATGGAACTCGTTGCCATCACGAGCAATGCCCGCGTTGAAGAAGGCCAACTTGCCCAAAGAAGACAATGCGAGGTTCTTGGGTAGAAAGACAGATAACCTGCGCAATCCCGTATTTGAAGTGCCTCTTTCTGGTCGAAGACAAAAGCTATCGGCAATGCTGATAGTAGACGCATAGTAGATTTCCAATACATCAAAGGAAACCCGCCGACTGAACCAGGAGGTTACTCCAGCATTCAGATCACCGTGCGGAAGCATTCGTTTTGACTTGAGGGCTGCGCGCAACCCCACGCAATAGTCATGTTGCCACTGCTACACGCAAATGCTCATGCAATGCAACCTCTGGTGGGGAAAATGTCAGTAAGTCCGCGAAGCCCATTGGCCGAGAACCCGTCTCCTTAGAGGTACGGGCGAGTATATCTCTGACGTATAAGGCTGACCGCACCGTATTTGACGTGAGTGTGAGCAAACCTTGTCTACTATGTGTGGCAGTCACAGTCAGTTATATCGCATTACGTTGGTAATGCTAAAGCACCTCGCCGGGAGCTTCCACTTGACTTGCGTGCCGGCCGCACATCATGCCGACACATCCCCGTTGTCCGATGTGCCCGCTTAAAAGGACCGAATACGGCGCAGATAGGACACGGTGTTGGCACATACCATTTCAAGCATGTTCTTGCATCCCCTGCTCGCACCTGCGCACGATGATCCTCCTGGACACCATCGAGGATACCCCTTACGACACCTAGAACGAGCTGCTAGCTCCATGGTGGGGGAACGACCAGGTACAAAATCGGGCAAAATGCCAGGTTCACAAAGCGGGGGCCATCTCTATTCCGGCCGCTCCTGCTGCCCAGTGTGTGCCTGGAAGTCCGCTCGCTGAGCTCCGCCCTAAAGAGCTCGATGGAATGCCGTTGAAAAGTCTCCATCCTCTGGGAGGCTAGTCGAATAGATGGAAACCCCTAAGCAGTCAGCGACTCTATCCTACTCTCGTTCTGCACTACGGAAGGGGGTTGGTGGACCCGCGGCATCTGCACGCGCGTTTTTTGGAGCGAAACCCCGTGAAAAAAGGCCAACATGCCCCATGCAAGTGCGTGCCGTGTGACACCTGAAGGCCGTCCGGGCTGCAGCCTCAATATGCAGTCCGCAGCGGGAACGAGTCAGCAACCGTCCTCCATCAACCTTTGCAAGTTCGCAATCCAGCTTTCTCTGTCTACGGGGAGTAGCGGCAAGTGCGAGTGCGGCTGTTCCCCCTCCCGTTCACCACTAGCTATTGCTTTTCAGCACCTCCCTCTCCAGCTCCCGCGGGCCGGGTCGAAGAACCCGGCAGAAGGGACCTCCCTTTCCTCTCTCGTTGCCCGCCCTCAGCACTCTAGCTACCATTCCAGTTACACCTATCGCTTGCTATCTCTCCTCCGTCAAGACCTTCTCGATCCGCACAACGCTATCAGGTCGGAGTTGCTGTGCCACGAAAAGTAGTTAGCACAAGGAGTTGGCAGCTAGCTTCTGGCCTCATCGCACTCGGTCTCGGCTTAAGTCTTCGGTCAGTTCACTCAGATCTTGACTTGGGTAATCGAGTTCGCCACGCCATCCGAAGCAATCCTCGCCAGAAGAATTCAGTCTCAGACGACCCGCCTCAACCCACCCGAATTCTCCTATTGTAGGTTCGGGTGGTGTGCTCATCCTGCCATGCGCTTTGCTCCAGTTCCTACCGTATACTAAAGTAGTTTGTGCTGGGGGACCTGAAACCTCGACTGTGTACGAGCCCTCTCGGGATCCATTCAAAGTGAGCTCGAACCGACGATGGGCGCCGATCACAGGTAGCTGCGCCATCACCCATTCCAAGTTCCGCTATCGTTGGCTTCCCGGTTCAGCGAGCCAGGTTCCACCAAAGGTGGGGGGTGGTCAGAAAACGACAACTACTCTCCCATAATGTCGGTCCGACACGTCTTCGCAGCAGCGCTGCTCGTCAGTGTTGCGCTTGTCGCAGCGCAAGATGAAATGCTGGATTTGACAGAAGAGGACCATCCTGACATGTACGAAGATATGGCTGGAATGGACGACGAGTTCGGATACGAAGGAGAATACGACGAGAGTCTCTTCGACGAGGCAGCAGAAGAAGAAGAAGAACCGATGATCGGGTATGCCCACTTCAATATCCCAGGATGAGAGTCCATCATATCCACAAACGGGCAGCAGTATGTGCAGCAGCATTGACAGCTATCTGTATCAAATGCGATACCCCAGTCCCAGTCCCACTGGTCCCACTACCCCCATTTCACCCAACTCCAAACAGCCTGTCGCCGAAGCAGATTGACAAAGCATTCGAGGAATTCGATGAAGATGTTGACGTATGCCCCACTTTGGGCGGTGAGAAGGGGAGAAGCTCGCACCGGGTCAGAGCGAGACAGCCCATTCCAGAGTGCAAAGCCTGTGTGTGGAGTTGGCACAGCGCCAGCAATCCCCAGGCTGGTTTGTAAGGAAGGTGCCACCAGCCGGGAAGCCCTCGGCTGGGTTGAGACTTGGCTGGGGCTGGGGCCGGGGCGTCGCCGCTACACGAGCAAATGCTCATGCAATGCAACCTCTGGTGGGAAAAATATTAGTGAGTCCGCGAAGCCCATTGGCCGACAACCCGTCTCCTTAGAGGTACGGGCGAGTATATATCTGACATACAAGGCTGACCGCACCGCATTTGACGCGAGTGTGAGAAAACCTTGTCTACCCTGTGTGACATTCACAGTCAGTTATACCGCATTACGTTCGTAATGCCAAAGCACCTCGCCGGGATCAGCTTCCACTTGGCTTGCGCGTCAGACGCACATCATGCCGGCACATCTCCGTTGTCCGATGTACCGGCTTAAAAGGACCGAATCCGGCGCAGATGGGACACGGTGTTGGCACATACCATTTCAAGCATGTTCTTGCATCCCCTGCTCGCACCTGCGCACGATGATCCTCCTGGACACCATCGAGGATACCCCTTTGTAACGTATCTGCCGTGCCGTGCATTCGGCAACCAACCGTACAGTCGATGTTCTGTTGTGTACCTCAGCGTTTAGTACTGCAGCAATGTACTCTCACTTGGGCAGTGGGAGTGAGTCCATGTGGAAAAGAAGATCCGGGCCTCCGGGCTGTTTTGTTTTTGTATGGCGCCTGCTTTATAATAAATACTTGAGGAGGCTGCCAGCTGCAAAAGATCAAAGGAGGTAAATGTGTTGTAGCCCAGGTGAATCTGGGTCGCGTTCAACAAAAAGGCCTGCCAAAGCCTCTGAGCGAGTAGATGCTCTGAGGTAAATCGCCTGGAAAATTTGCGGGGCGAGACCTTTATGAAATGCGGCTTTCAGGTCATTCCGACACTTAACAAAAAGGGGTGCTGCCGTGAAAATACTCGAGGGCTCACTTCGAAGGCTAGAGGGGGAGAAACAATACAACTACAAAGTGGGTCCTTTTTGTTGAGTTCCGCTAACGCCCGCATTTTCTACAAAGCAGGGGTGCTTATACAAAAATATTAGTGCTGGACATACTAGGGTCCGGCAAGTTGGCGCGGACCGGCGGGACTCGATGATCCACTAAGACTTGTACCACCCGCAGTCTGGACAAACGCGCACATCAGGGGTTTGCTTTTTGCAGACTTCTTCCGGCTGATATCGTGCGCGTTGTGCGGAGCACGGCAAAATCAGAATTTTCATGACATGAGCTGCAGGCGATTCAGCTACGATGTGGGGGCGGGTCGCTTTGATGCGTAACGTGCATTCAGTCCATTGCCGGCCGGAGACTCCCACCAGCCCGCCGGAGCCCGGGAGCACCCCAAACCACTGCTTATTTTATCAACCACCCCCCCTCCCCCTTTTTACCTTTTTCGACTGTTTCTTGTAGTAAGCGGTCGGTTTTTTTGAAGTCTCCGTTTGACTTGCGAGGCGGGGGGGTTTTTCTATTTTTGCACCTACTTTTCGTAGACAACATCTTCCTCGAAGAAGGCTTGATGCTAGCATCAACCATGCGTGAGAGGCGTGCTCTGCCTAAACATTAAACTAAGATTTTCCCCCGGCCAATTCACAGGGGCTGCTGTCGCCAACGGAGCTGGCGCACTGGCTGCGAGCCGACGTCGAAACGAGGAAGGATGAGATGGATGATGAGATGCGTAAGCAAAGCTCGCAGACGACGGAAGCCGAATACCAGCAGTCGGGCACAGAGTTCGTGCGCGAAGGCGATATGGACGGCGACGGAGGGCTTTCGCCGCAGGAGTTCGGAGACGTCATGTACGCCTTCGACGATTATCTGATCAACCACAATTGAAATCCGCCGGCGACTCCTCCAGTCGGATGCAGAATTGCCGGGCGATCCAGCACGGGCTCTCTAAAGCCAGACCACCGCTACCCCCACGAAACTGCAACGAATTGCCTGCCGCAGTCCATCACGGTCTGTCAGGAGTGGATGCACCACCTCGAAAAAGCTGGCCGCAGTTGGCCGTGGTGGGTACGGGCATTTTGCGTTTCTTCTTTTTTGTTAGTGCGCACTAGGCTAGCCACTAGCGGTTAACTCACCTGCTTTGGTAAGTTTCGTGTAGGACGCTGCCAACTCCTAATTTTCAGTACCGACATGCATTGTCCACACGAAGAAGAGAGAGCCTGTGACATGTGTCTTACACTCTTTCGCCGAAGGAAGAATGGCGAGGTTGGACCAAACGCAACGCGAAAGTCACCGGGTATGGAGCAACGTGGTCTTGATACGAAGTGAAAACAGTGCCCATCACTTCAAACCTATGCAACAACCTTGCAGCAGAGAGAGACCCTACCCAGAAGGAAGCAACTACGCCCTGGTTGCCCAGTTTGGCAGTAGCTGTCGTTGAGGGAAAATGGAAGAAAATAAAAAGGCTGGCACACCTCTGGTTGATGACGCGCACGAGCACCTTCTCTTCAACAAAGCTGCACGTTTGCGAACTCCTTTTCTTCGGAAGGACAGCTGCTTAGTTAGATTATTGTCAATCTCGTCATGTCCACAGAAGGTGAGCCCTATCTCTTGAAACTGCATCGAAGTGCCTGCCGCTGTTTATCACAGTGAATCACGGTCCACCACGGTCCATCAGGTCCATCCCTAGTCCCTGCATCGAATTGCCCGGTGCTGTATTCTTCGGTCTACCACGGTCTATCAAGAGGGGATGGACCGGCTCACAAGGCTTGTTGCGCCTCCAACTGGTGTCTTGGTGCCCGTTTGTGGACTCGTGTACGCAAGCGTCCCAGTGTGTGGAGTGGTGGCCGACGGTCTTCACCTCTGCTGAAGACCCCTTGCATTCCTTCTCCTGTGTTTTGATGTGAACCGCGTGCCATCTACAGTCTCGTCGACAGCCTTCGACCGAGATGTTGGAACCAACCGCCACCATCCGTGATGTTTGATTCTCTCAACCATCGGATTGTGCTTGCACGGGAAAGATGTATCAACAGATCTGTTCCTAGGCGCAAAGGCCACCCGTGTCTATTATACGGATTTGCGGAGTTTCCAGGCCCCTCAAGTAAGCGTCGAGTCAATAGCTGGGCCGATCGAGAAAACTTGTTCGCCGTTAAAATTGCGCACCTTCTTTGTGGAAAGGAAGGAACTTGACTGTAAGATTAATACGGAGCAAATCCTCCGAGTGCGGGTCCTTGGGGCGACTCTGCGGGCAAAACTGCAGCTTTTGCCTCGCTCAGATCCTCGCCTTTCGTTGCCGCTCCGCCCCGGGCTGTTTCTGTTCCCCATTTTTGCGTGTTCGCACTCTTTCTCGTTGTACCAGTACCTGCACCTCGGAGAGAGCACGCTTTTCGAACGTTGCCAGCGGTACACCCACCCCGACGATCCAGTACTGACGCAACCACCGTGAGCAAGGTCGCAAGAACCCCGGAAATGACTAGACACAATAGAAAATGAGAGCGCGCGCTCAATAATTCGAATAGTCAGCAATATGCAACAAAGACACACACACACACACACCCATACGCACCCGTACTGCCACTACCGCAATACGATACGCACACTAGTATACGATACCTTAAGGAACCATTTCCAATGGTCACCCGGAGACTTTAAAACCCCGGATCTCTAAGTGAATATCTACTCTAAAACAAACTCGAACAGGCTTTTGGGGGCATTCACGATGCCCTGGAGCGAAGCATGCGGGCGTGTGTTGTGCACGACATGCATCACGGCATTCACGATGCCCTGGAGCGCAGCATGCGGTCGTGTGTTGTGCACGACATGCATCACGGCATTCACGATGCCCTGGAGCGCAGCATGCGGGCGTGTGTTGTGCACGACATGCATCTGACAACCGCACGGCATTCACGATGCCCTGGAGCGCAGCATGCGGTCGTGTGTTGTGCACGACATGCATCTGACAACCGCACGGCGTTCACGATGCCCTGGAGCGCAGCATGCGGTCGTGTGTTGTGCACGACATGCATCACGGCATTCACGATGCCCTGGAGCGCAGCATGCGGTCGTGTGTTGTGCACGACATGCATCTGACAACCGCACGGCGTTCACGATGCCCTGGAGCGCAGCATGCGGTCGTGTGTTGTGCACGACATGCACCACGGCATTCACGATGCCCTGGAGCGCAGCATGCGGTCGTGTGTTGTGCACGACATGCATCTGACAACCGCACGGCATTCACGATGCCCTGGAGCGCAGCATGCGGGCGTGTGTTGTGCACGACATGCATCACGGCATTCACGATGCCTGGAGCGCAGCATGCGGTCGTGTGTTGTGCACGACATGCATCACGGCATTCACGATGCCCTGGAGCGCAGCATGCGGTCGTGTGTTGTGCACGACATGCATCTGACAACCGCACGGCATTCACGATGCCCTGGAGCGCAGCATGCGGGCGTGTGTTGTGCACGACATGCATCTGACAACCGCACGGCATTCACGATGCCCTGGAGCGCAGCATGCGGTCGTGTGTTGTGCACGACATGCATCTGACAACCGCACGGCATTCACGATGCCCTGGAGCGCAGCATGCGGTCGTGTGTTGTGCACGACATGCATCACGGCATTCACGATGCCCTGGAGCGCAGCATGCGGGCGTGTTTTGTGCACGACATGCATCTGACAACCGCACGGCGTTCACGATGCCCTGGAGCGCAGCATGCGGGCGTGTGTTGTGCACGACATGCATCACGGCATTCACGATGCCCTGGAGCGCAGCATGCGGTCGTGTGTTGTGCACGACATGCATCTGACAACCGCACGGCGTTCACGATGCCCTGGAGCGCAGCATGCGGTCGTGTGTTGTGCACGACATGCATCACGGCATTCACGATGCCCTGGAGCGCAGCATGCGGTCGTGTGTTGTGCACGACATGCATCTGACAACCGCACGGCGTTCACGATGCCCTGGACCGCAGCATGCGGGCGTGTAATGTGCACGACATGCATCACGGCATTCACGATGCCCTGGAGCGCAGCATGCGGTCGTGTGTTGTGCACGACATGCATCTGACAACCGCACGGCGTTCACGATGCCCTGGAGCGCAGCATGCGGTCGTGTGTTGTGCACGACATGCATCACGGCATTCACGATGCCCTGGAGCGCAGCATGCGGTCGTGTGTTGTGCACGACATGCATCTGACAACCGCACGGCGTTCACGATGCCCTGGAGCGCAGCATGCGGTCGTGTGTTGTGCACGACATGCATCTGACAACAGCACGGCGTTCAAGATGCCCTGGAGCGCAGCATGCGGTCGTGTGTTGTGCACGACATGCATCACGGCATTCACGATGCCCTGGAGCGCAGCATGCGGTCGTGTGTTGTGCACGACATGCATCTGACAACCGCACGGCGTTCACGATGCCCTGGAGCGCAGCATGCGGTCGTGTGTTGTGCACGACATGCATCACGGCATTCACGATGCCCTGGAGCGCAGCATGCGGTCGTGTGTTGTGCACGACATGCATCTGACAACCGCACGGCGTTCACGATGCCCTGGAGCGCAGCATGCGGTCGTGTGTTGTGCACGACATGCATCTGACAACCGCACGGCGTTCACGATGCCCTGGAGCGCAGCATGCGGTCGTGTGTTGTGCACGACATGCATCACGGCATTCACGATGCCCTGGAGCGCAGCATGCGGTCGTGTGTTGTGCACGACATGCATCTGACAACCGCACGGCGTTCACGATGCCCTGGAGCGCAGCATGCGGTCGTGTGTTGTGCACGACATGCATCTGACAACCGCACGGCGTTCACGATGCCCTGGAGCGCAGCATGCGGTCGTGTGTTGTGCACGACATGCATCACGGCATTCACGATGCCCTGGAGCGCAGCATGCGGTCGTGTTTTGTGCACGACATGCATCTGACAACCGCACGGCATTCACGATGCCCTGGAGCGCAGCATGCGGTCGTGTGTTGTGCACGACATGCATCACGGCATTCACGATGCCCTGGAGCGCAGCATGCGGGCGTGTGTTGTGCACGACATGCATCACGGCATTCACGATGCCTGGAGCGCAGCATGCGGGCGTGTTTTGTGCACGACATGCATCTGACAACCGCACGGCATTCACGATGCCCTGGATCGCAGCATGCGGTCGTGTGTTGTGCACGACATGCATCACGGCATTCACGATGCCTGGAGCGCAGCATGCGGTCGTGTGTTGTGCACGACATGCATCTGACAACCGCACGGCGTTCACGATGCCCTGGAGCGCAGCATGCGGTCGTGTGTTGTGCACGACATGCATCTGACAACCGCACGGCGTTCATGATGCCCTGGAGCGCAGCATGCGGTCGTGTGTTGTGCACGACATGCATCACGGCATTCACGATGCCCTGGAGCGCAGCATGCGGTCGTGTGTTGTGCACGACATGCATCTGACAACCGCACGGCGTTCACGATGCCCTGGAGCGCAGCATGCGGTCGTGTGTTGTGCACGACATGCATCACGGCATTCACGATGCCTGGAGCGCAGCATGCGGTCGTGTGTTGTGCACGACATGCATCACGGCATTCACGATGCCCTGGAGCGCAGCATGCGGTCGTGTGTTGTGCACGACATGCATCTGACAACCGCACGGCGTTCACGATGCCCTGGAGCGCAGCATGCGGTCGTGTGTTGTGCACGACATGCATCACGGCATTCACGATGCCTGGAGCGCAGCATGCGGTCGTGTGTTGTGCACGACATGCATCACGGCATTCACGATGCCCTGGAGCGCAGCATGCGGTCGTGTGTTGTGCACGACATGCATCTGACAACCGCACGGCGTTCATGATGCCCTGGAGCGCAGCATGCGGTCGTGTGTTGTGCACGACATGCATCACGGCATTCACGATGCCTGGAGCGCAGCATGCGGTCGTGTGTTGTGCACGACATGCATCTGACAACCGCACGGCGTTCACGATGCCCTGGAGCGCAGCATGCGGTCGTGTGTTGTGCACGACATGCACCACGGCATTCACGATGCCCTGGAGCGCAGCATGCGGGCGTGTGTTGTGCACGACATGCATCTGACAACCGCACGGCATTCACGATGCCCTGGAGCGCAGCATGCGGGCGTGTGTTGTGCACGACATGCATCACGGCATTCACGATGCCCTGGAGCGCAGCATGCGGTCGTGTGTTGTGCACGACATGCATCACGGCATTCACGATGCCCTGGAGCGCAGCATGCGGGCGTGTTTGGTGCACGACATGCATCTGACAACCGCACGGCATTCACGATGCCCTGGAGCGCAGCATGCGGTCGTGTGTTGTGCACGACATGCATCACGGCATTCACGATGCCTGGAGCGCAGCATGCGGGCGTGTTTTGTGCACGACATGCATCTGACAACCGCACGGCATTCACGATGCCCTGGAGCGCAGCATGCGGTCGTGTGTTGTGCACGACATGCATCACGGCATTCACGATGCCCTGGAGCGCAGCATGCGGGCGTGTTTTGTGCACGACATGCATCTGACAACCGCACGGCATTCACGATGCCCTGGATCGCAGCATGCGGTCGTGTGTTGTGCACGACATGCATCACGGCATTCACGATGCCCTGGAGCGCAGCATGCGGGCGTGTTTTGTGCACGACATGCATCTGACAACCGCACGGCGTTCACGATGCCCTGGAGCGCAGCATGCGGTCGTGTGTTGTGCACGACATGCACCACGGCATTCACGATGCCCTGGAGCGCAGCATGCGGTCGTGTGTTGTGCACGACATGCATCACGGCATTCACGATGCCTGGAGCGCAGCATGCGGGCGTGTTTTGTGCACGACATGCATCTCACAACCGTACGGCATTCACGATGCCCTGGAGCGCAGCATGCGGTCGTGTGTTGTGCACGACATGCATCACGGCATTCACGATGCCTTGGAGCGCAGCATGCGGGCGTGTTTTGTGCACGACATGCATCTGACAACCGCACGGCATTCACGATGCCCTGGATCGCAGCATGCGGTCGTGTGTTGTGCACGACATGCATCACGGCATTCACGATGCCCTGGAGCGCAGCATGCGGTCGTGTGTTGTGCACGACATGCATCACGGCATTCACGATGCCTGGAGCGCAGCATGCGGGCGTGTTTTGTGCACGACATGCATCTGACAACCGTACGGCATTCACGATGCCCTGGATCGCAGCATGCGGTCGTGTGTTGTGCACGACATGCATCACGGCATTCACGATGCCCTGGAGCGCAGCATGCGGGCGTGTTTTGTGCACGACATGCATCTGACAACCGCACGGCATTCACGATGCCCTGGATCGCAGCATGCGGTCGTGTGTTGTGCACGACATGCATCACGGCATTCACGATGCCCTGGAGCGCAGCATGCGGGCGTGTTTTGTGCACGACATGCATCTGACAACCGCACGGCGTTCACGATGCCCTGGAGCGCAGCATGCGGTCGTGTGTTGCGCACGACATGCATCACGGCAATCACGATGCCCTGGAGCGCTGCATGCGGGCGTGTGTTGTGCACGACATGCATCACGGCATTCACGATGCCTGGAGCGCAGCATGCGGGCGTGTTTTGTGCACGACATGCATCTGACAACCGCACGGCATTCACGATGCCCTGGATCGCAGCATGCGGTCGTGTGTTGTGCACGACATGCATCACGGCATTCACGATGCCCTGGAGCGCAGCATGCGGGCGTGTTTTGTGCACGACATGCATCTGACAACCGCACGGCATTCACGATGCCCTGGATCGCAGCATGCGGTCGTGTGTTGTGCACGACATGCATCACGGCATTCACGATGCCCTGGAGCGCAGCATGCGGGCGTGTTTTGTGCACGACATGCATCTGACAACCGCACGGCGTTCACGATGCCCTGGAGCGCAGCATGCGGTCGTGTGTTGTGCACGACATGCATCACGGCATTCACGATGCCTGGAGCGCAGCATGCGGGCGTGTGTTGTGCACGACATGCATCTGACAACCGCACGGCATTCACGATGCCCTGGATCGCAGCATACGGGCGTGTGTTGTGCACGACATGCATCACGGCATTCACGATGCCTGGAGCGCAGCATGCGGGCGTGTGTTGTGCACGACATGCATCTGACAACCGCACGGCGTTCACGATGCCCTGGAGCGCAGCATGCGGTCGTGTGTTGCGCACGACATGCATCACGGCATTCACGATGCCCTGGAGCGCAGCATGCGGTCGTGTGTTGTGCACGACATGCATCACGGCATTCACGATGCCTGGAGCGCAGCATGCGGGCGTGTTTTGTGCACGACATGCATCTGACAACCGCACGGCATTCACGGTGCCCTGGAGCGAAGCATGCGGGCGTGTGTTGTGCACGACATGCATCACGGCATTCACGATGCCCTGGAGCGCAGCATGCGGTCGTGTGTTGTGCACGACATGCATCTGACAACCGCACGGCGTTCACGATGCCCTGGAGCGCAGCATGCGGTCGTGTGTTGTGCACGACATGCATCTGACAACCGCACGGCGTTCACGATGCCCTGGAGCGCAGCATGCGGTCGTGTGTTGTGCACGACATGCATCACGGCATTCACGATGCCCTGGAGCGCAGCATGCGGTCGTGTGTTGTGCACGACATGCATCTGACAACCGCACGGCGTTCACGATGCCCTGGAGCGCAGCATGCGGTCGTGTGTTGTGCACGACATGCATCACGGCATTCACGATGCCTGGAGCGCAGCATGCGGTCGTGTGTGTGCACGACATGAATCACGGCATTCACGATGCCCTGGAGCGCAGCATGCGGTCGTGTGTTGTGCACGACATGCATCTGACAACCGCACGGCGTTCACGATGCCCTGGAGCGCAGCATGCGGTCGTGTGTTGTGCACGACATGCATCTGACAACCGCACGGCGTTCATGATGCCCTGGAGCGCAGCATGCGGTCGTGTGTTGTGCACGACATGCATCTGACAACCGCACGGCGTTCACGATGCCCTGGAGCGCAGCATGCGGTCGTGTGTTGTGCACGACATGCATCTGACAACCGCACGGCATTCACGATGCCCTGGAGCGCAGCATGCGGTCGTGTGTTGTGCACGACATGCATCACGGCATTCACGATGCCTGGAGCGCAGCATGCGGTCGTGTGTTGTGCACGACATGCATCTGACAACCGCACGGCGTTCACGATGCCCTGGAGCGCAGCATGCGGTCGTGTGTTGTGCACGACATGCATCACGGCATTCACGATGCCTGGAGCGCAGCATGCGGGCGTGTGTTGTGCACGACATGCATCTGACAACCGCACGGCATTCACGATGCCCTGGAGCGCAGCATGCGGTCGTGTGTTGTGCACGACATGCATCACGGCATTCACGATGCCCTGGAGCGCAGCATGCGGGCGTGTTTTGTGCACGACATGCATCTGACAACCGCACGGCGTTCACGATGCCCTGGAGCGCAGCATGCGGTCGTGTGTTGTGCACGACATGCATCTGACAACCGCACGGCGTTCACGATGCCTGGAGCGCAGCATGCGGTCGTGTGTTGTGCACGACATGCATCACGGCATTCACGATGCCCTGGAGCGCAGCATGCGGTCGTGTGTTGTGCACGACATGCATCTGACAACCGCACGGCGTTCACGATGCCCTGGAGCGCAGCATGCGGTCGTGTGTTGTGCACGACATGCATCACGGCATTCACGATGCCCTGGAGCGCAGCATGCGGTCGTGTGTTGTGCACGACATGCATCTGACAACCGCACGGCGTTCACGATGCCCTGGAGCGCAGCATGCGGTCGTGTGTTGTGCACGACATGCATCACGGCATTCACGATGCCCTGGAGCGCAGCATGCGGTCGTGTGTTGTGCACGACATGCATCACGGCATTCACGATGCCTGGAGCGCGTTGTGCACGACATCCATCACGGCATTCACGATGCCCTGGAGCGCAGCATGCGGTCGTGTGTTGTGCACGACATGCATCTGACAACCGCACGGCGTTCATGATGCCCTGGAGCGCAGCATGCGGTCGTGTGTTGTCCACGACATGCATCACGGTATTCACGATGCCTGGAGCGCAGCATGCGGGCGTGTGTTGTGCACGACATGCATCACGGCATTCACGATGCCTGGAGCGCAGCATGCGGTCGTGTGTTGTGCACGACATGCATCTGACAACCGCACGGCGTTCATGATGCCCTGGAGCGCAGCATGCGGTCGTGTGTTGTCCACGACATGCATCACGGTATTCACGATGCCTGGAGCGCAGCATGCGGGCGTGTGTTGTGCACGACATGCATCACGGCATTCACGATGCCTGGAGCGCAGCATGCGGTCGTGTGTTGTGCACGACATGCATCTGACAACCGCACGGCATTCACGATGCCCTGGAGCGCAGCATGCGGTCGTGTGTTGTGCACGACATGCATCTGATAGCCGCACGGCGTTCACGACTCACATCGTGGCGTTCCTCCCCTCGAGGAGTAGATGCAACATGAACATGACCTACCTAGCGTTGCCCGCAAAGCGTTCGCCACCGCAGTCTGTTCTGCCCGATTCGATCGTCGCCGCTCGACACCAAACTGTTGCTTCAAACCCCAGACCAACGCGAATTTTGCTAGCTGGTCGGATCCGTTGATAGTTTCCGTCGCTCTGCCTCGTGACACGTAGCCCCCGAGCACGAAACAACGGAGAAGGAAAGTCAGGCACCGATTACTTCCTAACGAGCACGCAACGCCAAGCCAAGAGTCGGAGTTTAGCGTCGAAACACCCCGGCTTTTCACGTCGAAGCAGCCACACCCTAGCCAATCTCAAACTGCTAACCGTTCCCAAACACCCCTTGTGCGCATTAGGACTTAACAAGGTTTCACAACGGGAGTGACACGTCATCCAAACCGAGCTGACCTCTCATTGTTTTCAGCTCTTTCAGCCTCCCTTTTTTGAAACCTTGACCTTTAATCTACAAATAACCCTAAAAGCCAGCGTCTCGAAGGGAGGGGAGGAGAAAAGTGGCACGCAGCTTGATCAGCTGTACCGACAGTCCTGGCTCAGGCACGGCAGACCGCACAGAACATCCCCTCCCACTTCGCCATGGCGCAGCCGGTGACGCAGCACGCGAACTCGGCCAAGGGAGCCTCGGCGGTGCGCGACCAGGCCTCACCCTCCACCACGGCGACGGCCGCCGCGGACGCGCCTGGCATGCCCACTAGGGATAGGCACGAAGGCGTAGTGAAACGCTGGTGTCCCGATTCGGGAATCGGCATCATCTCCTGGGAGAACCATGACGTCATTTACGACAGCGGATATTCCGGGAAGCTGAAGCCGGGGCTGGATGTTGACTTCGAGTTCACCCCCCACGGATTCGGCAAATATGTGCAAAACGTTCGTGGACCGGGTGTGACCTACGGCGAAGACAGCCGTACACTGGACGGTCTCCTCGTCGGAAAGGTCATCAACGGGCACTCCGGAGGCTCCGGCGGTTGCTTTGCCAAAACAGACGAAGGCAACGTCTTCTGCCCTGGTTACGTCAGCCCTGGCGGCTTGCCTGAAGGCTTGAAAGTCCACATCCAGACCGAAGACTCACAGTACGCACCGCGGGCGGCATTTATCAGAGGTGTGTCCCCGTTCCTTTAGGTGGTACACGGATACCTGCTCCGCGATTTCCAGGCAAATCGTGGTGTGAAAGGAGTTCGCGCATTCACGTGTTTTCGCGAGGGTACGTCTTCTTGTTGCAACTCATCCGCATGCAAATGCGTACCAGACTATGCCGCGAGTGTGCAGGCAGATACGCCTCCTATCGTCCAACGCAACGACCAAATTTAAAAGGACATACGAACGGTTCCGGAGCCTTTTTCTGACCTGAGGAACAATTTACTGATGACTCAGTAGGGTAAACCACTACTCGGATTCTACAGGTGCCGGCGAACGCGTTGCGATTTTGCTGCTACCGGATATGGTGATTGATATAGAACTCGACACGAAAGAAAAAAAAGTTTTCTCCGTTCTGTGTTGTGTCGCGCAAATGGCGCACGAAGAAGCCGGAAACATAGATCCACTCACTGTAACAGCCGTGGAGACCACCTTCTGTCCTAAAAAATGGCACGGCGAGGAGGGGAGTTTCCGGATCAGAAATGATAGCCACCCCTTGTACCACGTCGGTATGAGCAGTTCCTTGATGGACCTCCTCGAAGAAAAGCTGAAAAAGCCGTTTCCAGGGTTTCTCCGCCAGGAGTCGTTTGCTGTCAGAATGGTCAAGGTCAACACTAAGATACCAAATGTGCTTCAACACTTTCTGAAAGAGATTCCAAATGTCTGCGATGAACTTTGCGTCCACCATGATGGTATGTGGGTACGGAAGGTAAGAGTGCTGCTTTGCGTAGATCACGAAGATTCGCCTCACTACGTGGTGCTTCGTAGCTTGGAGGAGACCCAGTTTTCTTTCCCTGGAGGGGTTGTTGATTCGAAGGATAAGACCATTAAAGCTACTCTCGAACGTAAGCTTAACGAAGAGCTCGGCTCTCTCGGCCTGGAATTCAACTTGGAATCCGACTTGGACATCGTCGTCCAAAGCAACAGGACGACCACTGCTTATGTAGCTGTCAAAGCCACTTTGCCGAACTTTGATAATCCGAAGAAGAAGCCGGTTGCAGGCGTTTCTTGGCGACTGTATCACAACAACATAGAGGCAGCCGCGCCGCCAGAACATGCGGCGGCCTACCGCATGACTTTTAAAGAACTGATCAACGAGGATCTGAAATTTGCACAGGAACTATTGAAGTTTAAAATTACCGATAACGCACTGTCGAAGTTTGGGGACGACTTAAGAACCGCACAAGAAGATATCAAAGATATCACCTCTAGAAAGAACAGCACCCCATCGGATTCCCCCCCGTTTTCCCCGTGAAACCTCCGTTATTACACCGCATTGCTGGCCCTTCACACTTCTACACTTCCTGCGTAGATGCACAATGCGACAGCACCTTCGCCCAAAGTGGGCGTCATCAAGCGATACCATAATGGCGCCGTACGACTCCCGTGCAATTTGGAAAGTAGCAGGTTGCCAAGTCTACAAAATTGGATGAGAAAGCCTCTGGAAACAAGCGCACCCGGTGAATTCCCCCCGTTTTCCCCGTGAAACCTAGCGTAGATGCGCAATGTGACAGCGCCTTCCCAAAATGGGCGTCACCAAGCGATATCAAGAGGGGCGCCATAATATTATGACTCTCGTGCAATTTGAACACGAGCAGGTTGTGAAGTCCGCTCAAAGTGGGCGTCACCAAGCGATATCAAGAGGGGCGCCATAATATTATGACTCTCGTGCAATTTGAACACTAGCAGGTTGTGAAGTCCGCTCAAAGTGGGCGTCACCAAGCGATATCAAGAGGGGCGCCATAATATTATGACTCTCGTGCAATTTGAACACTAGCAGGTTGTGAAGTCCGCTCGCGAGTGGTTGTTTTTGTGCAGCGTGTGTCATTCGCTTCCTCGTGTTTTCCACACCTCAACCACAATATGTTGTCGACAACAAACAAGTAAAAGAATAAAACAAAACTACGCACTTCTTTCCATTTTCTGTGGCTGGAGCTCACCGTACCCGGCTCAGAATACTTCATGAGCCTGTCCACCCCCTGCTGATAGTCTGCTGATAGACTCCGATAGTTTGGGTTAGTTTAGGTTAGAGCGTAAATAATCTGTTGCTATAATCTGCATCGCCAGCGTCGCGGTTATCTCTTCGCACGCGATGTTATGCTTTCAGCTCGTCTTGATTGTCGCGACTGTGATAGACTGTGACAGGCTGCAGCATGCAATTCGATGCGGTTCCAGGGGATAGGGGTGGACTGGCTCATAATTCTCAGAGCAGCGGCGGAGGCAACGCCGCGGGCACATCTTCCCATTTCATGATCGGTACCATGATATCAGGACAAACGTCCGCTGCTGGGAATCTTTCCGGCATCATTGATGGTGTCGACGAAAGCGACTGCAACCGTGCTTCAACGAGGCAACGCTTGGAAGTACTGCGATTCAAGTGGCCACCGATTCTCCAAACCAAAACATCATGCCCATGCCGAACCCTGGGTACACTCGCTCATGAAACCTGAAGATCAACTATCCGCGACGTTTCCTTCACAGCTGTCTTCATTTGGGTTTCAACCGCTAGCCTCCTTTCCCTTTTTTCTGTGCCTGTATTTGCATCCCACTGCTAGCCGCCATTCCTTTTTTTTTTACCAAACATGAAATGTTGGAGGAAATGAGAAGCTCGTCGCCGCAAACCGTGGCGTTTTCACTTGCGTCCTGAATCCAGCTTTACGTAAAAACCGATCAGGCACTGCGTTCAACGAAAACAACTCTCTCTTCCCGTCATCATCATCATTAGTTTTGTATAAGCCGCGGTTGTGCGAGTGACGAGCTCTTATTTTTTAGCCACATGCAATGTGTGAGGAAACTGAACCGCCCAAGTAGGACCTTCTGATCATGATCATTTGCCAAATTTGCCACCTGAAACCACGTCCAGGATTTGGGCTCAGGGTAGTGCGGTCAACGAAAACTCTAGTTTCCCTTTCTACTTTCTCCTACTCTCGGTGTACGGTTTTGGTTTTATTTCCGCACATTTTGGCATTTGCAGAGAAAGAACACGCAACGTAAGAGAAAAAATTGGGCTGACCATCAGGGGGAAAAAGCAGTTTGGAGGGTTTGGGCTTTTGGGGAGACACGCTCGTATCGATCCTGTGATGTGCACGGGATCACCCCCCCAGGCATCTTGTTAAGAACCATCCATCCATCCATCAGCCGGCTGACCCCCCCCCCCCCCCTCATAGGCTATTTTCACTGTGGAGGGGGGAGACGCTACCTGTCACACTCTAAAATGGTCACCACGGTGGGCGGTCAGAAAAAAAAAATATTTTTGCCCCAAATACCCAGGGGTTATTCTAATCCCCGAAATTCTGAAAAACCCCGGTTAAAAAATCTTTGATATGGCCAGAAAAATTTTTTTCCCACGCTGCGCATGGGAAGCATGGATTGCTGAAGCAAGCAGTGTCCCACACAGTAGCGTCATACGTTAGCACAGTGTCGACCACAGTGGCAGCACCACTAACCAAATGCGGCGAGCGACATCTCTTTTAGTTTCAAAATCCTTTCAGGCCTGTGAGCTTCAGGATAGCAAACGATCCTCCAGTGACTGATTACTGGGTGTGATGGAAAACACAATCTGGCTGCTGCTTCTCCACTTTGTTGTAGCCTTCACTTGTCAGTCCCAGTGGGCACTACGGCATGATGGCCTCAACGCCTTTCAACGAATCGAGGCAGGGCGAAGCTGCTCACGACAGGCGCCCCCCAACACGCTAATCCCAACGCCCCTCATGCCCCATAGATATTTCTGGACCAGGCTGTGTACACACAAAACAGCAACTACGACTCCAGGATCTGAGCCTGTAGCCTGGGTCCCTTGCCAAAAAGTTTTCACCAGAAATCCCCATGGTTAAAAAATCTTTTTTCACCGGCCTGTTTTCAGAATTTTTTTTTTTTTGGTGAAAATTTTTTTTTTAACCATACAGGATAATCCCTGCAAATACCCCAAATACCACACTTTGGAAAATTTTTGTGGGCCCACTTTTGGCAGGGAATTTTGACCATTTCACCTTAGAGAATTTGACCACCCAGCCTCCAATGCAACTGCACTGTAGAGGGGGGGGGGGGTCTGGTTTATCCGGCCATCCGGCCAAAGTGGCTGATCCTTAACAAGAGCGCTGCCCCCCCCCCCCCTCAGGCTATTTTCACTGTGGAGGGGGAGACGCTACCTGTCACACTCTAAGGTGGTCACCACGGTGGGCGGTCAGAAAAAAAATTTTTTTTTTTGCCCCAAATACCCCAAATACCACACTTTGGAAAATTTTGTGGGCCCACTTTTGGCAGGGAATTTTGACCATTTCACCTTAGAGAATTTGACCACCCAGCCTCCAAGGCAACTGCACTGTAGAGGGGGGGGGGGGGGGGGGAGGGGGGGGGGGGGTGTGGGGCTAATTTATTCCGGGGTGGCTTTTTTTCCGACTTTTTTTCCGACTTTTTTATTCCGGGAGGTGAAAATTTGTTCCGGGAGATGAAAATTTGTTCCGGGAAGTGAAAATTTGTTCCGGGAAGTGTGGGGTGGGCTTTTTTTCTGACTAATTTGTTCCGGGAACTGAAAATTTGTTCCGGGGTGGGCTTTTTTTCTGACTAATTTGTTCCTGGGTGAGTTTTTTTTCATTTCTGGGCTAAAAATGGCTGACACGATCAGTGAGCCTCCCAGAAAAAAAACTCACCCCGGAACAAATTTTCACTTCCCGGAACAAATTTTCAGTTCCGGAACAAATTTTCACTTCCCGGAACAAATTTTCAGTTTCGGAACAAATTTCACCTAATTTCACGGGACCCGGACCGAACCCAGAACTGGGGAGGACTGGGCTGACAACCCAAGGTGGCAACAAACGGAATCTGCACTCCACATTACATCACGCAAGAATGGCTGATTCCTTCCTGAAGTCATCGACTGTCTTTGTGCCCACAGGAAGCGCGAACTGAACGCAAGGACCTTCCAGATGTGGAACACTGTACGGAGAGAAGACCACGCAACGGAGCAGGCGCCCACAAGTAGTTTCTAACAGGACTAATCCCTCACACCGAAGTGATCATGAGTTGCCTTAACGAAACGAACCTTGTGGAGCTGAACTCAGGCTGATAGGTGGGCCTTCTACAACGTTAGCACCGGTCAGCAAGTAAACGTATCCGACCCCTGGCACAGAAGGCACGCGGTGGCTATCGGTAAACTGCATCGCGCACTCAGACAGACTTAACAGCATGTACTTGGAACCCCTTCCCACGGTCAGTAACTTGGACGACAATTACACTGGACGAACGCAGGAAATGACGAATATCCTCGAGGCTGTCGTAAATTCTCTTCTCAAAAAATATTAAAATACATAGGGTCAAAAGGGCACCCCCCCGAAAAAAAAAAAAGACTCCAGATACGCAAACTCTTTCGAACGCTGCACACGGGTATCCTTCAAGTGACCTCTAACTATCTGTTGCATACGCGTATCCGGATCTGAAAGCCGAAGACTTTGTAACACTTTACCGCAACCGAAGTCGCGAACCGGGTTCGGCTTGCACTGCAAAAGCAGCATAATTGTGTCTTGCGCCCGAGCGCGGAAATCCGCCACCCGCCATTCGGCTAGAGTGCAAGAACACAATTGCGAAGCGTACTACAAACGGATAGTGTTACATAGGCGAACGAATCATGCGAGAACCTATGGAGGGGCCCCTCGACAGCTTTCAGAACACGGCATAGTAAGTCAAGAGTCGGATAAGCGAGTGTGCACATTCTACTCCCGTTTGATCTGCATTTTCCACCTTTCCCCCCTTTCTTTGTTCTGCTGTGTGTATTTGAAAAACGTTATCGCATGCGGGTAAGCGGGGTTTGCGGGTTAGGGTATGCGGAGTTTGCAGTGTTAGGGTACGCGGGGTTGCGGGTTCGGGTATGCGGGTTTGCGAGGTTAGGGTATGCGGGTTTGCGGGTTAGGGTATGCGGGTTTGGGTATGCGGGTTTGCGGGTTTGCGGGTTTGCGGGTTAGGGTTTGCGGGGTTAGGGTACGCGGGTTTGCGGGTTCGGGTATGCGGGTTTGCGAGGTTAGGGTATGCGGGTTTGCGGGTTAGGGTATGCGGGTTTGGGTATGCGGGTTTGGGTTTGCGGGTTAGGGTTTGCGGGGTTAGGGTACGCGGGTTGCGGGTTCGGGTTTGCGGGTTTGGGTATGCGGGTTTGCGGGTTAGGGTATGCGGGGGGGGGTTCGGGTATGCGTACCTTACACAAAAATTGTAAATTTCACACACAAATGGTGAAAATCTGGAAAATTTGGCAAACCCCAAATTTTCAGTTTCCGGAACAAATTTTCACTTCCCGGAACAAATTTTCACTTCCCGGAACAAATTTTCACTTCCCGGAACAAATTCGTCGGAAAAAAAGCCTGAAAAAAAGCTCACCCAGGAATAAATTAGCTCGACCCGGAGGGGGGGGGGGGGGGTCTGGTTTATCCGGCCATCCGGCCAAAGTGGCTGATCCTTAACAAGAGCGCTGCCCCCCAAGAAACATTTCCCCCCCCAGGGGTACCTGTAATCCGGGGCCCGGGCCCTGGAAAATTTTCCAGGGTTTTTGGCCCTGAACCAGTGGCCGAGCTTATGCATGTAAACTCGACCGAGCCTGCACTTTAAACCAGAAAAAACTCGGTCAGGCAAAAAAAAAAAAAAGAAAACTATGATTTTGAATTTTTGGGGAGGTTTTTTTGGGTGGGAGCTGGAGGGCGACCCTCTCAGCCCTGTTGGGTCTGGCTGACAACTTTGGCTCCTTTTGCAAATCACAAATTTATTTGAATCCTTCATGGCCTTCCCCACAACAACTGCTCAACCGTACTTGATGGAGCCTGACAGGGACAGGTGTCCAGGATTCCCTTTCCTCGATTGCTGACCATTACATGTCAGTCGGACCAGGCATCACAGACAAATATACCTGTCCAGATTTTGAAGCGCCGGCAGTGCATCCGCCAAAGTGGATCCAAGCACACAAAACTGCCATCATATCTGAGTGTGCAAGCGTTTGTGCCGAGATTCGTCAGTTGGGTCTCTCGGATCTCAACACTGTGATTCAGCGCTTCACAACAGGGAACCTGTCCGTGAAGTACCCGGCAACCTGCAAACTTCTCCAGCTTGCCTCCATCCTTCCTCTGGGATCCGCATCAGTGGAGCGCTTGTTTTCCAAACTTCGGTTGGTGTCGACAAGGTTGCGCAAGCTGGCTGCTGACAATCTGGCAACTGTTCTTTTCGTTGGCGTGGAGTGTAAAATGGGGGCACGAGGCATTGACGAAGAGACACTGGCAAAATACATTGCAAAATTCTGTGCAAACCCAAGGAGGCTGCACTACGCGTCGCTGGAGGAATAATTGGCTTGTCGCAATGCTGTGCAGCACTGGAGATCGACAGCAAGAGCAGCCCCTCAACAAGCCAGCAAGGCAACACAAGTTGATGCTGCAGATTTGGTTCTCAATCTGGTGTTTTAGCAGATTTATGTCACATTTGGTGTCCGTCTTTTGCTTCCTCTTTGTGACCCAGTATCGGAACCAGTAAAAACAAACTTGCATGTAACTCTAAAATTCGCTTGCTTGACAAAGAAAGCTCGGCCCCTCTTTAAAAGACCCCTGACCGAGATTTTTTTCAACCTCTTTTTCGGATCTGGGCAGCCTAGTTCAACACCGGCAGGCAGAACCGGCGCTCCGAAGCCACACTTACGCATGAAGCACTGTGGCAGGGCGTCTTGCGGTCTGAGACGGGTTGATGCACACCGTAAACAGAGCAGCGTGTGCAGCTGGGGTTCGCAGGCTACTGCCAGCTGCTGTGGGAAGCGTTGCTGGTAACGTTGCTTGCTAATTTTAGACTACCACTGCTGACCGACTTTGACCGAGTTTGGCCAAAACCTCGCCAGGTCAAGCTCGGCCCCTGCCCTGAACGATTACCAAAGGAAAAACTCTCTGGTACGAGATGCAATTCGTTTACAATTCCATTCCAGGGCCCCAGACTGTCCTTGAGCTCAACGGATTCAAAAGCGTTCAAAAACGTCCTCGGAATGTATTTTTCGACACAGCCACGAAACCTGAAGGAGGTTTTCAGGTTCTGGCAGGTCTAGCTGGCTGCCTAAAGGGTACCACGGCTCAGCCACCGAAGGTCACAGGTGGCAAGGTGGGCGTTGAAAAAAAAATTTTTTTTTTTTTGGGGCCGGAATCCAGGGGTCTTTAAAAGTTTGGGGGGGGTGTCAGCCAAAAACCCGGTGTGAGGTCAATTTTTTTTTTTCCAACACTTGGGCAGCAGGGGCCTTGGAACGAAAATCTACGCTCTAAACCGGGGTTTTGGGGAATCACACGGCATTCAGCGGTGACCCTACTGTAGCCCCGACCCGCACAGTAGGCTGTGTTGACGCTTCGGGTGGGGGGAGACCTGCCCGCGCAGCGATATTCTTTGTGGTAGTGAGCCTCCTTTTGGCTTCTGCGTGCGTGTGCCGCCTCTGGTGCACGATTGAACCAGCGTTAAACTCCGGAACACCGACCCAGCAACTCTTCTTGTGGCGGTTTTGTGTTTCTTAAGGAGCCCTGCGCCGCAGGCGCGGAAACTTTTAAACGGTCGCACTTACGGATCAAAGCAGATGGGCACTAGGGTGGCTCGTCACAACTAGGTTGGCTGACATGTCAATTAAACCTGCGCCGCAGGCGCGGAAATTTTGACGGTCGCACTTACAGTTAAACAGATGGACGGAAACACGTTGGTTTGTCACCGGCTGCAGCAGGTTTTCGTCCTGCACAACGCCCCTGCATTGCCTGCCACGGTGGAACACTGTGAACAGAATGAGCAAATAATGCGGTAGCCCATGACGGAAAACACCTGCGCCGCAGGCGCGGAAAATTTTTGGCGCCTTTCTGGCCAGCCAGCTAAGTACGAAGATCGCAAACCAGTTTTCCGCGAAAGAAATTTCCGCCGGTGGGTTGGTCTGCTATGAGAAGATTTTTTCCATCACGAGAAATTTCCACCGATGGGTTCCGTTAGAAAACATTTCCACCAACAATTTCTGTTAGAAAAGTTTTCCGCCAAGCTTCCCGTGAAAGAAATTTCCGCCGGTGGTTTCTGCCATGCGAAAATTTCCATCAGTTTTCTGTCGTGAGAAAATTTCCACCAACAGTATTCCACAAAGAAATTTCCGCCAGTAGTTTCCAAGAACATTTCCACCAGGTTTCCACCACGAGAGAAATTTCCACCACCAGTTTCCCACGAAAGAAATTACCGCCAGTAGTTTTCACGAGAACATTTCCATCATCGGTTTCCGCCACGAAAAAATTTCCAACAGTTTCCCACGAAAGAAATTTCCGACAGTCGTTTCCACGAGAACATTTCCATCAGGTTTCCGCCACGAGAGAAATTTCCGCCAGATTTCCGCCACGAGAAAATTCCCATCATTTTTCTGTCGTAGAGAAAATTTCCACCAACAGCATTCCACAAAGGAAATTTCCACCACGAGAAAATTTCCATCAGTTTTCTGTCGTGAGAAATTTTTCCACCACCAGTTTCCCTTCCCACGAAAGAAATTTCCGCCGGTAGTTTCCATGACAAAATTTCCAGCCTACACAGTGACAAAACAGAAATCTGGATTTTTTTTTTTCCCAGAAATTTTCTGACTTTTTTTTTTATCACTCTTTTTTTGACACACCGGGTTTTCCCGGTGTCTGACACCGGGACACCGGGTTTTTAAAGTCCCCTGCCGAAATCCCTGCCGAAAACCCGCATTTCGGAAAGTTTTTGTCCCACATTTTTCCCAGGGCATTTTAACCATTTCACCTTAGAGCCTCCGCCCGCTCAGCCCCTATGGTAAATGCACGACTGTGAGCTTTTTTATCAAATTTTGTCAAGTTTATTTCTCGATTTTCTCTCGTCTTGCTCTCCGCTTGTTGTGGAAGCTGCAATATTGAAGATTCCATCCTTGGATGGCGTGATTACCGTGGGCCTGGACCCTATCTGGACCCTAGCGCTAACCCGGGGCCCGGGGCCCCGGGGCCCGGGGCCCGGGGCCCGGGGCCCGGGCCCCGGAGACCCTGGATTTACAGGTACCCTTGCCCCCCCCCCCCCCCTCCCCAAAGAAAAAAGAAGTTGTCGACAACGAAAGAAAGAAAAGAACAGAAAATAAGACTCTGCATTCCGCGAAGAAGACTTGATGCTAGCATCAAACACATGAGAGGCAAGTGGCGCCTGAACACGAAACTAAGATTTTCCCCCCATCGAGGTCAGCAGCACAGCGGGCTGCCAACTCAGCACTGCGGGTTTAAGCTCTGTTCACAGCACTGCGGGCTGCCTTCTCGAGATTCACAGCACGGGCTGTCTTCTCAGCTCAGCGGGCCGAGGTTCACAGCACTGCGGGCTGGCTTCTCAGCTTTGCGGGCTGAGGTTGTTCGGGTTCCCTGCAGGAGCATTCTCATGCACTCCCTGTGCTGACACAGGTCGCGCGGGGGAGAATTTTTAGAGATTTTTCGAGACTGGAGGTCCTATGAACATGCAATGTGAATAACCTCTATTCGAGCCAACCCGGCTTTTCTTGGTGCAAAAAGTGTATTGTTTTTGGATAGCGCGGAGCTAGCCTTAGCTTCGCCCAAACTTTGCATCATCTCACCAGAACTGAGCAGCGTGCTGAGCAGTGAGCTTCGTGCGAACTTTGCTTCGCCCGAACTCAGCTGCGCCCGAAACTTGCTTCACCAGAACTTTGCTTCACCAGAACTTAGCTTCGCCCGAACTTTGCTTCACCAGAACTTAGCTTCGCCCGAACTTTACTGTTTCCCGAACTTTAACTGCTGCCTCCAGTCTCGCCCCGCGCCGGTCTTTAGCCGAGCGCACGTACTTTTTTTGCACGAGAAAATAAAATGAGAGAGCAGGCCTGGTTGTTTGGACAATGAAACCGTCTCACAAAAACCTCGCTACGCTCGGTTTGTGCTGTGTCTCATACAAAACTAGGCCTCAAAGAATGCCTTCACTAAAGACAGCGTGCGCTTTGTTTTGCTCGTGCCTGTTGATTGTTTTCTTATTTGTGTTCACCTGATTTTTTTTTAGGTCAGGGGAAGTGAAAGCGTACCGACTCTTGAGACTGGTGGGGACAAACTACGAAGAATACTAGTTACTAAAACCAGCAGAAGTTACTCCTGCTTCTGTGCATCCTCAGTCTTGAGTCCATCATGGTGGCCAGAGAGGTAACGGAGAGAAGGTTGCTGTCATGGAATTCTCGCAGGAAAAGACCCGTCACCGCAAAACGTCAACTTGCGGTGTTAAGCGAGTGCTACGAGGTCGCAGAACCCAGTGGTTCGTTTCCGGCGCTCACATGACACTCGAACAAGTTTACTCAGGTCTTAGACAACTCTCAGCTCGGCTGGAAGACCTCGACAAGCCCTCCGACTCAAGCTTTGCGTTGCTGCGATTGACCGTTACGCTCTCGCCCACGTCTTCCCTTCTTAGTTTGTCAAGGACGCCATGGACAACACGAGCATTCCATTGCTTTGCCCTTTCTATACTTTGCAAGGCAACCCGCAACTCAGTTAGCACCAAAAAACTGTCGACAACGAAACGTAACAAAATGTGCATTTTGATTCATGCCTTTACCCCCGCCCCGTCCCTCGCCCCCCTTTCCCCTATTTTTTTTTACACTTTCTTCGACGAAGACTTGATGCTAGCATCAAACATGCATGAGATGCAGTGTTCTGCCTAAACATTAAACCAGGTTTTTCCCCCCGCGGTTCCGCGCTGATGATGGTCCGCCTTATGTGTCCGTGGCTTAAAGGACCGAAACACGGCGCAGACGGGACCAGTGCGGTGTTGAGCACATACCCGTTCCAAGCACGTTCTTGTAACCCCCCGCGGTGAAAAAAATAATAAAGAGGACTAGTCCCTCAGGGTTTCATACTCTACCTGCGGCGTCTTACACTCCCTGCGACCCCTTTACCCTTTTCCTTTTTCCCGTTTCTATTTTACACTCTTCGAAGAAGACTTGATGCTAGCATCAAACATGCATGAGAGGCAGTGTCCTGCCTAAACATTAAACTAAGATTTCCCCCCCACGATTCCCACTAAAGCTGGTCGACATGCTTACACTTTCCTCCCCTGTTCCCTCTTCGCGTAGGGGAAGTTCAAACCAACCGCCGTTATGTCTTTCCTTCGGGTCAATTCGTACGACGAAGGTACTGAAGGATGTGCAACAATTATGCGTTTCGCATGGTTGACTTCCCAACAACGGGTCTCAAGCGAATTAAGGCAACATTCGGCACACAAACAACCCACGCGCTTGTCTTCTTTTTTCGGCCGCCGGGACACCGGGGGTCATTCGATCGACGAAAGAGCGGACACGTAGTCTAACCGAAGGGTACCGACAAAGACCAGGCTGGCAGGTGGGCTACGACAACACCGTAACCCGCCCGCTCTGATCCGATGAGAGTCGTGAAAGCAAACCACGTTCCCAAACACCACCTGTTCAAATACCATTCATCCACTAAACTAAGGGTTGCCCCATCTTTCTGTTACACCCGCCCTGTTCCTCACTCTCGTCCTACCATCTCTCTCTTCGTGCACATGAACGGTTCTGGGCTGCTCAGCATAAAAATAAGCCAATTCTTCCCAATCTCATGGACGCTCGAAAGTTCCCCCAAGTGTCTATTTCTTGCTCGTTTTTGCATCCACTGGTCGTTCTGGGCGCCATTTTTACCAATCTCGAGGGCATACTCCATCATAAACGTTCTGCGGGGCCAAAACCACCCCGGGATCCTCTAAAACTTCTCAGCGTTCCGGAAGAGGACACGACCTGGGTTTGCGGCCGGCGGCCCATCGATATCGAACTCCTTCGGAGTGATGCGGGGCTTCTCGTCAGGGCTTCCCGATGCACCCTCGTAGTGTGTCCTGCCGTGTCGGCGTCTCCGGCGATCGTCGCGCAGTTTGCAGCGGGAGTCTCGCGATTTTCCACATGGCTTCGAGGTTGACGTTTGTGGTTCCCGGGCACAGCTGCTGCGCTTTGCGACCAGTCTCGCCTTCAGCCGGTTCTTGAGGTAGGAGTAGATGCTAACATGGCCTACCTCACGTTGCCCGCAAAGCGTCCGCCGGCTAAGAGGCTGTGCCTGCAAGAAATGGCGGCCGACGGCCGCGGCCGGCCCGCTACGCCGCGCGCGGCGGACGAGCAAGAACCGCACCCGCAGCGGAGCACGGTCTCATCACGGGGGAGGAGCCCCTCGACGCCGAAAGGGAAGGCGCCGCGGGCCGTCTCGCAGAAGCTCGTCCACAGCCCGGCGCTGCAGCGCCGGTCGCGCATCGCGCACCTCCGCGACAGCCGTAGAACGTCCTCGAAGCCACCCGACGCAACCACCGTGAGCAAGGTCGCAAGAACCCCGGAAATGACTAGACACCATAGAAAATGAGAGCGTGCGCTCAATAGTTCGAATAGTCGGCAATATGCAACAAAGACACACACACACACACCCACACGCACCCGTACTGCTGCTACCGCAGATACGATACGCACACTAGTATACGACCACCTGGTCCAGACGAAAATGTCGGGGTGTTTCGGGGAGTTTCGGGGAAATTCGGGGAGTTTCGGGGTATTTCCTTTGTGGCGACCACTTTCCCTCGCAGCCGGCCTTGGCGAAGGCGGGGAGGGAATCATGGCCCTTGCGCAGAGCATTCCCGTGTTTGGCTATGCCCCGAAGACGACGATAGAGGCTGATAAGGAAGGACAGACTGGCTGACACGGTTTGACGCAGGTAGCGACAGGATCCGCTGCGGCAAGGAGAACCGGAACCGTTCCACCAGAGGTCGTGCGGGTACAGAGACGATGCTCGTGCTCGAGTCGCAGCTGGAGACGAACAGGCACGCCTTCAATGATGAGGTCTGGGATGGACGTATTTTCCACGTATGGGGAGGAAAAGACCGGACGTGCTGGTTGGACGCATTCGAAGACGGCACCTCCGGCAAGAAGGGGCAGAAGAGTGTAAATTTAGTGGGCGGCGGAGACCCAGTGCATGGAAGTAGGCGTGCCCAGGCCACCACCAAAAGTGAAATGCGAAGTGCAAACGTTGGCAAGCGTCGGTAGCGCGCTGCTGCCGAGGCACACCACGCGGCAGGGGACGGCCTCGCCGTGAAGTATTGCGAAAAGCACAGGACGACGCAGTGCGGGACGTGCAAGACGATCGCGTAATGCTACAAGAACTCACACCACGGATGCCTGCAGCACGATATGCGGATGTGGCGAAGAGACGGAAGCGCGGGCCTTCGCCCCCGACGCCCGAAGCGACGCCGAAGTCGAGACGCAAGCTGCGTGGGAAGCGGCGGATGCCGGCGCCAACACGCCATCGAGAACGCCGCAGAAGGCGACGCCACCAGGACGGCCGCTGGCAACGAAGCGGCGGTGTAAGGACTCGCCATCATCGAAGACAGAGACGTGCACTCCGCGGCGGGCAGAGGTGCAAGATAGTGACGAAGAGAGGTGGCACGAAGAGGTAGTCACGAAAGAGAGCAGATGCAGATTATTGCCACAGGCTCTTTGCATGCTAACCCTAACCACCAGGACCAGGGGCAGTTACGGTCGAAGACGGCAATTCGAGCGAGGAGTAAGGTTGATAACCAAAATGAGAGGCACGATGGCGACTGGGACAGAGAGATAACGCAAGATAGAGAGTCCTCCTTATGGGGTGGTCACGCCTTCGCAGTCCCAGGGCCTCCCCACCTGCATACGGTCGTCGACTGACCTATCCCGAGACGAGTTGGAATGCGGGTACCATCTTTCCGGAGATTTCCGGTTCCTCCCGTACTCTACAACTCTCCACATAAGTGAACGTGGACTCCGAAGTGGACACTCCTTTCAACCGGGTGCACGAATTCAGAATTCCGGGATGGGTTGACCCACTGTTTCCGATGCGGCTTCCTGCTAAACTCGGGTGCAAGAGCGGTGCTCGTCGTTCAGGGACCAGATGGGGGAAGACGACTGGGTCTGCCCGGTTTACACGTGACTGCTGCAGCGTGGACAGAAGTGGGAAGGTCATCGGGAGATGGCGGGCGTGAATACTTCTTGCCCAAACCAAAACCCAAGAGGGAATTGGAGAGTTTGACATGGCAAACTCGTGGTACCGAAGGTTGCAACCGCAAACAGAAGAGTCAGATGATGGTTGAACCTGCACACATGCACAAGGCGCGTCCTGTTCAGACTCCTCCCTGTGTCCAAGGACTCAAAGGCAGGTCCTGCAGGTTTTCCAGCAACTGCTGGTTCGCCTTGAGGCCCTCCGAATCCGCAGGCTGCAGGGTATGCCTCAACAACTGCCTAGGACTCCAAGCTACACTTGGTAGATGCATCCGAGTTCTCTCGCACGGTGTTAAGAAACGCCCTGCGAGCTGTCGAGAAGAGGATGGGAGGAGGAGGAACACGGACGGCTCAAGAGAGCCGCGTCCGAAGCACACTAGCACACCTACCTGCACACCTCACCCACTTGCCCGCCCATCCACCCACCCGTCTACCCAACTACCCACCTGTTCATCCATCCACCGACCCCCATCTGACCACTCAACCACCCAACTACCAACCTGTACACCTGCCCACCCACCGGCAGCCACACTTTTTCCCACAAAAAACCGGGCTGAGTATCGGGGAGTTTCGGGGAATTTCGGGGAGTTTCGGGAAAGTGTCGGGGAGTTTCGGGGAACTTACCAGGAGCCCAGACCAGGTGGTTACGATACCTTAAAGGAACCTTTCCAATGGTCACCCGGAGACTTTAAAACCCCGGATCTCTAAGTGAACTTCCACTCTAAAACAAACTCGCACAGGCTTTTGGGGGCTAAGAAGGCGGAACCTGCAAGAAATGGCGGCCGACGGCCGCGGCCGGCCCGCTACGCCGCGCGCGGCGGACGAGCAAGAACCGCACTCGCAGCGGAGCACGGTTGCGTCGCGGGGGAGGAGCCCCTCGACGCCGAAAGGGAAGGCGCCGCGGGCCGTCTCGCAGAAGCTCGTCCACAGCCCGGCGCTGCAGCGCCGGTCGCGCATCGCGCACCTCCGCGACAGCCCCAGAACGTCCTCGAAGCCACCCGACGCAACCGCCGCCGCGAAGAAGGTCGCCCCCCGCCCGCAACACGTCTCCCGCGCCTTCATCAGCCCCCAGCCTACCCCATCCCTCGAGGATCTCCGCAAGCCGAATGAGCACACTCCGGTCCTCACCGCCCTCGTGGCGGCTGAGAGCACGGTGTGGTGCGGCAGGGCCGACGGCAGCATCGTCATCCACGACAAAAGTGACGCGCGGAAGGAGTTCGCCGTGCTGACCACCGGACACGCGGTGGCGGTCACCGCAATGCTGTTCGTTCCCGGTGGAAGAGACGAGGCTTCGATCGTCACGGGCCATGCCGATGGGTCGATCCAGCGGATTGACGGTATCACCGCGACCATTGTCGTGCCGGCGATCCCGGTTCACCAAGCCGCCGTGCGGGCGTTGTGCTGCGTGACCGGCGAGCGAGTCGTGGTGTCGGTCTCCGCCGACGGGACGGCCGCCGCCTCGCGGCTGAAGACGCTCGAAAAAAAGTTCGCCTTCGCGCCCCCCGCGCCTTCGGCGCAGCATCAGCAGCAACACCAGCACCACCAGCAGGAGCAGCCGCAGCCGCCGCCCGCGCCGACGCATCACGCGTGGGCCGCGGACGCCGGCTGCCGCCTCGCGTGGCAGTCCCGGCAGATGTGCCGAAACGAATCGCCTGCGTTCAGCCCGACCGCGGGTGGTTGGAAGGGGGACGGCGCTGCCCTGGGGGACGGCGGGGGAGCGAACGTGCGGAGCGGCACGTCGCAGCCAGCGCCGGTGCTGCCCGCTCTAACGTGCGTCGCAAACGGCTGCGACCGACTCAACGTCTTCGGGGGCTCGGCCGACGGCGACGTGATCAAGTGGGCGACCGTCGACGGTTCGACGCTGATCACCATCCGCATGAAGCAGATGCAGGTCGACGACCTCGTCCTGCGCCATCACACCCTTTGGGCCGCGGCCAGCTCGAAAGAAGCCCTCGGCGGCTCCATGGTCGTCCACCTCGACGCGTCGAATCTGTCCCTCTTGAGGAACATCGAGGTCGACCAACGGGTGACCAGCCTCTTCACCCACGGCAAGGACACCTGGGGCATCGCAGCACCAGGCCCCGGCGGCCGGGGAAAGCTGCTCGTATGGGATACGCACACGTGCGAGCTGACCTCCGAACGGGACATCGACACGGGAGGGTCCGAAGGCGGCCTGTTCAGGGACAGTGAGGACGGATCCGCCAGCTGTTCGACGCAGGCTGACAGTTGGTTGGAGCCAAGCTGCAGCGGCGCGGTGGCCGTCCGGGTTGTGATGCAGCGGGAGGAGGCCGAGGTCTGGACCGTGTCGCGGGGGCGGTTCCTCTCTAGAATAGAAGACAACGAGTCTCTGGCCCCTCGGTGGTGCGCCGAGAAGATCGAAAAGCTCGAAGCCGCGCTGAAGGGAAGGGGCGGCGTCGCCGCGTCGTCGCGCCTGCAGTACGCGGCGCAGGAAGACAAGCTTTTGGAGGCCACCGAGAAGCTCCGGCAGCTGGAAATCGAAGCGGCCCGCGCGGGCCAGCGGGAAGCAGACCTCCAAGACCAGCTCAAACAGTCGCGCACCCGGCTCGTCAACACCGAAACTCGGTACTCCGACCTGCGTACCGGCATCATCAAGCTCATGACCCAACCGTTTCGGGCCGCCCACGACGCCTCGAAACCCGCGCCGTCGGCCTTCCAGCGGCCAACCGCGCGTGTGCCGGCCCAGCGTGCGGTGCCGGTGCAGCCGGCGGACGTCACGCTGTCGACACCCACCAACACGCCGTGCCCGCAGCTCACGCAGCCGGGGGAGGCGTCCACGCAGGGATGCGTCGATTCGCCGGGAGACCCGTCGCTGGTCGGCGGGATCTGGGCTTGCGACAGCACCGCGCGGCAGTCGGCGTCGCCGTGCCGGACCGCAGACTCCGGGGGGTGCGGCGGCGCGAGCGACGAGGAGCCCGGCGGCAAAGTCGCGTTCCGCGACGCAGACCTCCTCGCGTGGGCCGCCCGCGCCGCCGGCGAGCCGAGCCCCGCCGGGAGGGAGCGCCTGGCGGACGCCGAGAAGGAAGTCCACGCGCTGCGGCGCACCGTCGCCGATCTGCGCGCGAGCTTGCGGGAAGCGGCGGAGGCGGCGGAGGGGGGGGTATCGCCCCGGCGCGGGCTGTCGGGCGATGGGACGAACGAGCTGCTGCTGAAGGAAGTAGAGGGGCTGAGGCGCGAGGCGGCGGATCTCGAGGGACAGCTGCGCGCGGAGAGGGCGGAGGCGGGGCGAAGGGAGCAGGCCGTCGTCGAGATGAAGCTCGAGCGAGACGCCGCGAGGGCAGATGCGGCCGTCCGCGCCGCCGAGTCGCACCGCGCCGCCGCCAGCGTGCACGCGCTGGAGACCGAGCGCCGCCGCGCCCACGACCAGGTGCAGTGCCTCACGCACCGCGCTGACTCCGCCACCTCCACCGCGGCCCGCCTCGCCGCCGTCTCCTTCGAGCGCGACGACCTCGCTAAACTTCTGCTTTCCCGCGCGCCCCGGCCCTCGGTCGCTTCCGTCAAGTTCTCCGTTTTCGTGGCGTCGGTCAACAGGCACGTCCTGCTCAAGTACCTGTACACCTGGCACCGCTTCGTCACGACGCGCAGCTACTCAAACCGAGTTGTCATCGCCCTTCGGTGCTGCGCCGAGCGAGCGGTGCGCCGCGCTGTGTTTGACGTCTTCCTCGCATTCGTCGAGCGGGCGACGCGGCAGAAGCTCGCCCGCCTGTATGAGGCGGAGGACGAGCACGCAAAGCTGCGCGTGGGTTCGCTGGAGGAGCAGATCGTCGCGTCGAAGCTGCAGTGCGCGGACGTGGCCCGCGCGCTGGAAGAGACGGCGTTCGAGCTGAAGGAGTGCCGGCTCGTCAACCAGCACGTCTGCCGCGACTACGACAAGCTGCGCGTGGAGCACCACAAATCCCTCGCGCAAACCGGGCAGCTGCGGGAGCGCACGGCGCTGCTCGAAGCGGACCGCAGCAAGCTCACGATCCTCGTTGAAAAGGTACGCAAAACAAAGCACTTGCCCCAGCAACATTCTTCGTTGGTGGCGGGAAACCCGTGGCTGGCGGAAAACCAAAGCTTGGCCCCAGGATTTGGACTTAGATGTTCATAGGAGTCTTGCACTTCCTTCTCTTCCTAAGTTTTTACCGTCAGGGACACCCAATACTTGAATAGCCCGGCTTCACAAATGGGCAATAATCGGACCTCTCGAATCATTTTTGAGAACTGAACACCGTTGCAGGAACCCGGTCACAAAGGTCCTGTATACTAAGCAATGAAAGCGTGAGTTGAAGGTCCAATAAACAGACTGCAAAAACAGGCTTCCCTTTGTAGAGGAAAAACATTTCCTATTTCTTGCTAGCAAGCATGTGGGTTCCACTACAACGTGTAGCCAGCGGGTTTTGGTGGTTGAACAGTGTTCCTAGTCTCCCATCGTTGGAAAAGAGCCCATTTAACGAAAGTCACCGGTGACTGTTTGGTGTTCTGATTTCTTGCGGGAAATGCCACTCTCCAAATTCAACACACAGTTGAAGCAGGCGCAGAAGCGGTCCAACGAGCAGCTGCGGCAAGCAACGAATGAGATCGAAGAACTCCAACTCGTTCGTCGTCGGACGTAGCATTGAAAGCAGGAAACACCCTGCAGCGGATAGTGTGTGTGTTCCCGACCTCTTGAGTTTCGGGCGGCTCGCGCGAAGTATCCGAAGAGTGATCCCCGGCACTGCTGGTCTGTTTGCAGGCGCGCTGGTGAAGGTCCGCCTAATGCGTCCGTGGCTTCAAGGATCAATCTAGGCTCGGCACGATTCGCCAGGTTGTCCTCATAAATGGACTACAGTGGATCTGCAGACGGCTCATTAAATTGGTGGCAACCAACGCTTCTCTAGCTTTGACGTTACCGTCGCTGCGCGAGAATTCCTAGATCTCCTGACTCGCCTTTCAAGACAAGCGGGGGACTGGGACCATCAAGCGCTGGGGCCGGAACTCTGCTATTCCCAGCACCCCGGGTTCTTCGTGGCAAAAAAAGAAGCACGTTCGCCCAGCGAACGAAAACGAAAAAAGTTGAAAATAATTGCAAACCAAAAAGCACCTCGTAGTAGAACCGTGTCAAACAGGGCGTTACCCAGAGCCCCCATTGCTCTCACAATGCCTCCTTCGGTAGATAATAGACGTGTTCATTTTTTTTTCCCCTCGCCCTCGGACTGTACTCCAACTGTAGTTTTTTTTTGGACCTCAAAATTCTTTCACCATCGCCCTTGCTCACCTTTTGCTGCTGCCGAGCGAATGCTTCCGCCTTAGTGGCGCCTTCGCCAACGCCAATGCCAACCAGTTCCTCACTGCAACCTCCCGCACTCAAAAGGCACCGCACCATGAAACAACCACACGTGCTTCTTCAAGAAGTAAGCTACTTCGCTGCGACCTCCCACATCTGGGCCACCTTGTTTATTTGGCACATTTTCTTCTCATGCGACGACATGCAGCAACTTTGAATCGACTCCCTCGCTCCACTTGGCACACCTTCCTTCCATCTTGCGCCGTTGGTCCCCAGTTTTGAGCGGGCGACGAACCCTAGTTCTGAACTGCATCAGGGCTGCCGTCCCCTGTCGTCTGTCAAGTAGTAGCAGGTCAAAAACTACCCACAGACGGATGTCCCGCCACCCATAGACGCATCATACCACAACCACTATGAACCCGTAACCACATAGCCCTTTCTTGCTCTAAGAGAACCCATTCATGAACGGTCACACGGAGACCCTAAACCCCCGGAATTTCAAGCGAACTTTAACTCTAAAAACAATGACAATGAACTGGGCAGCCCGACTTGTCAAACAACTGGAAGTATCCGACCCCCCTTTCAACGAACAGGTGGAAACAAAAAAAACGGGTGGGGGCAGGTTAGGAAGGTCAGGCTCCCCGAGCGTCTTGCTCTGTGGGGGCAGAACATGCCTAAGAACAGCAGCAAGCCGTGGATTAAAAACCACCCTCTTGAAGGGGATGGTTTACTTACGGGGTTCTACGACCACATGTGGAAGAAGAACAAGGAGTTCAAGTCGTGCGAGGAGGTGCTTTGTCCGGACACTATCGTTTACGACCACAACTTCCCTCGCGGCTGGTACGCGTACGACAAGAAGAACAAAGAGCTCATCAAGAAGCAAGGGAAAGAGCTCGACACCAGCAGTATCTACAGCGCCTTTTCGAAGTCAGACCACGACGTTGGAATCGTCGCCTCGTACATGTACGCCATTTTCTCGCATTTCTTTTGTGTTTCGGGACAAGGGCCTCCGGCCGCTACAGCACACCCGGACGCCACTTTTTCACCAGTGTCCGAGCCATCTCCGCGCCTTCACATGATTTTGGAGTGCACGTCTTAACAGCATTCTGCTCATCCGCACAATGTCCCGGGCAGCAGTTGTTTGCTTCGGCTTTTACAGTTCTTGCGTGTGACAAGCTGGCAGCAGGGTTTGACAGGCGTGCGGAGCCCAGCCCCCCCTACTACATAGTTGCGCGACCACTAAAAGCACTACACGGTACAATCGAAGGGGTAGTCACCTAGTGGCTAATGCAGGCCATCGCTACAGATATCCTGCATTCCAACCTCAGACTCGAAGAAAACTTTCTCGCTCTAAGAGAACCCATTTAACAACGGTCACACGGAGACCCTAAACCCCCGGAATTTCAAGCGAACTTTAACTCTAAAACGGTGTCACAACCAACACTACGCACTTCTTTTCTACTGTTTATGTTATTTTGAACAACACCCCCTTCCCCTTGCGAACCGAACAGGCATTCGTTTGAAGACCCGGACAGCGGCGAGCCGGTGACACACGTCGAGTTTTTTAACAAAGAGGGCTTGGCCGAGTTCGTCAACCGAAAGGTGAAGAAGGAAGGCATCCTCCAGCGGTTTCTCGCGCCGAAGGGCCGTAATAACTCGGTCATTCAAGCTGTGTGGTCCCCGCGCGTGTGCATCGTGCAGAGGAAGACGAATGTGAAGCCGCTCTACAGTCGCGCCGAGGCTGGGAAGAACCCGTACAGCTGCGCGGTGACGTACGAAGGCCCGAGCCACTATTCCGAGGACGGAACGTGCGCCGCGAAGACGACAGCGCACATCAAGCAGATCTGCTGCAACATCGTCGACCACTTCTACAACACGGAGCACAAGCACATCACGCGCATGGTGCTCTACTTCAAGGTCGACCGAGCGAACGACGTTTGGCTGCTGTGGTGCGGCTCGATCCGTGTTTCGGACCGAAGCCAGCCGTCCAAAATGCCGCTGAACCTCTCGCCCATCTTCACCTCGCCTACTGCAAACACCACCAGCACGCGCCATGGCAATGTCCTCAGCTACTCAGAGGTACGCTTCTTCATCCTATTTCCAGCACTGAAAGGAAGCTAGTCGCTGTACGAATACCGGTTGGCCCTTCACCTTGCCGGCGCCCTTTGGTTACAGTCGGGGGTTTACTACAACCCCGATATTGTCTATTTGCTTTGTAGAAGAACCCCTTTGGCAGTGTCACTTGGAGACGGCTCATTTGCTTTGTGAAAGAACCCCTTTGGCAACGCCTCATTGCGCGAGATCAATAGGGACTGTCGGGGTCGTACGTACTCCTACGTCAGAGGTGAAATTCTTAGATCGTAGGAAGACGAACTTCTGCGAAAGCATTCGACAAGAATGTCTTCATTAATCAAGAACGAGAGCGTGGGGATCCAACATGATCAGATACCGTCGTAGTCCACTGCTGTAAACGATGCCGTCTCAGGATCGAGGGAAGTCATTTTGGCTCCCACGGCACTCCCCGAACGAGAAACCAAAGATTATGGGTTCAGGGGTGACGGTTCATTTGCTTTTGTAAAAGAACGAACCCCATATGACAATGTCATCCGGAGACTTCGAAAATCCTTGGAATCTCAATGTGAATATCAACGCTGCAGGACGACCTCCCCGACGAGAAATCAAAGATTATGGGTTCAGGGGACTCGGAGACGGCTCATTTGCTTTTGTAAAAGAACGAACCCCCCACGACAATGTCATCCGGAGACTTCGAAAATCCTTGGAATCTCAATGCGAATATTAACGCTGCAGGACGACCTCCCCGACTTGGACAAATCGCACGCGAAGATGGCCTGCGATCCGATGTTCTTTAAGTCGTATGTTGCATCTCCGAAGTCGCACTCACCCGGACGATCGACGAGGCCCGGCGACCGCAGTAGGATGCAAGACGACGGGCAAAAGGACCGAGACGACGACGTCCAAGACGAGCTCGAGCGGCTTATCCGCAAGGTTGACCAAGAAGACATCGAGCGCAACTGGTTCCGCGTGCACGGCATCGAGGACAAGTACAAGCAGCTCTGCCTCGAGCGGGAGGTCGTGGTATGCCGTCTTCACAGCTTTGTTACCGGGCTGCCCTCAGCACCGCGAACCCGCTGCGCTCGGGCAACAAGAACTCCAAAAAAACCCGAACCTCGAAACCACAAGAAACGCCGAAATTAGCCAAATTGATGGCAAACAGACCACAAACTACGCGCACTATGCGCTGTCATAGACACGCGCCACGAAAAAAACCCTTCCCGTGGTAAAGCCGACAATTGCCTCTGACTGTGTATTCGTAGTCGAACGTGCGTGGAGACCAACGTTTTTTCACCCAGCTTGCCGTTCGGATTGGGATCCCCCTTTTTTGTCTTGGGCGCACTGGCAGAAAGCGATTCCGTGGCTGTCGACCTCGCTGGTTCTCGGCTTCGTCGTTCAAGCGATGAGCCGTTGCCACAACGGAGTTGCCATAGGCGCTCTGGTTCGTTGCTCTAGAAAGATGGAAGAGTTGCCATCTGGCTTCCGACGTTGCAGTTCGTCTAGCTAGCACAACATTGCCTGCCGCGTGTCTATCACGGTCTACTGCAGGCCATCGCTACAGATATTCTGCATTGATGGGGGGAGGCGCTCGAGCAAAAAGAAATGGGACCGCTCCTGCCGGGGAAGAGGCTGTGGAAAATCGGTTCATTGAGAACAGGGGGCGCACCACCACCATGCCTCACCGGGTACGAGCTGAGACCGATGTTCCGCGGCGGCGTGGAGACGATGGAAGTCCTGGAGACGCAGTTGAGGACGAGCAGGCACGCGTTCACCGGCGAGGCATCTTTCCCACGTACAGGGCAGAGCAGGCCGGACGAGCAACGAGATGGGCGGCCTACGACGACGCAACGGGCAGACGGAAAGGAAGCAGAAGTAAAGTTGTTGGGGGGGACCCGTAGTACGTGCCAAAGGGGATCCCGAGGCACGAGACGAAAGGCGGGAGGGTGCGTCCTCAGCACCAGAAAGCGAAGGGGTAAATGCATAGAGGCTGTCATCCCCAATGATGGCAAAAAAACATCAAGGGGTAATACGTTAATATCAAAAAGACAAAGAGTATTTCGCATGTCTATCCAAAAGGTCAATTTTCGTTTCGCTTGTGCCAATGAGCCAACGTTTGCTTCGCTCCACCCTAAACGAAAGTATTCTGAACCGGGAAAAAGTGCGACGGGTGCAAGCGCCGGGCCAAAACGGTTGCGTGGTGTTGTGAGACCCACCACAAGGAGGGCGACGGCCTCGGTGAAAAATGCGCGCGGAGCACAGAATGAACGCGATGCGCCACGTGCGGGACGACGACCGAATACTGCAACAATCACCACCACCGATGCCTCGACCACGGATTGCCCACGTGCGAGCACTGCAGGAGGCATGCGGACTTGAGGAGCCGGAGAGGACCCGGGCAGTGCTGTCGGAAAGGGCACCATCGAGCGGGAGCGAGAGGGGTCGGGACGACGGAGAAGCGGAAGGCGGAGCTGAGAAGCCCCGCGGCAGCAGCGCCTCCGCCGAAGCAAACGAAGCGCGCCAACGTGGTACTGGTGCTTCCGAAAGCAGCTGAGGACGGGGAGCGAACCCCAATCTCGAGAGCGAAGACGAAGAAGCGACGGTCAACCTCGGCAACACCACGGAACACGACACGGTCACCGCCCAAGCGCCGCCGTGAGGAAGCAAGCGATGCACCTGGACGAGCAATCGAAGGGGAAGTGCAGCACCAAACGCGCGCCTGAGCGCGACGATCAAGACGAGCTTAAGAGGCGAAAGCATGACACATCACGTGCGAAGAGATAGCCGCGCCGTCGGCGATGCAGATTATCGCCACAAGTTCTTTGCATTCTAACCCAAACTACTGCAGGCCATCGCTACAGATATTCTGCATTTTAGCCTCAAACACGCACGGTGCACCATGCTACACAGTCTATCAGGTTCAGCATTATCCCCCAGAGCTGCATATAATTGCCTGGCGCTGTATTTCACTGGGTGATTGACGGGCCAACCATTGTCACGACTCAATATTGCAGACGCAAGTCATCGCCGACACGTTCTACGAAGCTTATAGCCATTTCCTCCGGCATGATACGGGCCCGTTCTACTTTGATTTCGACAAGCGCATGGCGCAGATCATGACGCCCGAAGCGCTGCAAGAGATGATGTCGTCTCTGAAAATAGAGCACGCGCCGCCGCCGGACGATCCGAACGCAGTGTACGATGAGGAGTTGAGCTACTGGATCCCGAACGACCACAATAGGGGCCCGGTCACGAAGCTCAGCGAAATGGCCTCCAAGTGGGTGCAGCAGTTCTACGATAAAAAGGAAAAGGCCCTGCGAGAGGAGGCCGCGTCCATCCGAAAGAAGGTGTGACCTCCCCCTCTTCACCTTTGCGAGTAGTCGAGAAGGCAAGATAGTGATCACTGCAAGCGTGTTTCCGCTCGTGCTCCGGCGCCTGTTTTTTTTTAGCCCTTCAGCACCCTTCCGCGAGGTGTACACAACACCGCGGTGAATAAGAATTCGTTGTTGAAACTATGTCAGGCATATAAGACAACTTTTCAAACTATGTCGGACATGTACGACAACCTTTGAGAACATGTCGGACACGTATGATATTTCACTCAAAGCGTTTCACTCAAAGAATATCTAATCCACAAATAACGCTAGAATAAAGTGGACTAGTCCTCAAGGTTTCACACCCTACCTGCAGAGTTTTCCACTCTCTGCGACTCTCTTTTCCCTTTTCTGTTATACGTTCTTTGAAGAAGACTTGATGCTAGCATCAAACATGCATGAGAGGCAGTGTCCTGCCTAAGCTTAAAACTACGGTTTCCCCCACCGATAGAAACCGGAGACTCAAAAATAAACCCCGCTTCTTAAATCTACAAAATGAAACGGAAACGGGGCACGCACTCCGCTCTTGCAACATAACTGGCTATTCTGGCATGGCCTCGCCTCGATATAATCTCAAATGATCAACACCAAATGCAGGGCGAAGACGCGCCGGCGAACGTTGATTCCGACCAGGCGAATTCGAAGAGCATGCCGAGGGAGATCGACAGCGTGATGCCGGCCGAAAACAAGGAAATCGAGCGAGAAGCCGTGGAGAACGGCGCCAAGCCCGCGGAGGAAGACCAAACCCAGGACGACGGCGAGCTCGAGGAAGCTGCCGCGAAGCAGCAGGCCATCGAGGAGCACGAGAAGAGCGCGAAGGAGCAAGAAGACGCCGCTGTCCAGGACGGGGTCGAAGAATGAAAAACTCTTCGCTTCGCCCCCTTCGCCCCCTCTCGCAATTCGAATTCGAACGAAAAGCCGTGGAAAACGGCACAAAAGCCAGGCGAATGACGCGGCGATGCGGCAGGGCCATCGAGGAGCAAGAGAAGGCGCCGGACCTCGGCTCCTCTTCATCCCCCCGCACGCAAAAAGCTCGGCTTGGCATTGCCCTCGGTGTGCTCTCCTTCTGTTCAAGCTAGCGAAGAAACCGGAAGAAGCTCCCCCTAGCAGAGATGGCCCTCCAATCTTCCTCTCTTCTCCCTCTCGTAGGTCAGCGTGGTAACGATGACGACGAGAGCTCACATGATAAGGGTGCCAGATTCGGACCGCGGCCTTTAAAAAGGAAGGTACCACCGGATGGCTGTCCCCAAGAATTAGTGGTGTGAAAGCTGCACTGCTGCGCCCTTTTAACGAGTTGCCACACGTATGCGCTGGGCTCGTGCCTGGCGTAGGTCTACAATAGATTGAATTGCCGAACCCTACTGCGTTTTTCCCCCTTGTGCAGGCGATACAGGAACCGAAAACGTCTTCAGTACACAACGTCTGGGTCGGTCCGAATCTGACAGCAAAAGACTTGTAGCAAATATCCTGGGACTTCGCCTCGTCTCGACAAAAAACGAACTACCCCGCCTTACCCACAGATGTCGTGCATATCAGTACCCGTGATGTAATTCTGCCCGCACGGAATCCGGACTGAGGGTGGCAAGGCAAAATCAAGCCCGGCTTTGACGATTGAGTAAGCGACAGAATTCTCAGGATTCTACGATTCGCAGACAAAGGGAACCTCGGCATGCCTGCGGCAAGCGGAGCTGTCGAATTGAAAGTCAGTACCAGGGACGCATTGGGCCAAGTCCGTAAGGGTTGCTGGCTTCGAGAAGCACCGCGTGCATAAGGCAAGCCCCGGCTTTGACAGTTGGGTGCGAAAGCACGTTGTGCAAATCAGGTGCAAAGACGCAGTGCGCAAAGTCAGTCATTTTGGTTGACCTCAGAGAAGCACCGTGTTCATCAGGCAAGCCCCGGCTTGACGTATGCTGCAGAGGCGGTGTTTCTGTCGAATTCATGCGACACTACTAGTCTTGTTGCAAGTCTTTTAGCGCGAGGAGACGACCTCCCCACTATTGCCCCGGGCCCCGGATTAGTGGCCAGCACAGTGAACACACACCATCAGACTTTTCCCGTCGCTCGAAATTTGCGCTTGATTTTCTGTGTCTATCACACGACTTTTGTCGGACGGTTATCAAGAACAAAAACCGTTCGACCGCCGAATGGGTGACGAATTCTCCAAGCCAGCCACTGAACAAGGAGAGGAAGGAGAGATAGTAGAACCACCCCCTGAAGGAAGAACGACAAGAAAAGTTGAAAGATACCAGCCTGCGCATCAACGTCGGCGACGCAAAGAGAGAAAATAGGCACTTATCCCCTGTTGTCTAGCAGACGCTGTTGAGTACCCTCCTTCGAGATTCTGCCGCGGCAAACAAGAGCAAATCATGTAAATAGCAACCTGTTTGCGAGCGGGCTCCCTTCTTCTCAGCACCAGAAAGAACAATCGTTCCCAACTACTTCCGTAGTGCACCGCGCTGTTGCTCCGAGAACCTTCCTCGACAAGAAGAGCCTTCTTTTTTTTTCTTCGAGACATTGCAATGTGTTCCAAAAATGTAAGCCTGAGCAATGAGCGAACCAACACCATCCTGAAGATCATGTCACTGTCACAGGCTACATGTCCGTGCTTCACATGGAGATCCCTACCTCGATGCGTCGACACAGCAGTTTTTGATCAGAATAGCGAAAGGGCGAAGGCAAATTTCTTCAGTACTGTTGTACTGAAGAGAGCATTTTGGGAACCACGGCTGCGACATGAGAATGCTAAACGACACCACTCAATCCGTGCTGTAGAACTGAGCCGGTCCGTCCCTATCTCTTGAACCTGCATCGAAGTGCCTGCCGCTGTTTATCAGTGAATCACGGTCCACCACGGCTATCAGGTCCATCCCTAGTCTCTAGAGCTGCGTCGAATTGTCCGGTGCTGTATTCTTCGGTCTATCACGGTCTATCAAGAGGGGATGGACCGGCTCAATAACACAAGACCTGCTCCTCTAGAGGGCAAGCAGTACTGTTTCAGCACTAAAACAAAAGAACCGGTCGAAAACAAGATTTCAATTGGGAAAGCGGGCTATTCCCGGTACGCGAGAAGCAACCATCTTGTCACTTTAGCGTTCTTCACTATCAGCAGATCGCCGGGTGTTTTGTTAAGGTCCCGAAAAATGTTCTTTTCCCCCCGTGAAAAGTGCATCTTGGGGCAGCAAGCGCAATCCGGCCGAGTGTGTGGGGGGGGGGGGGGGGGGGGGGGGGGGCACTTCCGAACGGATCTGGCTGGTGAGCGACGACACCTCCCCTTTCACCGAGAGCACGTGCGAGGAGTGCGCTGGGGGCCGAAAAGATCCTGCCGGACTGGGAGCCGCAGCGTCGCGTGTTCGGTGCCGCCGCCCCAAGATCCGCCACGCCCTCCTTGTCCAATGATATACCTATGCGCCCGTGCCGGGCCTGAATCCGAATATAGCGGAAGAGGGTGTCCGCGTGCCGTCCGCTGGCCATTCATATAAATCAGGAACAAAGCAGCCAGGGGATTAGCTACTGTATTATTGCCAGATTCAGACCGGTCCGAATTCGGCACTCCAATGAAGGGCAAAAAAAAAAAGGAAAGAAGTGGTACCACCGGATGGCTGACCCCAGAAATTTGTGGATAAGGATACGCGAAACGTTTGCTGCTCTTTCAGCGAGTTTGCCAACAATACGCGACTGGGTTCGTGCCTGGCGCAAGTCCGTAGTGACTGAAGACCCTGCCGAAAACCTTTTCAGAACACAACGCCTCGGTCCGAACCTGGCAGCGCCAAAGTCAAAATACTTGTAGCTAATGCCCTGCCTGAACCAGCCAACCAACCAAAATTCTTTAACTCTGAAAAAAGAAAAAAGCAAAATCACGGTTAAAATGAGGACACGCCGGGTTCGTCGAGGCCCGTCGGAGTGAGCTTCCCAGGGCAGCAGTCGTAGGCGGCGGTGGTGCCGCTTCTCCCTTGCGATAGTTGCGAGATCGCATTCACACCTAGGAGGGTGCGTTTCTTGCGCGATGGCCGCGCGGGCGTTACCCACCTGCACCTTCCTCGTGAAGCAGCACGTCCAGCTTGGGCGCGACGCTCCTGTATTGCTGCCTGTGTCCTGAGGGTGTGATTAACGCTCAGGATTGGCGGCAGCCCTCGACAACCGACGGTTCTTCATTGACCTCTTCTTGAGACGTCGTACTAACTCCGGGTTTGATCACACTGTCCCCCAGGATACCCCTGTACACTATGCAATAGTATTGTCACTGTTAAGGTATGGTGGCCTGGCCCCCACACAGCTCGGTGGTCGCTTTTTAGCAATCTGCAAAGTGTGACTTGCCGCCTGAACCCACGTCCAAAATTCGAGAGCAGTCAAGCAACAATATTCCCACCATTCCAGGGGATTCCGACGGCAACCGTACTGGGGGATGGGGCGGTTTAGGGTCACGGGTGATGGTCTGATTGATTGAACGGGACCCCGGCAAGTTACATACTTAGGCCTCGCAAAAGCTGTACCCTTGCGGAAGAACACCATGGCTCACTTGTATAAAGACGGTGCGGCTGGCATGTGCAAAGGATACCGACCGACCTTGGCGCATCAGTATCCACAACCACTTATTGAACTAACAGAGACCATCCGGCAAGACAGGGTGAGCGTACGGGTGACAGTACTACATAGAAGCCGTTGGCCTCCAGACGAACTCTTTATCTCTACGTCCATCTCTCTTTCTCTGTCTCTATCTCTCTCTCTCTCTCTCTCTCTCTCTCTCTCTCTCTCTCTCTCTCTCTCTCTCTCTCTCTCGTACGACCTTCTCCTGTTGGCACCACAGCGGCCGATTACCTCTGCGACTGGAGGCAAAGAACCCGTAGCATCATTGGCTATGATCTTGTAGTCCGCACAACAGCAGGGTGCTTGCCTGTCATTACTGGGGTTAAGTGGCGTTCCTTTTTCGATGTGCCCGGACTTCTCGTCTTCGTCAAAAAAACTGCACAGAGCGGTGCATTATTATATGGTGCGGGTTGGGGATTGAGCAGATGCATTCCAGCAGAGTACGAAAAGTGTGATGCTGTGCGCATTCGTTCCTCCCCCAAAGAACCCGTTATCCGACGGTGACCGATTTGGGCCCAAATAGCACCCAGCAATCTTCGGTACCCCACAAGGCGGTGTAGTCCGGGGGCCAAGAAAGACAACACGGAAATGCGTGAGCTGGGCAAGGGGTCTTCCACCTTTGCTTGCTTACCTCCACTCTTACTGCGAAGCGGTGACGGTGGCGTTGTTCGCTGCGTTCATCTCAAGGGTAGGCACAGGTTCCGCTAAGTCGACCAGTCCCTATTTGACCCGCTTCCGCATTTCTATACAACCCACTTCCAGCCTTTTCCCAAACCGTTTCTGCATTCTCATCGTTAACCCCGATTGCTATCCCGTTTTCGTCCTGGCACATCGACAACCGATTTGTGTCCACTTTGTGAAAACAAACAAAAAAAAAAGAAAAAGAAGAAGAAGAAGAAGGCAATGAAAACAGGAAAAGGAAAGAAGAACAGAAGAAAAGACAGAAACGCTCAACGAAGAAGCAGCCGGAAAAGGTGCAGGCGTCGTCATCGCTCTTCGCGACCTTTCTTTTACAGTGCATTGCAGGGTACTAAAGTCGTGCTATGGGGTCGCTGCGGAATTCGCGTGTCCCGGCGGGCTCTCAGGCGACGAAGGGTCGCACGGCAATGAGGAACACGTGCCGGATGATCGATTGTTAGCAAGCCAGCTACAGTCGTATGAGAGTCGAACGCAGCCTGAGGGATTAGATTTCCAAGCGGCACTCAAATGCCGATGGTCACGTCACGTTCCACGACCTCATGAGTCTCATGCTTCTGCCGTCTTGCCAAGTGGGCACACTGGCCGTCAAGTTCACCCGGTAATGAGAGCCTGCGAGAGGGTATTTCAGCGGGCGAGGTCACCAGATCCTCAGCGCTTATCCTTTTCTCATCACCGGCGGGACCTTACCTTACCTCCGCGAACTCCGTCTCGTTCCAGGTTATCGTCCCGATGTGTTTAAACCGAAGCGAACAGCTCAGGGAGTCATGTTTGGAGCAAGAGAGGAGGCAGGATTGGTGGGTGCGGCCAGAGAGGAAAAGAGAGTCGCGAAGCGAGCCGTCTTTTCATGTGGCCTGATGATGATTCAACCGAGTTACCGTGTTGTGTATCCTTCGGTACTCAACCCCGCCGCCAGATTTTGTTTTGTCCATACATTCCACTCTCTTCCAGCTGCGGCGCCGCTTCGCGGCGGGGTACGGCGCCACCCCGGTGCCCTGCTGCCCGCGCTGCGAAGCGCGGGCGGCGCCCAAGCGGTCGAAAATGCACGCATTGCAGATTGGCTGAGAAGTGAGTGTTAAGCACCCTGTGGAATAAGAGCGAGCTAGTGTTGTACATCTTTCGGTACCCATTCGCGCCATCTATTTTTTTAATCCACACATAAACCTTCTTAACCACTTAAGGACGAACTACCACTATAGGGGGTAGTTAATTCAAGAAGATTTGCGGGTGTCAAGTTCGCGGGCGAGAGGCCAAAGAATGGTCGAAAGTGGTCGCCGTTTGCTTTATTGGAAAGATCTGACACAAATCTTTGAAATGCGTCCTTCATCGGGCAGAAATCCTGCTCCGAGCTCTCAACGAATACCTGAGGTTTGCCATGGAGCCCGCCCTTTTCCCAAATTAACGCTCCCCCCCCGCCGTCCTGAAGTGGTTAAGGTCGCTGGGAGCCGGACAAGGGGCGCTGATCGCCTTCCGGGGTCTACGGGAAAGGAAAACACTTAAGACAACCGAGCAAAATGACAGCGGCGTACCACGAACAGTGCCGCAGGTGCGGGGACACGGGGCAAACGGCGGCGTGCGCGTGCTCCGGGAAGGGGCTGCTGCGCGGCGTCGACCTCGTCCCGGCAGCCGCCAGGCGGGTCCCGTGGGGAGCGCCCGGGCGCTGGAGCAGCCCGGAGTGTCCGGGCGGGCAGCAGGGCGGCGGCCCCGCGAAGGAACCCCTCCGACGGGAGTCGCGCGAAGGAGAAGACTGGGAAAGCCTGGATTCGCAACCGAACGCGCGCCCCGGAGAGGACAGCCCCGGGCTGTGCTGCCGCTCCTGCGGCGAGTGCCGGCCGCGGCTGCGGCGCCGCTTCGCGGGGTACGGCGCCGCCCCGGTGCCCTGCTGCCCGCGCTGCGAAGCGCGGGCGGCGCCCAAGCGGTCGAAGATGCACGCATTGCAGATTGGCTGAGAAGTGAGTGTTGAGCACCCTGTGGAATAAGAGCGAGCTAGTGTTGTACATCTTTCGGTACCCATTCGCGCCACCTATTTTTTAATCCACACATAAGCCTTCTTAAGGTCGCTGGGCGCCGGGCAAGGGGCGCTGATCGCCGTCCGGGGTCTACGGGAAAGGAAAACACTTAAGACAACCGAGCAAAATGACAGCGGCGTACCACGAACAGTGCCGCAGGTGCGGGGACACGGGGCAAACGGCGGCGTGCGCGTGCTCCGGGAAGGGGCTGCTGCGCGGCGTCGACCTCGTCCCGGCAGCCGCCAGGCGGGTCCCGTGGGGAGCGCCCGGGCGCTGCAGCAGCCCGGAGTGTCCGGGCGGGCAGCAGGGCGGCGGCCCCGCGAAGGAACCCCTCCGACGGGAGCCGCGCGAAGAAGAAGACTGGGAAAGCCTGGATTCGCAACGGAACGCGCGCCCCGGAGAGGACAGCCCCGGGCTGTGCTGCCGCTCCTGCGGCGGCTGGTTCTGCGGCGAGTGCCGGCCGCGGCTGCGGCGCCGCTTCGCGGCGGGGTACGGCGCCGCCCCGGTGCCCTGCTGCCCGCGCTGCGAAGCGCGGGCGGCGCCCAAGCGGCTGGTCCTGCAGCACTCCGCCGGCTGCCTCCCGGGGGCCTGGCGCACGTTTTTGGCGGTCATCCACGCCGTCGCCGATCGGTGGGTTCCTCGCGGGCTCGAGGTTGACTTGCAAGCGGTCGACAAAAAGTGCACACATTGCCCCTCGGAGGCGGCGCCGGCCGCGGCGGCGCACTGCTCCGGCTGCGGCGGGGTGGCGTGGCAGGCCATCCCGACCGGGAGCGCGTGGGCGTGTCTGAAGGACCTGTCGGTGGATCCCCACCGGGTGCTCCTGCCGCCGTGCGAGTTCGGGAGCGGGGAGGGCGCGAAGGTGGCGGGGCTGCTGGTCAATCACCTTCTCCGGGTGAAGGAGGCCGCGGCAGCGCCGAGGTTGGCGCGGGGGGCGGACGCCATCACCGCAGCGTCATTATACACGACGGCGATGTCGTACATCGGTCCGTCGACCGCACCCGCGGCGGAGCGCGAGCCGCCGTGTGATGCGTGCAACCCAGCCTCCGCTTTGCAGTGGGGCGTCGTGACCGGACCCACGCCGCCGAAACTCTGCGGAAAGTGCATGGTTGCGTTCGACCGGACCCCGCCACTCCCGTGCTACAAGATCGACCGCCTCTCCCCCTCGCAGCTCCTGCCCGTGCAGTACCTCCCGCTGGATGGCGCGCGGGCCGTCGCCGGGGTGCTGTCGTCGGCGACGGCCCTGGCGCTCGAAATCATGGTCTTCGCGTCGTTCACCGCGGCCGGCGCCCCCGTGGCCATCGTGCGGCGGCCGTGCGCGCCGCGGGCCTGCCCGCACTGCCACTACTTCGAGTCCGGGCGGGAGGCCGTCCTGTTCTGCAAGTCTTGCGGGCAGTTCAACTTCTTCCGCGTCGAAAAGGAGGAAGTCGAGCTCTTTGCCAGCCGGCTCCCGCAGAACCGTGCCCTGGAGACCTTCAACGTGAAGGACAACCTCCTGAAGCGGCTCTGGCGGCCTGTTGCGTGGCACGCCGCTGTGTGGGAGGACGCGGCCTACCTGCAGCCGGGCACAGAAGCTTTAATGCACCCGTCGCCCCAGTGCACGCCAGACGCCGTCGAGGCGATGCTGCGGCAGCTCGAAGAAACGGCGGCGTCTTGGTCCTGCTGTGCACGAGTGGCGCAGGGGGTGCACGCGTCGTACTGCACAGGCTTGTGCGGCGGTCGCTGTTTGGCTTCGTAGCAGGGTCTCTTCGTGAGTTGAGCCTTCTACGGGCCAGCCCCTTCAGAAAAGCTGATTCACCTTTTTCAAGACTTCTAAAGTCCCGTCCCTTTAGGCAGGTTGACTCCCTTCAAGGTGATCGAGATCATGGTCTTCGCGTCGTTCACCGCAGCCGGTGCCCCCGTGGCCATCGTGCTGCGGCCGTGCGCGCCGCGGGCCTGCCCGCACTGCCACTACTTCGAGTCCGGGCGGGAGGCCGTCCTGTTCTGCAAGTCTCGCGGGCAATTCAACTTCTTCCGCGTCGAAAAGGAGGAAGTCGAGCTCTTTGCCAGCCGGCTCCCGCAGAACCGCGCCCTGGAGACCTTCAACGCGAAGGACAACCTCCTGAAGCGGCTCTGGCGGCCTGCTGCGTGGCACGCCGCTGTGGTGGGAGGATGCGGCATACCTGCAGCCGGGCGCAGAAGCTTTAATGCACCCGTCGCCCCAGTGCACGCCAGACGCCGTCGAGGCGATGCTGCGGCAGCTCGAAGAAACGGCGGCGTCTTGGTCCTGCTGCGCACGAGCGGCGCAGGGGGTGCACGCGTCGTACTGCACAGGCTTGTGCGGCGGTCGCTGTTTGGCTTCGTAGCAGGGTCTCTTCGTGAGGTGACCCACTTAAAGCCAGTCCCTTCAGAATAGCTGACTCACCTTTTCAAAGACTTCTAAAGTCCAGCCCGTTCAGGAAAGTAGACTTACCGGTACTTCGAGGCTTCTAAAGGCCTGTCCCTTCGGAAAAGTTTACCCACTGGACGCCTTCTAAGAGCCAGTCCCTTCAGAAAGGTTGACTCTTTTTGCAGGTGATGTCGCGGCATCGTCAGCGAAGGGTAAGTGTCGGCGTCTTCGGACAACGTCCTTGCTCCCGCTGGCCTGACGTGGTTAAACGCTCGCAGGCTCATGTCAGACACAGCGATCGTCTACTACCCGTCTTGAAACACGGACCAAGGAGTCTAACACGTGTGTGAGGCTTAGGGTAAACACACAAGCCGCCCTGAAAGGGAGATGAGCCAATCCTTGAGAACGGAGCACAGCCCGATCCTGATTTACTCGAAAGGTTAAGTACACGTGTTGGGACCCGAAAGATGGTGAACTATGCCTGGATAGGACGAAGCCGGGGGAAACCCTGGTGGAGGTCCGTTGTGGTGTTTGACGTGCAAATCGCTCGTCAAAGCTGGGTATAGGGGCGAAAGACCCATCGAACCATCGAGTAGCTGGTTCACTCCGAAGTTTCCCTCAGGATAGCTAGAACCAAAACAGGAGTTACGCCAATGATTGGAGGCATTGGGGAAATCGCTTCCTCGACCTATTCTCAAACTTTAAATGGGCGTGAGCTCGGGGTTACTTCATTGAACCCTGACGTAGAATCCTGGTTCAAAGTGGGCCACTTCTGGTAAGCAGGACTGGCGACGCGGGATGAACCGAGAGCTGACTTAAGGTGTCCGAGTGATCGCTCATCAGATCCCACAAAGGGTGTCGGTTCATCTTGACAGCAGGACGGTGGCCATCGATAATGAGTGTGTAACAACTCACCTGCCGAATGCACCGGTCCCGAAAAAGGATGAGACAATCATCTCTTCAGGTGGCAGTTCACGTGCGTATGAGTCTTTGGAGTTGATGTGACAAATCATCTCTGCAGGTGCCCGTTGTTCGCGTACGTGTGGCCATTCGTGCGTTGGATGGCTGTGGCGAGTTTACTCGACAATGAACAACTGTTGTGACACTTGTACACCAGTACTTTCTTGTCCGCAGCCGGAGCTGCGGATCCGTGCACTGCAACGCTGCGGGGGCTTGCTTTGCCGCATTTCGGTCGGAATAACAATGTCTCAAATACACAAAGCAAACCCACCCCTCTTCCCCCCATTCCCACCTTCTGCGGAGGCAACTCCCACACCCCGCTAGCTCGCCCATCCGCCTTCCAACTAGCCTATGCAAACTTGTTCTCAAACTGCACCTTTTCGTTCCCTAGCGCCCCAAAATGAGCTCGTTCGAAAAGAAAGTGGTCAATCCAATCCGGGCAAGTTGACTATTCCTTCAGTTCGTTGTGGACAGCTACGCCGGCTACAAAATCACGGTCATGGCTGTGGTCACTTGTCACCTGCATGCATACGTGGAGCATTCTCAGGTTCGGGTTTGAAACGGAACACGCTGTAGGAAAAGGAGAATACCGATCCCTCTAGCGCACGCTGAAGCGAGACTGCGTCACCCGCACTCCGCGAAAGGTTTGAGGCTTTGGGGTTGCCATTCCACCACAAGCACTGTCCCCCCTGCCGCGGCAGCTGCGCCGGCTGCACCTGCACTCTCCAGGCGGGCTTGGGTCGATGCGTTTTCTCTGTAGTACGAACAAATCAGGGTGGGGAGGTGGAAGGGGAAGGGGGGCAGATGCCCGACGATGTAGAGATGGCGAGCGGCGAGGAAGTGTGCGTGTGGGACGCGTTGCTCCGCGATGTGGTGGACTGCCAGCAGCGCGCCGATGGCGGCGTCAAACTGCAAGACGGGAAGGTGGTGCGGCACGAATCGGAAGGGTGGGTCCAGCTGGAGCGCGCGTTGAAGCGCCTCCAAGGAGGCGGCACCGAGTTCACCATCGGCACCCCCCTGCATACACCGTCAACCACTCCCCGGTCTCACGCCGACTCACCCATGCCCGGCTTCGGAACACCCACCGGCGCAACAACCCCGTCCCTAGACCGTCCCATGGGACCCTTCGGCGCCTCGCCTCACCGGTTCGCACCGCTGGACCAGGTCTTGGACACGCTGCCGGCAGTCCCGGAGAAGACAGCCGTCGAGGGTCTGCGCCTGCTCGCCGGGCTGGCCGCCCATTCGAACCGGTTCATCCGGGAGGCGGCCTTCGGGGCGGCGGAGGTGCTTTTAATGAAAGGCGTGCTGCCCGCCGAGGCGCCGGCGGGCCTCGCCGAGTCGATCGGCGCGGGTCTGCAGGACAACTGGAGCCAAGTGCGGTACCGGGCGACGCAGGCAGTGGCCCGCTTCGCGGCCACGTTCGGAGTCGAGAAGTTCTACGACCTGCTCCTGCCGAGGCTCTGCCTGAATCGGTGTGCTTGCAGGGGTTCTTTCTTTTCCGTGTGTTAACGATGTCCTTGTTGTGGTGCTAATAATTAGTGTTCGGCCGGTAGATACATTTCTAAGACGGGAATCTTGTTCGTGCGCACAAGCGGAACTCACCTGCTTTGGTAAGTTTCATGTAGTACGCTGCCAACGACGGTTGTCAAACCAGTTGGTTAGTTTCTGCTTATCATTCCCGCAGCGATACAGAGACCTGGGCCTGTACCTGATCGCAGCGCAGAGCGGGGTTGTTTACACCCCCTCCCGGAACCAGACTCACACCGCCATCACTGCCGCCCCGTAGACACTCACGTTCCGCGCTGGTGATGGTTCATCGTATGTGCCCGTGGCTTGAACTGAAACACGGTGCAGATAGGACCAGTGCGGGGTTGAACACAGACAGAGCCATTCCAAGCATGTTCTTGCAATTCCGACCAAGTTACTTCGCGTAACCGACGTGCTGTCCGCAGGATCACTTCTCCATCTCTCTGCGAATGCCCGGGACCAGGGGGCAGGTGGGTCAATCTACGCTGCCGACTCGACATCGCAGGAGTGGCGGCACAGAATATGCCCCTGTGCCTGAGCACACGGGGGATTCCCCCCATCGGAACCCCGCCGGTACTCGTGGAGAGGGTCCAGAAGCTGATCGGGACCATCTCCATCGAGATGGCGCAAGCGCAGCGCAATATCGCGACGACGCGCCCCTGGGAGCTTGCCTCCGCCGCGGCAGGGAGATACGATGTTGGGCTGGCAAGGGACAGCCGTGAGCTCCTCACGAAGCAGATCGGGACGCGCTTCGCGGCGACGCTAGTCTACTGGCTAAGGAATCTACGTTGGGTCAACACCCCCCCTCTCCCTACGACCGGCGTGGAACTCGCTTTGGATTTTGAGGCCTACACGCGATCCAAGCTGCCTGGGGAAACGTTTGCCGAAAAAGGGTTGCAGATAGGATATCTAACACGAGCCATCAACGACCTAAGCTTTGCTGACACGGGGGCCTCAGCCTTCCCCGGGAAGTGGCGTCAGGGTGTATGCTCTTTACGCTGCCTGGGTGCGCCGGCAATGCCGGGATTCACACACCGTCCACGTTTTGCAGCTGGACGGAGGACAGAGGCGATGTTAAACGGCATAGTAGCAGTTTGCTCCAAAGACAGCTGGAATGACGCCAAACCCGTGTACCCTCAGGACGTAGCTTTCGCTCAATGGAAGCTGAAGTTTCCCATCAAGGTGTTAGCCGCCGCCGTAGGCCGCGCAGTCGCGAGGAAGAAGAGGGCCCGCAGCGTTGCAAGGCGGCGATCCCCCGCGAGACGAGCTCACCCGCCGGCCAGAGCGCCCGCTGCAGCACCAACTCCGGTGCCGCCACTCACTGTAGCAGAGCCGCAACCTGCGGCGCGCCTCCGGAGCGACTTACGCCCGCCGTAGCAGTGCGAAGAGAAGTGAGGAGACCGGAAACTCCCCGGAGAGATGGTCCCTGCACTCTAACTCGTCTCTCTCTCTCTCTCTCTTCCTTTTGGCACATCCGACCATTGCTGCCGCACAGCGGCAACCCCAAATGTCGCTTCACAGTTTTTCTTCGAAGCGACAAGCGTTCCGCGCGCCAACAACATGAACAACTCAGATACTACGTGGCCGAAGGTGTGCGCAACAGCACGCAGAAGGTGTGGGAAGCGGTCACCAGCGGGCGGGGCAGAGAGCTCGTCCGCGAGCACCTGCCGGCGTTCGTCGCGTACTACGAGCGGCAGGCGCGCGAGCAGAACCACGCGGTGCGGGAGGCGGCATGCCACTGCATGGCGGAGCTCATCGAGAAGGTCGACGGCGTCGAAGCCTTCGCGCCGAGCCTCCTCTCCGTCCTCGACGCCTCCTGCGACGACCCCAGCTGGCCGGTCCGCGACGTCGCCTGCCTCGCCGCTGCTCGTGTGTTCGCGAAGTACCCTCACCGCATTGACGAAGCAATGCGGGGCAAACTATACGAACGCCTCCTGTATCAAAGCGAAGACCCCATTGCCTCCGTGCGCAGGCATGCGGGCGAGGCGCTGGCACGCTTTGCGGAGGCGGGTGACGACTGCGGGAAGAGGGTGTTGGCTGCTGTTGATGGGATGCTGGACGGCATCAAAAGCCAGAAGGAGGACAGCGCGGCGCGGGCTCCGGAGCAGGGGAGGGAGCACGCAGCGAGGTCGACCGACTTGTCCAACGTGACTACCTTCGGCGTCGCGAAGCGAGTGCGGGACAACGACGTCAGCACCCACACGAACCAGCAGATGTTCTCCTGCGGGTCCCTCGCTCCGGGGCCGTCGACAGCCCGGGTTTTGAACCAGGGCTGTTCGCATGGGGGAACGGTACCCCGTACCGGGTTGGACCCTTGGTACCGCACTGACACTGCGATCCACACCCTGCGGTACTTATCCGAACACCAACGCACCGAAACTTCGTCCCTTTTGCCGCTTCTCGCGCGAATCCCCGACACCCTTCACCACAAATTGTTCATGCGGTATACTGAGTACTGGACCACCGTCTGGTCGTCGTTGCCCGTCGTCGTCAGGTCCGTCGGCAAGCGGCCGGTCACCGGAGTCGTGAACGAGGTGTTGCCGCAGCTGTTTTCGTCGCTCCTGTCCGAGAACCAACTCCTGGCGGCCGCCGGGGCGGACTGCATCTGCGCGCTGAGGAAGCTGTATGGCGAGACCGTGTGGCGGGCGAAGCTGTCCACCGATCAGTTAAACCTCATGAACCACCCCCTTCTTGCGCGCGCGCCGTAAGAAGGAGACTGTTGCCTTTTTGCGGGGGTTCTATCGCCATGTCGCCGTGGCTCACTGCATCTGCGCGCTGAGGAAGCTGCATGGCAAGACCGTATGGCGGGCGAAGCTGCCACCCACTTTTTACGCCCGACGGAGATCAACACATCTGTCCACTTGCGCGCCTCCACTTCTGAGGCTATCCACTGCCCACGGCAATGAGGCTGCCTGCGGGGGCGAAGCTGCCAGAGGAAGCTGCATGGCAAGACCGTATGGCGGGCGAAGCTGCCACCCACTTTTTACGACCGACGGAGATCAACACATCTGTCCACTTGCGCGCCTCCACTTCTGAGGCTATCCACTGCCCACGGCAATGAGGCTGCCTGCGGGGGCGAAGCTGCCACCGGTCAGTTCAACCTCTTGAGCCACCCACTTCTTGCGCCCGACGGAGATCAACACGTCTGTCCACTTGCGCGCCTCCACTTCTGAGGCTATCCACTGCCCACGGCAACGAGGCTGCCTGCGGGGGCGAAGCTGGCCAACAGACGCAGACCACCAAATCCTCCGAATCGCCGCGCGCCCCTTCCGCTTGCTCCGAGCGGCTTCGAAAAGAGCGAGCAATGCTCTTTTTCTTTGTTTTGAAAATGCGCCCGCTTTTGTAGGATATCTTCGAGGAGGCCGCCAGTAGCAAGAATCTCAGGGGGGGAATGCGCTGTGGCACGAAACACGGGTAACAAATGCATTACCGGCAGGGCGTCAACGAAAAACGACCCACTTGTAGCGCTGTATTGTTCCCCTTCAGCCTCCGCCGAAAATAAGCACCGGGCGACCCTCGAGTATTCCTGGGCGAACCGATCGCCGGAGTCATGTTAGCGATTTCGATCGTGCGCCAGCTTCAGTGCGCTATCTAGCCCGTGCCATCGTTGGTGGCGCTGTCTCGAAAGTCTCGCTCATCAATGATAGGTAACCCTATCTTGTCTTACGATGGTCTAAACCCAGCGCAGAGAATATACTGCCAAAGTCCGGAAGAACCGACATCGAACGACCAAATCAGCATCGCTATGGACGCTACTGGGGGGGGGCTAATTACTATTGAACGTTAAAATACAATTGAGCCGTATAATACAATTGAACTTTTTTTTCGGGAAATCGGCGCATCCCAACCGTACAATACAATTGAATTGTAATGTTACTGTACGGCTGACACTTTCACACTGCACTGAGTGTGAGCCAGACAGTGAGGCGGTTTCAGGGCCGTTTTCGTTTCGGCTTTTTTTTGGAAAAGTAATGTTAGACCTCCAAAGCGGATAAGAAATCTTAAAACGAAGTTTTGGAGTCATTCCGAACCCGAGCATGGTCGATGATGATGTCGCTGATGCCGTTGCTCGTGCCAAAGTCTTGGAGCTGGCTGTGTGCGGGGGATCATGACGCACAATCATAGCTGCGGAGCCAGCACCGGAGTTGAGCTTCCGGAGCCAGCCGGAGACACTGCCAATCGTGACCGTGGCCCGTCGTGGGGGCGATGGGACGTCTTGTTAGCCACCAGATTCATCGGTGGTGCCCGTCTGCCGCCAGCGCTCTCTGTCAAAAAGAGAAGCAGTAAGTTCGTCGGACTGCGGTCGCCACGCTGTTGGAAACTCTGATACTGAGCAACCGCCCCAGAAGAAGTGCGGCAACCTTAGGCCCAAGCTAGTAACTTAGTACTCTCTTGGCAGGAGTCTTGCCAAGTGTTGGTGGAAACACCCACGGCATGACTGCACCAGTTCGGCAAGGGTGGGTATCTCCGACCCGGTGCACGAGAAATCAGGGCCTGGAGTCCGAACTGCGGGCGCAAACCTTTCACTTGTTTTGTGAAGGGTTTCCCTTCACTTTTTGCTTCGGAGTTGCACTCACATTGTGTCATTTAGTCACAGCAACAACGTGTTTCTAACAGGCAAACTACACTTCGATTGTAGTACACTAGTGGTTTTTTTTTGGGGGGGGTGACCCCCCCAATTCCACGCCGTGATCGTTATATAACAAATGAACTCAATTGTAATTGGCCCCCCCTAGTAAGCTGCCACGAGCCTTGGCCTTCAAGCTAATGGCGTCCAGCTTGCATCCGCGGTTCAACCGATTCGCCGATCCCAGAAGGCACACCCCAACTTGCCTCCTTCTCGCTCGTTACCGCAGTGCCGCGCTAGATTGCACGCCCTTCAGCTTAACTTTCGCTTGCACCAGCACCCAGTCTCCTTCAGCAAAAGCGTCGACTTATGAGCGACACTTCGAAGCGTCTTCGCGACCAGTTTCACGGCCAGAATTACTCAGACCGCATGGACACCCCGAGAAGTCTAGCGCAATTCCATGGGGCGGCGTCCCATTTGTTAGGCTCCTCTGTCGAGCGTGTGCTGCCCCTGCAGTCACGCCTGTCGCAGGAGTTGTCTTTTTTGAGACTCTAACTTCTTACCTCGGGCTTATTTGGACCGGCCGCGTTGCTGCCTTGCTGCTTGCTAGCAAGAAAGGTAAATCAGCAAACCAAGCTAGACCGCGCCACAGGTGATACAAACGGAAGAAGCCGGCGGGCTTCTGGCAACGCTTCTGCTGCTCGCCCGCAACGGCAGTCGCCGGGCCTGCTTCCTTGTCGTTGAGGCTGTTGCTTCAGAATCTGCAAGTGGGAGCACGTGCGTACGTGCATATTGATGACGAGCCCAGAGAATTGCTGCGTGTCACCACCCCTCGGCTGCACTTCGCGCACTAGACTGCACTACTTGTGCCACGAAAGATACAAATCCCGATACCATGTCGTGCCACGAAAGATACAAAATCCCGATACCACCGACACCATGCCGTATGAAGAACACGGAGTCTGCAAAATAAAGCCGCCCGAACAATACAGTTTTTCGGGAGGGGAGTTGCTGTGTGCTCCTGCGGTCTTTGTGTGTTTCGTACTTGACCAACAGGTCCACCCCCCCTGCACACCAAGTCCGCCCTTCGGCATAAGTTCGTCCAGAACTTCTCTCAACTTCGTTCGCGAAGTTCTTGATCCGTCTGTCCTGACAAGAGCTGCGACTCAACCATTCGTCCCCAGCGTCACCCAACCCCCTGCCCTACGCCGCCTCCGTGCAGAGTATAGAGAACAGGCAAATCCGGGGGGGGGACGATGCCGCCGCGCACGTTTTTTTCGAAGCGGCGCGTCGAGCCCGACGACCTGAGCGTCCGGTTCGCGTGCCTGCAGAACCTCGGCGTGCAGGGGACGAAGTGCGAGAAGCGGAAGAAGCAGGCGTGGCCGCGGCACGGGATGGGCCTGGGCAGCCCCGCTCGGCGGGAAACACGACCGGCCGCGCTGCAGGCCAGCGCGCCGGTTGCGGCCCAGCTGCGGCAGCAGCAGCAGCAGGTCCTGCGGCTCTACCCGGAGGACGTTCAGCAGGGCAGCTTGGTGGGCGGGCCGGTGAGGCCGCCTCCGCCGCCGCCGTGCAAGCTGCGCTTTGTGTCGACGGCGCGGTTTCTTGACATCTTCAAGCCGGCGTGTCCCGTCGACGAAGACACCTTTCCCCCCTTCGGCTTCAACAGGCTCGCAGACGCGCCCGCGAAGGCCAACCGCTGCGCCGTGCCGCGCGTCCTCCGCAGCTGCCGATACGGCAGCGCTGACGCTCTGGTGCACGTCGACTGGCCGTCTTCTCAGCACCGTTCCCCGGGCACGCAGCTCGTGCAATCGCGCCGTGCCCCGCAGCAGCGGCGGCCAGACGCTCAGTCGTGCGGTACTACTCAGCTGCACTTTGCTCCGCTTCTTCCGTCTCTGCAACAGCTCATGAACACACTGGGCGCTCCGGACTGCCCGCAAGAAGCGTGAACGACTTCCCAGTACGTACCCATCAATCGGGCGTTGTGTGCATGGTAGTACGTACTGGGCTCTCTGGACTCCCGGCTCGCTGAATTGCTGCTACACTACCAATACCATCGTGTCGTAACCCCCGTTGTGTGTTTCGCACCTGTCTGCTCGTAAGCTCGACACTTTCCAGTTTCGACTGAGTACCAGTCCAACACCCTCTCCGGCGCATGCTTCACGTTCACTCTGCACCCCTGAAGCCATGGTGTCTAAAAATCGCTCTTATGGCAACCACGAGAGCGACGCAAAGGGCACCCTATACCTTCCCGAGTTTACCCGGCCGGCACGCTTTACCGATCTTCTACCTCAAGGTGCGGGGAAAAGGGGGCGAGCGGGGGGGAGGAGGGTGTTGGCCGCCGCCCACCCATCACGGTGGCGCGATGACATTCGAGATCTTGTGGCCCACGAAGTGGGCGGACGGGACGGAGCAAGCGCTGTGCGACCGGCTGAAGAGGGCGCTGCAGAACGCGAAGCCGGATCCGAGCTTGATCCGGGGCCAGTTCGAGCCGAAGAGGGTCTGCCTCGGCAGAGTGGCCCCGCAGCTCCGGCTGGTGTCGCTCAACCACGTCCGCTTCGACTCGGTCAAGCTCGAACTGACCGTCGATTACAACGACGGCTTGGAATCGGGACTTAAGGTCGAGATAGACGGCGCCGAGATCGCGCTCACGGGAACCGAAGGCGACTATTCCGGGGTTGATCAGCACAAGCTGTGGTACCCCGTGGAGGTCACCCTGTACAACATCAAGGTCCACGCCCAGGTCGTCGCCGAAGTGATAAACAACGCGCCGACCGGCAAAACCTTGTCCCACCGGCCGCCGCCCGCGTCGGCCCTGCACGAGCTGCAGGTGGGCCGGTTGAAGGCCGCGCGCGCCCCGCCGAGGAGCGCGACCCCCGGCAGCGACTCGCAGTCGGGCGGCATCCGGCGGGTCCCGAGCACGGACATCGACGCCGCGTCGCACCTGCAGAGCCTTTCCGCAGACGCGGGCGGGCAGCTGACAGCCGGGGACATGCTCGACGTCCCCTACGCGAGGAACAGCTCGAAGTTGAACCCGGGCTACCAGCCGAAGGGGACCGGCTTCGGTCTCGCCTACGCATCTCGGAGAGTGCACTACCCCAAGTACCCCCGGAACGGCGCGCACAAGACGGCCCACCGCGGGGCGACGCCCAGCCACGCGCCGCTGGAGGCCGCTGCGGGGTTCGGTGCGAGGGAGGCGGGGATGCGGGCGGTGCCGTCGCTGCTGTCGCTGTCCGACGAGCGGATGTCGACGGGGTCGTTCACGGGCGCGATTTCGAGCCCGCCGGCCTCGGTGTCCACGAGCCCCTACGAGACGCGGTGGGGCGCGCAGATCCCGCGGCCGATGCAGCACTCGAGCAGCATGCAAGGATTCCCGTCGATGACATCCTTCGGCTCACGAGCCGCATACGGCAGCTCGTTCCCAGGGCACCACCGCCAGCCGACACCTTTCGCGTCGGCGGCCCTGCTGCCGCCAGACTCCGGGAATGCTGCCGGCTCGTTTTCGGACCGGCCCCCGGCGTACGGCAGGTTCGGAATCAGCGGGAACTCGGCGTTCGCGCCGCCGCACGCCAACCCGTCACTCACGCTCGGCACGCCGCCGGCGGCCGGACACAGGGCGTCGGGCATCGACGTGCGTTTGTGCCTCGCCGCAGTCCCCGACGTCGACTTCTCGCTGCGGACGAACTTCCGGACGCTCCGCGGCGCCGACAACCAAGCCAGGAACGCACTGAAATCGCTCCTCCGCCCGAAGCTCGAAGAGACCCTGCGCGGCATCATCATCCACCTCCCCGAAGGCACCGTCGAAGTAGGCCCCGAGAAGTCGCCGGTGGGCAGCCCCGTCTCGAGCAAAAGTGGCTACCACGACCGCGCCGCTGCTCTGCGGTGATCGCGGGAAACCTCTCGCTTTCGGACTCCTGGCTTTTGCCGCGTTGGCTGACTGCAGATGGTCCGTGACAAAGTCTGGCGTCTGCAGAAGAATCGACCAGACCCAGACGTCAGACCCAGTGACACGTGGATCAATGGGTCGAATGCATGCTGGAATGGAAGTAAAAACGTCTTGCGTTGAATCGACGAGAGGAGCCGCCGCAGTTCCCGACGTCGACTTCTCGCTTCGGACGAACTTCCGGACGCTCCGCGGCCTCCTCCGCCCGAAGCTCGAAGAAACCCTGCGCGGCATCATCATCCACCTCCCCGAAGGCACCGTCGAAGTAGGCCCCGAGAAGTCGCCGGTGGGCAGCCCCGTCTCGAGCAAAAGTGGCTACCACGACCGCGCCGCTGCTCTGCGGTGATCGCGGGAAACCTCCCGCTTTCGGACTCCTGGCTTTAGCCGCGTTGGCTGACTGCAGATGGTCCGTGACAAAGTCTGGCGTCTGCAGAAAGAATCGACCAGACCCAGACGTCAGACCCAGTGACACGTGGATCAATGGGTCGAATGCATGCTGGAATGGAAGTAAAAACGTCTTGCGTTGAATCGACGAGAGGAGCCGCCGCAGTTCCCGACGTCGACTTCTCGCTTCGGACGAACTTCCGGACGCTCCGCGGCCTCCTCCGCCCGAAGCTCGAAGAAACCCTGCGCGGCATCATCATCCACCTCCCCGAAGGCACCGTCGAAGTAGGCCCCGAGAAGTCGCCGGTGGGCAGCCCCGTCTCGAGCAAAAGTGGCTACCACGACCGCGCCGCTGCTCTGCGGTGATCGCGGGAAACCTCCCGCTTTCGGACTCCTGGCTTTTGCCGCGTTGGCTGACTGCAGATGGTCCGTGACAAAGTCTGGCGTCTGCAGAAAGAATCGACCAGACCCAGAGGATCAATGGGTCGAATGCATGCTGGTATGGAAGTAAAAACGTCTTGCGTTGAGAGGAGCCGCCGCAGTCCCCGACGTCGACTTCTCGCTTCGGACGAACTTCCGGACGCTCCGCGGCCTCCTCCGCCCGAAGCTTGAAGAAACCCTGCGCGGCATCATCATCCACCTCCCCGAAGGCACCGTCGAAGTAGGCCCCGAGAAGTCGCCGGTGGGCAGCCCCGTCTCGAGCAAAAGTGGCTACCACGACCGCGCCGCTGCTCTGCGGTGATCGCGGGAAACTTCCCGCTTTCGGACTCCTGGCTTTAGCCGCGTTGGCTGACTGCAGATGGTCCGTGACAAAGTCTGGCGTCTGCAGAAAGAATCGACCAGACCCAGAGGATCAATGGGTCGAATGCATGCTGGTATGGAAGTAAAAACGTCTTGCGTTGAGAGGAGCCGCCGCAGTCCCCGACGTCGACTTCTCGCTTCGGACGAACTTCCGGACGCTCCGCGGCCTCCTCCGCCCGAAGCTTGAAGAAACCCTGCGCGGCATCATCATCCACCTCCCCGAAGGCACCGTCGAAGTAGGCCCCGAGAAGTCGCCGGTGGGCAGCCCCGTCTCGAGCAAAAGTGGCTACCACGACCGCGCCGCTGCTCTGCGGTGATCGCGGGAAACTTCCCGCTTTCGGACTCCTGGCTTTAGCCGCGTTGGCTGACTGCAGATGGTCCGTGACAAAGTCTGGCGTCTGCAGAAAGAATCGACCAGACCCAGACGTCAGACCCAGTGACACGTGGATCAATGGGTCGAATGCATGCTGGAATGGAAGTAAAAACGTCTTGCGTTGAATCGACGAGAGGAGCCGCCGCAGTTCCCGACGTCGACTTCTCGCTTCGGACGAACTTCCGGACGCTCCGCGGCCTCCTCCGCCCGAAGCTCGAAGAAACCCTGCGCGGCATCATCATCCACCTCCCCGAAGGCACCGTCGAAGTAGGCCCCGAGAAGTCGCCGGTGGGCAGCCCCGTCTCGAGCAAAAGTGGCTACCACGACCGCGCCGCTGCTCTGCGGTGATCGCGGGAAACCTCCCGCTTTCGGACTCCTGGCTTTAGCCGCGTTGGCTGACTGCAGATGGTCCGTGACAAAGTCTGGCGTCTGCAGAAAGAATCGACCAGACCCAGACGTCAGACCCAGTGACACGTGGATCAATGGGTCGAATGCATGCTGGAATGGAAGTAAAAACGTCTTGCGTTGAATCGACGAGAGGAGCCGCCGCAGTTCCCGACGTCGACTTCTCGCTTCGGACGAACTTCCGGACGCTCCGCGGCCTCCTCCGCCCGAAGCTCGAAGAAACCCTGCGCGGCATCATCATCCACCTCCCCGAAGGCACCGTCGAAGTAGGCCCCGAGAAGTCGCCGGTGGGCAGCCCCGTCTCGAGCAAAAGTGGCTACCACGACCGCGCCGCTGCTCTACCCCGCTTTCGGACTCCTGGCTTTAGCCGCGTTGGTGTGTCTGCAAGGGGTCCGTGCACGAAGTCTGGTCACTGAGAAAGTAGAATCTGACCCAGACGTCAGACTCGGTGAAACACGGATCAATGGGTCAAATGCACGTACAAATGTCTTGCGTTGAATTGAACAGATGTGCTGTAGGCGTCATGAACGCGTAGTTTCGGAAGCCGCGCAAGCATGTTCCCAGACGCAACGACATTAGTGAAACGTTAGAAGGGCACTCACACGTCGTCTTCAGATGCGGTGAAGAAATCTCGGTCTGTACTCCGGCGGAATGCTTAACTACTGTCGTGACGCGCTTCCGGATAACATTCTAGCCCCGTTGACGTGCGTTGCCACACACGTGTGTGTGTACGTGTGCGTGCGCGCGATTTACACCGTCAAAAGAAGAGACGGGCCTCCAGGCTCCCATCAACATGTGCAAGCTTGTTACCTGTAGAAAGTAGATCTCACGATTCCTCACGGAGAACACGAAAAACGCGAAATCCATGCCGAACGCGCGACCATACGCCTGTCTGCTCTTTCTCACCTGGCCTGAGTACTAAGACTCGGTTCTTCACTTGTGGCAAACTAGCCGTTTTGCTTCATGCAAAGAGCCACAAACTCCAACGTATTTTCCCTCCGTTTCATGTCATGACCAACTGGCTTGCCAAAGTCCAGCCAATCGCGACTGCCGGTCATTGCCCATGGAGAGGCTTCCACAGTTGATGCTTGTCGCGCTGAAAAGACTTTCACAGTAGATGACTGAGGGGCACTTTCATGACCAACTGACTGGCCGAAGTCCGGCCAATCGCGACTGCCGGTTATTGCACATGGAGAGGCTTCCACAGTTGAAGCTTGTCGCGCTGAAAAGACCTTCACAGTAGATGACCGAGGGGCACTGTTCGGTCTATGTGTAGACGCCTCTTTGCACGCCGGTACCAGCAGGGTCGGCTCCGCACTCGCACACATTTGTGCCTTTTTTGCGATTAACCAGAAACTACCTCTTTCGAGAGCACACTGGATACAGCTAAAAACTGTCGACGAAGGTCACCCGGAGACTTTAAAACCCCGGAGTTTCAAGCGAACTTTCACTCTAAAAAGGAACTTGGCAGCGGTTTGACCTGAACGCGTACAGCTCAAATCGCACAAACAAACAAACAATCTTGCGAGTTACCCTACAATGTCGCAGGCAGCGTGTTCTGGTGGTTGATCAGGGTTCCTTACCTGAAAATGACGCAGGGTAATACAAGTGGGAAAACGATCAACCGGCACGCGCAAACAAGTGGGAAAACGATCAACCGGCACGCGCAAACAAGTGGGAAAACGATCAACCGACACGCGCAAACAGAACAAAGCGCGTGTTGCACTTGTCCACGGCTACTCGGCCACGACTCCTGTCTGCACGCCGCGTGCTGTATGATTGGAGAAAAGGCGAAGCCAGGGGCTCCGAAGAAAGAAAGAGGCAAGTGGAAAGGGAAGGGCGGGAAAGTAGGCTACTTCTTTGTTTCTCTGGACGGTTGCGGCTGCGAACCTGACGTTCGGGCTGTTAGCAGTCTTCAGTCTTCTTAACAACAACTTTTTCAACAAAACCACGCATTTCTTTTCCAGAAAAGAGGAAAATGCTGTCCCAGCGGCTGTGAGCGGGATGCACCCAAATGTGAAGAAGGTGGCCGTCGAGGAGGCGCAGGCCGAAGCCCGCCGTCGCTGCGGGGAGTGGGCAAAGGACCGGGCGCGGGCAGGGGCGCGAGAGAAGGTCCGGTTCGCGGAGGTCGCAGAAGCCGCCGAAGCCTGCGGGCTCGGTCGTCTTGCGGTCGCTGCATGAAGGGGCGGAGGCTGTTGCCCGTCGCACTCGTCCACCACTCCTCTGGTCGCCGCGAGCCGTATGATTAAAAAAAATTCGAAGCCACGAACGCCGAAGAATACGCAAGCGGAAAGGGGAGGGCGGGAAAGTAAGCTACTTTTTGTTTCTCTGGACGGTTAGAGCGGCCAACCTGATGTTCAGTTTGTTATCAGTCTTCAAAACAACAACTTTCTCTTATTCAGCAAAAAAAGAGGAAATGCTGCCCCAGCGGCTGTGAGCGGGATGCACCCAAATGTGAAGAAGGTGGCCGTCGAGGAGGCGCAAGCCGAAGGCGCCGAAGCCCGCCGCCGCTGCGGGGAGTGGGCGAGGGACCGGGCGCGGGCGGAGGCGCGGGGGAAGGTCAGGTTCGCGGAGGTCGTGGAAGCCGCCGAAGCCTGCGGGGAGCCGATCTCGGTCGTCTTGCGGCAGCTGCACGAGGAGGCGGAGGCACACCGGCGGGCCCTGTCCGTCGCCATCGACCCCAACGCACGGGAAAGCCAATGGAACGACATGCTCTCCGGTTCCCCCGTGCTCGTGTGCCCTCTGTGCAAGGCGCACACCGTCACTCTCGTCTCTGGTAGCGTCGCGTGCGCGTGCGGCTGGACCTTGCACTTGGGGGATACACCCCTGACCTCACGCGGGCTCTGCCTTAAAATAGCCAACGCCTGCCGGTCGCACGAGTCGTCCGGCTGCCCGGCGGAGCCTGTCTTCGCGATGTCGTCGCGGGTGCCCCTGCGCCGCCCCGTCGCCGCGGTGCCTGCGGCCGAGGCACCGGCCGCCCGCCTGTCGGCCGCCCTGGCCTCGCTGGCGGAGCAAGAGGGGTTGTCCCCGGGGGAGCTCGCGTCGCTGCAGCGCGCCGCGTCAGCCGGGGCGGCCGCTTCGTTTGTCCCGCCTGACGCTATTGACCTGGCCGGCGACTTCCTCACGCTGTCCTGCGAGCGCTGCGGCTTCATGTGTGTTGTCGTCTAGCTTGCGATCAGGTTCAACGTGAAACATAGCAGTTGTGTCGTGTGTAGTGTCTGGAAATCTCATTATCTTGCACCGGGCGAATGGTCACCGGGCAACTACCGCTTGCTGGTAAGGTTCTCCTTCGTTTGCTCTCCTGGGCATCTTCAGCGGCATTTTGGCTTGCGTGCGTGTGTTGTTGGCAACACCACTCGATCCTAGCCAACAAGAAGAACAGACCTCACGCGGGCTCTGCCTCAAAATAGCCAACGCCTGCCGGTCGCACGAGTCGTCCGGCTGCCCGGCGGAGCCTGTCTTCGCGATGTCGTCGCGGGTGCCCCTGCGCCGCCCCGTCGCCGCGGTGCCTGCGGCCGAGGCACCCGCCGCCCGCCTGTCGGCCGCCCTTGCCTCGCTGGCGGAGCAAGAGGGGTTGTCCCCGGTGGAGCTCGCGTCGCTGCAGCGCGCCGCGTCAGCCGGGGCGGCCGCTTCGTTTCCCGCGGAAGTCCCGCATGACGCTATTGACCTGGCCGGCGACTTCCTCACGCTGTCCTGCGAGCGCTGCGGCTTCATGTGTGTTGTCGTCTAGCTTGCGTTCAGTTTCAACGTGAAACATACCACAAATTAGTAGTTGTGTCGTGGTAGTGTCTGGAGATCCAGGGAACATCTCATTATCTTGCATCGGGCGACTGGTCACCGGGCAATTACCGCTTGCTGGTAGTGCGCACAAACCAAATAGCGCGTTGTGCTAAATCTTCAGGACTGCGCTTGAGCACCGGATCCAAATACGAGCTTTTAGCAGGCGGCAGCTGCTATTTCTCCGAGTATTAGCCATCGGCGTATAAGAAAACAGGGGAGATCTCATCCCTTGCATCGGACGAATCGGGCAATGGTTACTAAACCGTTCCGTCATTGACGGTGAGCTCTACCGCTTGCTGCTCCTTTCGTTTGCTCTCCTGAGCATCTTCAGCGGCATGCTAGAGGGTTCAAGTGGCACGGCTTGCGTGTGTGTTGTTGATGACTCGATTTCATCTTAGCCTGAAAGCCCCAGACATTATGCCCGGAGAAAGGTTAGAGAAGCGGCGCATACCAAGCGGAATGCAGAAGACGAACCCTAGTACCTGCTACTGGGAGTGCAGAGGCTACCAGATGCCTAGCCAGGCTTCTGCCTCAGGATGGAAGCTGAGTCGATACCCCTACTCGAAAAATACCGAGGCGGAAGAAGAGAGGCTGCTCGAGAGTATCTACGTCTCCGTGCGCAGTCGTTGCATGACGATTCATAGATCGAACGTTCCCATGGAAATATCAACACCCTCAGGCCGGGCTAGGGACACTTTGTTGTCGTTGGGAGGGCAGGGAATAAAAGATGGGCAATTCGGAGTCCAAGCCTTCGCCGGAAGAGCAGGTGGCCGCGCAAAGCTTGTCGAAGATGCGCACGGCACAAGGACGGGAGGTGTGACCGCATTTCGCTTCGATGAGAATCTCTGTACACGTTTGAGTGAAGCAAAAAAGACCGACTGTCCTCCCTCTCACTCGGGAAAGATCAGCGCAGTAGCCGTGACCACGAGAACACATGCAGATGGGTAGTGATGACCCACCCAGGCTCCTGCAAACTTTTGGATTGTGTTGATGTGTCCTCTCTCTCGCTAAACTCGGGCTCTAGGGCCCTAGGCATACATCCGATCCGACTCATATCCTCGCATATTCTCGTATTGGGGGGTCGCGGCCCCGATCTCGCAATATTCTCGCACGTGCGAGAATATGCGAGAATGAGATAACTCACCGTACGGGATGCTTGAACACATGAGAAACCGGCAGGAATCAACGTTTCTAGGTCGTAATGATACGAGTGAAATGCGAGAATGTGTAAACCACTGAATAACCATGTATCCATGTATTTGACCCGTATTCGAGGCTCCGACAGGAATACCAAGTGAAGATAGCAAAATAACGAAAGAAGGCTACGCCAACTGCACTTAGCAGCTGGCATTGTGTCTTGCTTTCAGGACACAATACGCCGCCGACAACACTCTGGTTGCTTCATGGTATTGCTTTCAATGCTTGACTAGTGGTCGAAAACACGATTCGCACAACGTGTCCGCCCGCAACTTCTCCAGCTGCGGCTTCTTGTGTTTTCTTCTACAATTTCCTGCCACAGCTCGTTTTGTGAAGCTGGCGGCTAACGGTCAGTTGTCGCTGACTTAGGAGGCACCGGCTTTTTGAATCATTGACCTCGGGGCCGCCTTTGCAGGTGCACTATTAGGTTGCAGGCTCTCTGTTCACACGAACCCTTGGAATCCAGCGAGCCCAGCGACAGCGAAATAACGCTAAACGCACAAGCAAATTCGGTTCCCGAGTTCACAAACACAGCTTTATAAGTCTGCATCCACGAACAGACGAAACGAACTGTGGCAGAGAAGGCAGAGGAGGAGAGGAAAGTTCACTACACAGAGGAAGCAGCTGCTGGAGAAGTTGGGAGGCCCAGTGGCGGCAAAATGCGCCGCGGATGCCTCGGAGACTTCTCGCATGCGAGAATATGCGAGAATTTCATGCGAGAATGCGAGAATCATTCTCGCATACGATTCGGATCGGATGTATGCCGAGGGCGATTCTAGATCGAGGCTCGTGGCTCGCCCGCCACGTATGACTAGACTGTGCCGGCGGACTTCGATCCTTGCCGTGATAGGACATCACTCCACGCCTGGCGGTGTCATTCCGTCAATTCCTTTAAGTTATCCTTGCAAATGCCCCCCCCCCCCCCCCCCCCCCCCCCCCCCCCCCCCCAAGAAACATTATCCCCCCGGCTGCAAAAGAACTTCAGGGGCCGGACCAACCACGCTTTTTCGGACATATTTTTGTTGTATGAGCACCTGCTTTGTACGGAATGCTTGAGGAGACTGCCAGTTGCGATAGATCAAAGGAGGTAAATCTGCTGTAGCCCACACGAAACACAGGTAAATCTGGGTTTAGTGGCGGGCGGAAGCGTTCAACAAAAAAGACCCACTTCGTAGTTGTATTGTTTTCTCCCCCTCTAGCCTCCTTCGAAATGAGCACAAGGCAGTCCCTCGAGTATTTTCGCACCAGTTTTCCTCGGGGGTTTGACCATTTCACCTTGAGTCCGCCCGCCCAGCCCCTGAGCACCCTGAGCAACTGTACTGTGTTATTTCTCCCTCTGGAGGGAACCGCGTGCAGAGCTATAGAGCCGGAGACCGAGCTTGTAGGAGGTCTGTGGTGCTCCTGGACCTCCTTGGCTGCATGAGCGCTGAAGAGGATGGGTAATCGGCTTTGCTTCGTGCTGTCGTGATCTTAATTGACTGACACAGAACCCAAGCGACTCGGGGGTTTCAAACGCGAACCACTTTAAAACGTCAACCCATCGTACGCAGGCGTGTTATCAAGCCAAAGATGACTACTACAAGTGCTTGGAGTCCGGTACGGCAGACTGTTCGAAAGAGATCGAAGGGTATGAGACCACCTGCCCCAGAAGCTGGCGGAACTACTTCTCCGATGGCAAGAAGAAGGAGACCATCGTGCTGACGCAGCTGCAAAACCGACTCTGATCCCGGGCGACGCCGTCCTTGAATCCCGGCAGCTGCAAAAAAGCCAAAAGAAGTGATCCGATCACCGTGGCCGCTTTCCCAGCCGCGGTTAATCGAGTTCGTTGAGATTGAAGCAACCCCACTGTCGTAGCTAGGCACTGCCATAGCCTCATATGACACACACAAAGCATGTATCCTGGGTCAAGCATATACGGAAGGTATTACGCCGGAAGGCCCCGGACCCCTGTGGGTGCGACCGTCCCTCAGTGCTGAGCTCTACTCAGCAAAAAGCCGGCGTGCCCGCGTGGGCTGCCGTGGGCGTTGCGGTCATTTGAAAATGCACGCGTCTACCTGTTAAACGTTGCTTCGCGGAGCATCGTTTGTGATGCGGTCTAAAGACGGTGACACTTATCTTCTGTTGTCGATCCCGTGAAGCCGCTCTCCCTCATCTTGATCGGTTGCAAAGACAGTCTGGCAAGAATCGGCCCGGGATTAACCAGGTAATTCACCCCGGATCGGAGGGTGGGTGCCTTGCTACTAGCAGCAGGGATCGCCCGGTGATGAGGATTTTCGAAATTGCCAACTCTGTAGTACACCAGCACGGCAGGCAGAAATAGCTGCTCTATCCGAAACGTGCTCTGTCCAAAAAGAGGTTGCCATCTGGTGGTGATGCGGCACTGTATCGCCACGTAGTCCCTGTATTCTAATCCAACTGCCTTGTTTTCTTCGCAAACCTGTTGTCTTCTTCTTGAAGGGTCGGCCTTTAAATGGTGACTCAGATGGACAGCCTTCTCGTGAAACTAGCTTCTGCCAAAAACGCTAGCATACGCCGTTCTTTCCTCGAGTATATCACACGCTTCGAAAAGCAGGCATTGCGCAGAATGCGCTTCTGAGCACCCCCGCCCTCCTGTGATTTCTCCGAGCTACCTTTTTTCTCGCACTACTGTGCGCATGCTGGCTTCGCCCTTCCCGCACGGGCTTCTTACCTCGCCTCGGTGCCGCAAACCCGTCGGACTCGTGCGCGAGAATCGGCGTCGCGAGCCTTTGCTTTCGTGCTGCTTCACCTTTTGCGAGTGTTGACCGCCGGGTCGATTCTTACGATGCATCCCCCGGTTGTTTGTTTTCAGGAGTACATTCGTTGAAACCTAAAGGAGTTGACGGCATGACACCACCAGACGTGGAGTCATTGCGGCTTAATTGGACCCAACACGGGGAATTCACGAGGCCAGGGCGATCTCAAAGATTGACAGTTTCGAGAGCTCGTTCTCGATGAATTGTGGTAGTACATGACCGCTCTTGGTACGTGGAGTGATTTGTCAGGTTGGCTCCGTTAACGAAGGAGATCACCGCCCTCAATTTTGTGGGTGTCGGACGTACCGACGTGAAAGATGCCACGTTGCTACCAGCTCGCTCAGAATCTTCTGCGCGCGCGCCCCCCGGCGTGGTGCCAAGAACAAAGTAGCCCAGCGTTCTACTTCTGCCGGCGGATTCGCCGGGGGAGGGTCGACCAGATCGACTCTTCAAACGCATCGCGCGCGTCGATTTGGAACTGCGCAAGTTCTGAAATCCAGTCGGACTGGTTCGAACACGCGAGCGTCGTGGAAATAGTTTTGCCTCTACTCGCTTGCGGTCCACCTGCAAGAAAGTACGGAAACTGTAGCTTTTAAAGGCACAACGTATTATGGGGGTCATATAGAATGGCGGGCCCTTATCGTGTCCTCAGCGCAGTCCCGTCAGCTCCTCAGTTTCAGCCATCGGCCACAGGCGTGAGTTCAACACGAAAGCGATCGTGGCATACGAATACAGAGCAGATCACGCGGAAGTCTAAGGCAGTGCAGAGGTTGCTCGCTCACGTGAAGAAGATACTATAATACGTGCCGGGTATTGAGCCGGTCCATCCCCTCTTGATAGACCGTGATAGACCGAAGAATACAGCACCGGGCAATTCGATGCAGCTCTAGGGACTAGGGATGGACCTGATAGACCGTGGTGGACCGTGATGCACTAAGATAAACAGCGGCGGGCACTTCGATGCAGGTTCAAGAGATAGGGACGGACCGGCCCATACGTATCCCCTTCGTCGCGCGATGAGAAGCCATGTCGTCAACTCCACCCAATACAGGGATCGCAAAAAAAAGGGGGTTTAAAAAATGACGACCGCACTCAGGAAGAACCGGAAGAAGAGAGGACACGTCAGTGCGGGGCACGGGCGTGTCGGAAAGCACAGGAAGCATCCGTCCGGTCGCGGTAACGCGGGTGGCCAGCACCACCACAGGATTTGGTTCGACAAGTACCATCCGGGGTACTTCGGTAAGGTCGGTATCCGCCACTACCACTACAAGAAGAACGTCCACGTGAAGCCGACGTGCAACATCTCGCAGCTGACCGCCATGATCCCTGAGGAAGACGCGAAGTCGGCGAAGGTGCCCGTGGTGGACCTCACCAACCAGGGCGTCTTCAAGCTCCTCGGCAAAGGCTTCCTCAGCCGCCCCGTCATCGTCAAAGCCCGGTTCATCTCCCGCATTGCTGAGCTCAAGCTCAAGAAAGCTGGCGGTGCCTGCGTCGTCACTGCGTAAGCACGACACCGTGCTCAACATCACGAACAGAGCAGTTCCTCTATCATCCGACGAAACGACTGAACTCCTTCTCCCTATCTCCTGCTGGAAGTGCATCGAATTGGTTGCATTTGTGATTGTAAGGAGTCATTGGCATGCCAGCGAGCCCGCATGATGCCAGCTTTTCGGCACGTGGAGGGTCCCTTGCCGCGTCTCACGTCATGATGCAACCTTGTGGCGGTTGCAATTGGTTGTGCGTGGGGCTAGTGCCGAGCTCATTACTAATCCAGTTTCGAATCAGAATCCTTGCTTCGCGCGTTTCCGTCGAGCCGGCAGGGTGCCAATCGGCAGTCGTGGGCACCGAAACCGGAACAGCGGGACGCGATCGATGGACACTACGCATAGTCTGTCACAATCTGGCAACAGTCTGCCACAGGCTTGTCGCAGGCGTCGGCAGCCCGTCGTCTCGTCGACTAGGGGAAGGCCAGTTCCAGCTAAAGGGCACTTGAAGAACTTCCCAACCGGCATCACCGGCTGTTCACCGAGCGAATTCATCACGAACAGCAAAGGATGCGTCGCAGTGCGTCTGGAAAAAGTCAAGGAAAACAAACCAGGAAGAGTGGCCCCCGCTGCATCCGTCGCAACGGGTTCGAGCGGGGAGAAAAAGCGGCACGTGGACTCTGTCGGGACGCTCCTTGTTTCGGTACAGATACACACCTCCCCGCACTGCAACTCGCTTTGTTTGCGCCTCGTCTAGGCGCCCTCGCCTTCTTGCTTTTCGAGCAGACCTGGCTCGCTTCTTCCTTTCAGCTTTTTGTACCAACAGCGTCAACGCGAATCAAGGGAAGGCATCGGAGTTAACCAAGACGGCTCGTCAAAGAAATACGGGACTCTCACCCTCCCATTCCAGGAGGCTTACCTCGACGCCCGTTGTGCCCAAGCAGCTTGCGCCGCATTCCGGATATCCGTAGAACACCGGTTTTAGGCTTGGGCTCTGCCCTGTTCACTCGCCGTTTCTAGGCTAGGAGCATCGCCGTTGCTTTCTTTTCCTGCGCTGAGTGATGTGCTTTAGTTTAGCGCGTAGATGTTCAACAGCTGGGGTCGGTGAGAGTTTCATCCGAACGACATCGGTTGTGCACAGGCGTGCCTGGCCCTGCCCCCAGCCGGACTTGATGTTGCGGCAGCATCGACGCCGTGCAGCTTTGCCGTGTCTGCGCCTGGGAGGTGCGCCCAAGCATGCAGGTCGGCCAGCGCACAAACACACACACACACACAAGGGTAAGGATTGAAAGGGCCAGGCGTCCACTTTCTAGGTCCTCCACTTCCAGACAGGCTTCGAAAGCCAGCCGTCCACATCTAGGATCCCCAACGGGCCAGTGGCACCCAATTTTTTGATTTCAGTCGTCCACTTTTGGTTTGCGTCTCGGCATCATCAATCGTCGCTTCGAATGCGTGAGTGGTTTTCTTTGCCAGCGGCCTCGGTGACCTGAGCTTGTTTACACGCAGCGATCGTGTGTGGACCTTTGAAGCGTAGATATGATTCCTCTCGCGCTGCTCCCCTTGAGGTTCCGTGGCTCATGCCAAAGCGCCGCCGCCCGGGTTAACGGGTTAGCGGCATCAGGCCAGGGCGAGGGGAGGCTGTACGGAGGGGTCACCACCCACCGTTCGCGGACTTCGTTACTTCACTCTCCCCGGCCTTCGCCGTCCCAGGGAGATACACGCAGCCATCGTGTGCTTGCGTGAAGGTATACACGCCCGGACTCCCCATCGGATGGGGGAGTGTTTGTGCCGTTGGGGTTTTCGTAGTAACAATTAATTGTAACCACGGAAGAGAACGCTGGCAGCGTGTTTGGGAGAAGATCAGCCTACCGATCATATTCACTCACTATCACTCACTTACAGGCTAATCCTCCCCCGGCGCGTACTGACACACATCTTTTTTGCATTTACACCCGCAATACGGGTGTGGCACACCATGCATTCACATCCGCAATGCGGGACTATTACACCCGCAAATGCAGAAGCGGCACTGTTCGCATTTTGGTGCTAAATACAGGCGAATTCGTGTTGTTTTTGCGTAAAATCACACCCGCACTTTTTCACTCCCGCATTCACCCTCCCGGTGGGGGAGTCCGCAAAACCCCGCAAAACCCCTGTAAAACCCCCGCAATCCCCGCAGACCGCCGCAGACTGCCGCAAACCGCCGCAGACTGCCGCAAACCGCCGCAAACCGCCGCAAACCGCCGCAAACCGCCGCAAACCGCCGCAAACCGCCGCAAACCGCCGCAAACCGCCGCAAACCGCCGCAAACCGCCGCAAACCGCCGCAAACCGCCGCAAACCGCCGCAAACCGCCGCAAACCGCCGCAAACCGCCGCAAACCGCCGCAAACCGCCGCAAACCGCCGCAAACCGCCGCAAACCGCCGCAAACCGCCTCAAACCCCCGAAAACCCTCGCAAACTGTCGTAAGGCAGAACAGCCGTAACGAGCCAAAAACAGGCAAACCGTGTAGGTTAGCTGTCCTCGTGTATCGGAGTTCAGCCAATATATCTACCAGCTCGAAGTCCTGCCATCGGCTCCGCCTTGACGACGCAGGGATCACAGAGAAAAAGGGGTTTAAAAAATGACGACCGCACTCAGGAAGAACCGGAAGAAGAGAGGACACGTCAGTGCGGGGCACGGGCGTGTCGGAAAGCACAGGAAGCATCCGTCCGGTCGCGGTAACGCGGGTGGCCAGCACCACCACAGGATTTGGTTCGACAAGTACCATCCGGGGTACTTCGGTAAGGTCGGTATCCGCCACTACCACTACAAGAAGAACGTCCACGTGAAGCCGACGTGCAACATCTCGCAGCTGACCGCCATGATCCCTGAGGAAGACGCGAAGTCGGCGAAGGTGCCCGTGGTGGACCTCACCAACCAGGGCGTCTTCAAGCTCCTCGGCAAAGGCTTCCTCAGCCGCCCCGTCATCGTCAAAGCCCGGTTCATCTCCCGCATTGCTGAGCTCAAGCTCAAGAAAGCTGGCGGTGCCTGCGTCGTCACCGCATAGGACCGATACCGTGCGCTTTCACATCACGAAAAAAAGTCAACCCCTCCATCATCCGACGAAACGACACGTCAGGTCGACGCGCTCTGGTGTGCCTGACGGGCCTTGCTGAAAAACGGAAGCAAGCTAGCGACACAGCAGCAAGAAGGGGTAGGCGAGTGTTTTGGCTGTGTACCCCTTGCCTCAGAATCAGTAGGGCGAATCTTGTCGCCACGTCAGGACCGACCAAGAGCCCCCTCCGAAGAAGAAGGGAGCCGTGCGCACTGTACCCTGCGAACGAAAGTCCCTGCAGTAGTTCGTCTTTCTTTCGCTCTCTGGGGTTCTGGCGCAGACCTGGCGGGGGGGTGCTACCGATGCGACGCGAATCTTCTTCCGTCTCCACCCCCCCCGTCGAAAAGAGCGCTAGAATGTTTCTAGTAGTTGTTCGATGCAACGTCGGTTGTGAACCAGTAACAGAAGCGTGCTCAGCTTTAGTCATCGCACAGTGGTGGCACAGCGAGGAGAAAGATCTTGTCGTGGGTTCAAATTGTACAGGCCATGCGTGCCGAGCATTGTTGCTTTTTCTTCTTCCGCGGATGTTAGAACAGGGCATCCCCGGATGCAAAGCCCCACGGTCTCGCTTTCCCACTCCGGAGGCACCGCGGCGATGCGACTTATCATGGACAGCTCGTTCTTTCTACTACTTCGTTTCCCTTCTTTTCGGTAACGGAGGCTGAAACCGACCGAAACGCAAGATTCGGACGCCATAACATCACCCAAACCAGTCCATCCCCTGATAGATTCCCTGCTAGACTGTGAAATTTTGCCGTAGACGGCAGGGTTTCTGTTGGTGGCTATCTGTCCGTAAGCGCAGATTTGTGCACCTGTGAAAGACAGCGGCAGGCGATTCGATGCAGCCGCAGGAGATAGTGACCTGATAGACCGAGGAATGTAATGAACCCTGACGGTTCGAATGTATCATGATATCCGGTGATAGTACACGGCGATAGGCAGCGGCAGGCAAAGCGATGCAATTCCAGGGGAAAAAAACATCAAACGAAGATATCCCCCGTCCGTCCGTATGGGGTTGACGTTAGTAAACGGGTCAAATCGGAAGTCTGAGCTCCGCACGACGGAAGTAAAAAATACTCTTCGTGTCGGTACAGTAGATCGAAGGCAAGGTATTAAGACTAGACGGATGCAACACGGCCACCGGTGTGCAACATGCGCGACAGCTGCTTCCTCCCTTCACAGTCCCGGACACAACACACCAATATACAGACTGGGCGGAGGGGGTTATACTCGCACCGTGAAAGAGGGGTAGCAGGAGAGGGCATAGTTCTGCGCCGAAGAGGAATGCGGTGGAAGAAGCTTCTGTTTCCGCCGGACAAGCCGAGCCCGCTGTTCTACATCGCGGACAGCTGCTTGAATGTCGCAGTATTCGGGATCTGCCTCTGGGGCCTGCAGCCCGTGAACTCGAAGGCGGACTGCGACCGGCCGTACGACTGGCTCGGGTTGACCTGCTTCATGTCGTTCTTGAACGTGGCGTTCATGCTGCACCTGTGGGTCATGACCAGCAGGGCTGCTCGAAAAGGCTTGCCGACGCCTCCTGCGAGCCCGCGGGGCAGTCCCCCGGTGCGGGCGGCGTACCACATGCTGCTCTACGACTACGGCGTGTATTTGTACGCGCTGCTCTTCGTATTCATGCTCGTCTGGAACTTCATCCCGGCCGAAGGCCCCTGGTGGGCAGGCGGGAAGGAGTACCGGGTAGAGGCGTGCACGCGGGCGAACAGAATGGTGGCCTGGGCCCGGGCGCTGACGTGGGTGCACCAGGCAGCCTTCCTCCTGACTTTGCTGCTCGCGGTGTGCTGCCCGTTCTGCTGGCGCATCGACCCCGACCCCTCCGCGCAGGCGGCGCAGGCCCTGCAGGAGGAGGACAACCTCGACGGAGAGTTCGTGCCGCCGCCGCGCCGCGCGGTACAGTCCGCGGTGCGCCTGTCTTCGTCGCACATCGCTTCTTCGCAGTCCGCGTCGCTGATGCACCCGCTGGCTTCGTCGTCGTCGCCCCGCCCGTACCTCGGCGACGCTCCGAACGACGACCAGGAAATGGAAGCCCTGCGAACCACCGCGCGAGACGAAGACGACGGCATCCTGCAGTAGTGCTTCGTCATGTGCTGCTTTGAGAGTTATCTGCGTTCAAAGAGTGCAAACATTCCAAATATGATGGGTTCAGCCTTCATACGTCCAGGCATATGTAGGCCTTTTTCGTACGCAAATTGACTGGCCTATTGATTGGGCTTGCCACCAGCAGTGCTGTTCAAATGAGGTAGCGGAATAAAGGCTCCCCAGACTGACGGCATAAAGTCGCATTCCAAGGGCTTACAATAGTCGGTCAAGGCTAGTTCGGCAGAGAGCTGGAGCTGCATATCAGCAGTTCGTAAACAGCAGCTAATTCCCTGCCCGAACACTTTAGGAACACCTTGAAGCAGCAAGAGCACAGTGTACTGCGGCGCAGGGGGAGTGTATTCGCGAGGCTGAAACTTTGCTTTGGAGTCGGTCTCGGCTTTCCGCTGCAGTTTCTCGACCTGTTTTTCATGTCGTTCAAGTACGTGGCGTCATATGCCGCAGTCTGGGTCATGAGTTAGCAGGCTCAAAAAGGCTTGCCCATGCCCCCAACGAGCCCGCGGGGCAGTCTCGATAGTTGAGCACTTCATCCCGGAGAAGGCCCCTGGTGGGCAGGCGGGAAGGAGAGCAGGGTCGAGGCGTGCGCGCGGGCGAACAGAATGGTGGCCTTGGGCCCGGGCGCTGACGTGGGTGCACCAGGCAGCCTTCTTCCTTTGCCTTTGCTCCCAGCGGTGTGCTGCCCGTTCTGCTGGCACATCGACCCCGACCCCTCCTCTGCGCAGGCGGCGCGGGCCCTGCAGAAGGAGGCCAACCTCGACGGAGAGTTCGTGCCGCCGCCGCGCCGTGCGGTGCAGTCCGCGGTACGCCTGTCTTCGTCGCACATCGCTTCTTCGCAGTCCGCGTCGCTGCTGCACCCGCTGGCTTCGTCGTCGTCGTCCCGCTCGTAACTCGACGACTAGGAAATGGAAGCCCCGCGAACCACCGCGCGAGACGAAGACGACGGCATCCTGCAGTAGTGCTTCGTCGTGTGCTGCTCTGAGAGTTGCTTTGGAGTCGGTCTCGGCTTTCCGCTGCAGCTCCTCGACCTGCTTCAGCTGTTGATGCCTTGTCTTGCACTCCTTTGATAGCTTTGCCGCTAGTCTCAGGGTCTGCCTTGACCTTCTGCTGTGCATCGTCTGCTTGCTTCTTGTCGCAGCTGCAGCATCCTGCGCGGTTGTAAGTGCTCTCGTTGTCGTGTTCCGTGTCCGCTTCCTCTGGGGGAAACAGGCATCATCCTTCTGTGAACTCTGCCTTCGATTTCACGAGTGGACACTTTCCTGCCGAAACGCTTCACCAGCTTTGCCTGCCACCATTTTCGCACTTGACCATGGTGACGATGTACGAAATCATGGACATTGGTTCCGCTAAACCGCATACCCTAATAGTAACACGAAAAGCCTCGGTCAAAAACTCATTTTTACACGCAAGAAGAGTGGCAGATAGAGCTGTGTGTGCAGGCTAAAAACGCGAACTTTCACTCTAAAAAGACGTAGGCAGCGTGTTTGATGGTTGATCAGAATTCCTTACCTGGAAGTGGGAAAACGATCAACCGGCACGCACAAACAATACGAAGTGCCTGTCTTTTTCGCACAAGTGGGGAAGGACAGCGACGCTCGTTCAAACGGTCAACTGCGACGCAAAACTCCCGACACTTCTACATCCGCCAAGTCCGATCGCGGCGGCATCAAAGCCAGATGTTGTTTGAGCCCACCATCCGCCGTGTCTGTTAAACCGTACGGGTGACGTCAACCGACTGCATTGCGTGTGTACACGGATGTACGAAGAGGCGCTGGTCCAACCTAGGCCCGAGACCGAACTTGCTCTGCCTTCCTTTCCCCCCAAGCCGCTGATTAGTGCGTGTCGTGAACCAACGTGCGAGGTGAGTCGTCTTCAATTTCTGTGTTTCGGTTTGTTCCGTGCTCTGGATATATATTTTTGTTCTTCCGCCCCCCCCCCCCTCTTTTTTGGGTTAGCCAGCTGCTTTGGGTCAAATACACAGAGGCCTCCCTATTGTGGAACACATCCAATGACTCCCCAAACGCAGCAAGAGCTTCTGGGTTCTTTCGCCAGAGTGCCCTAAAGCTCTCTTGCAGCCGAAACTTCAAAAACGCTTGAAAGGTGAGACGAGTTGGCTCTGGTCAAAGGACACAACCACAAACGCACGCAGAACCCGAATCACTTAAAGTCTATTGTTGTTGTACCCGCAGGTGCGGCTGTTGACGCACTTGTTCACTTCGGCGGCACTCACCTCTTGCGGTAGTACGCTGCCAACTAGTAATTCGTCATACCAACAGCATTTCCACTACAAAACAAAGACCTATTTTGCAGCTGTATTGATTCCTCCCTTGCCCCCGTCGATAATAAACACCAGGCGGGACCTTCGAGTAATTGTTCTAGTCAGGGTCAGATGCAAACCTTTTGCGACCGGGAGGTGGTACCGTCACGTGTAGCACCTCGGACTCCCACTCCGGATTGCGGGAGTGGTTTTGCGGTCGTTGGTGCGGTCGGCCTCACTCCCTCAATGCGGGAGTGGCACAGCCGCCACTGCGGTCGATCCCCGGTCAGAAGAGGTGCGAGTCTGGGCACAAAAGGGGCGGATTAGTAAGGCTCCTGTGTGCTCCGTCGGTTGAGCGAGACACGAAGGGGATTTCTTTGTTGTGCTTTATTTTCTTTCTGAACATGATCTGTTGGAGAACTCCACTGTCGAGCTGGGATCACCCCCTCCCGAAGCACGGTAGTGCTACAGTGCAACAGTACACCCCGGACTTCAGCAGCCATATACTAAGTCAATGCGGGAGTGAAAAATGCGGGAGTGGCCACTCCCGCATTGCGGGAGTGCCACTCCCGCATTGAGGGGGTTCCACTCCCTCATTGAGGGGGTCCCACTCCCGCATTGCGATCTAACCAGCCGTAACCCACCGTGACTAGCAGCCACTTTTTGGTGCAAAATGCGCGGGCACGCCGGGCGTACCATTCGAGTGCTGCCAAGGCCCGCGCAAACGTTTTGCGTCGGCAGCTGGTATCACGAAGCCAGCTCGAGCTACATAGCTCAGGCCCAGGCCCAGGCATCGCCCATTGCATCACTTTTCGCAACCGCGTCGGTCTACCTCCCTTCCTCAAAAAGCATTTCCTAGCAGCAACAACAGTTCTTCTGTTTGGGCACACGAAGGTTATCCGGTATTCGAAGCTTCAAAGCCAAAGGGTTCGCGTCTTCCTACGCGTGTGACAAGCCTACTCACGCCAACGACTTCACGGCATGGACTACGAAATCATGGGCACGCCTGGCTTTGTGATACACGATGCAGCCAACTATGAGCCGATCGCTTGACCAATCACCCATGTAAATGGGAGCTGGTGTAGACCGATGGGCGACTGCAGAAACGAGGACTGCCGGCCACGCGCAAACTGCGAAACGAACCGAATCGGTGAGCCATCCCAGGATGTGCCCCCGGCCTCTGTTCATGTGGACTCTCGCCACCCGAGTGTACCGTTGCGAGGTTACGTTACCGAGTTCGTCCGGCTCAGTCGATCTTCTGCCCATGGTGTTGCAAGGCGGCGATGTCCAAACACAACAAGCAACATTCAATCCAGCCTTGAGGTCCAGTACGTAGTAGTAGCGCCGAACCGAAAAGTCACCAGGTAACTGTCTGCTGGTAGCCACCAAAAAATAACAGAAGAAGGGCACTCCGGCCTCACCCAAACTGTGAAACCCAACCCGAAGCGGAGAAAACCATCCCGGAAGGCTGCCGCCCCCCCCGCTTCATGTTTATGTGGTCTCTCGCTACCCGTGAAGGCTACCACTCCAACATTCAGTCGAGATCCACACCTATTCACTCTCAGATGCCGACAGTAAACTAAATCGGTTGGTGATGAAGCTGTCGCGGTCTACCTGGCTGGGAAGTGCGTTGGGTTGTCTCCTACGTGAATGCTGAAAGCTTTTCGTCGATTCCGCGCCGCAACATTCCCGTCTGTTGTCTGTTCTATGTTCTCGTGGAGTGCTGTTTTTTTTCTTCTCTTCTCAAACTTATTGCTACCAGCTTCCTTGCCTTTTCGTTCAAACTACAAAGACGATGCTGTTTCAATGCCTTCTCGTTCGCTGCCCGAATAGAGCGCCAACGTCCTGGAACGCGCGGGATGCTTTCTGCACTGGCGTCTGAAACATTTACCTGCAATACACGAGTCATCGCTTCCAGACACATCAGAGGGATTAGGACGATCGCCTGCTTTGAGGGGAGCTAGAGAAACGCACACAACCCCAAAGCTGATGCAACAGGGAGATCAAGCAGTTGGCGGAAGGTCCTTCGATCTTCAAACTTGCAAAAACACGCTTCAGCCGAAGGGGAAAAAAAAGTTACTAGAATGGCGGGGAATGTGCTGAGACAGAGATTTATAGCGCGGGGGCTCATAGGCCACGTCTTCGGAGCCTGGGGTACGGTGTTCTAGACGAAGCCCGAGCTCCTGTTGTTCGCCCGCCAGCTTCAGAAGGGTGTGGAATGGGACGCTGCTGTGCGTGAGCTGACGCGAAGCAAGGACACCTCAGCTGCACTCCTGGTGTTGAAAGGCCTCATAGTCCTTGAGATGGATGGTAGTGCGAAAGGGCGGCTCGCGGACTACTGCTCGGAAAACATGAAGCGACGCATCGAGAAGGGACTGACCTCGCTGCAGTCTTTCCTGTGGCTGTCTGCTTTCAGCGGCTGGTCAGGAAAGGCGCTGAATGACTGCGGGGGGTCGGTAAGGGACGCCTGGGGGTCGACCCTCGCTGAGCTGTCAAGCACGGACGAAGAAGGCGAGAAGGCTGGCCGCACGGTTTGGAAAATGGTCGGCAATCAATCGCTGGACCTTTTCCTGCGCAAAGGGACCCAGCCGCGTGGGCTGGCGATCAAGCTGCCTGCGCCCGCGGGGCTGGCTCCGGTTTCGACCGCGATCGCCCAAATAACGCCGCTCGCGGCTTTGGGGGCACTCTTGTGCCGTGGGAAGCGGCGGCGGCCGAGTCGGTTGTGCAGTGGGAGAAGAAGCCAGCTTTTTGTGTCTAAGAAATGCAATTTGTCAAGAACAAAAAAAGATCGATGGCAGCGTACTATCCTCACTCCCGTGAGATGAACAAAACATCCCGTGGTGGGAAGGGGATCAGGAGAACGAGAAAGGGACAGTCCTCGAGAGGTGATGGAAAGCGCGCGGTTGCTGCTCAATGCGGCACACTTTTACAACCTCGAGACAGCACCTCGCTTCGTTCGACGACCTGATCTCTCGGTGATCGAAAAGAGTAAATTGACACATGCTGCTGCCTTGGCGCGGGCACGGGACGCCAAGGCTGAAAAAGCTGCTGAGAAAAGAACGGCAGAAGCTGTCAATTCCAGAGTACTCAAGAGGAAGCGCAGCGAAGACGATTTTGAGGAGATATGAAGGCTCCAAATGCCTCTCTTGCGGAAGGGGATGCGGCCGATGGGCCGGGCGCTTCAAATAAAAGCGCTAAGGCAACAGCGGCCCATTCCGTCGGCTGCTCCAGCTGGCACGATGTGCGCGACCTTGGCGTAATTATTTAGGTGCCAATAGACTTTCCCCACTTCTACATTGTAGTTTATTCATAAAAAAAACTTTAACTCTAAAAACCGACTACAAATAAAAAGGTGTCACGGGAGAAGCCGGCAGCCGCTGCTTAACTTGGAGTGAACAGAGAACGGGCAGGCGTCGATGCTAGAACTCGCGGACTTTGAGCTTTTTTCTCGGGCTTCAGAATACCGCTGGGTGAATGATCACCGAAAGGCGTGGCTACGCCAAGCAACACACGGGAAGTCAACGCGAATGCTTCCTCCAGCAGCATGCTCATACTGACCGGGTCGGCTCTGCTTGGGGCGGTTCTGTCTTGAGTTCGGGGAGTACGAGATGAAGGCTGTGCTGTCGTTGTTTGCTCCGATCCTTACGGTAATCAGACAACCACAGGGCGAAAATCGCCGCGAAACCTGAGAGTTCCAAGATCAAGGGGTGCCGGCATGTGCTGAAGTAACGGGGATAACAAACACAGACTCTTCCCCCAATACAAACCGGGCCCACAAACCCAAACACTCCTAGGAGGACCACACCAAGTGTGCACCCGAATCCGGTGCTTTTGCGGGTCGCCCTCCAACGTATTGCAAAGGCCAAGAGATGCCGACAGCAGGAGTTGATTGGATGATTCAGGATGGAGGAGAATCCCCATCCTGAAAAAGAAGCACGTGAAAACAAGTGGGAAATCAACCCAGAATTTCCAAAAGTCCTCCATTTCTCTCTCTTCCTCGGCGGCCGCAATGGGACACGCCAGTCAGCAAGCCAGCCAGCAAGCCACCCAAGCCGGAACGACGCACCGCTTCTCTCATCCAACGCAGAGCGTTGCCTGCGGCTACTGACCGAGCTGGAACGGGGACACGAACCCCGCGCCGCCTTGATAGCAGGTCACCCCAGCGAGAGAGAGCGAGCCTCGCATGCAAGGAAGCGAAAGTTCGAACGAATTGAATTCTCGACGATACGCAGTTATGCCCGCCCATCACACAGGTTTAATACCCCAATCCCCCTCTTTCGCACCCGACCCCCCCGCCGCTCTTGAGCAAGAGGAAAACAGAAGAGTCAAGTTCAGAATGAGGAGCTCTAACGCGCTACACGAAGCGGTGGTGAACAACCACCTGGACGTCGTCCAGTACCTTCTAGCGAGTGGCGCGAACCCGAACGCGGTGGACAAGCTATACCATACGACGCCCCTGGCCCTTGCGAAATCCCCGCAAGCTATTGACCTGCTTCTCTCATACAACGCCGACGTTACGTGTGTAAACTTTAGTGGCTCGACCGCTTTGCACGAAATCACGAAAGCTGTTGGGCACGGGTCACGCGCCCTGCGTGCAGAGTACGGCAGGGTCGTAGATCTCTTTGTCTCCCGCGGCGCTGACGTGAACGCAATGTGCAACAGCAGGCTTACGCCCTATGTCATCGCCTGGATGCTAGGCAGTAAGCGGGCGGGTCTAGAGCTGCAGAGGCACGGTGCCAAGTGCCCCGAAGGCTATGATATCCCACAGCTCGACGAGAGCATGTCGTGCGACTCCGACACCGAAGATGACAGCATGTCGTCAGACCCTGATTCGATGGAGAGCTGATCGTCGCGTTCTCGTCGAAGTGATACGCGTCAGCACCCACCACGGCGAGCTGCGTTGCATTGTACAGGTCGTGGGCTTTGTTTATCATCGATACTGCCACACAATGATGCGTCAGCACGCACAAGGCCGAGAGTTCTGTATGATGCAGGGCTGCACTTGCACTCGATTCCTCAAACAGAAAGCAAGGAAAGGAAAGTAGGGTTAGTGGATTATCCCACTCGTTATTTTTCTCACCCCCCTCCTCCAAAAACAAACGAAAGTTCCAACGATGCGGATTTCATGTGTGTTACACACAAAGTAGTACGACAATGAGAAGAAAACAGAAAACAATCGAGTACAAGCCGAAGCGGGGTTTCTCTTTGTTGTTCTGGGCGCGCCAGGGATCTTCCTTGCACGGGGCTTCGATGCACGGCCTGGTCGGTGTGGTTGTCGACTTCTGGCCTGGCGCACCAATCTTCTCATTTTCATTTTCAACACAACTACCATTTTCTCTTTCCCCTTCCCGTTTTAGTTATTATTTCGTCTTCTTGCCCTCGTGCATTCCGCACGGTGTGCCACCTTCTGTTGCAATATGTCTATTCGAGTGAATCTTTCGCTGCGCAACAGCATGGTGGCATTCTTTTCTTAAAAGTATGCAAATACTGCAGGGATTAGTTGACTAAACATAGAATGCAAGCCAATCGGTCGTCGCATTCGCTTCGGCCGGGCTTGAGGAGACTGCCAGTTGCGATAGATCAAAGGAGGTAAATGTGCTGTAGCCCACACGAAATACAGGTAAATCTGGGTTTAGTGGCGGGCGTAAGCGTTCAACGAAAAAAGACCCGCTTTGTAGTTGTATTGTTTTCTCCCCCTCTAGCCTCCTTCGAAATGAGCACAAGGCAGTCCCTCGAGTATTTTGTTTATCTGTGTATTTTGCCTATTCTCGTTGTGCGTTCGTAGTATCAGCAAAAGCCAACCGCGACTAACGATTATTGAACAAGTTGCTTGCATTCTATGACTGAACTAGCGTTGGTAAGTTCTTCCACCTTTTTCTTTTCTGCTCCCACCGCCTGCTAGAGCTGGCTTAGACAGTAGTTCTGTCGCAGGGGAAGCGGAGATGGCATGTCGTCAGCGCCTACCCTCCCTCCCTTGCGGACGGCCGACCCACCAGGGCGCGAAACCGGCAGTCAGGACTTCAAACCACTGCTATCGCGGAAAGTCTATTGTGTTTTAGTTTAGTATTCCTCACTCTCCCACACCTCCCTCCGTTTCCCCGCCCCCACCCCGTTCAGTTCCGTGTCTGTCGACGAAAAATGAGTATGAAAAAGGTAAGGAAGACGCGATATCGCTGGAAAAAAAGGTATTTGTTTCCTCCAGCTGCAGCTGTCAAGCCTAAAACAGCTGTACTCGCGCGTGTACACCGGTTGATCTTCTCCCATTGAAGTGATCTTTTCTCTCGTTTTTTTTCCAAAAGAAATTCTTTTCCTTTTTTTTCCTCGAGAATCTGAAGTCTTTCTTGGGATTCTTGGCGGGGTATCGTACTTGGACCTATCCGAAAAAAAAGAGTGTACCTACACCAATGTAGAAGTGTGTAAGCCGGTCCACCCCCTCCTGATAGACTGTGTTAGCCAGAAGAATGCAGCTTCTGGCAATTCTATGCAGCTCCAGGGGATAGGGATGGACCTGATAGACCGTGGGGTGGACCTCGATTCGCTACAATGAACAGCGGCAGGCAATTCGACGCAGTTCCAGGAGATAGGGATGGACCGGCTTAGTGTGATAGAGGGCACCTGACAGAGATCACTACAAGCCTTCATACTGCCCCTTTGTTCCCAGAATCAGAACCAACAAAAGCGAAGTCTAACTCTAAAAGAGCCTCGGCTACTGAAAACTCGAGACACTTTCAAAAACAGCCGTGAGCTTGTTTCAATTGACCCGCCTGCGACTTTCCCAGGCGCTGCGCAGAAGCGAACACCCAGGAACACATTTGGAGACATTCAGTTAACTGCCTAGAGTTTCATACCAGTTTTCGCTCTGAACAAAAAATGCAGTGGAGGGGCGAGCAAGTTCTCCGCCTTGTCCCGCGCATTTCTTTTTGACGGGTTCAAGGTTCAAGTATGGTCTGCCGTTCTTTTTCTTAATTACATTGGTACCGAAGGAAACATTTCCGGAGCAACGGTTGCATGAAAAGGAAAAGAAAACCAACGAAAATAGTGCTGACACAAGAAACCCTTTCCCCGGAGAGGTTTAAACCCTGAACACGAGAAGAACAATAATCTTCGCTGTTGTTGTTTATCAGTGCACACCCGCAACTCCGGAAATGTTGGCAGGACAACACTGTAGGGGCAGGATTGCCATCTGAACTATTGGCGGGGGGAAAATGCCGCAAGTCTTGCAATGAAAGGAGTTTCACGCGAAAGACAACACAGCGACGAGGCAGCACTTTTTTGCCGTCAAACGTTGTCTGTCCACTTGCTCCTCTTTCACTCTTCGTGATTGTGTGTTAGAGCTCGTTCGCCTGCGTTGGATCGCTTGATCATTACTTATTTTTTGTAGAAGACGCTAGTTTTAGAAGATCGATATAGCCGACTAATAACATACCGTGGTACAGGACTTCACTCTTCCTCACACAACCGCTGTTGCTTGTGTCATGAGTCGTCGCACACTCGGCATCTTTCATGGGCACCGTCCCGCTGTCGAGATGAACCTTTACCCTTTGTGGGTCTGCTGAGCTTGGACACAGTCCTGCTTACCAGATATTATGACTTATCCCATATCGCACACACACACTCTCTTTCTTGCTGCTCGCCCGTCATCCTGCCTATCTGCGTCGACGTAGTGACGCAAGTCACTGTTCCTTTCCTCGTCGTTGCCTCAGTTCCTTGTTTCCACATTTCCATTCTACATTTTTTGCCCTTTGCTTCGTTAGGGGGCGAGCCGACTGATAGCTTAGTAATCGAGTTTCTGCGTGTTTTACTGGCAGCAGCATCTTAGTGGGTTGCCCGAGGAGAGAGTTCTCGACGTATCAGCGATACGTGCTGCTTTGTCTACGTTTCATGTGTTTTGTTAGGGGGAGAGGCGGCTGGATCTTAACCACGCCTCTAATCCACGTGTTGCAATAGGGGACGAGATCCATCCGGAGACTCTGAACCCACAAAGTTCCACGCAAACATGTTTCTCTCTTGAACTGAAGATCCTGCAGGGAAGCTAACCTGCCTTGGACGTATTTCCGATTTGCGAACGCGCGTCTCTTCAGCTGTCTGGGGCTCAGACTCAACCGTTCACCCCGCACAGACACGCAGAACCGGTTCGAAAGTATTGAAGTCTCGCTTCCCCTCCCGTTCGTCATTTCGCCCTTTTTGTCAGCAGAGGGTGCGCTGGAACAAGAAGGGACGGTCGAACTCGATGTTGCTAGCCTCGCTTGTCTGCTTTCTGCTCTTTCGTCCCCCTCCTTTGTTTCTCCCCTGCTATTTTCTATCCTACCGCCGGCGATGCCTTGCAGATGCGAACGCAGTTTAAAGTAGAGCAAGCACGGTTAGCAGTCGACCACAATGTCGTGCAGCTTGCAGCTGCAGCTGCCTAAACTGTGCTGCATGTGCAGGTCTTACCAGTGTCATCCTGAGCCATGCGTCAACGTCGAATTTGAGAGCGTGAGCACCTCCAAAGAAAGGCCCTTCCCTCCAGCATCGATTACCGTATCGACGCCGGCGAGAGACTGCTTTGAGTGCCCTGATGGACGAGACTTGTCTTTTGTGTGCGCACTAAAGGGCCGTTTAAAGTACCGACCTTCTAATCCACAAATAACGCTAAAAACTTGGTGCGCGTGTCTTGTTAGTCCCGAGTGCGGCGGGAGAGGTTGGAACAGCAGCTGGCCCACATTGCTGTCCTGCCTGTAGACAGACTCTCAGGTTCCTCTGGAGAACCCGTGGGAAGAGGGATACACGTTGTACAACGTTTTTGCACCCCCCCCGGCTCTTCCTTCCGCTCGGCTTCTTACGATCATGAATCAGTCACAAATTGCCAGCCAGCCGATGATCGGAGATGGGGGAAGCTTTAATCACTCAAAGGGACCGTTCACGCGATGATGGGGATTGTCCCGGTGGACGAGCGCAGGCTCCATCGCAGCAAGGCGCCGGACTGTCACGGGTCTCGTGGCGGTACGCCGCAGCGACGAAGGACCTGACACTCGTGCATTCCGACTGGATTTGGGTCAGCGGCGAGCCTGGCGCGCTTTGCCGCGAGGCGTTGGCCGAGAGACGGATTGTCTGCGTCCTCAACTGCTGCGATAGGGTTAAGTGTCCTTTCGCGAAAAGAATGCCGGCGTACTACGTGGCGAGAGGTTTCAGGGATACGAAGCAGACTTTGCTTCGGGACCATGTAGCGCCGATGCACGACTTGCTCGATTGTTTCCACAAAAAGAGAGACGAATGGTGGGCAACTCCGCAAACAGCGACGCGGGGCGCGAACGGTTCCGAAGACGGTGTGCGGAATAGTCAAGAGACACAATCAAACAAGCCCGGTTCAGATACCCGCGTCGCTACCCAGTGCCCCGCTGTTCCTCCGGCAGTCCTGGTTCACTGCAGCACCGGCGCTTCGCGGTCCACGTCGACGGTGCTTTCGTGGCTCGTCACACGGGGCATCCTTGATTTCGACGATGCGTACGCGCAGTTGAAATGCAAGCGACCGCTCACACGACCCAATGCCTCCTTCATGCAACAGCTGCGGGAGCTGGAACGGCTCACGTGACTCACCACGCATATTTCCGCAGGCTTGCATCCACCTCGGCGGATACAGTTCCAGATGAAAGATCCATCTCCAGCAGTTCGAGCTTGGAGAACAGATCTGCCAGATCCACGCGCCGTCCTACTGGAAATATTCCCGAGGGCGAGAATCGCAAGCACGCAATTGCGCGACGCAGCAGAAAAGAGGACGTCCGGACGCGCGAGCAACAAAGAGTCAAGATGGGAACGAAAGCCAGGCGAACCGTCGGGCGCAACTGCGGCCCGTGACATTTTGCATGACGGCTGAGGAGGCTTCTGTTGTGTTGGAACGGTGACGAGTGGGTGTCGTTAGGACCAGGCGTTTCCTTGTCCTGTTTCCGCCGTGTCGTATTGCAGGACCCTGCTCGTGCACTGCCAGCTTCTACGGACCCCGTTTTTTCTCTTCATGCAGACGCCCTCGCTCGGAGTCTCCTCAGCTCATGTCCCTCAGCACACGACAGACAGCATATCTGCAGCAAAACGTGTCGACGAAAGGCGAAAAAGGCCGAACAACAAGCCGCGGCAAAGGAGCACGCGAGGACAAGGTAAAGACGGTGTACCTAAAAGCAAACGCTCACTCTAAGGAAGACGAGCGTCCAAGCTGGGGCTTTAGCGTCACCACCAGCTACTGCTCAATGATTTGGGATCACCAGGAGGGCCTTGTCGGGGGGATTTTGTGGTAGAGCCTGCCTTCCACCCTCCCTCTGATCAGTTCAAGGACATTGCGGCCAACTGCCTCTTTGATTCACTATTTCGGACGCAAAGACAACCTTTCCCAGTCGGCGCCGGGCAGCCAGGATGCGCGACTGGCCTGCTGCATAGCGGCAGTTCTTTTGTCCGGTCGGATGCAGTGTTGCATCAGACCAAAGATGCCCACGGGTCGGGCAAGAGCAAACTCGTTTCGGCTTCGCAACTATCGCCAAAAAACATTCAAAAGGAAATTAAGGGAGGACTGCTCCACGTCATGCGGTGACCCCCCTCCGCCAGGCCGATCGTTGAATTTCAGCGAAGGGGACAGACTTCTGCAGCGTTTTGGAGAAGTCGTGCGAGGATGGAACTGGACGACCGCAATCGAAGACGAGCGCAGCTGCGGTCCTGCGCGAATCAAGGCGAGGAGACCGTTGCGGTGGCTTTGGTCCCTCGGGAGGCATGGCAGCACATTGCGCGGCTGGGAGGCAAACACAGGCACAACATTCGGTGCGGCCCGCACGTCACGCTGGTCGATCCGTTGATCGCCGACTCGCTGCTGCCCTCGCTGGCGAGGGAGGCGGCTCGCGAGATAGCCGATGCAGGTGTGCGACCTTTCGAGGTAGTGCTCAGAGAGTTCGGCATGTTCACGCATGCAGGTGATCGAGCTACAGTCTGGCTCAGACCCGAAGTGGTGGACGCACCGGAGGATGCGTTGGCGTCGAGCCAAAAGCTCCTCCACGACCTCGTGCCTTTGTGCACTGCCAGCACGGTTGGGAAACCGTTCTGCCCCCATGTCACAGTCGCCCGTTTCGAAAGCACCGCAGACGCACGAAAAGCGATCCTCGCCTACCAGGCTACTTGGCGCCCCTTCTCCTTCGTCGTCGACGAGTTCGCGCTGCTCACCCGTCACCGCAACGACCCTTACACTGTCGCTGCGTTGATCCCGTTCCCGTCGTCAGCACCGCGCGCCCACGCTTTGTCTCCGTTCTGCTCGCTTGCCGATACCGAAGTGCAAGCCATGCTCAAGGCAGGGGGTTCAAAGTTCTCCACCCAGTCCGTTCTCCCCAAACGACCGTCTTGCGTGTCGTCGTCCGGCGATCACTTCGACCAGATACTGCGCACACTCCGTCTGTGCGGGTCATCCTCGTCGCTTGCGTCGCCTCCCCCCTCTGTCGTTTCGACGGAAGAAGTCCTCAACGCGGACGGCACTCCTCGTGACACCACGCTGTGGCTTTTCCGAGACGCGGCCGCTCTGTACCGCTACTGGCTCGCCGCCCTCGAGTCCCATTTCTCGTGCCACCCAGCAGACAGCGACGCGGCGCGTGTTGCCGGCGTCCAACACTTGCGGATGTGCCCGCTTGTCTTCTGCGCGTATCCCAACGCCTTCGGCGCGAATGACGTCACAGACCTCTTCGATCCCTTCTCCTTCAAGCCAGCGCCTTCCGGCAGCGAACAGGTTAAGAAGAAGAAGTCGAAATCCAGATTGCAGTAGCTGACCTCTTGCTTGCACAAAATTGTCACTTCGCACTGCGTCCTCGCACGTTGTCAACTGTCCGGCACAGTCGGGGGCGTGCTGTTCGGTCCCACAGTTTCGCTTTGGTGTCCCGAGCTGCTCCACCTAGCCCCAAAACGAGCCTCGCACCGACAGGCACGTCCGGCTCGCTTAGCCCCCAGCCTTCCATAGCATTTTATCAACGGCTGGTTCGTGCTGGCCCAAGAAAAGCACGTTGCGAGCACGCAGCCCGCGAAGCCATCCTGGTGTACGGTCAGAAAAACCGGCGCGTGAGCGCGCGCACCCACTTCAGACGACAACCGTTCTAACGGCGAGGCCCCTCCGGGGGGAAACACGAAGGGAGCGCCGTGCTGACCCCGCAGGAACAGCTTCCGGCATACCGGAATAGTTTGGGTGAGAATGCAACTGTTGCGAGAATCTGCATCGCCGGCATCGCGGTTATCTCTTCCGGAATCGAGCTTTGGGTGAATTTGAGGGACGGACCGGCTTAGATTTCGCTACACGGAAAGAGACACCAAGTCATCGTGTTTCGTACAGGGAGGCACTCTCCTGTAGCAGAACCACTTTCAGCACACACACACCTAAACAAATACCGCACAGCCCACAGACCGGAGCGTTGCGGCGAGTGAAGCTGACAATGAAGGGATCGCGGGGTGCTGTTCGAGGCACCACCCCCAGTTGAATACGGACCCCTACTCGCAACCCTGCGGGAGCATCAGCGGTTAATTGAAAGCGTGGACGCCTCTCGCACAGGAAGGCACCACGTAAAAACAGGTCTACAACGCACCCAGACATTTAGTAGTGGGCGATGCGTACAGCCGGAGAGGTACTACGAGGCGGCTGGGAGAAGGCAGAGTGAAGGGAAAGGGGGCAGAGAAGGGCAGCTGGCGCACGGCCAACAGCGAAGCGAACAGGGAATAAGAAAGCGAAGTGACGCGGCTCGCTGCTCCGTGTGCACAAGAAGGCGCCTTCCTCCCGGATACATGTTGCAGCCAGCAGCACGCGGGACACGAAGCGGGAGCCATTGTCAAACAAAGCTACAGTTCCGGACAGCGCGTGGTCATCACGGGCAGCAAGAAGGCGTCAGCTGTGACGTACGGCCTGGGCCACACTCCGCAACAGGGGTTACCTGTACATGAATTCTAACACACACCCAAACAGGTCGAAATACTTCTCCCAAAAAAAGTCGTTTTTTTGTGCCCCGGGAGCGGAGCCGCAAAACGCACAAACGTAGAAGAAAGCGCCAGCGCGGCATCCGACACACCCACAAACACACACACCCACACAAGATCAAAAGAAAACGAAAAGTATAGGTGTACAAAACGAAACACCAGGGAACCCAGGCAGCTTCGGAACCGGCAGAGAACCTGCCGAGAGAGGAGCAAACCCCTGGGGGTGACTGTGCTGACACCAGCTGTGTCGTCGGAGGGAAAGGTATCGTGTTAAGGGGAGCGCGATGAGTGACAACTCCGACTCTGCGGAGGAAGAGCTCCCGGCATGCTGGAAGGCGAACTTCGTGGCGACGGAGAACGCACGCGCAATCTTCGACAAGTTCGCGAAGCGGAGCGACAAGCTGTCGAAGCAAGGGTTCGACAAGTTGTGCCTCGCCGTCCAGGGCACGTCCGCCGCATCGAAATCGAGCAAAGACAGGCGCGCGGCCGCCTGGCTTGCCCACCGCAACCCGGACTGCGACACGGTCAAGTTCCCCGAATACCTCTCCGTCGTTACCGCCTGCTGCATCCCTCCAAAGCTTTTCATCGACCGATACCGTTCGGTCATGAACCCGTCGCCTGCGAAGCGCGAGACCCCGTGCTGCCCGTTCTGCGATGAATCCCTGCCCGATGACTTGTTCCTCGCACGGCCCGTCGAAGTCGTGGAGGATGACGATGAGTTGGAGCAGCGGCAGATCTTGAAGAAGCTCGCCGACGTGCAGCGGCGGCGGGCCTCGCACGAGGAGGACGCGCGGAAAATGGGCATCGTGCTCAACAAGCTCGACTTCAACCGCCTGGCCCCGCTGAACACGTCGCCCCGCCCGTTCTGGACAGCCGCCGGCGACCACTCGGCGCCTGGATCTGGCAGCTGCTCTCCTAGGTTCGACCCGCGGCTGTCGCGGCTGCCCGTCGATGAGAGGGACCGGGTGGCGGATGCCCTCGAAAAGCTGCTGTCTCTCGGGTTCACCGAGATCGGCGACCTGCGGGCGCTGCTGGCGCACGTCAAGCGGCTCGAGCCGCAGGCGTCGACGACGCCGCAGTCGCTCTCGGCGCGCGGATCCGCGGCCGAGAGCCTTGCCGACCAAGACGACCTGGTGCAGACCCTCCACCGCACCGCGACCGTCAACACCTCGCCGACCGTAGTCCGTCAACCGTCCGCCCCTTCGCCGCCGAAGCGCCGCACGACGTCTTCCACCCCACGAGGTGGCCCGTCGCACGGGTATTCGCCGTGCGTCCCGAGCCTGCCGCGCCGGAAGTCCGCGGCCGCCGTCTCGCCGACATCGCCGCGGGGTGCGCCGCAGGCCATGGCGCCCCGCCGGCGCTCGACCACAAACAGGACGAGCGCGGGGTCCGAGCTGCCGCGCATGCCCAGCTCAGGGACCCTGCGGACCCTCCGCAACACGGGCGCCAGCTACAACGACTTCACGGCGAACGTTCCGCCGGTATGTCGCCCTATTTCATCGCGGAGTTGACCATATTTCGACGGGGCACCTATACAGGTCAATTCCAGGGTCGACACGGGCCTACCCACTGATACCTTGGATCGTTATTTTTTTTTTGAAAGTATGCCAATATTGCAGGGAATAGTTGACTGGACCTCTTGAGTTTGTGCTAACCACGAATTGGGGAGTCGGGAGAACCTACAAAGCCAAAAGCAGGACCCCCCCGTTCGTGAGAAAAAGCGAAGAATACAAAAAGAAAAATCATACTACGGCTCATAGGTGACGAATTTTTGACCTCCGAGAGCGGCAATGGAAAGATACGCCACAACTCGTTCCTTTCCACATTTCTTGGTGCCCCCGGCGCACATCCCAAGCACCAGAGGAGGGTTTGCGGTACTAAAAATGGGTAATCGGCAGTATACTACGTGTCAGGATGCCAAAAGAGGGAGGGGTTTTTTTGCACCTTGTTTTTAGGGGAAGTACGATGCTGTGCACCACATTTTTTGTTGAACGCTTACGCCCGCCACTAAACCCAGATTTACCTGTGTTTCGTGTGGGCTACAGCACATTTACCTCCTTTGATCTATCGCAACTGGCAGTCTCCGCGAGCATTTCCTACAAAGCAGGTGCTTATACAAGAAAAGAAAAAGGCTAACTGCTCGCCCCTCCCGTGTTGAGTTTTCGGAGCAAAGTGCAAACACACCCTCCCCTCCTTCAGCCGCCTGACCCATTGCCGCTGCCGCTTGCCCTGCCAGCCGGCTTGCTGAAGAAGGAATCGTTGCAGCCCGCGCTGTTCCGTCGGACCGAAAAGCTGATCGAGTCCGTCAAGAGGAACGACGGAAAGGCGGTGAAGCAGTGGATCGAAGCCGGGAAGGGGGGCATCAACGTCCACGTCGACGACAGCACGACGCTCGCGCACATAGCTGTGATGTCACGGAATCGATCGTCATTTGAAATTCTGAAGATGGTATGCCCTTGTACCTTTTGCGACCGCGACCGACACCAACGAAGCAGCAGCGAGCCACAATGCGAGCCTACCCCTGTGGCACCGGCATTCCAAGTTCACACTGCTTGTGCGACCAAAACGTTGGGTCGTCGATCTAGCTCGACATCTATCTCCAAGCAACTATCGACGCGCAACCGATGCACCTGGACGAGCAATCGAAGGAGAAGCGAGGCACCAAACGCGCGCCTGAGCGCGACGATCAAGACGAGCTTAAGGGGCGAAAGCTTGGCACATCACGTGCGAAGAGATAACCGCGACGCCGGTGATGCAGATTATCGCCACAGATTCTTTGCATTCTAGCCCAAACTATCTCCGACGATCGCCAACCACCCCATTCGAGCTATCGCGTGATGCAAACGCGGGCGAGTCACAAATCCGAGGGTCCTCATCCTCTGCATCCTCTAGCCTTCTTGATCGCAGGATGAAAACAGATTCGAGGTGACATAGCACCACGGCGCCCTTTGAAAAAAGTGCACTAGCTCCAAGCCAGAAGCGGCGAGTTGGCTAAACTTCGTCCACCCCAGGCCTGACGAACAAGCGAAAGTAAAGAGAAGAAAAAGCCGTTCTTTCTGGTGTGGTCGGTGTAGCCAGGGGGAACTACGGGGGAACTACGGGGAACTGACCTTGGGGTGTCTTTTTTTTTTTGTAGTGGACTTTTTCAAACGCCACGCACCGGCGCCAAACCGGGAGCTTTGGAGTGAGCAAAACGGTCCTCTTGCTTGGGCTTTCCACAGAAGGGCCAAGCCTTTTGAAAAATGGAGCCGGGGGTGGTGCTTTCGTGGCGCCGTGACATGAAGGATTCGTTGGAAAGTAGACTCGAACGCTATCGTAGGACTCGCAGAAGTCGGTTGGCTCACGCTTGCAGGAGCCTACGTAAAGCTCGCTACCGGGCCCCTTTCAACGTTCCCCAGAGGACTGAAGGAAAAGCTCAGTTGCTAGGGCATGCAGTTTATCAAGAAGTAACTTCTTATCAGCTTCCCTTCCATGCAGACACAAGTTGGACTCAAGCACATCCTTTCGTCTATCACCGGACTCTTGATTGCGTGGTGCCATTACTACATACACTATCTGTGGGCTGTCCAAGATATCCTGCAGATCTTGATCAGGCCTCTGCCACCCGTCACGACTAACGCGATTGTTTTCAAGGACCAGTACAAGCACGCAATGGTCACCCGAAGCATGCCATTCAAGGCTAATGTTGTTGTGGGCAAACTGCTCTATGATCTCTGGAACAGAAGGATGCAGAGCCCGAAGAACCCAAGGCTTTGTCGTGTCCGAAGTCTTCCTCTCGCCAGCGAAAGAAGCAAACAAGCCAGCGCCTCTCCTTGCGCGCCATTCCGACACTCCAATCCCTCTTGGGTTTGGGCAAGAAGGTGATCCGCAATCACGTTCAGAAGCCCAGGTGGCGTTTGCATCAGCTCCTCTTTTCTGGGAGAAACCGGAAGCTCTCCGGTGCGTCGGAAAGGCCAGTCGACGGCTGTATGCAAGCGGGCGGAGGTCCTGGGACTGCGAAGGCGCGACTACCCCACAAGAAGGACTCACTGTCTCTGCCCCTGCGGCCATAGCCGTCTTATCCTCGGCCAAGCACCACTTTCTCCTCCTGCAACGCAACCTTGCCTTCAGCCAGCCATTATGACTGTCACTCTGGTTATCAACCTTACTCCTCGCTCGGGTTGCCGTCTTCGACCGCGACGGCCTCTGATATTTTGGGTTAGAATGCAAATAATCTGTGGCGATTAGCGGTGTCGCGGTTATCTCTTCGTACGTGATGTGTCATGCTTTTTTTGCCTCTCTAGCTCGACTTGATCGTCGCGCTCAGGCGCGCGTTTGGTGCCTCGCTTCTTCGATTGCTCGTCCGGTTCATCGGTTGCTGCACCGGCGCTTTCATACGCCGCACTTCACTTTCTGGTGCTCGTGGCACTCCCGCTCACTCCACTTTTCGTGTTCCGTAGCGTTGAACACCGCCCATCTCGCCGCACGCTCCGCCCTTCCACCTCCGTACGTAGGGAAAAGATCCATCCCCCACGCCTCGCCGCTGAACTCGTGCCGTCGTCAGCTGTGTCTCGAGCACTTCCATCGTCTCCGTACCACCACGGAAGATCGGCCTCATCTCGTACCCCCCGTGAGGCACGGCGGGGCTCCCACCGTTCTCAGCGACCCTATCTTCTCCAGTTTCCTGTCTGGCAGAAGCGGTCCGTCGCCGTTTCGCTCCAGCGCATCCCCGACGGGTTTTAAAAGTTTTGCGAGTACCCTCGCACACATGCTCAACGGTGTCCCGTCCGTCGTCGCTACGACACTGTCCGGAAGATCCAGTTCGGTGCACACTTCAAAGTCGACGGCGAGCTCCACCATCGAGACGTCACCCGCCACCGACCAGCACATCCCATCCAGCCAATACTGCAGCGCCCGGAACCACCTCTCTCCTCCGACCGCCGCGAAGGTCTCCGGTCTCGCTTTGAAACGGGGCCTCTGATAGAACATTTCCCGCTCTCCTTACCGCAGCTGATCCTGTCACTACCTGTCAAACCGTGACTCCCAGTCTGTCCTTCCTTCTCATCCTATTCCTTCCTCTTCGGGGCACGCATAGCACATGGCGCTCTGCGCAAGTTGGGGCCGTAATACTGCACCTTTGTAGCTCTTCCGCCCCCCCTTCGCCAGGGCCGACTGCAGAAAGTGGTCGCCACAAAGGAATTACCCATCGAAATTCACCGATTTTGGCCTGGACCAGGTGGCTTGTCTCCTGGGGTCTTTGATTTTGATCCGCTCGAATACCCCGAAACTGTCCTTATTTTGTGACGAAAAAGTGCAAAGTAGCTTAGAAACGCTCTCCAGGACCCAAAGCTGCATCCCTGAAGCGTTCGGCAAAAAAACAAGAAACGAAAAAAAAAAAGACACCCCCCCCCCATGTTGAACTACGGGGGAACTACGGGGAACTGGCCCACCGACCACACCACTTTCCATCAATTATTATTGCTGCATTGAAGCGGCCAGCCCTCTTTCGTATCTTCTGCGACACTCGTGTGCGGGAGCATTCTGTCCATCCAGCAGACTGCTGCCCACCGTGCGGCGCTGAAGCAGCTGCTTCAAGCCGAGCCCTCGTTTGGTGCGTGGTGTGAAAACCAAGAGCGGCCAGGCGGGATGAGTACTCACCACGAGGTGGGTGTGGGTCCACACCCACCTCCGGATGCTAGCGGTATAGGGCCACATATCACCACATCGCCGCCATGTAATTCATTGAAATCGTGCTCACAACTCGAACCGTCGTTTAATTGGTCATAACAGGAGGGACCGAGAGACGAGAAGCAACCCACGACACAGGTAGCCACACCGCAGAGTCTTGCAGCCTGGAACGAATACGGCGAGACGCCGTTACATGTGGCAGCTCGCTGCTGCTCACCGGACAAGGTATGCACTTCATCCCACGCAATATGCAGCAGGCAGTTTGCCCAACGAATACCCGGAAAAAGCCTGCAGATCCGCGGCTCGTTCCTCTGTTGTCGCCGGGTGCGGGGGATTGGTATCTAATTGGCAATCGCTACGGGAATCCGTGAGCTCATAGCCTAGATAGGGCCGGACGAAAAGCCCTCTCTGCCCGGTGTTCTGTGTCCGGAGAGCCACGAGGAGAGGAAACACTGAACATCCGCCACAGCAAGACTGCAACATGTGCTCAATGCATTCTTGCTCGGTGCAACAATGCAGCGTTGAAGTGCGTCTGCGAACGGGTACGGGTGCAAGAAACGGAAGGCAATGCTGCCGAGTGGGCACACTGGCTGAAAAGTGCATCGCGCACCTGTGAAAGAGAGCGAGCTGACTGTTGTCGTTATCGCATCACCACGAAAACAATAAAGCAAACCTACGCACAGTTCTTTCCAAGGCCACCAAACTGATCGTCTCTCGGGATCTACGGTAACACAAAAACCAAAGTACGCCAAAGAAACAACCCGCACTCACACAGCCCTTACTTGCTCTAAGAGCACCCATTTACTGGGGGGGGAGGTCGAATACAAGAGGTACCTCTTGAATTCGGCGTGCCGATCCTGCAGTTTTCCCGAATAAAAATAGAAAAAAGTACTGCAAACCCGGAACCCGCGGGACCCCCTTCTTCTTGGAAGACGCACGTAATTTGTGGTCCCCGGGTCTATTTTTCACGGTTCTCTTCATCGGAGCTCATCGCGATCAGAAAACCGTCAAAAAAAGGTCTGCTATGCGGACCAAGAAAAAAATCCAACCTTTTTCCAGATTTCCAAAATGCCTCTTCTATTCAAGGTACACCCTGTATTCGACCCCCCCTCGGTAACAAAGATCACACGGAGACCCTAAACCCCCGGAATCTCTGAACGTTTGTTTGTGCGTGCCGGGTGATCGTTTTCCCACTTGTATTTACCCTGTATATTCATGTAAGGAATTCTGATCAATCACCAAAACACGCTGCCTACGTCTTTTTAGCCTGCACGCATGATTGTTAGTACTATTATAATGACAGATCCGTGCGCTTTACGACCTGTCGGCAGGCATGAACGCGGTGGACGCCAGGGGAGACACGGCACTGCACGTGGCTTCGCGGGCGCTTGCGGGCGCGGCCACCGTGCAGGCTTTGCTTGAATGCGGGAGCAGCGCGGTGGAGATGAACGACAAGAAGCAGGGACCCGCGCACGTCGCCGCAACGCCGGAGGTCGTGGCTGTGCTGCTGGCTCACTTCAAGCAGGTCGGCGGCTTAGTCCCGTCGTTCATCACGGCGCGGGACGAGGAAGGCAACACGCCGCTGCACGACTTGGTCACGAACGGCATCTTCGAATCCTGCGCCGAACACCCTGTGCTCCAGCAGTTGTGCGAAGCCGCAGACGTCAACGCACAGAATTACATGGCGGACACCCCGCTGCACGCCGCCTTGGAGCGAAGCGATCTCGACGTCGCCGAGACCTTGACGCTCCTAGGCGCCGACGTGCACACGCAGAACGCGAAGCTTCTCGACCCGATGACGATCGCGAAGCGCCACTGGCAGCAGGAGGCCGGCTGCCGGGCGCAGCTTCCCTGGTCCGGGCTTCTCGCTGCATGGGGCATGTCGGTGGTGGGCATGAGCGGGTCGAAAGGTTCGGCTTGGCACGTCAAAGAATCCTTCGGTTGGGTGGTTCCGGAAGGCGGCGACGACACGCAGAATTTGCTCGGCCAGCTCCACGGGCAGCTTGCCCGATCCGCCGACAAAAAGGTGCAGTACCCGGACGAGGAAGGGTCGCTGTACTCGAAGCGGATCCTGTCGCTCTTCCACCCCGAAAAAGCGTCGTGGGCGGTCCTCACCGCGACGGTCCCGAAGACGCTCGCCCCTTGCAGCCGCATCCGCATCGCGTGCCAGCTGCAGTCAGCCGAGACCGTGGAATTCAACATCCGCCTGCTCCCCGTGGTTTCGTGAGCTCTGCGAAACAGCAGACACAATAATAATGTAGCTAGTAGGAACCGGATGCGCGTCCCCCCTCCTCCTTCCTGTTCAAAGGGGGTGCTTTCACCTCAAAACATTCCCTTCGGGTGGGTGGTTCCGGAAGGCGGGGACGGCACCACGGCAGCTTACCCGATCCGCCGACAAAAAGGTGCAGTACCCGGACGAGGAAGGGTCGCTGTACTCTGTCGCTCTTCCGCCCCGAAAAACCGTCGGGCGGTCCTCACCGCGACGGTCCCGAAGACGCTCGCCCCTTGCAGCCGCATCCGCATCGCGTGCCAGCTGCAGCCGAGACCGTGGACTTCAACATCCGCCTGCTCCCCGTGGTTTCGTGAGCTCTACGAAACAGCAGACACAATAATAGTGGGGCGACCGGATACTCCTCGGAGAGATGGTCCCTGCACTCTAACTCGTCTCTCTCTCTCTCTCTCTAATAGTGTAGCTAGTAGGAACCGGATGCGCTTCTTCTTATTCAAAGGGGGTGCTTTCACCTCAAAACATTCCCTTCGGGTGAGTGGTTCCGGAAGGCGGGGGACGACATGCAGAACCTGCTCGGCCAGCTCCACGGGCAGCTTACCCGATCCGCCGACAAAAAGGTGCAGTACCCGGACGAGGAAGGGTCGCTGTACTCTGTCGCTCTTCCACCCCGAAAAAGCGTCGTGGGCGGTCCTCACCGCGACGGTCCCAAAGACGCTCGCCCTTGCAGCCGCATCCGCATCGCGTGCCAGCTGCCGAGACCGTGGGCTTCAACATCGACCTGCTCCCCGTGGTTTCGTGACCTCTAACGAAACAGCAGGCACAACTGATATGGCCGATAAGTCCGTCATAACAGGTGTCAAGAACGGAGCTCACCTTTGGCGGTCTTACAAGCGGCGCCGGCACGTTTGCCTCGGCCGGAGTGCAAGGAACGGTCTATCAAAGAGGATGATCCGGCTTACCCCCCTTACGTCTCCGTGGCCTACCTAATCGAAACACGGTGAAGATGGGACCAGTGAAAGAAACAGAGGAGAAGACGAACTAGCAGGTACCAGCCATACCCAAGGAAAGAACACCAACCTGCCTCGATTGTCGACCGTGGCCACAAAACGCGGATCCTTAAAACTCGAAACAGTCTAGAAACCGCACGAATCGCTGCGCTCGTTGCCCAAACACGCAAAAAAAGCCTGCTTTGCCGTTCCTGGTTGCTTGGCTGAGACCATACCGTATCAAGTCTAGCTCGGAGACCCACCCCGCAAAATTCGCCGACCATCAACTTATTGCGCTTGGACAGACTTACGACCCCCCCTCCCAAACAAAAAAAAAAAAAAAAGCGTTACAAACAAACAAATGGAAAGACACGCAACAATGTGTACGCGCATACGGGATCATAGGAAACACAAGAACGCACCCAGTATAGCCGAGAAACCGATCTGGCTTAAACTAGCGATTTCAGCTCGAACTCCAAATTTCAAGCTCCAGCCTTGGGGCCCTAAAAAGTAGGGAGAAAGAACAAGGAACATTTCCGGAGTTGGGACTTGCATTGATAAACGAAGTAACGGACGATCGGCATCAACTGACCAAAGGTGATAAAAATGATGATGAAGCAAAAGTTTCTTGTTCGTCGCGTGTACAGGGTATAAACCTCTCTGAGTGGTTTCCTGCATTAACACTTTTTTGTTGGCTTCGTTTTCTCTCTCATGTGCAACCGTAGTTCCGGAAATGTTCCTGTCATTACAGATGTACTATGCGTTCTCCAATGTCTCAACTGCCCGAGCTTTTCGCCGGACTCACTTTGTTATTCTTTGTCGCATTGGCGGCAGAGTCATGTGTTACAGTTGCGGAACTGACAGCTGGCGCGGCGCCACCGAGCCATCGGATCGACCCGTGTCTGATGCAGCTGTTGTATGGGTGAGCGCAAACGTACGCTCATCTTGGTTGGCGCGCGCATTTTTTGCGAAGGTTGCTGCTGCGGCGTCGGTGTGACGGCCGTGTGAGGCACACACGTGTGGGTCACACCGAAGCAAGGGGGGTTTAAGAAAATCGTTCTATAATCAATGCTGCCCATGAGAGAAGTCGCAATCGACAAGCGAACTTTAACTCTCAAATGAGAAAAAAACAACTTTTCAAACATTTCGGCCGGGTTGAGAGAGTCTGCTACAAGAACTGCCTTCAGGTGGGCTAGTTCGACACTTGCGGTAACGGGAGTTTCTGGTGAAAACTTTTTTGTGCCTGCAAGACCAGTGTCACGGAGGCTAGAGGGTCCGCAAGACCCACAAGTGGGGTCTACAACAAAGTGGCGAAGCAGCAACACGCCCACGTAGGTCACATACCTGGATTACAGGTCATTAAAAAAACCCTCGCTCAACGTGAAAAAAAAAATCTTTCCGGCCATGCTACAGACTTTTTAACCATGATTTTCCCGAATTTCGGGGATCAGAATAATCCCTGGCCCTTTGAGAAAAAAAACGAAAACCCTCCCCCGGAAGCAATACGTGTCCCCTCCTGCTGCTTCGACGGCTGCTACGTCGTAGGGGCCGTGATCGCCATTTCCCTTTCAGGAGATCCAGTACGTAAGCACCAGCTCCCTCTCACCCCCCCTTCTTTTTGCGAACACGAGCACATCGAGTAAAGGCCTACAATGCTTTGGCTGCGTGTTTACGGCGTGGTTTGTTCCCCAAGCCAACGTGCGGCGTAAGTGAGACTGGGTGCTTGCGCTGGACAGAAGCCCGTAGTGACGGTTGGCAGAGCGGACGGGGTTGTGACACACGTACTAACCCCGAGTCAAGCTTTGCGTGCTGCCGGTCGACGGTAGCGTGCCCTTTGCCCCTGGTGCGAATATCTTCTTTTCTCGACTTAATGGTCCAGTCGTGGGTGTGAGCAGGGCACGCACCACACAACCACTACACTTTACGTACGTATCTTCCAAGAGCGCGAGCACCGGAAGCAGGGAAGCGACAGGGTAGAAACAACACATCTTACCTTAACGAGGACACAGGACTCGTCAAAAACAGCAAAAATTGAAACGAAAGGTGCTTGTGTCCCATAAGGCAACCTGATGCCCAGAGTTTGCGTGTAGGATTCCGCGTTTTGGTGGTAGACGCAGATAGAAGTTGGCGGCACTCTGGCTTTTTGATTAGCCGTTTGGGTAGTCCTGGCGGCTAAAATCACCATGGGCACATTGGCGATAATATTTAACAGAGAAACAAAGCTCTGGGAGTGCCGCCCTGCTGCTTCCTGCGCTCCCGATTCTCTCGCAGCACCCTCCCACCTTGAGTGCGTGGAGGAGTATCTTATTCCCCCAGCATGCTCTAAGGCACAGCACGTTCTGCCGGTAAGAGCACGGTACCACTCTCTACGGTTTGGATCCTCGACGAGGACAGCCCTCCGCAGATGAAAATACAGGCACAATGTGACATGGATTATACAGGAGTTACAATCCGGTAAGGTCTGTGGTAAAAATATTCCGTTCGGTGCCGGAAGGTTTTTCACCGAATGGCCGTCAATGGGAAGAAGTCCCTACAGCTGCAAAAAATGAACAAAGTTCCCCTTTGTGCGCGTTTGTGTGCACGACCCGCTTGTTATGGAAATCGTAAGCGATTGGCATGTTACGTTGTTGATGCCGTGTGACATAGCATATGTGAGCCGGCCCACCCCCGACTGATAGGCTGAGATGGATTATATTCGTTGAGGTCAGAGTGCAGAATAGCTGTAGCGATGGTCTGTTATCCACTAGGTGACCCGTACCGTGGTTCAGGCGTTTGCTCTCATTTGAATCATCGCCTGTGATAGCCTACGATAGTTGAGGTTTGTTTGGGTTAGAATGCATAGAATCTTTGGCGATAATCTGCATCGCCGACGGCGCGGTTATCTCTTCGCACGTGATGTGGCATGCTTTCGCCTCTTAAGCTCGTCTTGATCGTCGCGCTCAGGCGCGCGTTTGGTGCCTCGCTTCTCCTTCGATTGCTCGTGCATCGGTTGCGCGTCGATAGTTGCTTCCTTGGGCGGCGAGGTTAGAATATCTGTAGCGATGGCCTGCATTAGCCACTGGATGACTACCTCTTCGATCGTACCGTGTCGTGCTTCTACCCTACGATCCTGTGATAGGCAGAAGTAGGCAGTTCGATGCACTTCCAGGGGATAGGGTGGACTGGCTCAATATGATCGCATTTTTGTTAGCTGGTATCATGTTATGTCTTTCCACGTGTTATACCACGTGATATAGCAGTCAATATACGATTCTGCGTACGAAGAAAAACACCCCACCGCGTCGGGTGTGTCGTGTTTGATCCAAAACCCGTTCGTCTCATCGTTCAGACTGCGTCGCGCCCGACCATGCCAGGTGCAGGTGCGCTCCGATGGTGAACAGACGAAGATCACCCGACACTGTATTTCCTCCTTAGCGAGTGTGTTGTCCTTTGATACGGTATGCCTCTCGTCGCAGCACGGGTGCGGAGATTGGCAGTTTTGCGACCGAGGTGCCACCCCGACACTGAATCTTTCTTTTTTTTGTATAAGCACCTGCTTAGGAAATGCTTGAGGAGACTGCCAGTTGCGAGCTGTAGCCCACATGAAACCCAGGTAATTCTGGGCTCTGTGGCGGGCGTTAGCGTTCAACGAAAAAAGACCCACTTTGTAGTTGTATTGTTTTCTCCCCCTCTAGCCTCCTTCGAAATGAGCACAAGGCAGTCCCTCGAGTATTTTGTTTATCTGGTGCGTGGACTAGAACGACACATACCACTACTATCTGGCGCGTGTGTTCAATTGTGTTCCGCGTCGATGCGGTCCACCTGTGCTCGTCTCACCTCCGGCTGTCATGCCAGCCCTTTATAACGCTGGTGTGTCCCGGTTGGACCAAGGCGTCACCCGACCATGCAGTTCGACGATTGCGTTGCGTTTTGCCACTGTGTGCTGTTGCTTCCAACCGTCAGCTGTCATACCAGCTCTACGCTGTGCGAGGGACGAGGAAGTGTGACCGAGGCACTGCACTTCTTCGGTGTACGTGAACCTCAGAGCGAAAGATCCGTAGCCCCGTTGGTTGGCTTCGAGCTCCTGGTCTTACGATCTTACGTGTTGTCCACAAAAATACTGTTGCCGGCACGCGCAGCCAAGCGACCATCCCTGTGGAAAATATGGGGAACAGGCATCGGGGTGTAGCTTCTTGCTTGTGGATACAGGGTGGACCGGTCACGTGCTGACAATTGACCCGCATGATTGCGCTCATCGGCCAGTCAGCCACTCTCAAAAAAATAATTGGGTCGAGCGATTATGACCTATTCACTGGGAACACGCTCACCTTCCCGCCCATCTTTTACTGTCACGGCAACTTGCGTCACACGGTGGGACCAGCCCCCGAAGCTGGAGTTAACGAGGGTGCGCCCGAGACACACCCGAATAAGCGGGTCTGATAGACCCCAGCTCCAGCTTCTGGGCTCCCGACGAACGCCGCCCAATGCGCAGCCCCCGGCTGCGTCCATCCGACGCGCGAACCGACGCAAACGCGAAGAAACGAGCGAAGGGTCATCCAAGCCGGGAGGCCAACAACGACACCCACTCTTAGGCCGCCTCCGCGGCGGCGCAACAGACGCGTTCCATCTGCTGTGACGTAGACACGGAGTGTGCATAGTGCGTTGCTCAGGGCAGTCGAAGGCCTGGCAATCACACTAATGCAACAAATTTTGGGTGGTGACCCCTCCGAACAGCCTCCCTGGCCCTGGCCCACGCCTGATGCCGCAACCCCTTAACCCGGGCGGCGGCGCTTTGGCATGAGCCAGGAACCTCAAGGGGAGCAGCGCGAGAGGCATCATCCACGCTTCAAAGGCCCACACACTAATGCAACAAATTTACAGCTTCTGGCGCTGGGCTCCACCGTGAACGATTCCGAAGGCGCGAGAGTCACGAGCGTCGTTTCGAAGCTCTATCCCACACCGCCATCGGCAATACACGATAACAATGTGCCCAAAATATAAACATGCGGCAGTGCCGCACCGGTTCCGGCTGTTTTCTCACGCTTGTTTCTGCGCAATGGAACCCAAGAAGACCCCCCAGGGGTGCCGTGAGTTGCTTTGACTTGGGCACTTCTTAATGGGTGGTCCTGGCTGTTCGTAGCACGTCGCCTGTAAACTAGACACACCGCTGTCCTGTGTGCAGACACTCAGGCTCCGCGCTGATGACGGCCCGCCTTTTACTCCAAGCACGTTTCTGCAGTACCCGCCCCCGCCGACCATCATTTCTTTGATTCTCGGTATCGTACCAGAGTCTCTGTGAAGATTCAGAACTGAGTGCGCAACAACCCAATCACGAACCCAGCGTATTTTTTTAGTCGTATGAGATCGAAGATCTTAGAAGATTAGTACTATTCCGACGAGAACTAACTTTTGTACAAAAGGTTATTACCCGCGCTCCCGAGAAAACGCCGTAATTTTACCGCTCGCTTGCCGCCAGCTTGAAAGGAGGTCATGCGGATCTACCCCAACACGACACATCACACAAACACAACAGGTCAAAGTCCTGTGTGAGAAAACAACACACGGTGGCGTAAGCGAAGAACAAATCAGATTGTGTTTGTATTGCATTTGCCCCTCAACCTCTATATTTCCTCCCTTCCATTCGGAGTCGAAGCAGCTACGCCGCACCGCTCTGTAGAAAGTACTTGAGGAGACTGCCAGTTGCGAAATCTCAAAGGCACCCCACTGTCGCGACAATATTCCAATCCCAAAGGAGGTAAATGTGCTGTAGCCCACACGAAACACGGGCAACTCTGGGTTTAGTGGCGCGTAAGCGTTTCGTGCGTATGTGCTATCACCTGTATGGTAATTTCCACAGTACGCCGCCAACCGTCACTTTTTGATACTGACAACCGCGGTTGTTACCATAAAAAAAAAGACCCACTTTGTAGTTGCACTGTTTTTCTCCCCCTGTAGCCTCCTTCGAAATGAGCACAAGGCAGTCCCTCGAGTATTTTTGCGAAGTTCCCCCAGGAACATTGTCAACCGTCGCGTGCAGCACCACGACGAAGGCGGCGAACCCCGATCCTTCCGGAGGTCAAACAAAAAAGCTGGCTGCAGTATAACGACCCATCGGCATGCCAGTGGCTCCCCACCAACGCAACACGCGCCTTTGCGAAGTAGTAATTCGTCAGCTCGGAGGAAGTGGCGGACGAAAAACGTGGGTCCTTTTTTTTGTTGCTGTATAAGCACCTGATTTGTGCAGGAAATATGAGAAGACTGCCAGTTGCGAAATCTCAAGCACCTGCTTTGTGCAGGAAATAGGGCCAGTTGCGAAATCTCAAAGGTCCCTGCTATCGCAAGGAAAATGTGCTGTGGCCCACAACGCCGGTAAATCTGCGCTCAACAAAAGAAATGACCCCACTTTTTGTAGTTTGTATTGTTTCTCCCTCGAGCCTCAAAATGAGCACAAGGCAGTCCCTCGCGTATTTTCCGTGGCTGCCGCCGTGCTGCGTGAAGCTGGAGTGAAGCAGCGCTTCTGGTGGAGACGACCCCTCCTTTCACGCGTTTCGCTAGACCCCGCAATGGGTGCCTGTCCGCAAGCATCATTCACACTCGGTCATTCAATGCAAGCATCATGCCTCAAACAAACAAAGAACGCCAACGAAACGAAGTGCCTACTCTCCTAAACTATCGCACGAGGTCCTTTTTTTTTTTTTAATAGTACATCTGTACTGACGGGAACATTTCCGGAACAACGGTTGCACATGAAAGAGAAACGAAGCCAACGAAAAAAGTGCTGCTAACTAATCTGGCATGACCTCGCCTCGATAATCTCAAATGGCGGTGTTAACATTCCACGGAAAGAATCGTTCGCGATTCAAGAAGGGATGCCGATTAGAATGAGTATGAATGACATACCACGTGCTCGAAAGACATGGAGGGAATGCAAAATGAATCGGTCATGTGCCAATGAAAATGCAAAAGTCAAGACCGTTCCTCTCCCATGGACTCGTTCCAGATCCGAGTTAGCATACTCGTATGCGCTCGATCAAATGGTCAAGGTAATCGGGAAGACACGATGGTGAAATACAAAAAAGGCAATCGAGGAAAGCTATCGGTCGTAGAGATACGATCGAGGACTGCCCCTTTTGAAAGCTGAAGAATGAATAGAATGATCATGCATCAATCTAGGCTTGACAAGACACGACAAATCACAGAAACACAACAGGTCAAAGTCCTGAGTGAGAGAAACCAACACTCGGTGGTGTAAGCGAAGAACAAAAGAGGACGAAGGACGACCAGGCGCAAGAAAAAACAAAGGCCTCCAGTGTTGGATTGCCTCCCGTCCCGGCGTGTAGCTGGCTAGGGCGGTGCAATCGCACGGAAGAACAATTGGCACTCACGCGAACAAGAACCTTCACTTTAAAAACGGAACTTAACGTTCAGAGACTCTGTCTTTCAGACCTGCTTGATGCTGCCCAGTCCTCATTCTTTTGTAGCAAAAGGTGGCCTACCGTACTTTTTTCAGCCTCAGAAGCTGGAGCTGAGTGTTGCCATGCTCCAGTAGCATGCGGAAGAGCAACCCAATAGCATCCTGGAGCATGTTGTTGAGCTCAAAGTGTCATTGGCAAAGGGAGTTCTGCTGTAGCGTGTGGAAGAGCCTCCATGCGCGTTTGCACGCGTTTAGGTCGCACACCCCAGTGTCGGTGTGGTGCAGGTGCTCCCTCTTTACGTCTCCAGCTTCAGAGGTTGGACTCAATAGTGTGTAGAGTCCGCGGATAATGGCTGAAACCGCTACAGAACGAGAACACAGGCACTGGCAGGCAGATACCTCTTCCTGCATATCTCAGGCGCTTGCTCGAGAACATTCCAAGTCCCTCTTTTATTCCCCTGGGAAGTTTCCAACTAGCTTCCACTCTGAGAGAGAACGCTGTAGCCGGGAATAACGCCGCCGACTGCTACGGCGCACAAACCTCGGAGGTTGATCGCAGACAGATTGTTTTCCACTTGGGGTTGGGCGGAGAACACAGCGCTTCTTAGGAAAAGCCGTATCTGATGATGAGACCCACCCCTCGTGCGTGGCAACTGCCGAGTTCTCAAACGAAATGCGTAGTTTCGTCTTGCTAGCCTACAAACGAAGCTTTGTGCGGAGTCTGAGCTCTGAAGCTGAAAACATGCGTACTTTTTGCCCTCTGTTTTCTTTTTGGCCATTGCGATTTATTTTGTCCTCGCCAAACAGGAAACGGGAAGCTAAACAACGATATCTGTTGAACGCTTACGCCCGACATGAACCCAGGTTAACCTGTGTTTTGTGTGGGCTGAGAAGCAAAGTTTCTCTTCGTGATATGGGCTTCATAATAGTTGTGGTCGTGCCTTAGCAGGGGCGACGCCAGATAACGATGCTGCCCCAGGTCTTGTTGCGTTGGTATTTTTTCCTTTTACAGAGTGCTTTACTGAGTGAACCTATGCCTCGCGCCTCACCTTTCAGGCACGGCTGTCATGTCTTGCTTGCCGAACGCGGTATTGTGCAATACGTGCTGCAGCCGTTGAGGACTATTGAGCGAGCTTCGTTGCTTCGCCGCCGTGGGTTCCCCCGCTGCCCTGAGAGATCCCTGCTCGGGGGCTTCACTGCTTGTGCGTATCGGTGTTTCATTGTCTTCGGACTTTTTCTCCGATTTCGGCGCTGTCTCGCTAGTAGGGGAGTCATCGGCGTCCTCCTGAGTATCCGCCTTCGTGATTCGCGGCTCGCGGCTTCCACGAGTATCTCACACAAAGTAGATGCTTATTCGAAAGAAAGGCAATGAGCGTGATGTTCATGGGTACGTACCGGGAGAGGATTACCCGATCGTTAGGCTAATCTTCTCCAAAACACGCGTGCCAGTGGTTTCTTTTGAAGACACTTTCATTTGTTGCTGCGAAGAATAAGAAGAAGAAACGATTGAAAACGCACGCGTTTGCCACGAAAAAAAAAAAAAAAAAAAAAAAAAAAAAAAAACGAGTGAGCAAACCGCAGCGGCCCATTTCTTTGATTCTCTCTTCCGTGCGGACACGTGAAGCGCAGCCACAGTCGGCGGCGCACAGGGGTGACACGTGATTCGTCACTTTTAGATTCCGTCGTCGGATGGGCCGAACTTGATTCGTCGGTGAATCAGCACTCGTCGGAATCATTCCACATATTCATGTCGAAAACGCCAGAATGAGTTCGGACACTCGGCCTCCAGGGTAAAGACACACAAAACAGTCCCGGACATGGCTAGCCATAACCCATAACGAAAGCGTGCACTAAATATACAACCCGTAACCACATAGCCCTTTCTTGCTCTAAGAGAACCCATTCATGAACGGTCCCACGGAGACCCTAAACCCCCGGAATTTCAAGCGAACTTTAACTCTCAAAACCTCGCGAACGTGAACTCGGTGTCGGTCACAAGAGCCATGGTCTTGGCAAAGCACATAGGAAAAAAGAGCGCGCGCTAAAATAAGTCGAATAATCGGCAATAGGCAGCAAAGATACACACACAAACATACTATACCTTAAAGGAACCTTTACGACTACGGTCACCCGGAGACTATAAAACCCCGGATCCCTCAGCGTACTTGCACTCTAAAAAAGGACCAATTGTTTGCTGCTGCGAAAAGAGATGTGTTACGAAATCTTTCCGAGGAGCACCAGGTTTCCTATTGGTCCGGTGCCGCCACTCACTGTAGCAGAGCCGCAACCTGCAGCGCGCCTCCGGAGCGACTTACGCCCGCCGTAGCAGTGCGAAGAGAAGTGAGGAGACCGGAAACTCCCCGGAGAGATGGTCCCTGCACTCTAACTCGTCTCTCTCTCTCTCCTATTTTGGAGTCGTAAACCTCTCGAGTCAGACTCGTAGGTTCCCCAGAAGGCTTTCCGCGCGCTGGACAACCTCCTCCCTCTCCGCCCGTAAGGGGGGGATTGCATTAGTACTATCGTTCCTCGGGACTACTGACAGGCCTTCAACTACCCTGAGCAGCGCACCTCCCTCTTACAGGGGGGGGGGTCGAATAATAACACTGTGTTATTATTCGATTTGTCGAATAATAACACTGTGTTATTATTTCCCCGACTTAAGTGCTTCCGATAAGCTTAGTCCTCAAAAAAAAAATTGGGGAGGCATGATGTCGAATAATAACAGGGTCAAATAATAAAAAAATTGGGATGGAGACAGTGGCTTCAAGCGCATCTCAGTTCCGAGCTATATCCAGAGGACGCACAGGGAGCTCAAGTTGCGCTGTACAATCCGTCTTGTGGCCATCCTGCGGCAACTACGTCAGAAAGGCTAGAGCACCATATCGCCTTTGCATCGTACCCGTACTGGCTTGCCCGCGAAAGAGGCCTTCGGTGTGATGACCGGGGTATACGAATACAAATGCCGTATGTTAGCTTCAAGAAACTGGGCTACTTCCTTGGGTGCCCGGGGAGTTCGGCAAAAAATGATGTCAAACTCCTAAGTTGCCAGACTACGTGTGGACACCACAGATAGGCAAGCAACTGGAAAGGCGACAACGTTTCGCTCTGAACTGCATCCAGACTGCCGTGTGTCAAATAATAAAAAGGAAATTGACAGCCAGGCGTGTGTCAAATAAATGTTATTATTCGACTTCCCCCCCCTTTAAATTATAACGAAAAAAAAAAAAAAAAAAAGGCAAGGGGGGAAAAAGAACAAAAAAAAAAAAAAAAAAAAGTCTCGCAGTGAGGCAGGGCGTAGGGTCCCACGGGTATCACGCTGCCCCCCCCCCCCCCACCCGGTGAGGAGAGTGTTATGCGATGATGAGTTCAGAGCTCCAAACGTCTGTCGAGGGGGCGTGGGTGTCCAGGGATACGCTGGACCAGTGGCTGAATAGGTTGCAGTACGATGAGTATAAGAAGGCGGTTTGCGGTGTCACGGTCAGGTTTCTGACGGCGGAAATGTCGTATAGAGTGGGGGTGGTGCACTCTGTCGCTCCTCCTTTGCAGGACGGAACGCTGCTGGTCGACGCGGGTACGGGGCCGACGGAGGTGGTGCTGCCGAAGAACGTGTCGAATTCGCTGTTCAAAAAGCACGAGCTGAGCGATTGGATGCTCACGCCGCTCTCGAAGCAGGACAACATCATCAAACGCCTCGACGAGGCGGCGGCCAACGTGCAGAGCCTGCGCAACCTCGTCAAAAAGAACGGGAAAAGCCCCGGAGCGAAGCCGGCCACCCCGCCCTCCAGCGCACGCGGCGGAGTGCCCGTCAGCCAGGTCAGCGTGCCGATGGCCCTCCCCAAGAAGTCGACCGGCCGCTCGGTCTCTGCGGGGGCCACTTCGCCGCCGGCAGATGCGCCTGTCCTGTTCCCCCACGCGCTGATGATAGCCGCCGACGGCACCGCACTGGGGCATCTCCCGGTGTCTGAAATCGTGAACCGCGCGTTGGCGTCCGTCGGCGACGAGCCGTGGACGGTGAACGGGCTGTCCGCATCCGCTTCGTTTTCGCCGTTCGGCATGGGGTTGCCGTCGCTGGGCGTCTTCTCCATCGCGGCTGAAGGGAGTACGACCGCGGAGATCGTGAAGCAGCTGGAGCAGGACACGCGGGGGGTGTGCGGCGTCGACATGCGGGTGCGCGACCTGATGGCGTCGTGCGTGAAGTCGTGGAAAAAGGGCATCAAGTCCGTGGGCAAGGACTTCCCTACCCGCATCATGCACCTCTGCGCCGACGTCCAGAAGCTCTTCCAGACCGAGAGCATGGTCCTCAACATCAACTCCCCGACGTGCGTCTTCGGCGACCTCCACGGCAACTTCGGCGATCTCCACTACTTCATGGAAAAACTGGTGCGAATTCCCATTTCTACCCCCTCCCCGGCTCTACGCGCATGTGCAGACGAGGACGTCCACCCTGGGCTCTCTTTTTTATGGTAACAAACGCGTTTGTCATTATCTAAAAGAGACGGTTGCCAGCGTATCGTACTACCAAGTAGGAACTACACACGTGTGCGCACAAACAAAACAATCTTGCCTACTGTTTCCTTCCGCGTGGAGGCACACGGATGCAATGCCGCATATCTGAAATCCACACACGCAGCTCGTCTTCGGAGACATCAACTACACGGGCACCTCGTTCTTGTTTCTCGGCGACTATGTTGACCGGTATGCGACCAGCTTTTCTTCCCCCCTCGTCGAAAACACCAGCTCTGATGGGACTGAAGCCCGTGGTACCGTCAACGGCGTGGTGGCGATCGCGCCCTGGCTCCTGGTTACTGCTGTGGTCCACGGCGGCAGGCAAAGTGTATGCGGTCCCAGGAGAGATACGGACGGAGCTAGTAGATCGTGCAACATAATGCACGGTGATAGTCATCGGCCGGCAGTGGGTGGGGCGGGATCCTTCGGGGGACGGATGAGGCTGCTTCTCTATCCGGCACTCGGCTCAAGACTTCTGTTTTCATCTCGCGGTGTTATCTGCACGGGGTTTTCAGCCCCGTGCAACAGCTGAGTGTCTTCACACAGGCGGCACATCTCACCCGAGGATGTGGCAAGCAATGAGCTTGGCCTGACCAGCTGTTCCAAACTCCTGGTGCAAGCACCCGTCATGGTCGGCAGTCGCCACCTGGGTCACAGTTTTGAGTCCTGTTCCGAGACTCGCTCGCACGGGGAATTGGCGCGAATCACTGGTTGCCAAGCATCCTGCAATGCTGACGACTGCTACCCCCTGTGTGTGTGTGTGTGTGTTGCGACCCTATTTTACCGTGGCCTCCCTCTTAGCGACAGTGCGTCCACGCATGGTTTCTTGTAGGTTGCTGCTGATGCCCCACCGGGCTGCTGATGGGGGCCTGGAGTTTCATGCGAGCAAGGTCTCTCTTCCTCCGTTTCTCTGCACCGCTCTGGTCAGTGTTCGGCTTCCGGGCGTGGACACTGCAGGATGTGCACGTTTCCCTATTGTATGCATCGCATACTCCGCGTCAGGTGTTAACTCATTGAGTTCCACTCACACACCCACACACACATTCAGCGGCGTCCATGGGCTTGAAACGGTCGTCTACCTTTTCTGTCTGAAGGTGCTGGCTCCTCGGCAGGTGTTCATGCTTCGAGGCAACCACGAGTCGCCAGAGGTGAACGGTGACGTGAAGCAGTACGGCGACGTCTCCTTCAAACACGAGGTCATGACCAAATTTCCCGGACGCGTCGGAGAGCAGGTGTGGGAGACAATCAACAGAGTCTTCCGGTATCTGCCCGCAGCCGGCATCATCGATGACAAGATTTTCTGCGTGCACGGCGGCATTCCAAGGTTCCTTGGAGGGGACGACGATCGGCTCACGACGCTAGGAGGTACTGCTTCCTTTTTCTATGGCTTTTTTTTTGTATACCTACCACCCCCCGTGTTTAAGATCGCGCCCTCCCCCCCCCCCCTTTATAAGATCGGTTATTTTGAGAAATGAGGGCGATCTTATACACGGGGGGGAGTGGGGTGGGGTCCCGCGCAGCGGGAAAGTTTTTTTTTTGGGCATTTTACTGTGGGGGGAAAATCTTAGTTAGTAGGGGGGGGGTGTTTGGCCCCGCGCAGCGGTTTTTTTTTTTTTTTTTTTTTTTTTTTTCCTGTTGACAACTTGTGTCAGACTAGCCCACCCGGGGGTGGTTGATTCCTTCGGGCAGGGTCTCCCCCGTCCAGCGTTTGCTTGGGTCCACGGTGATGATCGCCCTTCGGCTCTTTATTTCCTATTTCGCTCTCTTTGTCATTTTCATTTTATTGATCTGCGTCCTCCCTCACTCTTAGCGTCCTAACCGGTCCCTTCTTCTTTTTATATGCCGAAACCAACTGGAAACGAAAGGAAAGGAAAAACCCCTCCCTCCGCCTGTCCCTCCCTCTCAACGCAGGTAATTCATGATGGCAGCGGTCCAGCGGTTGGTTAGCGGATCGTCATAAGTCGATTTTACACGCTCAGCAACGAACTTCAACGCCGGCGGCCTTCGTAGAGCGAAATCCTCCATCAAACCTTTGAAGCTGGGCAGTCCTTGCGGGTAGGCCTCCAGAACACTAGAAGCTGCGTTGTGGATTGCGTCGTTTTCCATCAGGACGTGTTGGGCGGTCGCCGCGCGCTGGCACAGCCTGCATTGCACTCGAGTCCTGTTCGGCATGACCGCACGGCGTACGATTGCCTGGAATAGGTCCACCGCCCCAGGTACTCGCTCTAACGCCTGGAGAGTCGACCCTTTGGTCGCGGTGTGGGATGCTATCTCCCGGATCTTCCTCAGCACTCCTCTCGACTCCATGTGCTGTACGGCCCTCTTTACGAACCGGGTCGGAGCGTCAAGCTGCAGGAAAGCCTCCCTCTCGTGCACGCAGACCGTCGGTATCCCGCCCTCCACGTATATGCGTTCCACGTCTAAGAGAGGGCCCCCGGTCAGCAAGGCCTCCGATGCCGCCCCGTCTGCCCGATCGACGTACTGGTCTCCAGCATGTCCCCGGTGCCACTGCATGCACTGTCCGTAAGGGCTCACAATCCTGGCCACCGGGTCGTCCTCTACGCTCCGCTGGGCTCGCTTGATGGCCGCCTGGCTGTCACACCGCCATTCTACAGCACTTGGGGGGACGCCACACCTGCGCAGCGCCGTCGCGAGCACCAACACCGCGCAGAGCTCGGCTTCCGTGCTGGATGTGACGGTCCCAACCACCGCACACCCTACCACGGTCTGCCCGACCGATACACCTGCGGACCCGCGCGCCTCCTCCTCCAAAAAGCCGCCATCAGAGGCCACCACGAGGGTCGCTGTTCCGTCCCACTCTTTCCGCACGGCCATTTCCACAAGGCGTATCACATCCTCCCCCGGCGTGCCCCTCCTCGGTGGCCGGCGCAGAAAGCCCTGCATCGGGAGTCGATCATGCAACACGTCACAATAGTATGCAAGGTGGGCCCGCGTTCGCTGTAGATGCATCAAACTCTCGACGGTCATGGACCCAAAGCCCTCTCTACAAGTAGCAAATCCGCTCAGCCCTTTGCTGTGTCGGTGCTTCGGGATGAGCTTCTGCATATTCGCAACCAGTTTAGGCGACTTTGCGTCGAAGCACGAAGAGTGACAATGGACAGCAAGGGTGGGCAGCACATGGCTTCTTACCAGGGCGCACTTCCGGCGTGTCGACCGGAAGTGGTGGGAATTGACAAAGTCGATGAGCCTAGCGAAACGCTCTCCTTTCTCCGTGTCGTTGGCGCATTGTCCCTCCACCCTTTTCGCATGCACACAGGCGCCAAGCACCACAGCCGCCTCGGTCGTCCCCCTCGACGGGTTCTCGCCCCACTCGAACTTTGACTTCGCCACAACCACCACCTTCTCGTCCGCCAGGTCCAATTCCCGGGCTCGTGCCCAACTCTGCAGGGCTCCGAAGGTCTGGCTTAGTCTCGACCTAGTTGTCCTTGCCACCACATCGTCCACATACGCCCGAACGGCTTCACCAGCAGGCGGTTCGCACGTGTACAGCAGGAAAAGTAACACGCTCAGAGAGGATCCCTGGAGTAGGCCCCTCTCTAGTCGGACCGGGGTCGTGAACCCCTCGTAGTGCGCTATTGTTACAAGTTGGCCCTCTATCACGCGTGCAATCGTCTCCGCCCACTGCCGTCCTAGCAGCCGTTCCACGCATTTCACCAGCTTCTCATGCGGTACGGAGTCATACGCTGACAACACATCCACCAGCAGGAGCACGTTCTCGTCGTCTTCGTCTGACGGGTCGCTTTCCAGCCATTCCTTCGCGAAGAGGATCACCTGGGCCGCCCCGCTCGCCCGGCCGCATCCGTACTGAAAGTTGCATCTGAGGATGTGTCCTCGAACGAGGGGCTTCAGCTTCAGGTATAAAGCGGTGTGGAGCAGCTTCGAAAACAACGGCATTATAGCTATCGGTCTGTACCCGCGGGGGTTGGACCGTTGGAGTGGCTTGCCTTTCCAAAAGAGGAAAATCCACGAAACGCGCTGCCGTAGAGGGAGGCCCTCCTGCAACCACAGGTTCAATTCGGCCGTCGTCGCTTCCATTGCTTCTTTTTCCATTGCTTTCAGAAATTTGGGCGAATAGTCGGCCGTTCTTGCTGTTGGTCGCATGCAGCTGGTCGCAGCTTTTACTTCTTCGGGTCGGAGTGTCACACCACGATACGGATATAGCGGGCGTGCCATTTGCACAACGTTGGGCTCCGATTGGTACTTCGCTTGCAAGTATTGGGTGAAAGTGTCCGGATGATCGATTACGGGGGGCTGGTAGGGCGCCCGATGCCGCGCGAGGTGCGCGGACCCCCTCGTCGCGGTCAGCAAGTCGAGTTTGCGACGGATCGACCGGATTTCGGCATTCACGGGTGCTCGTTGGTCGGGCCTTGCCAAGTGTCGTCGGATGAATCGTTCGTGGAGGGCGGTCTGGAGACGCGCAACCTTTGTGTTCTTCGGTCGCGGAGGCGCTTGATCACTCGCACGATTAATGTCCTCCATCAGTTGAGCGAAGGTCGTCTGGCGAAGCTGTTGTCCCCTGCACGGGTATACCATCCTGGGGGCCCCATTGAGGGTTCTGTCGTGTACCAAAACTATGGCGGCGTGATCGCTACTTCCAGTAAACTTGACTGCCGATAGGCTCCAGCGAGAGTTCAGAGGTACGAAAGCCCGGTCCAGCGACGAGGTTGCATTAGATCTTGAAAAGGTAGTTCTCATCCGCACAAGTTCTCGGGCAGGCTCTGTACGCATCCTCGCCTCGACCATCGGGGTCGTTCTGGGATTGAAGTCCCCGACAACAACGTAGTCAGAAGCACACTGCCTTGCGCGGCCTGCTACCCACTCGCCGAGACGGAAGGTCATACGATCACGCTTGTTGCACGGGACGTATACGCTGACCACCCTTAGCGTCGCGTCTGCCAAGTGTAGGTCAGCACTGCAAGCGCCAAATCCGGACACGCACCAGTCGGCCGTCAGCGGCGTTTGGTTGGGTATGAGGATTGCGGTTCTGGCAATGGGCTTTTCATGTGCATACGGACAGGTTCCAATGACAACCGTGCGCCATCCGGCACGCGAGGCATACTCTCTGAAGATTGTGGGTTCACGGCCAATCTCATTCACCGTCAGAACATCAGCGGAGGGGAGGAGACGGAAAAACCGCTCCAGGCACATCTTCGAGGAGGCATTGCAGGACACCAGGGTAAGACGCCTCTCAGGCGAGGTGGGGATCATGACGCTTGGTTGTGGGAGGAAGGGTAGGAGAAATTCGCGGCTCGAGTTGATTGGTGCATGCTTGGTAGAGCTGTTGCTTGCTATCGGTCGAGGCGGGTCTAAGGCGCTCACTAAAAGCTGCCTTCCCCTGCCTGCGACTTCGGAGGCGGCGTGGCACCCGACGCCTGTTCGCGCGGCCTCTTTATCGGGGTTGACTCGGTTCGCATCTCCACGTCAGACATCAGCGGGTTTGCTCCTGCGCTCCCTCTCCCTTCCCTCGCGCCTTTTCCCTTCCCTCCGTGCCCCTTTCCCCTCCCAGACCCCGCTTTTCGTTCTTCCACCCCGGCGGGCGCCACTCTCCCCAGCACCCCCTCCTCCTGTACCATCACTTTCGCCTCCCCCTCTTCCTCCGTCTCCTGCTCAACGGCTCTCGCAAACCCCGTCTCGCTCGTCGCTGTACCCTCGTCCTTCTTAGTCGCCACGCTCGCGTACGTGGGTCTGGTCGCGTCCCTGTCTCCGACTATGTCCTTCAGCTTCCCAAAGCGGATCCTCCGATTCAGCAGTTTGCACTCGTAGCGCTGCAGGTCGGCCTGCTCATCCTCGTCTAGCCCCTCCAGACTATGCGCCGTCACCCCCTTCCCCAGCCCGTACACTGGCCTCAACACATAGTCTCTCTCGATTCCTACCTGCTTTAGGATCATCCCCATTTCGTACTCCCCCAGCATCCGATCGAGCCCAGTCACTCCGAAACCCTCCCTCACCATTTCCCAGTATCGTTCTTTGTCCCGCATCGCCTGCTCCTTAGTTTTCACAAAGATGCCGTCCCGCTTGACGGCGATCCCAGCTGCATCTAGGTAGGCCGCGAATCGCTCTATCTCTCCCTCGTTCTTTGGGTCGACAAAAACCCTGTACCCGGACGCCGACGCTCTCATTACCTTTACGCCCATAGTGAGCCTGTCCGCCGCTTCAAGAATGTCCAAGGGGGGGCGCATCGTTTTGTCCCCGCGCGCGGCCTTCCTCAGGAAAACTTCAAGTTCGATGCCTTCCGGCGGTTTCACCACCCAGACCGCAGGGTGAATCGAGAATCCCTTCTCAGCTGCACACCAGGCAGCCACTTTGCCGTCTGTTTCTTCCGTCAGCTCCAAAAGCTTCACCGTGTTCCCTTTGTAGTAGCTGCCCGCGTGCCGGAGGCGCTTGACGGTTGTCACGGCACCCAGAGCCTTCACCGCTTCCCCAACCACGTCGGAATCGCCGCACAACGACCACACGTTCTCAAGGGCGTCTAAGATGTCAGTTTCACCGAACTTTTTTTTTGATTTTTTTTTTTTTTTTGGGTACTTTTTCTCTGGGAGGTTCTGGCGGGAAGTACATGGGTGTTCGGACCACCCTTAGCGAGTCTAGAGGTAACCTTTTGCTCAGTCCGGCGTTTGCGCAAACCCGAACCTTTTTGCCCAGTACGGCGTTTGTGCAAACCCGAACCTTTTTGTCCAGTCCGGCGTTTGTGCAAACCCGAACCTTTTTGCCCAGTCCGGCGTTTGCGCAAACCCGAACCTTTTTGCCCAGTCCGGCGTTGTGCAAACCCGAACCTTTTTGTCCAGTCCGGCGTTTGTGCAACCCGAACCGTTTGCCCAGTCCGGCGTTTGTGCAACCCGAACCGTTTGCCCAGTCCGGCGCTGTGCAAACCCGAAGCTTCTTGCCGGTCCGGTTTGTCCAACCCGAATTGTTTTGCTCAGCCTGGCGTTGGTGCAAATCCGCACCTTTTGCCCAGTCCGGCGTTGGTGCAAACCCGAACATTTTTGCCCAGTCCGGCGTTTGTGCAAACCCGAACCTTTTTGTCCAGTCCGGCGTTGGTGCAACCCGAACCTTTTTGTCCAGTCCGGCGTTTGGTTGCCGTGGTAAGTTGCGGTTTTTTTCCTTCTGCTGGTCTTCCAATGCAAAACGACTGCAGAAAGGGGAATCAAGGGGTTAACAAGATGCTCACATACACGAGTCAGGTTGCCCTCGTTGCAGCTGTGATGCTGTGCCTAATCAACGCAGTATTTGATCCTGGCCGTCCTATTGACACCCGTCTCACGGAGAATAGCCTCTCGTCGCAGCGCGAATATGAGGGGAACGAAGGGCATCAGAAAACCTGGACCCGCCGAATCAAGAAACTTGGTGGACGCGTTTCCGGCGAACACGATAATAACAACAACAACAAGGAGGATTGGCTCATATGCCTCTCTCCAGCTCTCAGGAACAGACTCGGAGATTTCGCTTGCCCGCCAAGCAATCCATGCGGTCGTTTACTCGAAGAGATTCGAAGTGATACACGCAATGGGCGAGATTTGTCTCCCGTTGGCCAAGTCCACGGTGTGCTCAGTAAAGAGTGTGGAGCCCGGGTCAGAGCATGCACCGCTGGAAACAAGAAGCGGAACATGACAGCTATCCTGAGCTGGGGGGTGTACGTGGAGCACACCCAAAGAAACATCTCTGTGTCGGAAAAGGTGAGGATGGACCCACTTGTTGTTTGGCAGGGGCCACACACTATCACGGAAGGACGGGGTCGCCCCACGTTTGACCAGAACAGGCACAAGCACGACATCAATGTGCACTTCATGTGCCGAAAAGAAGGTGTGCGACTACGAAGTAATGCTCGAGTATCTGTACATTACCCAGCTTCCCCTCAGGGAAGTATGAGCTTCTCGTAATGGTGGATGGGTACAAGTCGCACTACAGCATTCCTGTCGTGAAGGAGGCGAGATCGCGGGGCTGGCTGGTGTTCATTATACCTCCGAACACGTCAGGTCACTTGAATGTTGGCGACCAGAGCGCCTGCAATCTGAAGGTGCGACGACTTCTTCGTTCCAAGTGGATAGACTGGTCCTCGCAACAGCTTGTTGCAGAAAACAGTGCGAAGCTTCCTGCGCCAACCCGTGACGAGGTGTGCAAGTGGCTCGCGGACTCATACTTGGCAATCACAGATGCAGACATAGATTCTGCCTTCAAAAGTGCTCTGTGGGCAGGCTCGTCTTTGCACCCTGACTTTCACAAAAGAAAACCCAAACAAACGGAAGCAACGTTTACCCCTCTGGGAGACACCCCAAAAACAGCCCCAAAACCCCACTTGCCGTCCGGCTGACAACGATGCCGAGTTTAGGGGCCTTAGCATCAGCACTGGGGGGTGGGGGGATTGCAAGAACGTGCTTGGAATGGGTATGTGCTCAACACCGCACTGGTCCCGTCTGCGCCGTGTTTCGGTCCTCTAAGTCACGGACACATAAGGCGGACCATCATCAGCGCGGAAGCTGAGTGTCTGCAGACAGGACAGCGGTGTAGTCTGGTTTGGGGTGGGGGGGGTTCAAGGCCCCGCGCAGCGATTTTTTTTTTTTTTGGGGTGTTTTTGTCCCCCCCCGTGTTTAAGATCGTCCCCCCCCGTGTATAAGATCGGTTTTTTTGGGGGGCGATCTTAAACACGGAAAAACGCGATCTTAAACACGGGGGGGGGGGGTCAGCGCTCTTGTTAAGGATCAGCCACTTTGGCCGGATGGCCGGATAAACCAGACCCCCCCCCTCTACAGTGCCGTTGCCTTGGAGGCTGGGTGGTCAAATTCTCCAAGGTGAAATGGTCAAAATTCCCTGCCAAAAGTGGGCCCACAAAAATTTTCCAAAGTGTGGTATTTGGGGTATTTGGGGCAAAAAAAATTTTTTTTTTCTGACCGCCCACCGTGGTGACCACCTTAGAGTGTGACAGGTAGCGTCTCCCCCCTCCACAGTGAAAATAGCCTATGAGGGGGGGGGGGGGGGGGGGGAGGGGCACGACGCACTAGTTATGGAGTTTTGCTAGTTATTAACTAGCTCAATGACTAGTGAAATTTATAACTAGCACGAGCTAGTTATATAACTAGCTCGTGCTAGTTATATAACTAGCTCTGCTAGTTATATGACTAGCTCTGCTAGTTATATAACTAGCTCTGCTAGTTATATAACTAGCTCTCCCAGCAGAATAACCAGTGAAATACAGTGAAACTGCATTGAGTTGAGTCAAAAAGGACGTGTATATCACTCGGACTAGGTATCCTGGCCCGCTTTTTCTGCTATCTGCTCGGCTGTCTCGGTTGTCTCTTCGTTGTGTTCACCTTAGCGGAACGGTGAAGCAAGAAGCGTCTTGAGGTAATCGATCTGAACAGAAATGCTTTACAGAGCTGTAGAAGGAGACAGATGGTCGGAGAACAAAGCTAACACCGCTCTCTCCCCTCACAGATGGCGTTTCTTCATGTGCGAGTCTCTTAGTCTTGCGGAGGAAAAGCTCTCAAGACACAGAGGACACTTCGTCTTTGTCAGTAGACTTGCATGGTTGTACAAGATATGTTGGCTCAAGCCACGTTTTAGTACAGACTTCGCACAGGCGGGACAGTCTTCCTTGCACTCACATGTCACGGCAGGGCGGTGCTGAGAGTCGTAGTGTGCGTACAGACCGTACACCCGACTGAAGCTCCTTCCGCATATGATACAAGAGTGCGCCTCGCCTTCACTGCTATCACTGCTTTCCGATTCAGCCACTTCGGCGCTGTCTTTCTCTCTCTCAGGAGGACGAAGCTTCCAGGGGGCTTCCTCACAAACGCAAAACATTATTTCACTAGTTTCAACACCCGGGGTCGCATTGAATTTTATTCCCCAGCGCGTTCTGCGACCTACGTGCGCACCAAGGCCCAGATTTTTGAGACGCGCAACTAAGTTTGTCGTGGCATTTTTCCCCCTGTGAACAATGCAGATGCAAAAATGAAAAGTGTCGTACTCAAATAGTCTCGGTATTCCTGCTGCGGGGGGTGTAAGCTCCGGTAGTGGAGTGCGTTGACCTTTTTTGTCGAAGTGTTTGTGCTGAAGCTCGCACACTTGCAAGTCACGTTCCATCGTCTGTTGAGACGTGCACGCCACCCATCGTTTGCGTTCACCATTCATCTGCTCGAACGCTTCATCAGATGTCACCAACCGATGGGCATCCTGAACATCAAACCAGTGACTCATACTGTGGGCATAAGCTGAACGAGTGACTCCGGGATTGGCCCACTCCAGCACAAAGATGAGTGCGTGGTAGCTCAGTAAACTGAACAAAAAATACTTCACAATTTGGCTGTCTGGAGTGTCTGCGTAAAAGAAGCGCACAGGTATGTCCTGATAGCGAAAGAACACGAGAACATCCATGAGGGAACACAGTGTCAACTGGTTCCCTTGCGTTTGCGCTATCAGGGCAGCCAGCAGTTTGCGTGCTTGGGAGCCTGTCATGTTGTTGCCAATGCTGCCGATGACAGCGAGCTCTATCCCTGCTGCGTGCGGAAGCGTCTGCACAATGAGGCGTATCATCCCTTTCACGTCGTGCAGGGCCGGGGTCATCGTGAAGCACGGTTGCAGGAACCGTTGCGCGATGTGGCATGTATAGCCGGCTGCATGCATCTCTTGCAGGCTGAGCCTCTCGCAGGCGTGCAGTTGCTCTAGCCAGTCACCGGCAGCCGTCGTACAAAACGCACTACGATGGCCAGAACCGCCAACACCACTGAACAGCGACCACAGCTCCGCATGATCCCCGCCGAAGCGAAACAGCTGTACAGAGGCTGCGTGCTTCCCTTTGCTGAAACTGCCCGTCTGAATCTGCGTCAGCTGCGGCAAGGCGTTGAATATCCACCATTCGTGGAACTGCGGCTTTCGCTTGTCACAAACTGTAAGAAAGCGTGTCGCAGTCCTCCCAGCCGAGAGGGAGATGGCCAGCCGCTGCCTGGAGCTCCGAGAGCGAAAGGCATTCCCCGTGTTGTACGCGTCCATGAATATAATCACGGAGGGAGCCTCCCTACACGTCTTGAACGGAAATTTGCGCAATAAAAACTGGAGGGATTCCGCGATATTCCCCAGGGCCCTACCTGCCATCAGCTTGAAGTCTTCGCCGGCCTTGGCCACGACCGATTGCGACAGCCCCATCGCAATCCCAGTTTCTTCCTTCACTATCCGTCCAAGTTCTGCGCAAGCGTTGAGTGATAGTCCCAATCGCGTCCGGTTCTCGGCTATTATCTTCCCAATTGCCCGCACAGTTTCTGCGTCCATCTTCTTAAGAGTGTAAGCTGGCCAGGAAAGAATGGAGTATTTTTTTTGTCCTGCGGAAGATTTCAAGTGGTATCCATGGTCTGGTTCTAACAATAAATTTCCTTCCTCGTTCGACACTTCCCTACGAGGAACCTGGAAGACCGCATCCTACTCATCAAAAACTGTTGTGACCAGCGAAGTTTTAAAAGTTGCTTACGTAACCCGCAAAGTGTCAATGTTGCTTACCGGTATGTGATGTGCCTGTACCTTGGTTTGCTCAAAAAACGGAGTACAAAATAAAAAGGATGATCTGATTTTGGTGCTGCAAAAACAAAAAGGTTTTCAGTTGGGAACAAACGTCACGCTCTCATTGTCGCTGGCATCAGGATCATCCTCCACGTCGGCTTTGATTTGAGAGTCTTTGTCGTCGTCGTCCTCATCCTCGATGCCATCAGCGTCGTCCCCCGAGTCGGAGAAAAGCCCCACGACATCTGGATTGCTGCGCCAGTCACCGGGCTGCAGGCTCACGCTATGTTTCTTCCTCGACAGGGGAAAGTTCACAAAGGTTGCAAATCCCCCGCTAGCCCCCCGGACCTGCAGGGGCCGGACACTGTCGATCATGACGTCTGGAGGGAGGGTGTAGCTTCCGGTGTACAAACCAGCCTCACAGTGCTCCGACGGACGTTCACGAAGAAACGTGAAATCCAGCCGGTTGCCTGTCAGCGTCGGTGGGTGCACAGTCGACACGACACTGCACCCACTTTCGATAACGATGCAGAAGTAGGTGACGTCCACACCCTCTTCGCGCACCTGTTTCCTCCCCAGGACAGTGATGTCCGGCCACTTGTTTCTGCGAGTCCCTGTGACAGCAGCAGCGGGAGTAATAGCCCCCGATGCCGTCTTGCACTTGTATAAGGACGGCAAGTCAACCGTTTCCAGGTTGACATCGCCTACCGTAGCCGCCTTCAATCGGTGGTACGCCTCCGAGTCCTTCGCCGTGGCCGTCAGCTTTTTGCGGAGCCCGACACCGCGGAACACCAAGTCGGTGTTCATTTTCACCCGCAGCGAATAGAGTTTTGAGCCAATTGTTTGGGTCTGGTTTTTCAGCGCCTTGAGCGCAGGAAACTTTGCGGCAATAGCCTTGCCGAGGATGCCATTCTTCGTTGACAACGAGAGACCAAAAAGCTGTCCCACCAGTGCCTTCAAAGGCACGTGTTGGACCTCCTCTCCCTCCTTTACCATCAAAAACAACTCCACGAAGTCTTCCACGATGTTCGCGTCCGTCTTGGCATTCGCGTCCGGCTCCAAGTCGCCGGACTTCTGCTTCTTCTTCTCGGGTGTCTTCGCCTTTGTCTCACGTGCGCGCTTGCTCATTTTGATTATTCGTGTATATCAGCTGTGGTCGCCGTTCAGTGGGCAGTATTTCAGTGCATTTCTCCGTAAAATACCATGAGGAGCAAGTTACAAGTGAGAGAATTTGCATAATAGGAGCCACGATGCGGCAGCCTCGGCGCATAGCAACCCAGTTTCTTCCTTCACGATCCGTATCCGCTCTGCGCATGCGTTGAGTGATAGTCCCAGTCGCGCCCGGTTCTCGGCAGTTAGTTCCCATGTGCCCGCAGAGTTTCTGCGTCCACACATTCATAGGAGTGCATCAGACGAAGTATCGTGTGGAACATTCTGATTTTCCACGGCCTCAGTTTGTAACAACACACTTCCCTTCTTGGTCCTGCTGGCACATTCCCTGCGAGGCTGCTGTTTTCTTGTTATTTTGTGTCTTTCGAGCTGTGGTAGCTGTTTAGTGATGGTGTATTTCAATGCATTTCACCCGTAAAATACCCTAGGAGCTAGTTATATAACTAGCAGAGCTAGTTATATAACTAGCACAAGCTAGTTATATAACTAGCACGAGCTAGTTATATAACTAGCTCGTGCTAGTCACAAGTTATCAAATATAACTAGTTATAAAATAACTAGTTATTTTCACAAGTTATGTACCTTACTAGTGCGTCGTGGGGTCAGCCGGCTGATGGATGGATGGATGGTTCTTAACAAGATGCCTGGGGGGGTAGGTCAACAGACGAAGATCACCCGACACTGTATTTCCTCCTTAGCGAGTGTGTTGTCCTTTGATACGGTATGCCTCTCGTCGCAGCACGGGTGCGGAGATTGGCAGTTTTGCGACCGAGGTGCCATCCCGACACTGAATCTTTCTTTTTTTTTTTTTTTTTTGTATAAGCACCTGCTTTGTAGGAAATGCTTGAGGAGACTGCCAGTTGCGAAATATCAAAGGAAGTAAATGTGCTGTAGCCCACACGAAACACAGGTAAATCTGGGTTTAGTGGCGGGCGTAAGCGTTCAACAAAAAAGACCCATTTTGTAGTTGTATTGTTTCTCCCCCTCTAGCCTCCTTCGAAGCAAGCACAAGGCAGCCCCTCGAGTATTTTGTGTTGACAATGCGTTGTTGGTACTAAGAATTAGTAGTTGGCAGCCGACTACGTGAACCTTACCAAAGCAGATGAGTTCCGCTAGCGCGCACAAAAAGAAAGCGCCAAGCGAATTATTTGTGTTTGCCACATGCAATTTGTGAGGAAACTGAGCCGCCCCGAGTAGGACCTCTGATCATGTACCGTATGACTACCTCTTCGATCGTCCCGTGTATGTATCACGGTACGATCGAAGAGGTAGTCATCCAGTGGCCAATGCAGGCCATCGCTACAGATATTCTGCATTCTAACCTCAACTGATCGTGCCAGTCGCCACCTGAAACCATTTGAGTTCAGGGGAGTGCGGCCAGCGAAATTCTCTTGGTTTCCAAGTTGGCTAATGGTCTAGCTTGGAGAGAATTGGAAAGGTTGAAAATGTCGGGGGTTCGCGTAACCCTTCTTTTCCGGAAGATAACGTTATCTTTTCTTTTCTCCCTGGCGCTCCTTTTCTCTCTATCTCTCTCTATGGCTAGCAGAGCGACTATTGCGACGGACACCGGGGCTGTGTCGGGGTTCGTTCTTCTTTTCGTTTATTGCTGTGTGGGATCCCGAGGTTTTACTGTCGCAACTAATCTCTGTGTGCAGCGCGCGGCACCCACGGCACGCGGCTCCATGCGGATCATCATCAAGCTCGTGTAACAGCCATCGCACACACGTATCAGGCTGCCACGCAAACACGCATCATCGCATACACACGTATCAGGTTGTCACACAGCGCACACACACACCCTCTCCGGTAGCTCCGGTCTGCTGACCTCCGCGGTCTCCCTCCTTTCTCCTGCTCTCGCAGCGCATCCGTTTTTGGTTGAAAACAGTGCGTGTCGGCCGCAGTTGTGGAGTCGGCGCGGACACGCCAGCACCCCTCAAAAGACATAATGCCGCAGACAAAAGACCCCACGCATCGTCGGAAACACAAAAAAACTCACAGATTCGAAGTTCCCGCGGCTGCAAACAATCCAGGTGCAACCCTCAGTCTTCCAGCAAGAGTCCGCGTGGGTGCAGAAATGCCGCAAGATTCTCGAGGATCTGGTGTGGTCCGATCCAGCTGACCGCGGTTCTGCACTCGACGATCACGGCTTCGGCGACAATCCGCGCGGTATCGGCTTGAAGACCTTCGGTTCGAGAGTATGCTGCTGTCCCCAATCGGAAAGTACCCTGCCCCGGGACCTTGAAAAGTGTAGAGACTCTCCCCCTCCCCTTTTCGACATCAGCCGCCTGACAAACCAGACTCACACCGCAGTCCTGTCTGCAGACACTCAGGTTCCGCGCTGATGATGGTCCGCCTTATGTGTCCGTGGCTTAAAGGACGTGCGGTGTTGAGCACATACCCATTCCAAGCACGTTCTTGCAATCCCCTTTTCGACGTGTTGTCGGTCGCAGGAGTCTTTTTTTTTTTTGTCGTATAAGATCGAAGATCTTAGAAGATTAATACTATTCCGACGAGAACTAACACTTGTACAAAGGTTATTGCCCCGTCGCTCCCGAGAAGAACACCGTAATTTTACCCCTCGCTTGCCCACCCACCCTTGCCCATTTTTATCTTCAAGTCCAGTGTCCTGAGGCGTCACGAAGAAGTTCGTGGCATACACATATAAGCACCTGCTTTGTAGGAAATGCTTGAGGAGACTGTTGCGATAGAGTACGTGCGCTCGGCCAAGGCCGGCGCGTGGCGAGACTGGAGGCAGCAGTTAAAGTTCGGGGAACAGCAAAGTTCGGGCGAAGCTAAGTTCTGGTGAAGCAAAGTTCGGGCAAAGCTAAGTTCGGGTGAAGCAAAGTTCTGGTGAAGCTAAGTTCGGGCGAAACAAAGTTCGGGCGAAGCAAAGTTCGGGCGAAACAAAGTCCGGGCGAAGCTAAGTTCTGGGTGAAGCAAAGTTCGGGTGAAGCAACGTTCTGGTGAAGCTAAGATCGGGTGAAGCAAAGTTCGGCGAAGCTAAGTTCGGGCGAAGCTAAGTTCTGGTGAAGCAAAGTTCGGGCGAAGCTAAGTTCGGGTGAAGCAAAGTTCTGGTGAAGCTAAGTTCGGGCGAAACAAAGTTCGGGCGAAGCTACGTTCGGGTGAGCAAAGTTCAGGTGAAGCAAAGTTCGGATGAAGCTAAGTTCGGGCGAAACAAAGTCCGGGCGTAGCTAAGTTCGGGTGTAAAGTTTGGCCTCGTACCCGGGGCCCAGCACCTGGGGCAGCCTTTTCCCGCCGCCCCCCCCTCCGGTATTTCTCCGGGGGGCCGGCGGAGTGAGAAACTCCGCAAAAAACGCAAATCTCGGGCACATTAGACCCCGAAACGCAACAAACCTCGAAAACAATCTTCGACCGAAAAAGTGTCATGGGCGGGGATCGAACCCGGGCGAACCGGCCTGAAGGCCACCGCCCGCTCACTGTGCCACCCATTTTCATTTGGGCAGGAGGGGGAAAAGCTAGCTCCGCACTAATTCCAGTCAAAAATAATACACTTTCAAACTCGTTTACAGAAAAGTGGGGTTGGCTCGAATAGAGGCTATTCACATTGCATGTTCATAGGACCTCCAGTCTCGAATCAAAGGAGGTAAATGTGCTGTAGCCCACACGAAACACAGGTAAATCTGGGTTTAGTGGCGGGCGTAAGCGTTCAACATAGTTTTTGGCTAGCCAACGTGAGTAAAAGAGGGTAAAACACGTACGTAGAGTAGAGAAAAGAACGAGTGTAAAAAAACGGAGGTAGCACACACTACCAATCCGACGGACCACCGCAAAATTCTTACCTTTCCCTATCCCTCAAAACCAGCACCAACAACAATGGCCCCGGGACCTTGAAAAGTGTAGAGAAGAGACCAGCGAGCGCCATCAAAAGGGCGCGGACGCAGACCCCTCCACGTAGCCAAATACGATAAACCACAAACAACGCTAAAACTACAGGCGGTCGACAATTTTCTTGATAGACACGGCTTCACGCACATCTTCCGCGCGCACCAAGAAAAAAGCAACGGAGTACGGATTTGTGACAACGCGCGGGTGGTATGGCTCCTAAACAAACAAACACACTTTCTTTTTGTCGTATAAGACGCTAGTCTTAGAAGATTAATATTAACCGACTAATGATATACTGTGAAACAGGGCCTCTCGCTCCCTCACACAACCGCACACGCTCTTGTTTGCAATCTCTTGCGGTCGGAACAATGTGTATGCATGCGTGAGATTGGAATACGCGCCGTTTTATCGTGCCGTAAGAACAGCAGACGAACACAACCGCACAGCTTACGATCTTCTCGACTTCGGACTACATCGGCCACCAAAACGGGGCTGGGGTTGTCTTTGTAGGTCACGGCTCCATCCGACTGGTCATCAAGGAAGCGTCAGCGTGATGCAGACACCACACCTCCCTCCCCTCCCCCTGAGAATACTCGCTCGTGCGCACGACTTCAGTGGGACTGGGCAAGACCGCCAGCTGTCAGGCCCATTGTGGCGACGAGCCGAAGGAGTTGAGACTTGCCCAAGGCTTGAGCTCATACCGTCACGTCGTGAGGACCAGCAGGCGCACAGTGGAAGCATCCTCTTTGGTCACAGTGTAGCCTAGCACCATCGACATCACGCGCGATCCGCATCGCGTTCCCGCTACTACAGCACCGTGCCAGACGAATACGGGGTCGACCAAGCCCGGCCGCTCCAACGCTTTCATGAAACTCATTACCAGTTTTCGTGTGCATACCTAGGCTGAAAGGAGCGTCACGCTCCTCGTCTGGCGGCTGCAACTCGTGCACAAGGCGTTCAGCAGAACGCACCCGCGTTGTGACCATTCTTCGCGCTTTGCGCTATCAACGCAGTTGCGAGGTCATAGCAGAGCGTTACCTCCCGGCAGCTGTGACGCAGCTTCTCGCCTCAGCGTGCAGGAAAATACGAAGCGCTGAGCAACTATATGAGAGATGCAGCATCACCAGCCGTCGGCCTTCACAAGGAAGTCGAAGAGAACACGCTAGGTCATTCGAGCGTGTCTTCGAGAGCGTGGAGATCCATGATGATCGTTACCGTCTGCAAGTAAACAAGCCGTCGCAGGATCCAGGAGCCTCATTTTCGGCACCCACGGCACTCCCGTACGAGAAATCAGACTCACAGAATTTGGGGTCAGGGGGAGTACGTTGCGAGTCGGATCTCTCTCTTATGGAAGGGGGGACCCACATTCGAGCCGACGAAGTCAGAGTCGGGCACCGAGCAAGTGCGTATCACAACGAGCAATGCTTTCCGCTGGGAATATACCCAAATGCGCCCCAGGTTCCGTCACCACCACTTGACAGTCTTGTAAAGGGGGGGGTCGAATAACACCCTGTGTTATTATTCGACTTGTCGAATACTAAAAAAAGTTCCGGGTAGCTGAACAGTAGCAGGACCAAGTAGTGGAGTGTTTTTAGACAACCAGACGTGAGTCAAATAACTGTTAATATTTGACCCCCCCCCCCCCTTTACGCTATCCCAGAGGTCTTTCACCATCCCCGGAGCCCCCTTCCTCCTCATTGATAGAAATCTGCCCTTGGTAGGGGACGGAGGGGATTGCAGAGGGGGTGCAAAAAGACGTCGGAAGAGACTCCGGGTCAAAATTCGAGAGTTTTCGTGGCCTCAAAATGAGGAACCTGGGGCTAGTTGAAGGGTTTGCGGAACAAGTGCACAGAGTGGCAAACATTGTTCCTTGTTGACGCGTCTGCACTCCAAGGTGCGGTGTTCGAACTCGTGCTCGGTTGTGACTCATCTGGCATACATACAATATCGTGTCCTGTCCGTCCACGGGTTGTTAAACGAATCTGATTAAAAATGTTGCCAGGCATCGGAACGACGTTAATCGTTCTCCGCACAAAAGCACGTCATCGCCGGAGATTTCTATCTCACGGCCGCCCCCCCCCAACTCTCCCCTTCCCCCAAACTGCCAACCGGAGACTTCAAAATACCGAATGAACGCAGACGTCACACATCCTGGCCTTGAAGTTTGTGCGACGAAAAAAGCCAGAAGTCAGGATACCTACGTATTCAAGGCATAACTGACCCCCAACCCCCCCAGTGAGAGGGAGCATGATCTCCTCATCTTTGTGAGTGAAAAAGCGAAGCGTGAAAATGTTCAAGTATAAGTGGCGGCTGAGGTGCGCAGAGTACACAGACCAAGTGGGTTCCCGGTTACCCAACCAAAATCATCGAAGGCGGCGTATCTTGGCGGTTGTGTTGTAGCAGACAGGGCACGGAGACATATACGGCCCGGTGCGACAGTCGACTCAAGCTTTGCAGGCTGCGGCCACATGTTGCCGTCCCGGAGTGTACTTCTTCTTCTGCAGAAAACATCGGACCCTTTTGTCTTCATGGAGAAGAGAACCAGGGTATGGCTGGCCCTGTACGCACCGGTAGTGCAGTAGTAGTACAGCACGTACCGTGCGGAATGAGTACAGCAGCAGGACCCATGCTGGAGAGCATGGCCCTCCAACCAGGTCTACCGAACTAATGCCAACCAGAAACCATGCTATCGTGTTTTGAAAAAAGATGACCCACACAAATGCTGAACCGTAAATTTTCTGTTTTTTCTTTTGTGTAAGCACCTGCCTTGTCGGGAAATACTTGGTGAGGCTGCCAGTTGTCGCAAAGGAGGAAATTGTGCTGAAGCCCACACGGCGGTGAGTTGGGTGAAGAAGGTAGCCGGGACTGATGTCCCAGCGGTCAACAAAAAAAGGCCCACTTTGTTTGCATCCAAATTATATTGTTCCTCCTTGAGTTTTCTTCTATAAGCACACGGCAGCCCCTCAAGCATTTTTGGTTGGTCCTTTTCAAAATACAGCTTCCTGAGAGATTGTGACAAACGAAAAGAAGAGAGGGCGGGGCACCTGTTTGCTGTAACGCGTCGCAAAGCGATTTTGTCGCATCCTTAACAATCTGTAGCACACCTCAAAATATTCTGTTCCGGATACAAAAATAAGAAACCCCCCCCCCCTGCCCCAGTTCCCAGAGGTATGCTCGAGCTTTGATTGGTACGAGCGGAACCTCAGAGCTACAACCAGGCGCATGCAACGAACCCGCAGAAAACACTCGACGTAGCTGCTTTGACTCCGAAGGGAAGGGAAGAAACTATAGGGGTGGAGGGGAACATACAATACGAGCACAATCTGATTTGTTCTTCGCTGACACCTTGGTGTAAGCGAAAGAACCTTTTTTCCTGTTGTGCTTGTGTGTCTTGTCGTGTAGGATAGACCCGCGTGATCAACTCAGAAGTTGCAGCAATTGGGATCCCTTCGGTTCTTTGTCTGGCAGCTTCGTCGAGCCTTTCCTTCCAAGCTGGCGCTTTTGTATAAAAAGGAATCGACGAAAGAAGAGAGAGATAACCCGGGAGAAAAAGGGACATTTTTTTTGTTGTATAAGCACCTGCTTTGTAGGAAATACTTTTGAGGAGGCTATCAGCTGCAAAACATCAAAGGAGGTAAATGTGTAGCCCACACGAAACATAGGTGAATCTGGGTTTAGTGGCGAGCGCAAGCGTTCAACAAAAAAGACCCACTTTGTAGTTGTTTTGCTTTTCCCCCTCTAGCCTCCTTCGAAGTAAGCACAAGGCAGCCCCTCGAGTATTTTCGATCGTGGACAAACGGGGCACTGGGCTGCTCCGTTTTTTCCTTTACCGGACGAACGACGTTGGCAGCGTGTTTTGATTGATCTGAATTTCAAAGCCGAAAATACTCGAGGGACTGCCTTGTGCTCATTTCGAAGGAGGCTAGAGGGGGAGAAAACAATGCAACTACAAAGTGGGTCTTTTTTGTTGAACGCTTACGCCCGCCACTAAACCCAGGGTTACCTGTGTTTCGTGTGGGCTACAGCACATTTACCTCCTTTGATCTATCGCAACTGGCAGTCTCCTCAAGCATTTCCTACAAAGCAGGTGCTTATACAAAAAAAAGATCAACCGGCACGAACGAACAAGAGCGAAGCGCCTGTCGACATTTTGCTCGGTCCAGTTTGGGTTGAGTGACAAGAAACCTGGGTGATCCTGCCAATAGTCATATGCTTGTTTCAAGGATTAAGCCATGCAAGTCTCAGAGTAAATGGATCAACAGTGGGTCTGCAGATGGGGAAGGTGCCTTTTGGGCCCAGTTGGGTAACAATGTCCATCTCCAGCATCTGCAGGCCTGTGGTACAGAGACCCGCACCGTTTATCATGAATCATGGATCCAGGAAAGCTCCGGTCCTCCGTGGTGCGCGCGCGCGCACCACGGAGGACCGGCTGTCAAGGAGACGTGTGAACACTCCTAGGCACGGTCCTTCTAGTACGCTCCTGCCGTTTTGTACAGGCCGCCCGTTGTTGCTACCGATCGGGTGTCCTTGAGCTAGTCCAGAAACTGTTTCCTGAAATTGCATCGAATTGCCTGCTGCTGTCTATCACTGTCTATCATAGGCTAAGCACCGTAATCTAGTGACTAGTGCAGGCCATCGCTACAGATATTCTGCGTTCTACCCTCAACAAGCATAGTCTATCACAGTCTATCAATAGTCTATCAGCAGGGGGCGGACCCGCCCAGTTAGGATAAATCCGGCACTCACACGACGTGGCCGAACTTGGATAGCCGCGGAATCTTGTCGAGCGTGCCTCTCAACGCAGAGAAGGTGGTTCATTTTGGATGTGGCCTGCGTGCGCCACCCGCCACCTTTTCGCCCCCTCTTCCCTGCCTCCTCCACCCCCCTTCTCTTCGAGCAAACAATTGCTAGCTACGACCATCTTGTTCCATCCTTACTGCTCTCCGACGCTCTTTCGCCATTTTCTTTGCTTTTCTTCCTTCTCTTTTTTTTTGATAACTGTACTGCAGGGAACACTTCCGGAACAACGCACGTGAAACCGCAACGAAGATGTGCTATCACACATCGCAGAAAACCCCTTCCAGAGAGGTTGGTTCCCCGTTTACGCAGAGGAACTGATACGTTCATTCTTCCCCACTTTTTCGCGCATTGCTGATCCAGGTCTTCTGGTCGCCCGTTGCTCCGGTTCTATCAGTGCACGCCCCACCTCCGGAAATGTTCTTGTACTAGTTAACGGGTGCTCTAAATCCTTTGCAACTCTCTTTTGCATGCCGTTTCCGAACCTTCAGTGCTCTGTCGATGTTACGCGCGAGACAAAAGCTATGGGCCGCAACCGCATGAGACCTGTTTGTCGGAAAGCACAGTAAGCATGCATCAAAATAGCGGAATGCGTCTCCGGTTGACCATTGCGGTTTGCGGGTATCGGAAGCGATGTAGACATATTAGCTCTAGATTCCATAAGGTCTACTCTTGGCAACTGCATCGCATCTTGTACTCGCACCGTTGTTGAATTGTCGTTGGTTTGTGGGTTCAGGGTGAAAATTCACTTGAAATCTCAAGAAACACCGGATCTGTAAACCTCAAAAAAAATGCTAGAATCTAGCCAGGGTTTTATAGGCATCAGAGGGAAGTGGTTATGCACCGTCTCTCGGGTGCACCAGACAGCATGCAGCTTGTCCAGGGCCAGCAGGCTCGCCTGTTGCCACGGATGTCGTGCATTTTCAAGCACCGGCAGAAGAAGAAGAAGAAAAAGAAAAAAGAAGAACAAGAAAAAAGGCCGCTTCTGGTCCAGGAACGTTACAGTCAACCACAGCTTGCAAAGCTTGAGTCGGAGGCAGCACAGTGCCACAACCCCGTCCGCTCTGCCCTGCGGCTGACCGCCTCGACGAGCTTGTGTTCAGCGCGAGCGCCAAGCCCCAAGGTGCGCCGAGCCTTGATGCTTTAGTTGGGGAAATCGGTAGCCACTTGACCCGTAGGCCTGTGGCTCTGCAGTACCGCCGAACACGTGAAGCTTGGCTCCCGTGTAGCAGGCTTTCCTGGTAGGCAAACAAAACTCTAAAACCTGACGTGAACAGGGCTACCGATGTGGGAGTTTCGTCTAAAAACGAAATATTGAACAACACAACCACTTCTTTGGCACTCTTCTTAAAGCCGGATAAAAACCCGAATCTAGCAGGCGCAACAATATTCGAGGGGCTGCCTTGTGCTTACTACGAAGGAGGCTAGAGGGGGAGAAACAATACAACTACAAAGTGGGTCTTTTTTGTTGAACGCTTACGCCCGCCACTGAACCCAGATTCACCTGTGTTTCGTGTGGGCTACAGCACATTCACCTCCTTTGATCTTTTGCAGGTATTTCCTACAAAGCAGGTGCACATACAAAAAAAAAAAAAGAACAAGGCACGCCAAGCAGGCCTCGGTGAAACGAGACCACAGCAACAAGAAGAGAAGAGCGCTGCATGCGTGTGCGCGCGGGCATTCCGGGGTAAATAATCTCGAAGCCTGAGAAGAGTCACATCTCCCGAGAACCTCCCCCCCCTCCTTTCTCTGTCGCGGTGGCGTCCATAACCGAGCGCTGCGGGACAGCGGTTTGCAAGGCGCTGCAGCCGCTGCCCAAAAAGCCCGCGCAGCCGGCGCCCGGGTTCGTGGCGGAAGTGTCCTCCTGGCTCGATCGGGTGGGCGGGGAAGCGTCGGCTTATGATGCAGGGTTTGCGTCTCTGGTGCGGTATTGCGCGGAGCGGCTTGGCAAGGTCGCGGATGTGCACACAGCGTTCGACGTGCTGATGTGTTTGCGTGACAGTGCCGGGGCGAATGCGGTGCCCCCCCATTTGTGTCTCGAACACATCAGGCTACTGCGCCGCGGGTCCACGTATCCAATAGCCCTCGATGACGACCCCGCTGGCTCTCCCTTTCTGTCGGTTCGCGTGCTGGTTCCTCTTGCCGCGTCTCCCACCCAATCGTCGTGCTCGATAATGTTCCTGCGCGTTGGGTCGTTCTCTGTCACCTTCGGCGCCGTGGCGGACTACCTGACGCGCACCCTCGGCATCGGCGCTCGTGTCGCCAGAGTGACGACGATCGACGGGCAGCGTGTCCTGCCCCCGGAGCAGGCGTTGGAAATCTCCCCGAATCGCACGCTGCAAGACTTGTCATCGAGCCCGCCCGACTTCCAGGTCGCCTGGGAGCTACCTGCTGCACTGAAGCAGCACCTTTCCATGGGGAATTCAAAGAGGCGATCTCGTCACATGCCCATCGAACAACCAAATCACAAACGGCGGCGGTAGTAGCACCAGACTCACAGCCAGCCTCTCACCTGAGCATCTTTCAGGCCTTTTACACCCCTGTGCGACCCCTTATGGCATGGTCCTTTGACAGAGCGAGCCGACGCCTCTCATCTCACCTTTGAAACACGGCTGAGTCACGCATGCTCTTGACAGACGCTAGTTCGCACGCGCGTCGCAGTCGTTGGGTGGTATTGACAACAGGTTTCCTCGGAGACTCGGCCTGTACGACCCCCTTGTGGAGCGGAGATGCTGTACTGTCCGCGCGTGGTGCGCTCCAGCAGGTGGACCTGTAGTTCGATGCAGTTTCAAGAGATAGGGACAGACCGGCTCAGGTATACAAATTAGGGTGCACGTCCGAAGCAGGGGTTCCGAAGTTCGTTTTTTGCGATAAACCAGTAACCACCTCCTCAGTGAGCATTACTTGTTTGTGTGCACACCTAAAAAGGAACGTTGGCAGCGGTTTACTCGCGTACAGGTCAAATCGCACAAACAAAAAATTGGCCGCTCGTGCTCCGGTGCCTGTTCCTTTTTGTTGTCGCCACACTCGGACCTGCCTGCGTGCCTCCTTTATTTCTGGGCCATAAACGGAGACGCTTTACAAAGATTGGTACCCTAATCGGAACCACAGAACATCTGGGTGATTCTGTAGGGAAACACCAACTTTGAAGCAAAGTTCGCAACTCCGGTCCACAGAATGCAGGTCTGTGTAGCTTCTCGGATACCCCACTTCGGAATGAGGGAGTCAAGGTACGTTCGAGAGCGCTGGTGTACTCACGTCAGGTGCTCACCCTTCACCGGAGATGCCGCGGTCACCTCCTCAGTCCTATCCTATCCTGATCGTCCCGAGCGAATCGAAGGCACCCGCTTGTTGACAAATCCGAGTTATTCGTCCAAATCGAATCATCTTTTCAGCTGCTGCGCGCGGTGACTCGAGATTGCTACGGCTCGTTCAACATTCAGCCCTTCGCCTCCGCCGACCTCCGACCAATCGCAGTTGTACGTCGACAGTGTCTGACGCAATCCCGATTGTTCTGTTGCCGTGCCGACAACAAAAGCGGGACTGAAAAAAACGAAGTGCGTTGTTCGAACGAAGTGTATCCATCTGCACCTCCAAGCGGTGCTCCTGTGCCCTCACAGGGCCGCTGAAGAAGGTCTATCGGTATCGGTTCGCACGGTCAACCGACTTCGAGGTGCACCTGCCTCTCTCCAGGAACACAAAAATAACGAAGGGTACACAGAATAGATGAGCAGACCCCATGCGGGCTGCGAGACGGGCCAGTGCGGGCACGGTGAGTGGGCGGGTCTGCCAGTCACTGCGACGAGCGTCCCACGGTGGTAAGAACGCGAACCTCCCGTTGGGGTGGCAGCCGTACGTTGAAGTAATTGACGAGATCATCGGGCGAAAGCTGATAGAGAGATCGACGACGACTCGCGAGTTCGTGCAGTTGACGAAGTCTCTTGGATACGAGACCACGACCGAGTTAGTCAAGCGCGCTGGGACGAAGCGATTCGTGATCGCAGTGACATGGATCATCGAAAAGCTTGAGCAGGACGACGGCCCCCTGGACACCTGCACGTTCACTGATCTCGAAGCGATTCTCGCCACCTTCCACAGGCTGATCCACATCCTCGACGAGGTTTCCGCTGCTCGGGCGCTGTCGGCCATCAACAAGCGTATCACTCCGCAGAACGTTGCTCAAATGAGCCCGGTCGGTATGCGATAGAGGCGTCCATTCAGGAACCGTAGATTTTCGGTGTTTTTTTCAATTTCCAGGCGTCAGGAGCCGCAAAACCAGTTTTTAACTCTGCCACCGACCAGACCACCTGTTTTGCGTGTTGTATGTTGTATCCGCCGGTAGAGGTGACCTGAAGACAGTCATGTTCGCTACGGAATCAAATCTTGGAGCCCCGTTGTCGATCGTGGACAAACGGGGCATTTGGCTGCTCCGTTTTTTTTCCACCAACCAAAACTACGCATTCCTTTACCGCACGAACGACGTAGGCAGCGTGTTTGGATTGATCTGACTTTCAAACCCGAAAAAAGATCAACCGGCACGGACGAACAGGCCTGTGGTACAGAGTCCCGCACCGTTTATCATGAATCACGGCCTTCGCAGCCACATGGAGGAACCGCTGCGAACAACAAGCACGCTCTTTGTGCACATGAAGAACAACAAGCGTTCGTCCGTTACTTTTGCTTATCAGCGCAAGCCGCAACTTCGGAAAATGCTAGCCACTTGGCCCACGGGAACCCACGCACAGGCCTGTCGCACTTGCTCGGGCTGCAGCGTGAATTCGTTGACCCACGGATCGCGGGGCTCGCGTACCGCCGTGTCTGCCAGGATCCGCTGGGGACGCTGAAGGGCTTCACGAAGGAAACGGTCGAAATCTACCGCACGCTGTTCAACAACCAGACGCAGGTGGACGGGTCGTCGATGGACTTCGGCGCGAAGCTCGGCGCCGACTTGAAGCTGGTGCTGCTCGAGAAGCTGAAGAACAACATGAACTCTCTCGACTACGTTACAACTGCATCGCTGTGCTCGTTGCTCCGCATCTCGGGCGACACCAGTCACGACTTTTTGAAGCACCTCGACGCCGTTCTGTCCAAGCTTTCCTGCCGCCTGCAGCTCGTAAATGCAGAGAGCACCGCCCGGGTTGTCGAGATCTTTCGCTACGTTGCTTCGCGGAGGGCTCGGTTGCCGAACGTCGAGTTGGCCGTCCGCCAAGTCTCGGTTGCGGCATTCAACGGAAAGCCCGCGCAAGGCAACCTGCTGGATAGGGGCTGGCCCATGTACCGGCTATCGCATTTGCTGCAGGTTCTAGACCAGCTCGAACTCCTTCAGGACCCCCTCCTCAACGAGAAGATCAAGCTCACCATCGTAGCGCGCACGCAGTCCTTTAGCGTCACCGACGCCTACAACATGAAGCTGGTGTTCCTTACCAGAATCTGCGAAGTCTTGTCGTATGCTTCGCCTTCTTCTTCAGAACCCCTGCTTCTTTGAAGACTGATCCGTGAAGCTGGAACAGCTGGGGTTCGTTCAACGTAAATTCTTTTCCGCAGCGTCACAGAAACGAGTCGCAGGGCGACGAGGAGAAGAATATTTTAGGGACGGCGGAGGGCCGACAACGAACAAGTACACGAACAAAACGCGGGGTGCCCAGTACAACTCTCGCTACAAAGTGGACCCCTGGCTCGGTCAAAAAAGCTGCAAACGGACGATTGCACGGATGCGCATCTAAGTGAGGTCCCGTAACGCGTTTAGGGAGTGCTTGTTTGAGACTGTTTCTTGTGCAAAGCGGTCGGTTTGCTGAAGTTTCCGTTTGACTTTGGACGGAGGGTTTTCCTTTGCCCAGTTACATCAGGGTAGGGTAGGGGATGGGTGAGTGTGTTTTACCGTGTTCTTCGTACTCTGGGTCGCTTATGCTTTTCTGTTTGCTGCCCCATCACCCGAAACGAGCTGCACCCTCTCACCGTGTTCACCTCTTTCAACCCCCCCTGCAACCGGAGACTTGAAATTCCGACCTTCTAATTCACGAATAACGCTACGAAACCATTTAGGCGGCTCCGAGTGGACGTGCCCAGTATCGTGCAGCCGTTTCACGATGCGTTCTTCGCCCACTGCGACGCACCCAAGCACATGGATAGTCTCGCGCGCTACGTCCACACGATGCAGTGCTGCGGGATTGAACCCGACGAGTCGACGACGCGTGCTTTTCTGGACACCCTCCGGTCTCCCGCCGCATTCGTCGGCTTGCGGATGAAAGGCACCGTCGCTCGCTGCGTAGAGATCGTGCTGCAGCGCCACAAGGCCGGGCGGCATGCTGACGTCACGTACGCGGTGCTGGACCGTGCCGTGAAGCGCGACTTCGCTGCTGACCTGCCGCAGGCGGTGCTGCGCCGGATTGTCCGGCGGCTGCCAAACCTGCAAACAGACGCGAACGAGGCGACCGCGCAATTCGTGGTCTACCTGCGGAACTGCGGGGCCATGCGTTCATCGCAGACGCACCGCGGCGACGTCTTGGGACAACGCGGCCCCATCAGCCGGCAACGCAGCGCTCAACACGACGAGTCGAAGCGTCCCGGAACCGACGAAGTGGTGAAATCGTCGCAACCATCGCCGGAGGTGTCCCTCGCATGAAGGCTGCGGTCGGGTTGTGCAGTCATTTCAGAACCCATCCCTCCATCTGCGCCCGCAAAAGACGCTGGGTGAGGGTGCAGTCTGTGGCAATTCTTATCTGCAGCGCCACAAGGCCGGGCTGCATGCTGACGTCACGTACGCGGTGCTCGACCGTGCCGTGAAGCGTGGCTTCGCCGCTGACCTGCCGAAGGCGGTGCTGCGCCGGAGTGTCCGGTGGCTGCCGAACCTGCAAACAGACGCGAACGACGACCGCGCAATTTGTGGTCTACCTACCCCCCCCGTGCTGCAAGATGATAGCCAAACCCCCTTGATTAAGATAACGGGCGAGAATGCCAATCCATCTTAAACACGGGGGTGAGGTACCCCTGTGCAAAGTGACTACACTAGTGCCCCCGTGTTTAAGATGGATACCCCCCTTGATTAAGATGGATACTGCCAAACCCCGAGTTTTTCATCCATCTTATGCACGGGGGAGGGTAGGTACCCGAGAAAGCGGAAACCATCTCTAGAGGCCGGAAAGGGCGGGCACAGTTCAAACTTGAGTCGCGGACCTCTGAAGGTGTCGGTCCAAAACTTGGGCGTGTTGCTGTCAGGGTGTGTGAAGCTCGGGGCTTGCCCTGCGGAACTGCGGGGGCCATGCGTTCGTATCCTTATTACCGAAGGTCACCCGCAAGACACTAAAACCCTTAACTTTCGCCATGCAACCGCCACTAGGTGGCGAATTGCAGCGGCACACCTGCAGCGCTGGGGCGTCTGGACGGGACCATGGCTAAAACCAGCGGGATCTCAGAACCCACCTATCCGCTTTGCTCGTACCGCACGTTCTGCAGCAAGAGCTTGTGCAGAAGAACAAACATTCCGTCGAAAGTCAGTAGCCCCGGATTTGTTGAAACCCGGTCTACTTTTCCCACGCGCACCTTCAAAAAAGTACAGGCGCGTACCTTGTGTATGACAACAGAAGCCCAGCATCCAGGCTCGGGCGCACGTTTTGTCTGCAAACCACGAGGAGTCTCAGCGAGATTTATTCAGATCTCACAAGAAAACCGAAGATGCGCGACCTTTCCCCGCTTCGCTTCTCGCGGCCGCCTTTTCCGGGAACCGCGGCGCAAGCCCCCGAGCGAAAGAAAACAGCGAACCCCGAGGCGAAAGTTCGTCATTTCCAAACAAGCGAGTGTTTCAGCTCCCTTCCCACCATTTCTTCGTCTTTCGCTCCTTGCGGGAAAGTGTCAGCTCCTGACCCGAACCGATTTAGAGGGTTGTTTCCTGGAATCCCCACGACTGATAGCAACATCCTAAAAGCTCGCACACCCGCTCAGGCTCTTGCTGCGATGGAAATGTGGCAAACACAGGGCAAATCCGAGTGTGACGATCGTTGATTCCATCGCCACCGCCTCTGGCGAGACATATGGGTCAAGATCCCGTTTGAGTCCGTTGTCAAGTCAAAGAAGTTTCGTTCGAGCAGGAAAGCGAGCGTACAGCACGTGGTCTCCCTGCAGACCCTGTGTGCGACCTCAGCGGCCCCCACCTCGTCACCACGAAGACTGCGGACAGTTTGTTCATTTCGACTCATCCGCAGCGGCACTCGGCCGAATTGCAGCACAAAGCGCTGGCACAGACACAACAAACGATAGGCACCCTGGTGACGAATGTTTCACTCTAATATATAAAGCCAGCCCAACACCCGGAAGGGGGGAACACCAACAAAAGAGAATGCGTCCATGCGCCAGACGCAACGCCACCCAGGACCTGCCGGCGGTGCGGTGAAGGACGGCCGCGCCGGGAGGATGCCGCTGGCGTCGTCTCCGATGCTGCGGAGCATCACCTGGCGCAGCCGGAGCGGCGGCGCGAAGAGTCCGAAGCCCGGCCCGCCCGGGCGCCGGTCGAAGTCCGCAAACCCGCCGCTGCCGACGATCGTCGTGGACAGGGCGGCGCGGGGGGGGCAGCAGGCCGCAGATGGGGGCATCCGCGCGATCTACGACAAGGCCGAGGCCTGGGACACGTACGAATCGGCGTCCGCCGCCTTCGTCGACGTCGTGAAGGCAACCGCCGCCGCGCAGGACCCGGCCGCCGCGCGACAGCTGGTCGCAAGCTGCACCGAGATGTGCCGGCGGGCACGCTCCCGTTGGGGCATCCGGTTCTGCGCGTGGGCCATGCACCTCCTCGGGCAGGTGCTGCCGGGCCCTGTGTTCGCAGACGTCGAAGCGATATCCGGAGGCGCCTTCGCGGCGCTGTACGCGCGCGCCCGCGGCGCTGACGACTTCGAAGCCCTCGGCGTCGCCCTCGGGAACACCTTCGCCGAGTCCGTTGAGCACATCCTCGACCCGGCGGGCGCCGGAGCTGAATACCCGCGGATCCTCCACCCGTGGATCGCGCCGCACTTCCCGATGCTCTTGCACCACGGCATCGGCCAGCGAAACGCTTCGTTCGCGCTGTCCGCGGTCGTTTGCGCCGCTGAAGACGTGTTCCTTGGAACCACACGGCACTCGCCGGCTCTCTCGGGCCCGTGCAACGGCGAGGTCGACGACGTTGTCGTCCCGCTGTTTTCGTCGTGCGCGCACCTTTTCCTCGGGTTCGAGCAGAAGGTCCACCCGGACGCCGGCCCGGCGTTCCTCGGCCTGCTCCGGTCCGCCGCCGACGCGGCGCTGGCGCTCGCGGCCTTCCACCGGCCGCTGTTCACGCCCGACGAGCTGCTGGCCGCGGAGCTGCCTGAATTGCTCGGCGCCGCGGGCCGGGTCCTCGGCCACCCGCTGTTCTCGGTGCGGATGGGCGTCCTGCGGTTCCTCCTATGCGTGTTCCGAGACGGGCGCGGCGCACGGTGGCCCGGGGGCGGCGGCGCGGCCGCGGTCGCCGCACTAACAGAGGAATTGGGGGTCGTTTCGAAGACGGACCGGGTAGCCGGCAACAGGGAGCTCGCGAAGGAAGTGCTCGCGCAGCTCGACCCGGGCGGCGCGGGGCCACCCCCGCATCACGGCGGAGACAGAAGTCGTCGACCGCGAAATGGAGAAGAAAAAGGGGGGAACGACCGGAAAAAAAACAAGACCCCGCATTCCCGCGAAGAAGACTCCTCGATACCGCCACCAGCATCGAACACGCGGGACGGGCACAGTTCGCCTGAACGCGAAGCTAAGATTCCCCCCCGCGACCCCTCCACCCGCCGCCGCGAGGCGGACGCTTGGCCGAAAACACGGTGCTGCGACGAGTGCGGGAGCCCCGCCACGGGTGGGATGTCGCGGCGGTGCGGTGCCTGCCGGCGGGACCTGTCTGCAGCTGGGGCAGGCGTCCGCTGCGCGGCGTGCGGGGCCGCGACTTCCGGCGCCGCCTTCTGCGCGAGCTGCGGCGAGCCGACGACCCGCAAAAGCGGAAAACGCAAAGATGACAGTCAGCCAGGCCAGGGGACCGATGGACAAGGAGGAGCAGGCGTCCGCTGCGCGGCGTGCGGGGCCGCCACTTCCCGCGCCGCCTTCTGCGCGAGCTGCGGCGAGCCGACGACCCGCAAAAGCGGAAAACGCAAAGATGACAGTCAGGCAGGCAGCCAGGGGACCGATGGACAAGGAGGAGCAGGCGTCCGCTGCGCGGCGTGCGGGGCCGCCACTTCCGGCGCCGCCTTCTGCGCGAGCTGTGGCGAGCCGACGACCCGCCAAAGCAGCGGCAAGAGCAGCGACGCGACGAGCGTGCGCTGCGGCGGCTGCCGGGCGCCGGTGGAGGGCGCGGCGCGGTTTTGCGGGGTGTGCGGCGAGAAGCGAGGCGCCCGCGAGGAGAAGGCGGGGCCGGAGCCTACGTCGGCACGGCGGCATCGGCCGTGGAGGGGCGACGGCGTGGCGCCCGGGCAGGGCGGACAGCTGCGGGAGGTCCGGCTGCTCTTGACGAAGCAGCAGCAGGAACAGCAAGAGCAGCAGCAACATCAGCAAGCGCAGCAGCAGCAACGCCAGCAAGCGCAGCAACAGCAACGCCAGCAAGAGCAGCAGCAGCAGCAGCAGCAAGAGCAGCAGCAACATCAGCAAGCGCAGCAACAGCAACGCCAGCAAGAGCAGCAACAGCACAAGCAACAGCACCAGCAAGAGCAGCAGCAGCAGCAGCAAAGGGAACCCCCGCGCCGGTGCAGCGGCTGCGCCGCGCTGGTCCCCGAGGGATGCGCGCGCTGCACCCACTGCGGGGAAGTCGCTGCCGGCGCCTCACCCAACCATCCGTCCGACGGCGAGCCGGGATGGCAGGGCGGCGGGTCCTCTGCAGAACGCTTCTCCCCGGAACAGAGGTGTCCCTCTGCTTCCCCAGCCAGCTCGGACCCGCCCAGCCCACCCGCGGCGAAGCTGCGCAGCGGCGGGGGCGTCTGCCGCTCTTGCCGAAAGCCGCGGCCCCCCCCTTTCCCGGCGGCGTTCTGCGGCTTCTGCGGCGCACCCGCAGCAGCAGCCGGCCCGGGCGCCCCGGCGCTGATCCCGACGGACGAGGTGCGCGGCCTGCGCGCGTCGCTGGCGGATCTCAAGCGGCGCGAAGACCGAGCCGGCGGGGAAGCAGCAGCCGTCGAACTCTTCGTCGAGTCTCCCCCCGCTGGGGCGGCGCGCGTCCAAGCAGAGCTGTCGCACTCTCCGACACCCGCGGGCCGGAGGGGGGCTGAACCTGTCCGATCGGCGGGCGGGCGCCAAAGCGTGCGGGGTTGCACGGCCCGTGTGGATGCCGAAATCACGCACGGTCCGTCGGCACCGCCTTCCGCGACCCGCCGCGCAACGCCGCACGCCGGCGAAGCCGGCGGGTGGTCCGAAAGCGCCCGAAATGCGAGGGATGCATGCGTTGCGCGCGTGAGCGCAGAGTTCACGCACTCTCCCAGCCGGTGGTCAGCCGACCACGACGCGGCTTCGCGCGCTGGCGAAGGCCAAGACGCCGACGGAAGAGCCGGAACCGTGGCTCGAAGGGGCACGCGCGAGACGTCCCCGCCCCACCGGCTGCCGACCACGCAGCGCCGCCCTGTCGACGGAGCGCTACAACACAGCGGACCAGCGGCATCCCATGGCGGCGGCTCCCCCGCAAACCCGCGCAGCCCTGCTGATGGAGCGCTCCAACGCAGCGGGCTACCCACATCCCACGGCGGCGGCTCCCCCGCAAACCCGCGCAGCCCTGCTGATGGACCGCTCCAACGCAGCGGGCTCACCACATGCCACGGCGGCGGCTCCCCCGCAAACCCGCGCAGCGACTCTGGGGAGCCGGAGTCGCCGGCCCGCGCGTCGCCGTGCCCGACGCCGCCCTCGGCGCTGGACCGCCTCGTGGCGTACGTGGCGGATCCGCTGGCGGCGGCGCTCTCGCCGCCCGCGCCCCTGCTCGGACAGCTCGACCGGGGGGCTTTGAAGCGGATTATCCTGACCGCTGCGAGACGCGCGGGCTGGGTTTCCGAGGCCGCCGCAAAACGGCTGTTGTTCCAGCTGCTCTCCGTGGCATTCGACCTCTTGGCGCCGGCTGACGAGGCGTTTACCCCTCGGGAGGTCCGCTGTTTGACGGAGGTGTGCTCTTTCTTCAGTTCTTAATAGTGCATGTTGCGCTGAAAGGATCATTTTCGAATCAACGGCTGCGCATGAAAAGTACGTGCGCTCGGCTAAAGGCCGGCGCGGGGCAAGACTGGAGATTGGCTCGAATAGAGGCTATTCGCATTGCATGTTCATGGGACCTCCAGTCTCGAAGTACGCAAAGGACCTCCAAACTGGCGTGATGGGCAGAATCGTAGCGTATTTTCTTCTTGTTTCGAGTTCTGTCTGAACGTTAACTTCAGTTCCCTCCCTGAGTCTCGAGAGGTGGAAGGCAGGCCCAAGCGCAGGGGTTTTCACTTGCGTCCAACCCCCCGTGGTAGTGAGCAACAACCCAACCCCCTATTTTATGAGGTAAACAGAGGAAGGAAACTGGGGAGGGAAAGTTCCTGCCAACGGACCCCTGCACACGGTACCTGTGGTGGGAAAAAGATAAAGAGAGAGGGGCCAACCCTATTTTGCGAAGAGCTGCGACTCGACTACTCGCAGCTGGTGTAAACGCAGCAGTATGATGCGTGTCCGTGTCTTGTGTCTTGTGCCTTTTGTCCCGTGCCTTATCTTGCGCTCCTTGTGTCCTGCGCTTCATACTCGAACCAATACAGGTATTCGTATCCGCAGACTGCGACCCTGGCATCTCCCGCATGTGCCTGGAAAAGTTAAACACGCTATCGGTGCTGTCAGCACCGTGACACCGAACGGTTGCCAATCGACTCAACCAAACGGCGTTGGCGAAACCCGAAGTGGTAGTCGAACCCGTTCACCCATGGTTTGTCCGTCCCCGCGCTCGCCTGGGTGATGGCGCATGCCACCGGGTGTGCCTATCCACCACTTGTCCAGCTCCGCGACAGGGCCCAGGCGCGCATCCGTGTGCGAGATTGACTCCGATGTCGTCAGAGTTTCCCTAGCCTCGCCCGGTCGTAGAACCCTTCCCTCCCCACCGTGTCTCATAGAGCGTAGCAACACCTGTTTCTGTTCGTTTGCTTTGGCTTTCCCCGTTTCGCTTTGATCGGTATGGATCGCGGGAGACGAGAGACGCCGGATTTCCTGAACGCACGCTGTCCGTGTTCGTCGTCGCAGTCGCTTTCTGACTTAAGACTTGCATCAGAGCAGGGACGGCAGATACCGCACCTCTTTCACAGCAAGCAACCCAGCTATTACTAAAAAAAGGGAGGTGCAACCTCCCATATACTACGCGTGCACGGTTCCTACGCATTAATTTGCAGCCAGGGTCAAGAAGATGGTGCCACTTTTGCGGTTCGCGACAGAACGCAATAACAATCTAACTTTGCAGCAGGACGATCCCCGCACAGGAAAAGGAACCGCACAAAAAGAAGCCACCGCAATGATGCAAATACCGGCAAAGCGACGGTAGAAGAAGCAAGCTTGGTTCCGAACGGGGCAGTACAAGTGACGCGGCGCCTGCTATCCCGCCTTTCACGAGTCCGTACCTCGCCGAAGAAAGAAGAAGAAAGAAAAACGCCGCTCCTGGTCCAGGAACGTGACGGTCAACCACAGCTTGCAAAGCTTGAGTCGGAGGCAGCACAGTGCCACAACCCCGTCCGCTCTGCCCTGCGGCTGACCGTCTCGACGAGCTTGTGTTCAGCGCGAGCGCCAAGCCCCAAGGTGCGCCAAGTCTTGATGCTTTAGTTTGGGAAATCGGTAGCCACTTGACCCGTAGGCCCGTGGCTCTGCAGTACCGCCGAACACGTGAAGCTTGGCTCCCGTGTAGCAGGCTTTCCCTGGTACCTCGCCGAAGAAAAGCAAGGCACGGGGAACACGCTGACGGGCGTGCTGGCAAGAGTGGGAGTTTCGTATCTAACTTTCCCGTCGAGGAATACTGACCTTCCGGCCTCGAACAAACCGGGGATAGAAGCGAAATGGACTGGTCACTGTGTCCCGAGCACTCCGCCGCAGGACCGATAGACATCGCGCCCAGGCGGCAAAGCAAGGGCCTGGTGTCGAACCTGCAGGCAAAGAAGGAGAAGGTGCAGCAGCGGCTGCGGGTGGCGCGGAGCGACCAAAAGCGCGCGACCCTGCTCAAGGAGTACTGCGCCCTGTCGCACAAGCTGCGGAGCGAGCCGAAGCGGTGGAACATCCCGAGGTGCCCAGGCCTCATGTTGCTGTGGACCCTAGCTACGCGGAAGCTGCCCTTTCCAGACGAGGTTGCCGAGATCGTCCGCAGTTATCTCCTGCCTTGGTATTGCAGGGCGGCGATGCCCAAACACATCAAGCAACAGTCAACACTTTTGCCTCGTGCACCCCTGAGGTCGAGTACGTAGGAGTGCCCGGCCAAAGTTCCGGAAAAAGCACGCAGCCAAAGCGGAAAAGCATCCCAGGAAGCGCCCCGGTTTCGCGTTTCTGTGGACTCGCTACCCATGAAGGCTACCATTCCCAGATGGAGCCCTGTTTTGTGAGCTCGAAGTACTGGAACCTGTGTTCCCAACACCAGATCCACGGTATCGACACCCTGCACGTGTGGTTGCAACATAGTGTGTCGGTCGTTTGGCAAGCCAGCGTGAGTGTGAAGATTGTGCCCGTGCGTGTTGTTCTTTTTACTACTTCACCTGCGAAATAGATACAACGACAATGACCCATCCCCCACACCCTGTGCACCGTGGTGTCCGTCATATGAGTCAGTTTTTGTCAAACTGACTGTGGAGGTGTGCGAAAAAGAGGCATCCTAACGCTTACTACCCACCTTCAATGTCCTCGGTCACACGTTTCGCGGGTGTTCGGACGGACAGTCTCCTTTCCAGGCATCTCTTTTCTGGCTGCCACATACTGAAGAAACCGCCAGCAGACGACTTGAACCCAGAGGCGACGATGCGGCATGATTACTAGCAGCAAAGCCAACACAGTGGTGGTGGCTTCTGGTCATGAGAGACCGTCGGACAGATCTCTCAGAGGTCTGCATAACACGGCCACAACACAGAGCGGGTGCTCATTGGCAGTCATCTAGATCCCGCTATCAGGCAAAGAACGAAAACAAGTCCGTGGACAATGGCCTATACGAGCCGACAGGTAACCCGCCAGCCCCATGCAAGCTGCCCACAATAACAGTTAGCCGGTGACTTCAGAATCCATCAAAACCAAAAGGTGAGTTTCCCTTATATCCCACCACTTCAAATTTTGTTCCCTTATATCCCAATGGGACAACAAATTTTGTTCCCTTATATCCCAATGGGATTACCTAGGGCATTGGGATATAAGGGAACAAAATTTGTTGGCTGGGATATAAGGGAACAAAATTTGTTGTCCCATTGGGATAAGGGATTAAATTACCTCCCTCGAGATGGGTCACTCGGAGCTGTGGTTCCCTTCTCATTCCGCTAATTTAACGTATGTTTAATGCGCTCTTCCGACAAACAGTTCTCTAACGGTTACGGCCCTGAACTGGCCCACCAAGCTATGGGACAGAGCCGACCGGCGAAGTCTCCCTGCGAAGCTGCGCGTGCGAGCCGTGGCCAAACGGTGGCGGCTTGCGCGGCGGCAACAACCACGACAGTTGTCCGACACTCTAAGCACTGGCGGGCGCAACAGCTTGCGAATGCTGGCCGTCGGGGCCGCTCACCTCGCATGTCTAGTGGGATTCACCCTTCACCGCGTCGGCCCCGGCAGGCCAGGGACCGCAACCAAAACAAAAAGAAAAACAAAACTTCTGACGACGAGGGGAGCCGGAGCAAGGAAGATACCGGTCATCCCACTCGGGTCCGAGCGGTGTAAAAGTGGGCGAGCGAGACCGGGTTGTAGAAACGAACCGCCTCAACACACCCCGGGTCCCTTAGGACTTTCTCACCGTAGTGGGTCACCATATCTCCCGACGCCCAATCACCCATCTTCTGAACCTGCATGGGGTCCATACCCGACTTCAGAAGGGTGCAACAACCACCTATCCGGGCACTGTGGGTTAGAAAACGCGCCCTCGTCCGTCCCGAGCCGTCGCCGTCATTCAGCGGCTGCAGGATGCCTCGCTTCCCCGCGGTCCCGCGAAGGGCATCCCTAAACGAGGCATAGACGGGAAACGGGCACAAGAGGCGTCTCCCCTTGGCCATGAGTTTCAGAAGGGAAAAGACCTCGACAGGGCAGTACCGAATGGACTCTGGCACGCCGTCGGGTCCGTTAGGCAGGAGCAAAGGGGGCAACAGATTGATGCTTTCAAAGGTGAGGTATCTACTGCACGTCCCTTTTGCCTTGGACATAGTCCATTCAACCCTCACGCCGCCCTCGCCGACGCGGACATCCTCCGTCAGGATCGACTGCATGCTGGATGCCCTTAGGAGAGTAAAGTGCTCACCCAGCAGCTGCAGCGCCGCGCCGTACTCGCCAACGGTCCGCACGAAGCCGAAGATCTGACGGAACTGTGCGGCGCCTAGGGGCTCGCCACTCTCAGGGTCAGGCGCCGCTCTCTTCAACGCTCTGATCATCCTGCGGATGTCGTCGGCAGGATCCTCGAGAACCCAACCGTCAGCCGTGTTCTCGGCTAAGATGGCGTTGATGATGTTGTGGGGCGCCTTGTACGCCGCATCATCCATGCCGGACAGGTATCCGCCGAAGGTCTCAAGCCTCCGGACCGTTGCCGGGTATGGCTGCACGCCCTCGCTCGCACACCACTCCCTGTAAGTGGCCGTGTTCGAGTTGTAGACCCTCCTGGTGCCTGCGGCTGTGTACAGGCTCCTCATGCGAGCGCGGGCCGCATCAGGGGACGTCCTCGAGGGCACGTTTCAGCGCCCGCCGCTGGGACGTCGACCTCTTCTCGGCCGGTGGTACGGGACTGCCCAGCACAGGAGAGCTTTGATCGCGCGCTCTCACCAGGTCCTGTACCCGGCGGTACAGCTCAGGACTGGGCATAGGCACCGGCACTGCCCACATCGGAAGCTTCTCCAGTGTCAGAAGGGTCGTATCGTCCGGGAGGCTTCGGAGGCTTCTACTCACGTCCCTCCACTCTTCCTCATTGAACGAGGTCCGCAGAAACGCGACCCGCCCAATCATCTTTTCTGGGGCAGGGTGGGCGGGAAGAAAAGATTCAGCGTTCCTGTTTGGTAAATTTCGTTCCCTGCCGGGGCTTTACACGAAATTAGCTGACATTAAACTACCATTAAATTACCTCCCTCGAGATGGGTCACTCGGAGCCGTGGTTCCCTTCTCATTCCGCTAATTTAACGTATGTTTAATGCGCTCTTCCGACAAACAGTTCTCTAACGGTTACGGCCCTTAACTGGCCCACCAAGCTATGGGACAGAGCCGACCGGCGAAGTCTCCCTGCGAGGCTGCGCGTGCGAGCCGTGGCCAAACGGTGGCGGCTTGCGCGGCGGCAACAACCACGACAGTTGTCCGACACTCTAAGCACTGGCGGGCGCAACAGCTTGCGAATGCTGGCCGTCGGGGCCGCTCTCCTCGCATGTCTAGTGGGATTCACCCAATGGCACATATCCCAATGGACCTTGGCGTGAGAACGAACGAAAGGAGCGCCGCAGATGCCCTGCGTCTTCTCTTTCCTCCTCTCACGGCTCAGGCGACGCGGAAGAGCCTACCAGGCCGGACAGACTGCCCCCGAGCACATCCGCGATCGCTTCGTCGACGATCCGTTGTTCTACGTCCGCGATCGCTTCGTCGACGATCCGTTGTTCTACGTCCGCGATCGCTTCGTCGACGATCCGTTGTTCTACGTCCGCGATCGCTTCGTCGACGATCCGTTGTTCTACGTCCGCGATCGCTTCGTCGACGATCCGTTGTTCTACGTCCCTTCTCTTGGGTCGTAGACCCTTAAATGGAATATCCCCCCAGGCATGGTTGAGCCGGCTGGGAAGGTCAGAGAGGTTGTCCTCCCCCGGTACCCTCTCGAACCACGCATCGCCTCTGGACCTAGCTAGACGCTCCCAGAACGCATGAACCGGAAGAAGAAGCTCTTTAGCCTTTGTCCTCCCTTGTATGCCCAGCACGATGCTGTTGTCAACCCAGACTGAGACGGTGAAGTCGAATCTGCCACAGGGAGAACGCAACCGAGACCGCAGCAAACTCGAGGTGGTGGATCTGCAGCTCTGAGCCCGCCGGGGGGACAGGATGCGCGAAGTATTCGACCGCGGTAGGAAAGCCATCTACGACCGTAGCTAAGACCGCGCCAAGACCGAAGAGGCAGACATCGGTGAAGAGGACAAATCTGGTGCCTACGCCGGGCTGCACTAGACGAAGGGGCACAGATCTTCTGAAACACAACTCTCCTGCGGCCAGCGTGCTTGCCCACCATCTCACGGATGCTCGAAGATCGACACCTAACTTGAACCCTGCAAAAGTCGATGACGCATTGGAGCGCCTGTAGATCGGCTGGAGGGGCACGCGGCCAATCCTGCCGAAGAGCGCCGAAGTCGCGAAGGCGAGCTTACCTGCCAACGACGCAGCCTCCCCCGGCGACAAGGAATCGCGGCTCAGGATTCCCTCCAGCATGTGAATGAGACCCTGCCTCCTGGGCCCTGAGATTCCGACCTCACTGCTTCCGTTTTGATGGTAAACATCAAGCCGAGATGGCGAAAGTAGTTGTTTGCCGACGTCTTCTCCTCGTTGAATGACGTCCGAAGAATGTCTCGGTTGCGCTGCAGCTTCTTGCATGTTTGCGTGTTTTACGGTACGGATAAATTGGCCGATTTTTCCCATCTGCATGAGCCCCGCGTGCTCCCGTATCCTTTTTTACACTCTGCTCAACGACGCCTTTTCTTTTCATGAGGGCAAAGAGGAAAGGGAGGGGTAATATTGCATCGTCCTGCGTAAGTCATCTGCACCATGATCGACGGAATTCGCTCTCTAAGTACGGAGTCAAGTCTCGTCTGTATACGCGATGCGGTTTACCGAAGCCATCGAGCGCCACGGCCAGGGATGGATACGTTTACTCGCTGATCGATGCTACGGCAGGTCCGCAAACCCACTATGCAGCCTGAGTTCAGCCCCGCGCATCTACGCTCACAAGGCAACCCATGATCACTTCGGTGTGAGGGATCAGTCCTGACCGAGCCTAATGCCTGCCGGGCGCCTGCTCCGTTGCGGTGTTTGCTTTTCTGACCAATGCGTTCCACGTCTGAAGGGTCCTTGCGTTAAGTTCGCGCCTTCTGTGGGTATACAGACTTGATCACGACTTTTGGAAACGAAGCTTACTCTTGAGATCCGGTGTGGAGGGCCATCGTTACCTGACAAAACCCACTCATGCAGCCTGAGTTCAGCCCCGCGCATCTACGCTCACAAGGCAACCCGTGATCACTTCGGTGTGAGGGATCAGTCCTGACCGAGCCTATTGCCTGCCGGGCGCCTGCTCCGTTGCGGTGTTTTGAAAACTTGGTAACTTTGTGCTCAGCGGTCCTACGAATCATGTTCCACGTCCTGTGATTCGTACTTTCAAACTTAATCCATGAATCATGTTCTACCTCCTGTGATTCGTGTGGACTGTTAACAACCTTGTACCTTCGTACAGCAGGACAGGTTCTGCATCTGTTCATTGGGTAACTAATTTTGTTCCCGTTTTTCCCATTGAAAGAAACCAAGGACCTAGAAGACCCACCCTTCCTGTTGATCTTGCAGCACCAACCGCCAGGGCTTGGTCTGGTCAGGCAGTCCAGGCTGGTCGGACTCTGGGTCAGCCGGACTAGACTGGTCAGGCTCCAGCCTCCAGCCTCCAGCCTCCAGCCTCCAGCCTCCAGCCTGCCAGGCTTGTCGGACTGTCGGGTCTGTCCAGGCTGTCCGGGCTGTCTGGTCAGACCGGGCTGGTCGGACTGACTGGTCTGGTCAGGCTGTCCAGGCTGTCTGGTTTGTCCAGGCTGGTCGGACTGTCTGGTCAGTCCGGGCTGGTCGGACTGACCGGTCTGGTCAAGCTGTCCAGGCTGTGGTCTGTCCAGGCTGTCTGGTCAGTCCGGGCTGGTCGGACGGACCGGTCTGGTCAGGCTGTCCAGGCTGTCCAGGCTGTCCAGGCTGTCCAGGCTGTCTGGTCTGTCCAGGCTGGTCGGACTGACTGGTCTGGCCAGGTTCTGTGGTCAACTAGTTTTGTTCCCTTACCGTAGCGGTGTTTATTATCGGCGGTGTTAATTATCGTCATGGGTCGAAATGCCGATAAATTACACCGACGGTAATATTTCAGTCACGGGTAGGGTTACGCACTTAGAAGAATTTCGCGTTTTTGGCATGCCACGCTCGGGTTATGCTCGCCTGTGGAAGATACTCAGTTTAACTTTCGGATGTACCGAAGGCGCACTTCTGTATCGCTCCATGCCTGCCCACTCACGCCTCTGCTTCAAGCGCTTTTGACCTCCTTTTACTCAACCTGCGCGAGGTGTCCCTTGTGAACGGAAAACGAGTAACAGGAACCTGCACCGGAAGAACCAACGACGATTGATGGTGGAGGCGAAGAGACGGGTGCCGAAGGCAGCCAAAAGGAAGCGGTGTACAGCAAACGGAAGGCAAACGACAGACAACAGCAGGATCCGCAAGAACTAATCAGACCCAGGCGTGCATCAACCAGCCCCACGATTCCCGCTCTGGATGGCTGCTTACTTGCACGATACCTCGGGCAATCGCGGACACAGTCAGGCGCGTAACAATTCCGCCTGCTGCTCGCGCTGCACGGACAAGCTGGAGCACGTTTTTAGTTTCCCTCGTATCCAGTGTCTCTTTGCGGCCTCTCTTGACCTCCCTGAACACTGTATCACCTACGTCAAGCCCACGCGCTCGCTTCTTTTCCCGGTCTGCCAGGAGTCTGATGTACTCATCGTACATGCTCTTCGCCGTCTGGCGAGTTAGCACCTTCGCGTTTCCTTGCAGGGGGCCATTCCAGTGAACCGCCGCCTTCGCTGCACCTCTTTGTGCCACTGATTGAGCGATGTGCTCTTTCTCCTCTGCTGACCAGGTTGCTCGCTGCAACGCCGACTTCTCCACCTTTCGCAGTTCGTCTCCTACTGCTTCCGCAACAGCATTCCCAGCAACTTCCTGCACTGCTCGGCTGATGACCGTTGTTTGGGAGGGAGATGTATGGCTCGCGGTCGAAATCGGTGCGAAGCGTTCTCTAGGTCGACAAAACCGCTTAAATTTCGCTCACCACCCCACCACCCCTTCCGCGTTTCCTAAGTTGTTTGTAGCTACCGGTCTCTATTACCGTCGGTGTTAATTATCGTCATGGGTCGAAATGCCGATAAATTACACCGACGGTAATATAGACCGACGGTAATAAAGACCGCCGATAATAAACACCGCTACGGTATATCCCAATGGGACAACAAATTTTGTTCCCTTATATCCCAACCAACAAATTTTGTTCCCTTATATCCCAATGGGATTGCCTTGCCCAAGGCAATCCCATTGGGATATAAGGGAACAAAATTTCAAGTGTTGGGATATAAGGGAATTACACCAAACCAAAATCCCGCAGCCGGAATGAGTCCAGATGAAAGATCTGGAGTCAGTACGCGGGGTTCTCCGTCTTGGCTCTCTTCCAATCCCAGGTCCTAGACACGACTCCAATGCTTTTATATACGCCGGGGTTGGCGAGGCAATATCGACTCAGTAAGTATCCAGAACTTTCGAGGGGGCTCCGGGGAGGGGGGGAGCTGGAAAGTAGGGGGAAGGGAGGGAGGAAGAGTCCCGGCGATGTCGTTCCCACCCCCCGGGAAGGGCGCCCCGCGCAACCCGAGCCGCTTGGACAGCCTGGCGTCGGTGGGCGGCGGCGTGCTGCGGAAGACGGGGAGCGTGCGCGCGGGCGCTCGGCGCGCACGACTCGTCGCTGGGCAAGCCGGGGTCGCAGTCTCCGCCGATCAGCCCGGCGTCGCACCCAGCTTCCGTCGCGTCGACGACCGCGTCCAGCACATGGACGAATCAGTCATCCAGATCCCGCAATCATGCAAAGAACGAAATTACGTGGGCTATAGCCTAAACGAGCCGACAGGTACCAACCGGTAGATGCTCACGCTCGCACAACGTTTAAACAGGACGCTGCCAACAAGAACAGTAAAACGACAGTCAGCCGGTGACTTCAGAATCCATCAAACCCAAGGTCCCGCAATGAGTCCGCATGAAAGATCTGGACTCAGTAGGTACGCGGGGTTTGGTTCTTGAAAATCCCGCAGCTGAATTCCAGGTCATAGACAGGACTCCAATGCGTTTCATATACGCCGGGGTCCACATATCCTGCTGTCAGTAAGTATCCAGAACTCCACCGCCAAAAAATAAGCAGGGGCTCCGGGGAGGGAGGGAGGAAGAGTCCCGGCGATGTCGTTCCCACCCCCCGGGAAGGGCGCCCCGCGCAACCCGAGCCGCTTGGGCAGCCTGGCGTCGGTGGGCGGCGGCGTGCTGCGGAAGACGGGGAGCGTGCGCGCGGGCGCTCGGCGCGCACGACTCGTCGCTGGGCAAGCCGGGGTCGCAGTCTCCGCCGATCAGCCCGGCGTCGCACCCAGCTTCCGTCGCGTCGACGACCGCGTCCAGCACATGGACGAATCAGTCATCCAGATCCCGCAATCATGCAAAGAACGAAATTACGTGGGCTATAGCCTAAACGAGCCGACAGGTACCAACCGGTAGATGCTCATGCTCGCACAACGTTTAAACAGGACGCTGCCAACAAGAACAGTAAAACGACAGTCAGCCGGTGACTTCAGAATCCATCAAACCCAAGGTCCCGCAATGAGTCCGCATGAAAGATCTGGACTCAGTAGGTACGCGGGGTTTGGTTCTTGAAAATCCCGCAGCTGAATTCCAGGTCATAGACAGGACTCCAATGCGTTTCATATACGCCGGGGTCCACATATCCTGCTGTCAGTAAGTATCCAGAACTCCACCGCCAAAAAATAAGCAGGGGCTCCGGGGAGGGAGGGAGGAAGAGTCCCGGCGATGTCGTTCCCACCCCCCGGGAAGGGCGCCCCGCGCAACCCGAGCCGCTTGGGCAGCCTGGCGTCGGTGGGCGGCGGCGTGCTGCGGAAGACGGGGAGCGTGCGGAAGCTGAGCGCGCGGGCGCTCGGCGCGCACGACGCGTCGCTGGGCAAGCCGGGGTCGCAGTCTCCGCCGATCAGCCCGGCGTCGCACCCAGCTTCCGTCGCGTCGACGACCGCGTCCAGCACATGGACGAACACCTCCCGAAAGTCACGGCGAAACCCTTCATTCCTTGGCCTACAGGCCCGCGGCACCCCACGTCCAAAGGCTCGGGGTTGGAGGCGGCTGGTGCACGTTTTTACGGCGTGCGTCCTCATCAAGCGCGAGCTCGGCAGCGCGCGGCCGTCGGTGACCTGCGGCAAGCACCAGGCCTTCGCGTTCATGCCGGCCACCTGCCAGAGCTGCAGCCATGAGTACATCAACGACAGCAACTGGTACCGGTGCAACTCGTGCCCGACCGACGCCCCGGTCGACCTCTGCCGGGTCTGCTTCCGGGCCTGGACGCATCCCCACCACACCTTCACCGAGATGAGCGAGGCGGCTTTCCTTCAGCTCGGCAAGGTATTCCCCCTCTTTCCCTCCCTTTTGTGTTAAATGCGCAAGGAACGGAAGATGGCAAGACAACGCAAATGCGCATTTCCTGTCTTCCAAAGAATATTCTGATTCGTGCTCCCTCTGATGTCTGCGTCTTGCCATCGTCAAAAGTCCAGCAGACGAAGAGTCCTTAACGAGCTACTCCACGGACACGCTTTCTGTGTTCTCTCTAGTCTCTGTTTCTCTGGGTGTTGCCAACGTCTATAATGTCCAGCATTGAGTTCTGTAAAGTGCAAGTGCCATGAAGGCACTGGCGAGCACTGTTCACATCCTAGTGTTACCTTATGACTACGTCCGTGCAGACGAAGTGTAGCTACTCCTCGGATAGGCTTATTGTGTTCTTGCTAGTCTGTTTCTCTGGGGAAAGTCATCGTCTCAAGTCCAGCAGACAAACCGTCCCTCTACGGAACATGCTTTTTGTATTCTCTTTAGTCTCTGTTTCTGTTGCCAACGTCTATATCGTCCAGCAGACGAAGTGTCCTCCGACGAGCTACTCCTCGGATATGCTTTTTGTGTTCTTGCTAGTCTGTTTCTCTGGGTCTAGTCATCGTCTCAAGTCCAGCAGACAAAGCGTCCTCCGACGAGCTACTCTACTTTGTGTTCTCCCTCTTCTAGTTGCACACATCATCTACCGTCCATACAGACGAAGCGCCGCTGGCGGGGCATCCTTGCGGCAGGCCCACCACTACGGCGAGCTGCGCGAGCGGGTGAGCGGCGTCGCCGACGGAGCCGTCCGGATGCTGCTGGACGTGCTGGAGGAGCTTGTGCGCGGGCGGGGCGACGACGAGGTGGCGGCGGCCGGGTGGGTCCTGCTCACGGCGGCCGCGCCGCGGATACGCGGCGTGCTCGCAGAGGAGGGCTTCTCCGAGACGACGAAGCGGTTCAACCGCAGGCTCGTCGTCGCCGATGCCCTGCGCCTCCTGCGGCAGGTCATCGAGGCCACCCGCAAGCCGCACGCCGTCATCGACACCGCGCCGCTGTCCGACCTCTCGTACATCATCGACGGTTGCTGTACTCCTTCACCATCTCGCGCAAGGACGCGCAGCTGACGGCGAACCTGCTGCACACTGTGCTGAATCACTTAAAACAGGGGGTTCACACGCACGCACAAAAACAGACACACGCAGTACACGTACTGCCACTACAGCAGATCTGATACGCACACAAACATACTATACCTTAAAGGAACTTTTACGACAATGGTCACCGGGAGACTATAAACCCCCGGGTTCCTAAGTGAACTCGCACTCTAAAAATACTCTTTGTGTTCTCTCTGGCATCATCTAACGTCCAAACAGACGAAGCGCCGCTGGCGGGGCATCCTGCGGCGGGCCCACCACTCCGGCGAGCTGCGCGAGCGGGTGTGCAGCGTCGCCGACGAAGCCGTCCGGATGCTGCTGGACGTGCTGGAGGAGCTTGTGCGCGGGCGGCGGGGCGGCGACGAGGTGGCGGCGGTTGCCGGGTGGGTCCTGCTCACGGCGGCCGCGCCGCGGATACGCGGCGTGCTCGCAGAGGAAGGCTTCTCCGAGACGACGAAGCGGTTCAACCGCAGGCTCGACGTCGCCGACGCCCTGCGCCTCCGGCGGCAGGTCATCGCGGCCACCCGCAAGCGGCACGCCGTCACCGACACCGCGCCGCTGTCCGACCTCTCGTACACCATCGACGGGCTGCTGTACTCCTTCACCATCTCGCGCAAGGACGCGCAGCTGACGGCGGACCTGCCGCACATTGAGCCGTTTTCAGTGTCAAGTCTCGCGTTTGACGGGCAAAAAAAGCCGTATTCGGTGACCCTCGCGCCGCTGGGCTGCGACGTGCGGCTGCCGGCTGGACTGGACGCGGTGGCGGTGCTCTCGGGGTTGAAGTCGATCGCGGTCGAGTTCAACATCAAGCACGCGATCCCCGACGAGCTGGTCTTCGACGACCCGCCGTTCGAACCGGACGTCGAGCCCCTCGATTTCCCGCCGCTGCGGCGGCAGAGCGTGGGGTCGATGTCGCCGGGGCTCGACGCGCGGCCCATGCGCTGCAACAGCGGCAGCTTCCGCCTGCACAACGGAGGCGGTGGCCAGCCGGGGGACCGTTCGTCGCGGCGCCGGTCGGTGTTCTCGGACGAGAGCGAGGAGGACGGGCGGCCGGCGCACCGGACGCGCTCGTTCAGCGGCGTCTCGCGGCAGAAGAGCGGCAAGCTTGCCGCGAGCAACAGCGTCCGGCACCTCCCGAGCAACAACCGGAGCATCGGGAACCTGGCTGACGTCAAGGAACCCGGGCGGAGGCGGAGCACGAGAGATGGGCTTCCAGCCGCCGCCTCGGAGGCTGGGCTGCTCAGCGGGATGGCCGTCTTCCGGGACGACTGGCACGACCGGGGAAGCGAGCCGTTCTTTGGGCTGAACGACAGCGGGAAGTCCAAACGGGAGTCGCAGGGGGAGCAGACGCTGAAGTCGTCGATGAAGAAGCACCCGTCTGTCGACGGCCTGCCGACGACTTCGTCGCCGACGGCCCGCTCGGCCGGCGGGCCGCAGGGGCCCGCCGGCTTCAAAAAGCGCCGCTCGCAGTCCAACTCGGTCCTCCTCCGATCCCTCTGGGACAGCACACCTCCGTCCCACGAGGTGGAACTCCTGCGGCAGATGATGAACGGAATCGTCGAAGGGGTCCGGATGCTCACCGACTTGCTGAAGGACGACACTTCGTCTGACGACCAAGCAGTTTCCCAATTCACGGGATTGGACGAAGTGGTGAAAAAACTCGGCGCGAAGCACGCGTCGTGGCGGGAAGAGGCCATTTGCAAAGAAGTGTCGGCGCAGATCAACGAAGTCATCACCACGGCGAAGGAGGAAGCGAAGAAAGGCAGGCAGGACTTCTCCTGCCAGTGGGCCGGCGACCAAGGCTGGGAGTCGGTTCTCGCAGCGTCGAGGCTGCGGTCGGGAAGGGTGGGGTTCGAGGAGGTTGACATGGTGTGCTACGCGACAACCCGGCACGAGACGCAAGCTTTCGGCAAGAAGGTCATCCCGCTCGAAAAGCTGCACTGCCGCAACCCGCCGAAGTACACGGTGATCACGTACACCATCCTCCGGCCGTCCGACGGGATCCAGGTCGGCCTGGTCCCTCCTGCCGCCATGCTTTTCGACAAGAAGCGCGGCCCCGCGGCCGAGTTCGGGTTTTCCCTGAGGCTTGACGGCGCCTTGTACCTGCTGGGAGACGCGCCCGACGCGCCGACGATCACGTTCCCGAACCTGCGCATCGCGCAGGACGACGTGATCACGGTCAAGATCAGGAACTGCACGGAGACCGGCATCGCGAAGATCTTCCACAACAAGGCGCTGCTGCACGCCCTCCCCGTAGGGCCGGGGGCGGCGAACCTCGTCCCGCACGCGCTCTTCCACAACGCCGCGCGGTGCAAAGTTCGGATCTCCGTATGTCCCATCTCATCTCGCGTGCACACATGCCGAGGCATGGGTCAGTCGGTCCTAAGGCAAGGTGTACTTGCTTGCCTCTGCCCGTGCACCCGTGTGCTCCTACGACTACCTACTACTAAATATAGGGGGGGGTCGAATAATAACAGTTATTTGACACACGTCTGGTTGTCTAAAAACACTCCCACTATTGGATCCTGCTACTGTTCGACTACCCGGAACTTTTTTATTAGGGTAAAGTCCCTTGTATGGACACCTGACTTTGAAAAAGTCCCTTGTATGGACAGCAAACTTTCAAAATTCCCTTGTATGGCCACCTGATTTTGGAAAGTCCCTTGTATGGACGACATATTTTTAAGGGTAAAGTCCCTTGTATGGACACCTGACTTTGAAAAGGTCCCTTGTATGGACAGCAAACTTTCGAAATTCCCTTGTATGGACACCTGACTTTGAAAAAGTCCCTTGTATGAACACCTGACTTTGGAAAATTCCCTTGTATGGACGAGATATTTTTTTATAGCCCCTTGTATGGACAAACTTTCCAGGTCCCTTATATGGACACCTGATTTTGGAAAAGTCCCTTACACGGTGTAGTGAAACCTGCTTGCTGCACGTCGACCCGTGGAATGATCTGATGTTGGGGTTCACCCATGTACACATTAGTAAAGCTGCGGTGAAATTGGAGCCTTCACATTCTGAGTATCCATTCGATTCGCGCGTTCGTTTCGTCTTCGAACGCGAGTAAGCGGCGTTCGACGTCCCCCATCCAGAGCAGCTGCTGTTTGTACGTTTCGTCGTACCGCTCCTTCGCTATCTGGGTCTGGGCTTCCGCCCACTTCAGAAACCGCTGCTCGTACGAGTGCTCCCATGTCGCTCGCGCCACGGCCCGTTCCTTCTCGCTGGCAGCAACTTTGGCCTCATTTCTGACAGGGACAAAGGACTCGAGGCTGCTGTGGAAGGGGTTCTCCCCAGGACACCGAACTTACTTTGCCGGGAACACATAAAGCGGAACGTGGTTTCTTCTCTGGATTGTTCTGACAAGGCATGATGTCGCTCTTTGATGCCTTTTCATACCCTTTCCACAAGGAATCGAGACTATGACTCTGTATCTTCCGTGGGAATTGTGCCCCGAGGTTGGCGTCGATGCCAACAGCACTGAAAAGCACCCCCCCCCCTTTCCATGTTCGCGGCGCCAATGCTTACCAGTGGGACCACGTGGGCGGTCGCACGGATCGCGGGCCCGAAGGCCAGGAAACAAAATGTAAACCGCCTGCCTTCTTCATCGCGCTTGGTGTACACACGACTACACGAGTCCGGATCTACTGCTCTGATGGCAGCAAAATACGGGTTGCTCTCTGTGAACGCCGGAGCTTCGTCGCTGAAGGAAACAGACCGTTAGCACCCGTTCAAAAAAAACTGTCGGCCGATGGAAAAAGTGCACCCACCACTGGCAACACAGAAGTTGTGTCCGGTGACACAGGGGCAGTCCCAACAGCTTCGTCTTCGTCTTCATCTTCGTCTTCGTCTTCGTTGCCTGATGCATTCCCGAAGTCCGTCTCGCTCGTCTCAGACGCCAAAGACCCGCTCCTCTTCAAGAGTTTACGCAATGCAGCTAACAATACATCTGGCTCACCCTTGAGGGCTTCATTCAACGCCATCATTCAAATCCTCGCGAAACGCAAGGCTAAGAACATCACTCTTTTCATCCGCAGAGGCGAATGGGAGGTCCTTCAGAATCAAAAAAACTGTCGCCTCGGTCATCTTTGCTATGACTTTACCATACCCCTAACACTGCAAATATTTTGGATTTGCAAAGGGAAAGGGGGAGGGGGGCGCACACACAAAACTTTTGCAATGGAGAGCAGGCTTCCAGACACAATAGTGCACCAGGGTATTCGAAAATACGTCGTCCATACAAGGATATTTTCAAAAGTCAGGTGTCCATACAAGGGTCTTTGCAAAAGTATGCCGTCCATACAAGGGACTTCTCAAAAGTATGCCGTCCATACAAGGGACTTTTCAAAAGTCAGGTGTCCATACAAGGGACCTTTCAAAAGAATGTCGTCCATACAAGGGACTTTTCGAAAGTACGGCGTCCATATAAGGGTAGGTTCTCCATACAAGGGAATTTTTGAACATCTGCCGTCCATATAAGGCACCAAAAAAGTCTGTCCATACAAGGTCCCTTTTGCGAATGTGTGTGTCCATACAAGGGTATTTATTCAGAATCTTCTGTCCATACAAGGGTATTTTGCAAACCTTGTGTCCATACAAGGGTATTTTGCAAAACTCTGCTGTCCATACAAAGGCCCTTTTAGAAACTAGTGAGCCCATACAAAGGTTTATTCCAAAACTTCGATTCCGGATAAGGAACTTTGTCCTATTTTTTTATAGCCCCTTGTATGGCCACCTGATTTTGGAAAAGTCCCAAGACCCAAAATTCGGACCCAAATTTTGGACCCAAATTTTTGGACCCAAATTTTGGACTCAAATTTTGGACCCAAAATCTGGGTCCGGGTTTGACATTTTGGTTCATCACAGGTTCCCTGCCACCAAAGATTGCTGCAGCAAGTGCTTTGTCTTGCTTCCTCCTGGTTCGTTTCCACTGCGGGTAGCCACATACGATGTCGTGAGACAAAGTTTTTTCGGCTAGTTGCGAGGAACCACCTGCAGGAGTTGCTCAAAGCATGAACGCCGAGGACGCTCAACAAAGCCTATGGTAGGGCTCGCATCAGATATATAACCTTGTGGACGGATGAATCAAACAGACTGGCACGGCAGGATTTCCCGCGCTAGCAGAGTGCAGCATCATCTCCATCCTCAAGATCGGACAAAAGCACTCACACAAGCAACCAGCAGCACATTTTCCCAGTCATCCCGCTTTTCCCTGACCCCTGATCCCATTCTTTACCTGTCACCGTCTCACGGAGTGTTGATTGGTTCAAAGTTCGAAGAACAACAGGCATGCGGAACCGATGAAATTGCAATTGCTTCCTGTGCAGTACTGTTGTTCTGCAAAAAAAGTCTGTGCAGCGAACTTACGTTTGTTTCTGCGCACTTCCTTCAAACCTGTTTTGTTCATATAACGGGAGGGAGGATAGTACGCTGCCATGGGATCTGTTTTTGTTCTTGACACATTGCATTTGTTGGACACAAAAATGGCAAAAATCTGAAGAGTCGGCTGAAATTCTGGTTTTTTTGGAAACTGTGAAACCTTGGCCAAAGGGTTTCCTTCATATCCCAAAGGGATTGTCTGGTCTTTGCGAAAGTACACCGTGCCTTTTCAAAAGGTTTTTTGTCCATACAAGGGACTTTCCCAAAGGTTGTCGTCCATACAAGGGACTTTTTTTGAAAGTACGGCGTCCTATTACGGGTAGGTTCTCCATACAAGGTATTTTTGAACATCTGCCGTCCATATAAGGTATACAAAGGTTTATTCCAAAAGTTCGGCTCCGGATATGGTACTTTGTCCTTTTTATTATTCGACTAATCGAATAATAACACAGTGTTATTATTCGACCCCCCCCCCCTTTAGTGGGGGGCCCTTGATCACATTCATTACGGGTGTGGTCGTGGTGTCGGTCGCAATAGTCGCTTTGCTAGCCAAAGAGAGAGATAGAGAGAAAAAGAGCGCCAGAGAGAAAAGAAAAGATAACGTTATCTGCCGGAAAAGAAGGGTTACGCGAACCCCCGAAAAAATAATTACCCCCCAAACAAAATATACAAGGGAAAAAAAAAAAAAAAAAAAAATAAAAACACAAACCGACGGTGACCCCCAAAACCTTTTTCAACCTTTCCAACGCCCTTCAAGCTAAACCATTATACAACGACCCCCCCCCCCCTTTAGTTCGGCCGGGGGGAAAATCTTGTTTTGATGTTTTGGGGATACCCTCGGGGGATGCATCCGTCGGGGTGTTCCAAGGACCGTCTTGCACCCCCTGCAGAACGGCCAAAAAACGCCCAGTTTTCACTCCACTAATTTTGTGTTTTGCGCCCCCCCCCCCCCTCAACTGACCCGTGGTCAGAAGCCCCGAAACCTGTTTCAGGGGTCGAAATCACCCGGGCATGCTTCGGAGGTACGAAGGAACACCGCACATACTTGAAGCGCGCAAAAGCCCCCCCACGGTAAATGGCTCGAGTCGTAAAGCCTTCGAGGGCGGTACTTTCCAAGGAACTGCAAACGGGTGCTTCTCGCCCGCGAACATTCTTTGCTCTCCTATCTCGCTTGTTTGTTTTGCTTCGCTTGCGGTGCCCCTACGGTGCCCCTACGGTGCTCCTACGTTAGCCAGTTCATCCCTATCTCTTGGAACTGCATCGAATTGCCTGCCGCTGCTCAATCACGCCCACCACGGTCCATCAGGCTCATACCTATCTCCTAGAGCTGCATAAATCTGCCTTAAATCTGCCATAAATTTGCCAAGAGCTGCATTCTTCGGTCTATCGCGGTACATAAGGAGGGATGGGTCGGCTAGTCCGCACAAACAAAAGGAGGCCGTAAGTAAAATGTCTGCCGTTCACCGCAACGACATTGATCCTTCTAGCGTGAAGGTCGCCGCTGTTGAGTGGCCCGCTGACGAGCCGAGAGTACGTGCGTTAAGTGCGCACAAACAAACGAAGCACCACTGCTCAGATCCGATTCTTTTGGCTTCGCCTACTTCATTCAAACCACGGCTAAACAGGTCGTCGAACCACCAGTGCCCACGGACCCTCTGGTCCACGTGCGCGCGCCGGTGCTAAAGATAATCCGGTCGCTCGAGGCGACGGTGATGCAGTCCCACGACTTTCGGTACCGCCTCCCGGCGCCGAAGGGCCTCGTCACGATCGTGTTCACCGACGTGCAGAGTAGCACCAAGCTGTGGGACAAAGCGGCGGACGACATGAAAGCCGCCCTCGGACAGCACAACCAAGTGATCCGGCAGCTGATCGAGAAGTGGCGCGGCTACGAAGTGAAGACGGAGGGCGACGCCTTTATGATCGCGTTCCAGCGAACGGAGTCGGCGTTGGCGTGGTGCCTCGAAACGCAGGTGGAGCTGATGAACGTCGACTGGCCGCAGGCCATCCTGCGGCAGGAGGAGGCCTGCGAGCTCCTCGACGCCCGGGGAAACCGAACGTTCCGCGGGCTCCGCGTCCGGATGGGGTTCCACATCGGCGAGCCGGAGTGCGAACAAGACCCGATCACGGGCAGAATGGACTATTTCGGGCCCATGGTCAACCTCGCTGCGAGGATCGGCGGCGTTGGGTCGGGCGGTGAGGTTATCATCGGAGGCGCCGCCTTCCGGCAGCTGTACCGCAGCGGCGCGCTCCCGGACGACAACGTCGACCTGAACTGCCACGGGTCGAAGTCTCTGAAAGGCATCACGCGGAACGAATCGCTGTTCTCGATCCTGCCCACGGAGCTCAAAGGGAGACGCGAGCTCTGGGAAGTCATCAGGAGGGGGTCTATTACCCCCATGCACAAGTTCGAGGAGTCGCCTGCCATCACGTACGGGGTGCACTCGAACGACTCGGCGTCGAACCCGGTGTACTGCAGCCCGGTGCTCGCGAAGCAGGCGTCGCCGAAGTGCTTGATCCCGACCAAAATGTCGCAGATCTCCCTCACACCGTCGGCGTACACCGACAGCAGCAAGCGAGACGAACCGCGCTGGGTCCGGACCGTGTGGCGACAAGCTGCGGCGAGGGCGCTGAAGGACCACCACGGGAAACGGCGGCAGGAGGAGTTGACGTCCGCCGCGAACGCCGTCATCACCGCGTCGCGGCGGGCCGTCGACGGGAGGGACGGCAAGGCCGGGGCGGCGAAGAACCCGCTCGAGAGGATCGCGAGCAACAAAGGGATGGTCAAGGCGCTGCAGGCCTACGAGGCCGTGCTCATGGCGGCGAACGAGAACCCGACTGTGTTTTTGAAGACCGAACGGGGCGAGTTCAACGGCCTGCGCGGCGTCATAGCAGGGTACGAAGGCACGGGGAACGAACGCGTCGTCGTGGAACTGGAAGGGAGGGGGCAGCTCGTCATGGGCTCGAACGAGGTCGAAAAGTGGTCCGGAGCGGATGAGCTCGCGCTGCAGATACTGAGCAAAGGAGGTATGTCGGACGACGGGTTGGAGTGGACGAGGAGCCTCAGCGAGGGCTGCCTGCGCAGCCACGCCGCCGGCATGGGGATCAAAATATCCGCGTCGAAGCCCAACGCGCCGAGCGAGTGCACGGAGTCCAGTGTCCAGGCGCTCGAATCGTCCGTCGTAATAGAACCCATCGACACAGACAGCCCCGACAGAAACAGCAACCTCCTTGGACGCGGCTCGCCTGGTTTAGACAAGTCAAGCCTAAACAAGCCAAGCCTAGACAAGCCAGCCCCAGCTGTCCCGCAACCTCTTCCCGCTGTGGACGCCTGCCGACTGAGCTCCGGGAGGAGGGGCTCTGACGAAAGAGTGTCCGCCCTGCCCGCAGCACCGTTCGCAGAGAAGGCGAACGAAGCCTACGGCGGGCCTGGCGCCGCCCCTGCCGCCGGCAGCGCGCATGCGGCCCCGCAGATTGAGCGCGCGAACGCGACGACGCAGACGGAGGTGAAACCAGCCGAAAACGAGGGTCCCGCATCTCCTCGCGCCCTACCCGACGGGCGTCCCCTGAGATCCGACGCCTCGACGGCGACCCCCCAGGCACACCTGCAGGCGGCAGGTTCCCCTGCTTCGCAGGCGAAGCCGTCGCCGAGCGACGCCGCCGCGCCCGAGCCGCCGGGCGGCGAAGCACCCCCGCAGGCCGTGCACCCTAAGCCGGCCGCAACCGGCGGCCCGGACCCGGCGCCGCAACCCGCGGCGCCGCGGAATCCGGGTTCCGAGAACCAAGCGAGCGCTGGGGAACCCCCACGTGAAACCTCCGCGCGGACGCCCACTTCGCCGGCGCAGCACAACCCAGCGATCCCCGCAGAAAGCAAGGAGACCCCACGCCAAGCCTCTGCTCGGACGCCCTCGAGGGCGCAGAAAGAACCCGTGATCTCCACAGAAAGCAAGGAGACCCCACGCGAAACCTCTGCTCGGACGCCTACTTCGCCGGCCCAGAAAGAACCCGTGATCTCCACAGAAAGCAAGGAGACCCCACGCGAAACCTCTGCTCGGACGCCTACTTCGCCGGCGCAGAAGGAACCCGCGATCCCCGAAAAAAGCAAGGAAGGGCAGCAAGCGGACTCCAACGGGGGTAGCAGCTCCGTGGACGCCCACATCGAAGAACGAGACGAAGGCGCCGCGGCGGAGGCGTTGCCGGTTTCGCGGCAGCACTCGCCGAGCATACTGAAGAGGAAGCGCGCGGAAGCCGCGCCGTCTTCGCCGGCGGAGCATTCGACCCGCAAGCCGAGCGTGTCGTGGACCAACGAGCAGCGCACGCTGCTGCCGCCTTCCACGAACAGCAAGCCGCGGCAGACCTCGCAGCACGATTCGCCGGCCGGCACGTTCTCGGCGTCCCCTGCGTCCAGCCCGATGTCCCGCCGGCTCAGCGTCGACCAGTACCAAGTGCAGGCCTTGCAGAAGGAGTCGAGGAACCTGCTCGAAAAACTGTGCCGGGCGCAAGAAGCCCGCGAGGAGCGTGATCGGCAGGTTGCCGGGCTCCAGGCGGAACTGGACGCGGCCCGCGGCCGGCTGCAAGGCGAGGCCGCGCGGCAGCAGCACGCGCAGAGCGTCCACGACGAGCTCCGCCTCAAGTTCGACCGCCTCCAGCGCGACGAGCAGCAGCGGCAGCTCCAGGCCAAGCTGCAGGCCCTGCACGACGAGCGGTCGCGCGACGCCGGCGCGCCTCCGTCACCCGGCCGAACCGCGCCCGCCGGCGAGAGCCCGTCCAACGGCGGTTGCCAAGGCTGCCAGCGGCTCGCGGAGATGGACGCCAGGCTGGTGTGCTTTTTACTATATCGCGCGGCACTGGTTCAGTACTATTTCTTGAGCCGGCCGCCCCTATCCTCTGGAACCGCATAACCGCACGGAAATGCCTGCTGCTCTCGAATGAGTGCAAACGCCAGAAGCACGGCACGGTACGATCGAAGAGGTAGCCACCCAGTGGCTAATGCAGGCCATCGCTATAGACGTTTTGCATTCTAACCTCAGTTGTCGCTCTCTATCGCAGTTCATCAGCAGGTCGGCCATCCTCATGTGTTCGGTTTTGCAGCCCTGTGGTATCCGTTCGCGATTCGATGAAACAGTCCCTGAGGGCTTGGACTATAATGGCAAAACCGAAGGAACATGGACTATAATGGAAAAGTCTAAGCGACCTGGACTGTAATAGCAAAATCTAACAAAACACGGACTATAATGGCAATTGACTCCCCAGTATGTGCACCCATTGCGACACAAAAACGTTCATAAAACTTTCCAGGAGATTATATGGGGACGAAATGGGGGAAGTAGGATCCGTGTACACAAGAGAAACAAGTGGAAAGAAAGGGAAGAAGAAACTCCCCATGCCACTTACGATGTGCTTTGTGAGCCCCGGTGCACAGTAGACGCTTAGGAACCATCTCACCCCCGCCGTCGCGCCATTCCTCCCACGAGGAAGGCGGGAGGGGAAACGAAAGTGTTCTTCGCCGAAGAGACACCCTGTAGGTTCGCAGGTTCGTCAAACCTAGCTGATTCCCTCTGGGACGCCGTGATATGGGCTTCTCCCAGTGGGGGGTGAGACATAAGCGGCCTCTGGGGACAATACTCCTCGATGTTTTATGGTACCAACGCGTTGGTCGTTTTTATTAAGAAATAGTTGGTTGACAACGTGTCGTGTTGTACACATCAAACACGCAAACCTCGTCAGATTATGCGCTAGTACAAACTTCCTACGAAACGTTCATCGCACAGGCACGGCTCGATGCAGAGTTCGAAAAGGCGCAGATGCAGATCCAGGCACTGACTGCGGAGAACAGAGAAGCGGTATGTCCAACGGAAAGCAACGCACCGAACCCCAAGCCAACGAAACCACCAACGCGACCACCAGTGCTCCCGCTAACGAAAAAGTGCGAGGAATTCCTCAAGAAAAAAGAGGCTGCAGAAAAGAGGGTGAGGAATTTCTCATGAGGAATTCCTCACCTTTTACCGTTCGCCGGGGGGCCCCTTGGGTGCCCCCCTGCAACAGAAGCTAGTAGCCTGCACCAAACGCGAGACTAGCGGGGGAGGAAAAAAAAATCCTAACCCAGGATTTTGGCTTTTCTCACTAAAAGTGAGGTTAGCGGGAGCACTGGCGACCACACAAAAAAAAGCGACCGATGGCAGCTTTTCTCCGCCTAAACTTCCTGTTTCTCATGGTTTCAGCACCGCTACATAGGCAAAATCTGGTTCATCGGCAGCATACCCCCTGAGGACAGCTTTTCACCTCCCACCCCGAACCCCTTGTCGACAACGAATGGAAGTGCCGAAAAAAGAAAAGGAGAAAACAAAACTCTGCATTCCAGCGAAGAGTACTTCTTCGTCGAACACACATGAGAGGCAGGGTTCTGCCCAAACAAGAAGATACGAATTTTTCTTGAGTGGGATAAACACGCAGTCTTTTTCCCTCCGAGGTTTTATTGTCGCAAACGAATCCCCGTGTGCAGCGGGTGGTGCCCACAGCACACGCACCAAGCATTCATGCGGAGCATCGAGCTCGTGTAACAGCCAGCGCACACGTATCAGGCTGCACGCAAACCCACATCATCGCACACACACGTATCAGGTTACCACACAACGCACGCACACCCTCTCCGGTAGCTCCCGGTCCGCTGACCTCCGCGGTCTTTGAAAAGTTGTTTTACATAAGCGCCAGCTTGAAGGAAATGCTCAACGATGCTGCCCGACAAAGAAGGGATCCCAAGTGCTGACACTACCGCACCACGTGATGAACGGACGTCCTACACGACAAATCACACGAACACAACAGGTCAAAGTCCTGAGTGAGAAACCAACACACGGTGGCGCAAGCGAAGAACAAATCAGATTGCGTTTGTATTGTATTTGCCCCTCCACCTCTATATTTCCTCCCTTCCATTCGGAGTCGGAGCAGCTACGTCGAGTATTTCCGAGCTCGTTCTCAGTCTATTACACCCGCAGGCAAGCCTCCACGGAACGCACGACAGGCGCGGGCTGAGCGCGTCTCTCAATTCGGTGGAGCCCTCGCGGCTGCTGGCAAGCGGTGGAATCGGGCACGAAAGCAGAGACATGGTCCGCGCGACGTCGCTGAGCCCGCTGGGCAGCGTGACCAGGGACAGAGTGTGCTCCGTGACGTCCCCGCTGACGGCTCCCGGGCCGCGGCTGCACGAAGTGGCGTCGCCGACGCTTGAATCCGGGAAGGGGCTGTTCCATTTGCTGTCGCCGGGGTCTGTTGCCGCGGCAGGCAGCCCGCGGCGGCAGCAGCAGGCGCCCGCGGCGGCGCCGTTCAGCCCGTCGATGGCGGCCGAGATGGCGCTCCGCGGCATGCTCCAGCCGCCGCCCCAGTCGGTGCACAGCTACGACAGCTCCGCCCGCTCCTCGCCGTCGGGGCGCCTTGCCTTCGACCGGTTCCGGGCCCCGCCGCCCCTGCGGGCAGGGTCCCCTCAGAACGGTGTTCCCGGCAAACGGTCGCAGCGTGCGCTGCCGAACTTGATCCGTCGGTGAAGACTGGGTGTCGACAACTATATCCGATCCGTGGGAGAAACTGGGCGGGCCGACAGTTATATCCACCTCGACCCAGCGGAAGGTTGAACATGCATTGCACCACGGTCTGCTCAGGTCCATTCCTATTCCCTGAAGCGCTGCATGGAATTGCCTGCTGGAGCTGCTATCACGGCGCGCAACCGATGAACCTGGACGAGCAATCGAAGGAGGCAGCCCGCGGCGGCAGCGGCGGCGCCGTTCAGCCCGTCGATTGCGGCCGAGATGGCGCTCTGCGGCATGCTCCAGCCGCCGCCCCAGTCGGTGCACAGCTACGACAGCTCCGCCCGCTCCTCGCCGTCGGGGCGCCTTGCCTTCGACCGGTTCCGGGCCCCGCCGCCCCTGCGGGCAGGGTCCCCTCAGAACGGTGTTCCCGGCAAACGGTCGCAGCGTGCGCTGCCGAACTTGATCTGTCGGTGAAAACTGGGTGTCGACAACTATATCCGATCCGTGGGAGAAACTGGGCGGGCCGACAGTTATATCCACCTCGACCCAGCGGAAGGTTGAACATGCATTGCACCACGGTCTGCTCAGGTCCATTCCTATTCCCTGAAGCGCTGCATGGAATTGCCTGCTGGAGCTGCAATTGACGGTCTATCACGGTGCGCAACCGACGAACCTGGACGAGCAATCGAAGGGGGCAGTCCGCGGCGGCAGCAGCAGGCGCACACGGCGGCGCCGTTCAGCCCGTCGATGGCGGCCGAGATGGCGCTCCGCGGCATGCGCCAGCCGCCGCCCCAGTCGGTGCACAGCTACGACAGCTCCGCCCGCTCCTCGCCGTCGGGGCGCCTTGCCTTCGACCGGTTCCGGGCCCCGCTGCCCCTGCGGGCAGGGTCCCCTCAGAACGGTGTTCCCGGCAAACGGTCGCAGCGTGCGCTGCCGAACTTGATCCGTCGGTGAAAACTGGGTGTCGACAACTATATCCGATCCGTGGGAGAAACTGGGCGGGCCGACAGTTATATCCACCTCGACCCAGCGGAAGGTTGAACATGCATTGCACCACGGTCTGCTCAGGTCCATTCCTATTCCCTGAAGCGCTGCATGGAATTGCCTGCTGGAGCTGCTATCACGGCGCGCAACCGATGAACCTGGACGAGCAATCGAAGGAGGCAGCCCGCGGCGGCAGCGGCGGCGCCGTTCAGCCCGTCGATTGTGGCCGAGATGGCGCTCCGCGGCATGCTCCAGCCAGCTACGACAGCTCCGCCCGCTCCTCGCCGTCGGGGCGCCTTGCCTTCGACAGGTTCCGGGCCCCGCCGCCCCTGCGGGCAGGGTCCCCTCAGAACGGTGTTCCCGGCAAACGGTCGCAGCGTGCGCTGCCGAACTTGATCCGTCGGTGATAACTGGGCGGGTCGACAGTTATATCCACCTCGACCCAGCGGCAGGTTTACTTACAGTGCACCACGGTCTGTCAGGTTCATCCCTATAAGCTGCATGGACTTGCCTATTCCTTCTGATCAACAAAAAATCACATTTTTGTTTTTTGTATAAGCACCTGCTTTGTAGGAAATACTTGAGGAGGCTGCCAGCTGCAAAAGATCAAAGGAGGTAAATGTGCTGTAGCCCACACGAAACACAAGTAAATCTGGCTTTAGTGGCGGGCGTAAGCGTTCAACTTTTTTGTTTTGTTTTTTTTCAATAAGCCAAAACTACGCGTTTCTTTGCTTCAGCGAAGGGACACCCGGAAACTTTAAACCCCCGGATTGCCAAGGTGAACTTTCACTTCAAAAAGAGATTCTTTGAGCCGCTACACCTCCTTCTGTGTACTCATCGCAGTACAGGGACGCATCCCCCAAGTTTGTTCTAGCTGTCGATGGCAGGGCGTCCACAGTCTATCAGGAGGGAGGGGTGGTCCGGCCCCAGTGTTGAGAAGCAATACGAAAAGTACGTCCAGATTTGGCTAGGACAAATAAAAACGGGCGAGCGTCCTCTTTCCCCCATCCTTCTCCATTCCGACGGTTAAAAAAAAGAGAAAGAAAAACGAGAACACGCTTTGAGCTGGGAAGCCATTTGAGATCTAGCAACCAATCAACGTCCACACAAGGGTGGGGCGGGGAAGGGCAAATCAATAACCTATCAGTGCGGCGTCACACAAACGGCCATGCAACCACTCGGAAGAGCCGCCCTAGGCGACGATGCTGGAAAGGAAGCGTTCAACTGACAGGACCCGGCAAGCCCTGGTTTACCTGTGGTTTGTAGGGGTAAACAGGGACGCAGCATATTTTTTGTATAAGCACCTGCTTTGTAGGAAATACTTGAGGAGGCTGCCAGCTGCAAAAGATCAAAGGAGGTAAATGTGCTGTAGCCCACACGAAACACAGGTGAATCTGGGTTCAGTGGCGGGCGTAAGCGTTCAACAAAAAGACCCATTTTGTAGTTGTATTGTTTCTCCCCCTCTAGCCTCCTTCGAAGTAAGCACAAGGCAGCCCCTCGAGTATTTTTCTATCATATGTGCTAAACAAAAACTCAATGCTAAACAGACATAACGTGGGCGGCGCCGAAGCTTTACCAGCTTCGGCTGACACCATTTGCGCACTTAACCATGGTTAAGAAGACGACTGAAAGCATAGACACAAAGATAGCCCAAAAAGCATCTGCAGAATAACACGAAAAGCCTCCAGGCAAAAACCCGTTTTCACATTCTCCCCGTTTTCAAACTATTCTTTATGGTTTGGACTCTGGCTGCGTTGTCCTTTGCCAGAGTGAACACAGTCAGATACCACGCCTCCCCTGTTCACCACCTGGGGTCGTTTGTTGAAACCAGCATGTTCCGAGTCGCCGTCATGCTCATAAGCACCACACAATGCCATCGCAATTCGCACTGGCGGCCACCTCGAGTAGCGTATCTCCTACAAAGCAGACACTGATCAACACAAAGAGTGAAACCAGAGACCAAGCAACTTCCTGAACGGTAGAGAAACCTGCCGAAAAGGAGCAAACCACCCCTGACCGCTAGTACACAAGCTGGCGCAAGCTGTCGTCGGGGGAAGGAGTTCGTTTTTGAGACCAAGCAAACCCTATAATGAATAACCCCTCTGTATCAGTCGGTCGCCACCCCGGTGACTGCCGTTAAAACAGGGGCGGTTTCCCCTGTACCGGCGACCCCCCCACCTTTCCAGTCCGGCGAGCAAAAAGCCCCCCACGAACGTGCACGATTAGTTTTTTTTTCCGTTTCTCTCCACGCTTTTTCACAACAAAATTAGCATTCCCGACATTCCTTTTCCGACTGCTGTTTTTTTGATAGTAGATTTGCACGGGAACATTCCCGGAACAACGGTTGCACATGAAGGAACATCCGAAGCCAACGAAAAGACTTTAAAACCCCCTGGAGCTTCGGCGAACTTTCATTCTGAAAAAGTCCAAGTAGGGGAAACCCCCCCCAGAGAGGTTTACACTCTGTACACGCCGAAGAACAAGAAACTATTGCCTTATCAGTTGCATTACCTTTGCCAACGGCTTTGGCCATTGGATGCTGATCGTCCGTTGCTTCGTTATCAGTGCAAGCCCAACTTCGGAAAATGTTCCTTACTTTCAATCTTTGTTGTAGCGCTGCCGCCGTATCGATTCGTATCACCTCTTTCTCGCTGCTCCCAAGGCCCTTTCCCCCTAAGCTTGAAAGGCTGAATAGGGCTGCCTAAACATCAAACTAACTTCCTCCTTCAAGCGACACGTTCCGGGCATGCTGCCCGAGGCGGATTTTCCTGTGCCCTCGTAGCATGGGCGGTCCTGGCTGTGACGAGCTACGAACCGCCGCCAGGCGAACCAGGCTCGCTTTTTTTTTGTATAAGCACCTGCTTTGTAGGAAATGCTTGAGGAGACTGCCAGTTGCGATAGATCAAAGGAGGTAAATGTGCTGTAGCCCACACGAAACACAGGTAACCCTGGGTTTAGTGGCGGGCGTAAGCGTTCAACAAAAAAGACCCACTTTGTAGTTGTATTGTTTTCTCCCCCTCTAGCCTCCTTCGAAATGAGCACAAGGCAGTCCCTCGAGTATTTTGTATAAGCACCTGCTTTGTATGAGGAGGCTGCCAGCTGCAAAAGATCAAAGGAGGTTAATGTGCTGTAGCCCACACGAAACACAGGTGAATCTGGGTTCAGTGGCGGGCGTAAGCGTTCAACAAAAAAGACCCATTTTGTTGTTGTATTGTTTCTCCCCCTCTAGCCTCCTTCGAAGTAAGCACAAGGCAGCCCCTCGAGTATTTTGTGTCAGCAATGCATTGTTGGTACTAAGAATTAGTAGTTGCCAGCGTACTAAAAGCAACTCACCAAAGCAGGTGAAAAGTCACTAATGCACAAACAAACGGAAGCGCCATACTAATCTTTTACATAAGCGCCAGCTTGGAAGGAAATGCTCGACGGCTGCCAGACAAAAGACCGAAGGGATCCGAAGTGCTGTAATTACCGCACTACTATGAACGGACGTGAGGTCATGCGGGTCTACCCCTACACAGCGAATCAATATTGTATTTGCCCCTCCACCTCTATATTTCCTCCCTTCCATTCGGAGTCAAAGCAGCTACGTCGAGTATTTTGCTGTCTTGTCTGCACGTGTTCGTGGCTCACTCGGCAAGCAAGTTTGGTGTTGAGTGCATACCATTCCCAGCACGTTCTCTTGTTTCCCCCGAAGAAGTGACGGTTGAAACAGCTGTTTCGGGAAGAGACCGGTCCGTGAGTTCCGCCAACAGGCTTTCCAGGGTCATTATTAAAAAAACGCACTGTGCACCTAAGAACACCCTTGAATGTTCCCTGGTGAACCCACCTTGAAAGAAATCTTGGAAAGCAACTGTGCTCGCGCTAAGAAGCAGTCACCCGGCATTTACACCCGCATATGTAAAGGGGGGTCGAATAATAACACCTGTGTAACTATTCGATTTGTTGATAACTAAAAAACGTTCCGGGTAGCCGAACAGTAGCAGGATCAAGTAGTGGTACTGTTTTTAGACAACCAGACGTGTGTCAAATAGCTGATATTATTCGACCCCGCTCCTTTACCATGGACGCGATCCTGATGAAGTTGCCAACATTTTGGCGCAGCGGCCTACCAGGGGGCGTACATCGGGGGTGTGATCTCAAAAGCGAGAAGGGCTTTGCGGGTAACCGTCTGCCTTAGCGCGACCACAGGAAAAGAGATGAAGGCCCGCGGACGAGCTAGCACAGAGCGCTGCAAAAGCGAGCGTCCGTACAGGTTGCCACGGCATTAGTTAGTAAAAAATCATGGAACGAAATGAATTGCAAAAAAGAGAATAATCAATGGTCAACCGGAGACTTTAGAACACCTCTAAACCACAAACGCTAGATAATACGATTGCGTTCTGGCGAAACAATCACGTTGCAACAACGTGTTAAGGCTACTCTGTCCGAGTTACCGTGGTAATCCGGACTCTGGCCCCAGAAGGGCCCTTGGCCTTATTTGGTTGCCCACACGACACAAAGAAACAAGGATGAACAGGAATAGTTGAGTTGCAGCTCTTGACAAAGATAGATGGAAAAAAGGTGTTCTTATTTCCGTTTTCACAATTCTTCGTGCAATTCTTTCTTCTTTTTCTCACGAACGGGGGGGTCGGTCCTGCTTTTGGCTTTGTAGGTTCTCCCGACTCCCCATTTCATGGTGAGCAGGTCTAAGTCAACTATTCCCTGCAGTAGCATACTAATGATACTTTCAAAAAAAGAAAAACTAGTTTCTGACAAAACCTCGCCTAAAGAAATCAACTGCCTTCGGGTAGGCTAGTCTGACACTAGTTGTCGTCAAAAAGAAAAGGACGCTAACCCAAACAACTTCCGCCGGTAGAGTAATCTTGCCTAAAGAAATCAACTGCCTTCGGGTAGGCTAGTCTGACACTAGTTGTCGTCGGCAGGGGCTTATATATGAATAGCAAACTTGGACCGTCTCCTAAGTTTACTGTTTAGGGCAGACTAGTTTTATTTTTTGATCCGCGTCCCCCGACCCCTGAAAGATTTCCGCGCGCGCGCGCAAAAAAAAATAGTTTAAAAAAAAAAATAGTTTGGCAAGTCACCTGGCCTGTCTTTCGGACCGAGACTCGACGCGGAGGACCCCCTTCGGCATCCCAGTACACCTTCCCGTGCGACGACTCCCAGAAGTTGACGGTCCAGTTGAAGGAGTTCCTCCACAGGTGGAGGGCCGTCAACATGAAGCGGTTCTTAAAGTGACTGCCTCCATCACTAAAGGAGAACAGTCCCCCTGCCCACATGTTCCTCACAACCCCGTACTCAAGAAAAAAGGTGTGGAGGGTTTGGACCGCCTGGTACGAGTCCTCTTTTGTGTCGTCACTCAGGTAGAAGACGCAATGCGAGCGGAACACTCGTTTGTCCGGCAGGTACGCAGGGTCCAGTTTCCTGATGATGAACACCAGCATCGACATGCGTTGCTGTCCATACGCAATCTGCTGCGGACCCTCGTGGATCTGGGTTCCTGTGTGAAGGGGGGTGGTCTTGGTGGCAAGCGGTCGGGGGGTGGGGGCCCGGAGGGGTACGCGCCCCTCACTTTGATTCTTCGGCGACTTTTTGCACTGGGAAATAACCGTCGTCTGCATGTGCTCAGGCTATTTGTTGTAAGGAGGGACCAGGTGAGCCTTCAGCGTAGAGCTGCTGCCACCGACAGTAGGGGGCGTCTAGTCGTGGGCCTTGCGACTGCCTGCCGTGCTGTTCGGCGTACTCGGCTAGAACTGGTACCATACCCACGTTTCGGACGGGACGTGGGCATCGGCCGGAAGCCGCTTCTGCACTTCTTCCATGAGAAGCCGGATGCTTGCGGGGGCCTCAAACGTGAGGCGTGAAACTTCTCCATGACGCCTCTCGTCCACGACAGTACCGCACTTCTCAAGAACGCGGCCCATGGCGTCCCAGTAGCCGTCGTATTCTCTGTTGACGAGCTTCGGAATGCAACCTCACTGGGGTGAAATCAGTTGTGAGGAGTTCAGCCAGGTGGCTTTAGGTTCGTGTGCGCAGGGGGTTCGCATCCCCAGTCGCGAACATGTACATCGTCTTGAGGACGGTACGCGGAACCCCAGATGACTTCCAGACCTCGACGAACTTCATCCTCATGGCCCGGGTGTGGAACCTTTTCCCCGTCCCGATGCACGACTTGAACGCCTTGACGACATCCTCCTGTAGGCGGCGGTAGCTTGAATACCAAGCGCTTACTCCCCAGCGTTGTATTTGTGGACACCGAAGGGGAACCTCGTCTTTACCCCTTGTCTGCTTGAACCGAGCACGGCGATCGTCAAAGAGGCCGGACACGGTGTCCAGTGAAAACGGCTCGAGTTGCCTCGGCGAATGCCCTTCCAGCTCTCCCCAAGAAGCAGACCCCTCCGTTTTCACGAGATAAGTGTCACTATGCAGCTCATCAAGCGCCTGCGGTACCGTCTCCCACCAGAGGAACTCGCTCAGGACGCGGCGGTGCCGCCCTTGGGGGCCCCTGTTCCCGCAGAAAAGTTCGTGGCGATTGCACTTGATGGCACGAATACCATGAGCGGTGAGTTTGGAGGGGTTCAGGCAAGGCTGAAGTGGGAGTACAATGCCTTCGCTGTGTACGTGTGGTGCAGTTCTCACAAACTGCAACTGGCAGTTGTCTGGGCTGCCATGCTCACCTTTGACGTTCTCAGTTGTGTCAACAGCCTGAGGGACTTGTCCTTCTTCCTCAGGGCGAGTACACAAAGGATGGGACGGTACCGCGACACCATCCAGGAGGTGAGGGAAAAGGAAAGGTTCAGCCGAATGCCGAACAAAGTCTTGGTTAAAAGCGGTGATACAAGATGGTTGACTAACGAGAGATCGGCTGCTGTGACCCTTCGCACGTGGCCAGCCATTTACGAAACAATCGAAGACCTCCGGGCAGAGTCCGGAGACGCTCTTTCGACTGGGCTTGTCACACGGTTGCTGTCCCCGGCATTCATTGCGTCCCTCTTCCTCTTGCGTGAAATCTTTGGGATTGTCTGTCCTCTTTCCCTGCAGCTACAAAAGGGGGCCTCCGCTCTCATCGGTGTTTCCCGACAAGTTGAAGTTGTAATCAGTTCCATCACTGCCATCAAAGACCTCGCTCCCCCGACCCTGGACCCCCAGTCCATCCAGCCTGCCGACATTGGCTACCACACGTGGCCGCTGTACTACAATTGGTACATATCCGAGCACGCAAGCGGGAAGACAGTCGGCAAGCAATCGTGGTCCCTTTACCATGCTGCGACTGGAAAGGTTTACTGTGAGAAGCTAGTCGAGCAGCTCAAAACCCGGTTCAAGGATTACGGTATCGTGAGTGTGCTGGCTCTCTTTGACCCAAAGTACGCGTTCGGACACGACTGCGATAGTGATGCAGCATTGATCGACACTTTCGTTGAACACTTCACAACGTGCAAAACGGTCCAAGTGACAGGAAAAGAGGACAGACATTTCCAGCCGATGTGGAGTGCTGCCCAGGGTCGGGGTGTGAAGCACGAGCTACCCCAATTGCTCAAGACCATTCAGATGACCAAGGAAAGGTGCACAGATCCCGAGGCTTTCAGCTTTCAGGATGCCTTGCTTTATGCCATGAAGCACGAGGCGCAAGCACTCCCACGTGCAGTCTCCGCCATGCGGTTGGTCGCCACTTATCCCTCAGGGACGAGTGCTGTTGAGCGATCATTCAGTGTTCTCAAAGACACCCTGGATCTTTTAAGGAACCGGCTCACGAGCGGACATTTGGATATGATCCTGCGCATCCGTATCGAGGGTCCACCAGAGCTTTCGATGGTCTTTTTGGAGAAGGTTGTTGACCGTTTTGTCGAGATGGTCCCGAGCCGTCGCCTAAACTTTGTGCAGGCGAAGGCCAATTCTGCATAGTGGGATCTGTCCCAGGTTGTTCCACGACTATCATTCCTAAATGCAGCACCCGTTTTTTTTGTGACACAACCCTCGTTCACTCCCTTCCTGCTGTGGCAACTGAACCCATGTGAAGACAACGAACTAACCGGCCTAATAGGCACCAGGAGAACGTCGAACTAAGCTGCCTTGGGGGAAAAGCCCGCAGCCAGCACCACAAAGCGCAATTTGCGTGGATTGCTTGGCAATTCGGCTCTGAAAACGCGTCGAAAAGTTTCCCCACTCCAGCTCGAAATTTGAAATCCTAGAAAAAACCCTGCTTACCCGAAAAAAAAAAAAAAAAAAATTGGGCGGTGGAAGAAAAAAAAAGTGATAATTTTCTAAACAGGCAGTTCTTTTTTTGGGCATTGCCCAGGGTCAGTCAGGGCACCATGCCACCGAAGAAGCGGGCGAGACTCGATCACAGGGCACACTCGCTGGCTTTTTAGCTCCAAATGCAGAACCTGATGCTCGAGTGCGCCAGGAAGGAGAAGTGTGAGCAGCTCAAGTCGAAAGCGCAACCTCAGCCAATATTCGGGTTATCACCACGACTGCCACTCTAGTCCTCTAGCCGACCTCATGATACAGCAACTCGCTCTCCGAGAATTCGCATACCAATCGACGCATGCAGGTGCAACGTGCGGGACTTTTGCAAATAGCAGAGAAGTCTAGATCTAGATTGCGTAGACCTCGAAACCTTTTGTCTTGTATTGACCGGAGCAGGTGCCGGCGCCAGGAAACTAGATCGGGGCTAACGTTCAGTTGGAACACAAACAACCCCTGTTGCCCCAACGCCTTTACCCGATCTTCTTGCCGCAGCGCGTTCTGACTGACTGCCAAGTTGGCACCTGGCTGGGCGAGCATGACACAGTGTCCTGCGTGGGACGAAAAGCGTCGGAAACTTCTGCCAAGCCCAAGTTTCACCCACTGCACTCCCAACCTTTCCCAACGCCAAATCTCTCCGATCCATAAAAGCCCCTGGTCGTGGGGAAGAAGAAGAAGAAAAAATAAAAGGCCGCTCCTGGTCCAGGAACGTGACGGTCAACCACAGCTTGCAAAGCTTGAGTCGGAGGTAGCACAGTGCCACAACCCCGTCCGCTCTGCCCTGCGGCTGACCGTCTCGACGAGCTTGTGTTCAGCGCGAGCGCCAAGCCCCAAGGTGCGCCAAGCCTTGATGCTTTAGTTTGGGAAATCGGTAGCCACTTGACCCGTAGGCCCGTGGCTCTGCAGTACCGCCGAACACGTGAAGCTTGGCTCCCGTGTAGCAGGCTTTCCCTGGTACCGGGTCGTCGGGAAAAAAAAAAAAAACTAATTTCTGACGAAAGAAATATGTGTATTATTGCATGCTCTGAAGGTAGTGTGCTGTTTGCCAACGGCATGTCCCCGCCTCACGAGTTCACCAACATCGCTGCTGCGGTGAACAAGCCAGCGTGCGCATGGCGTGGTTGACGCTCATCGTGAACGGGAAAGCATGGGGTTTCAAGGAACCGACTTCGTCGTGCTTAACAAAATTTGACGTGGGCGGCTTTAGATTTACACCTGAATGGCACCTCAACACAAAAACAAGTTGTCGACAACGAACAAGAAAAAGAATAAACAAAAACTACGCACTTCTTTGAATGAAAGAGCTCCTCCTAGCAAATATACTCGAAGGTAGCCAGTTGCAAATCGTAGTGGCATGGTGCCCAGCGGGAGCGCAGCCCACAAGAAGGACCAATTCGGAATCCCTCGACCTTCGTCGAAACAGGCACCGGGTGGCCCCTCCGAGTGTGCCCAAGGCATTGCAGAAGAAAGTATATCATCACAGCGAAGCTCTTTGGGTGTCGTGGATAAACAACAAACCGGCAGGTTCGTCGTGCGCAACGCAACATGGCTCACACGGGATTGAAAGAAGGGCCGGCTATAAAACAATCAGTTTCACAACGACACTCTCTCCACGTGTACCCATCACACGGTGCGAATTAATAGTATACCGACAATGCCCGGAGGGACTTTCTGGATACTGTCAGCAAGAAAGATTCTCGAAAACTGTTGATGTGGCCGGCCTCGTAGCTACTATCGAGCACTGGCCCTTGCGCGCAAAAAAAAAAAAGCGAACTTGCACAGTAAAAAGCAACGCATTCGTCCTCAGCAATGAGAGCGGCTTGAACCTCGATGTTCATTCGTTGGGAGAAGCCACGACCCGCTTTCCACCGTTTCCCACGCGGAGAACCTCTCTGCTTGCAAGACCACTGTTTCCAGGCGTTTTGTGGCGCACATAAACTCGGCTGGCGCTACCCTGAGTCTGCTCCTCTGCCTGCCCCACGGATGGGGCTACCGCGGGAGACAGTGCCGCGACCAGAGAGCTCGCACTGGCCGATTCGGCCGCCTTGCCAGCCGCAACAGACGATCCAGTCCGTTTTCGATGGAGAACAGTTGCTGGCGCTACCCTCAGCCTCTGATTCCCTCAGGACTTGGTAATGTGCAGTCCGCACAAGGTTCGTGAGCCGGTGCGTGTGCCTTGTGGGGGCCTGTGTCGTACATTGGCGCCTGTCGCAAGCTACTGTGCCTTGAAGTCTTGGCGCTCGCGAGCGCCAAGACTTGAGGACGGCGAGTGCGCTCTGTTGCTGCCAGGCAGCAGGTGGGGAGAACTTTCCGCGAACACATCCTTTCGGCACATTCAGCCACGCTATTCCAGCTAGTGCGTGATGGAAGTCGTGGTTAAACGGGCCGCAATGTGGCAAGTAGCGACTAACCAGTCGTCGCCGTTGCAGAAGATGTCGCCTCTGGACACAAGGTGCTCAAGGGCACTTCCTAGTAGTTCCTAAATTGTATTGCAAAATAAGATGTCGTGGGCAGCAGGGGGGGACACTGGTCGGTAGACGGAAGCGATCCAAATAAAGTGCAAACCCACGGGAAGGCAGTGCGTGCCATGGTGGCCCGCTATTACTCACGCCCAGCTGGCACTCAAGCAGCTCAAATCCGATGTTTGCTCATCGGGTAGCAGCCACCCTGGCGTCTCGCTGCACACTCTTGCAACAAAAAAACAAAACACTCACAACACTCTGAAGAGGAACTTCTCAGTTTTCGCACTGAGAACCACGTCGTGGCACTATTTTTCCACGAAGGCAATCTGTTGTCGTGTCAAAAAGACCGCTGGAAGCGTCTGGGAAACCATGTACCCAGGCGCGCACAACCGCGACCTGACGCTTACGTCGTAGCTGCATCCTCGATTCCGATTCTCACTCATACCATAATGAAGGCGACCCTCGTTTTCTTACTCATCCTCCCCCTGCCTAAACAGAACAAAATCCCCAGGCGAACCTTCACTCTACGATTTCCCCCCCCCACCATGCCTAAACACTAATCTACACGGTGACCTCCAGCCACAGAACGTCAGAAGAGTGAAAGAGGGCGCGGCATAGCTCGGGAGGTCTCGTTCGGACCTTGACTCTTCAGTATGACAGGGCGATTATAGGAATTGGAAAAAAGCCGATGCGGAGACTTGAGGATTCGGAATTGGAACATAATACAGGCAATTCGTCCCTCTTCCTTGTTCCCGCGCTCCAATCGATCGATTTTGCGTTAATCGATCGGTCGCATGCAAATTTACATGAAACGCATCATACCCTGGCTCACCTGTGTTTCGTATGTCCAACACGCACCTTGACATCCGAGAAATGGTTCAGCCTCGCGGCCTCAGAAGGTAAAGCTGGCGTTCAGAAGCGGGTGTGATACTCGCTGTGCATCCACACGCGTTTCAGGTGTAGCTATGATTTGCGTCCTCTTTAGCTCCAGCTTCTGAGGCTGGAGCACCACTGTGTGTGTACGCTCTTCGAAAAGCGAACCAAGAAACTTAGATCCCCCCAAAAAGTAGAACTGCGCGGATGGGTTGTGACCGCCGAAACTTACATATTTTGCTCCTTCGTTCCATCTTGCGCAGATTCTCTATTCTGTTGTATGCCAGTCGTGCCCTTTTGATGTTCGTCTCTCGCTCTCACGCATCCTCTTCACGATGAATTGTCCAGGTTCAAATACCACCCTCTGCGGTATGGAGGGCTGAGGTTCCAGAAAACGCCGAAAATCAACGTTTGGGAAGAATTTGGCTTTAAATACATAGTACAGGCCGCCCCTGCTAGCAGCGGCTGCGCCGTCGGCTCTGTCCCACAGCTTCAATAGGCCAGCTAAGGAGCGAACGCGGTATTAAATGTACGTTAAATGCGCGGGTAGAGTGCCCTCGGAGAAGCGGAATTTAATATGTAGTAAGTCCACGAAAGCTTTCTACCCAAAAAGAGACAGAAAGGCACACGTGAGATCTGGGAATGTCGACAAGACACGAGGGCCTGGCAACCAAGAAGGAGGGTAGCCACCGGCTTTTCAAGTCTCCGATGCAACACGGTGGACACCAGCTTCTGAGGCTGAAGCTCGTCGTGTGCACGGTAGGACCGGTTATGGCCACGGAAGCATGCTTGACCGATCAGCATGTGTCTGTTGCTCTTCATCTTTCTCTTTTCCTCTAGGCAAAAACCCGTTTCACATTTCTTTCTGAAACCCCCCGTCTAGAGATCAGCCACTTTGTGTAACATTCGTGTGCGTGTGTGCTACCCTTTTCCTGCAGTGCGTTCCCCTCCTGTTCACGTGCCGACGAGCACGACTTTGGGCACGTTTTTTCAGCAACAAACCCGAGACCGATTTGGGCTCAAACCCACTCGGCAAGCCTCTTCTTCTGAGAACAAACGTTCGGTTCCGACCCCCCCGGATTTAGACGTCCCTGTTGGTTACAGGAGCTACCCCAGCATCCAGTCGTGGTTTCAGGTGGCAATTGGCAGTTGACCAGGATTAGAGCGTCCTGCTCGGGCGGTCGGTTGCCTCGGGTTTTAAGCTATCAATCTTGCGGCTTGCCCTTCAATGCATTGTGCACGCTAAAAAACTACTGTCGGTCACAAACAGTCCCGGACATGGCTAGCCATAACCCATAGCGAAAGCGTGCACCAGATATACAACCCGTAACCATATAGCCCTTTCTTGCTCTAAGAGAACCCATTCATGAACGGTCACACGGAGACCCTAAACCCCCGGAATTTCAAGCGAACTCTTAACTCTAAAAAGACGTAGGTGGTTGATCAGAATTCCTGACCTGAAAATGACACAAGGTAAACACAAGTGAGAAACCGATCAACCGGCACGCACAAACGAAACGAAGCGCCTGTCTTTTTTTGCAAGTAGCGGCAACGACCCATGGCCGTCACGGTCCGCCGTGTAGTCCACTTGCTGTCATCGGAGGGAGACTTGTTGCGAGCTAGTTCCAATCTTGTGTTACCAATGCATTGTTGGTACTGAAAATTCGTAGTTGGCAGCATACTTCACGAAACTTACCGAAGCAGGTGACTTTCGCTGGTGCGCGCAAACAAACAACAGTGCCATCCTATTTTTTTTCATGCTCATGAATCAGAAGCATCGCCTGCGCGTTTCCTTCGAGTCGCTGGCACCAACAATCGTGTCATCGACCTATGCACCAACCAGAGGTCGCGTGGCCACGACATGTAGATTGCACGGCGCTGTCGTCGCTGTCAGTGCGCCGTGTCTGCCAAGAGCCAGCACGAAGTGGCTGAAAATCAGCTTTTTGACAGCCACGAGACATAGCTGCCCTCTCGTTGCGGGCATCCCTTTCCCACACCCTTCCGTCTCTCCTCCGGAAAAAAAAAAAAAAAAGAACGGTAGAAAGAGATAGTCTTCCAAGCCACAAGTCAGTACAACTCTGGGTATCTATGCAGAGCTCTGCATCCTGTACAAGGTTGTCGGCGGATCATCCCTTTCCAGCGTGTGACAACACGCGTCGAAGAATGCATCATCAACGTCGCATACATTCGTGCGCGGCGTGTGTGACAAGTGCGACGAAGCTCGTTCCGGGCTAGTTTTTAGACGAAAGGAGAGATCGGAACCCACAAAGCCTGGGCAAAATAAACAAGAAGTTCAGAGAGACAGAAGGGTCAAGAACTTCGAAAACGAAGCGAGAGAAAATTCCGGACGAGCCTCTTCCGATAGGCGGACTTGGCGGGCGGGAGAATGGACCTGTTGGTCGCACGTACGAAACCCGCAAAAGACCACAAGGACAACAAGCAACACCCTCCCGAAAAGCTGTAGTGTTCGGGCGACCTTATTTTGCAGGCTCATGTCCCATCACGGCATGGAGCTATATCGAGTATGTATTTCTCAGCCAATAAGTCCGAGGTGGGAGGTTCAGAGAGTGTGTGTGTGAGGAGAGAACGAACGATTTCAATCAAACGGAAAAATAAAAAACAAAATCCCAAAAAGAAGAAGTTGGAGAAGAACGCGTCGGCTTGTCTTTTTCCCTTTTCCTCTTCAGGTTGTGTTTTGCAACTGTCTGCGACCCCGCGAAATAGTCCCCTGGATCGAACAATCGCCAGCAACGACTCTTGCACTGGAGCTGAATGACCGCTCTTGCTCAGCTTTGCGCCACAGGGCTTCTTGTCGGCGAGGACAATCAAGCATCGCCGTTACGGGTGAGCGCCCACCGTCCCCGGACTTGGTCTGCACACTGCTCTTGATCCCCGGCGACGACCCTCATGCGCCTGGCATCGAAGTGTGTCGAGCAGATAGTATATCTAGCACGAGCCATCAACGACCTAAGCTTTGCTGACACGGGGGCCTCAGCCTTCCCCGGGAAGTGGCGTCAGGGTGTTTGCTCTTTACGCTGCCTGGGTGCGCCGGCAATGCCGGGATTCACACACCGTCCACGTTTTGCAGCTGGACGGAGGACAGAGGCGATGTTAAACGGCATAGAAGCAAGCAGTTTGCTCCAAAGACAGCTGGAATGACGCCAACCTGTGTACCCTCAGGACGTAGCCTTCGCTCAATGGAAGCTGAAGTTTCCCATCAAGGTGTTAGCCGCCGCCGTAGGCCGCGCAGTCGCGAGGAAGAAGAGGGCCCGCAGCGTTACAAGGCGGCGATCCCCCGCGAGACGAGCTCACCCGCCGGCCAGAGTGCCCGCTGCAGCGCCAACTCCGGTGCCGCCACTCACTGTAGCAGAGCCGCAACCTGCAGCGCGCCTCCGGAGCGACTTACGCCCGCCGTAGCAGTGCGAAGAGAAGTGAGGAGACCGGGGAGAGATGGTCCCTGCACTCAAACTCGTCTCTCTCTATCTCTCTCGAAGTGTGTCGAGGGTTAGAGGGGTGACCTCGCTCGTCTTTACGCCCGGCATCGAGGTGTTTCGAGGGTTAGAGGGGTGACCTCGCTCGTCTTTACGCCCGGCATCGAGGTGTGTCGAGGGTTAGAGGGGTGACCTCGCTCGTCTTTACGCCCGGCATCGAGGTGTGTCGAGCGTTAGAGGGGTGACCTCGCTCGTCTTTACGCCCGGCATCGAGGTGTGTCGAGGGTTAGAGGGGTGACCTCGCTCGTCTTTACGCCCGGCATCGAGGTGTGTCGAGGGTTAGAGGGGTGATCTCGCTGACCCGAACCCTTGCTCGTAAAAAGCGGGCTTCTGTCTAACAACATAAGATTCTCCCTCCGGAAAGCCCACCACTCGCCACGAGTATGTCCTGCCAGCTGAACACAGACACGACAACAGGTCGGGAGACACCCAGAGAAAACGCACAAAAAAAAGAGAAATGCCTGTGGCGTGGCGATTGGCCGACACAGGCGAGATCAGCAGCCTGTCGGTCGAGCCGTGCGACGCAGCCGCGGACTTGGTCTGCACCCTGTTCTCGATCCCCGACGACGAGCTGCCCCCTGTTTACGAGCGATAGATGAAGTTTCAGATCAGCGAGGTCACTCGACACACCTGCGAGCCGATGTCGGGCGTAAAGGCGAACATGCATGAGCAGATTTCTGTCTCAATATTAATTAAACCGAAATCACCCCCTCCCCCCCCCTAAACGAACATCGACGTGGGCGGCATAGAGAAAGAAGAACTACTCTACGGCACCAGAAAGTCCAAAAACCCATGGTAAAGAAAGTAGAAGGAGAAAAAAGAAGTTGTCGACAACGAAAGAAAGAAAAGAACAGAAAATAAGACTCTGCATTCCGCGAAGAAGACTTGATGCTAGCATCAAACACATGAAAGGCAAGTAGCGCCTGAACACGAAGCTAAGATTTTCCCCCCTACTACAACAAACCAGACTCACACCGCAGTCCTGTCTGCAGACACTCAGGTTCCACGCTGATGATGGTCCGCCTTATGTGTCCGTGGCTTAAAGGACCGAAACACGGCGCAGACGGGACCAGTGCGGTGTTGAGCACATACCTATTCCAAGCACGTTCTTGCAATCCCCCCATTCCAGTAGGGTACTTCGCGTAACGCGACTTGCTGCCCTCAGCACGCAGGATTACTTCCTCGCACTCTTTTCCTTTTGGTACTTCAACCATTGGTGCTGCACACGGCAACTCCATGTCCACTGTGCTCTGCGGAGTTTACTTCGCAGATTGCCACCGTAAAAAGAAGACAAGTCAGTGCTGCCTAGCGAGTCGCAGTCACAATCAGGGCGAGTGCCCTGAGTTTTTTAACTGATTGCTCAGACACGGTTGTAGGGGCCTTCTCCCCGTGACGGATTCGCCTGTGCTCTAGTAGCACGGGTGGTCCTGGCTGTGACGAGCTACGAACAGCCGCCTGACAAACCAGACTCACACCGCAGTCCTGTCTGCAGACACTCAGGTTCCACGCTGATGATGGTCCGCCTTATGTGTCCGTGGCTTAAAGGACCGAAACACGGCGCAGACGGGACCAGTGCGGTGTTGAGCACATACCCATTCCAAGCACGTTCTTGCAATCCCCCCTACTACAACTAAGATTTCCCCCCCGAGAAGAAACATTTTCTCCCCGGAAACCCCGCTCATCACGAGTATGTCCTGCCAGCTAAACACCGACACCCCAAAAGGTCGGGAGACACCCAAGGAAACACACGAAAAAAGAAATGCCGGTGGCGATTGCCGGCTTCGGCAGCCTGCTATCCGAGAGCTCCGCCCGCCGGACGTTCCCGAACCTGTTCGACTTCAAGCTTTGCCGCATCGCCGGGTACAGGAGAGTCTTCGCGCACTGCGCCGCGGTGTTCTTCGAGCGGGGCATCGCGCGGGCCGAGACAGGCGAGATCAGCAGCCTGTCGGTCGAGCCGTGCGACGGAGCCGCGGACTTGGTCTGCACCCTGTTCTCGATCCCCGACGATGAGCTGCCCGCTTTTTACGAGCGAGAAATGGAGTTTCGGATCAGCGAGGTCACCCCTCTAACCCTCGACACCCGCGAGCCGATGCTGGGCGTAAAGGCCCTCGTCTGCGAGAAGTCGAGTGACGCGCGGTTTATGGAGGTCGTGTGCAAAAACGACCCGGCGAAGTTCCACGAGATATACGGCAAGTGGGGCGTCAAGCAGGTGTGGGACCGGGTCGACGTCCTCCCGTGCCGTGTGTACCTGCGGCACTGCGTGCTCGCTGCGCGGAAGCACGGCCCGGTGTGTTCCGACAACTTTCTGGACGAGACGTACCTTTGCGACCGGAAGACGACCGTCCGGCAACACCTCGCCAGCGACCCCACGATCATGGAGGAGGGCCCCCCCGAAGCCGCCAAGCACATATACGCGGGGTGACGCTTGTTTTTGCTTTGCCTTCGATGCACGGAACGAAGCCATACTTCGAGAGAAATGGAGTTTCGGATCAGCGAGGTCACCCCTCTAGCCCTCGACACCCGCGAGCCGATGCCGGGTGTAAAGGCCCTCGTCTGCGAGAAGTCGAGCGACGCGCAGTTTATGAAGGTGGTGTGCAAAACCGACCCGGCGAAGTTCCACGAGATATACGGCAAGTGGGGCGTCAAGCAGGGGTGTGGGACCGGGTAGACGTCCTCCCGTGCCGTGTGTACCGGCACACGTGTGTAAGCGGCACTGCGTGCTCGCTGCGCGGAAGGACGGCCCGGTGTGCTCCGACAACTTTCTGGACGAGACGTACCTTTGCGACCGGAAGACGACCGTCCGGCAACACCTCGCCAAGCAACCCCACGATCATGGAGGAGGGCCCCCCTGAAGCCGCCAAGCACATATACGCGGGGTGACGCTTGCTCTTGCTTTGCCTTCGATGCACGGAACGAAACACCGTGCGTGGCTTCCCCCGCACTCAAAGAAAATTCTTTGAGGTCACGGCCGACCCTCCACCCAATGAAGTGACTGCTGGTAAAGATCACTGCGTGGCAAGTCATGTGTGAGCGCCTCAGCTGCGCTGGCCTGGCGCAACGAGACTGGTTCTCGATCTTAAACCGCGTCCCGTTCCGTCGCGGCTTCAATTTTGTACTAACAAGCTTGGTTCTCGATCTTAAACCGCGTCCCATTCAGCCGCGGATTCAATTTCGTGCCAACAAGATTGCAGGGGTTGCCCTGCAATGCTTTCGTGAAAACACAAAAGACGTTGGCAGAGTGTTTTTGTCGGTTGATCAGAATTCGTTCACCTGCAAAAAAAGAAGCAAGGTCCAAACGATCGACCACACGCACGCAAACGCACGCGAGGGTGCATCTGGCAGCGTGGGAGGTGAAGGCAAAAAGCGTACAGCGACTTTCCCGAGCAAGCACCGCGGGCGCCGGTGAAGTAGACATGCATGTTTGTTGAGCTCGATGCAACAGACGCCTTGGACACTATTGCTCACGTGTAGAATCGGGAAGGTGTGACTGACATTCGATGATCCTGTTGGTTCGGGCTAGTTCAGGAGTGCTACTCTTTACCGGGATTACTAGTCGTCGAAGCCAGCCCCACCCCGAATTCTTCTGGTGTCGATTCGAGGTGGTCGTACTCATCTAGCCATGCGTCTTGCCCCTATTCCCTCAGTAAACTGCAAAACCTTCGGCTGCCTCTGTGTGCCAGTTGAATCTACACGCACAGTACACAAACGTTCCTTCGAGGCGGAAATTTCCGGCACCGCCCACATGCTGTCTGGCCGCCGGTATTGGTCTGGACTCACGCTCGGACTCTCGCTTCTCCCTTTCTTCTGCTCCAGCAAATACACACGAGCCAGCGGCGAAAAGACGGTGCCATTCATCTTTTCATCCGACTCAAACCCTCAACTCGTGATGAAGGGCACCCAAACGGGACGAGCGGAAGAGAAAGCACAATACTACACGAGCAAAGAGGTAAATCGCAGACGCAGCGTTCCCTGCATGCCAGCATCATCCGGCCAAAGTATCCTGGCAGCTTGCGCCTTGGTCTAATAGATTGCGACCGTTGCGAAAAGAAATATGGGAGCGTGCTCACCGTGGTATAGCCGGAATGTACTCTATCGCCAGATTCTCCCACGACCAGCCACACCTATCACTGTCTACAGCAGGTTAAGTTAGGGCCGGCTTCCCGGTTTTGGAAAAAGAGTGAGATCACCCCAGCTCGGAACTGGCCTGTACACTTTCCTGCACTGCAGTGTACCTGCAGCGTACCTGTTCGCTCTGCGCCACCATGCTGCACCGAAAGAGCTAATGGATCTGAAGGCAAAACCTGGGAAATCCGGGAAAGTAGCCTTTCGAAGAAAATCCAAACTTGCCCCCCTGATCTACAGTTTTGTTCGAAGAAAAAGATTTGCCTCAGCTCTCGTAGGCATAAGGGGTTCAGTTCGTGACGAACTGGTTCGCGTGACGAACCAGGCTCACGAAGGGCCGAGCACCCTCCACGCCCTGTGAACCACCCCCCTATTCTCCCCCCAAAAAAGGTCAGAGTCCCGTATTCTCTCTTCCCGCAAAGCGCTTCGGATTTCAGGGGGGAAGACCCCTGATACCGGGACATGTCGGACTCAGCTGCTGAAGGTGACGACGCCCTCCTGGCGGACGAAGCGGGCGCGGACCGAGGAAACGCCGCCGAAACGGCGGACGCGGAGGCGGCCGAGCCGGCCGAAGTGTTAGAGGTCACCGAGAAGCAGGCGCGGGAGATCGCGTGGTGCCAGCACATCGCGCGGAGCATCGTGCGGGGCGACCTGAAGGACGTGAAGAAGCTGCTCCTGACGCACGAAGCGGAGCAGGCTCCCCCGTCCGAACCCGCCGAAGGAGGCGACAGCTGCCCTCCGAAGCAGGGCCTTTCGCAGTTCGATGACGAGGTGGTCCAATACCGCACGTCGTTGACTGTCTCTCACGAAGGCGTCAAAGCCCCGTTGCTGCTGCATGCGGTCGCGCACAACCGGAGGAAAATCGCGTCGTTCCTCCACGACATCACGAGCTCGCCTCAGGTGCGCCGCGACGCTGTCTTCTCGTGCCTGCGGTACGGCCACTACGACGTGGCCCTCGTGCTGCTGGCAAAGAAGACAGTCGACGTGAACCATCAGAGGGAGTCCGACGGCAACTCGGTCGCGCACGTCGTCTGCGCGAAGCCGAAGCCGCCTGTCGCGTTTTTGGGCGAGCTCTGCCGGCTGAAGGCGTTCCGCGTGAACTCGGCCAACTACGCCGGACACACCCCCATCCATCTGCTGGCTCTGCAGTCCGTCGGCATCGAAGGCCGCGAGGCGTGTCAGCTGCTGAAGGCGAAGGGCGCGCTGCTGGAGAAGCAGACCCCCGAAGGAAGAACAGCGCTGCAGATCACGCAAAACGCGTATCTCCGCGAAGTCCTCGCGCTCTCGTCGTGCCACCGGAAGAGGCAGAACCCGGTAGAGCTGCTCTCACGGGACACGATCGACTCCCTGGACAAGACGCCTTGGGAGAAGTTGCCAGCCGTCACCGTGCCGTCTGTGGCAGGGCTCGCGAAGGCCGCCATCGCCGAAAGCTACGCCCGCGGGCAGCAGGGCGCGGCCCCGCGGTTCAAGGCGAAAAAAATCGCGCCGTCCGCGGAAACCGACCTGATCAACCGGCTGTACACAGTCGCGCTGCAGAAGCAGGAGGAGACCATGCGCGACCTCTCGAAGCGGGCGCTCTCCGGCTCGAAGACGAAGACGGTCAAGCTCACGAGCGACGAGCAGGAAGAGTCGACCGACCGCCTATATTCCGCGGCGAGGGTCCACGAAGAAAAACTCGAGTCCCTGGTCGAGAAGTACGTGATCCCGTACGACACGAAGTTCATCCCGCCGGATGACCTCAAGGAAAGTGTCGTGAGGCTGTACAACACTTCCGTCGAGAAAACGAAGGAGCGCCACGAGCTGCTGTCGCACAAGTACTTGCCGAAGTCGCTGGTCTTCGCGAAGTTCGGCGGCAAGCGGCTGTCGCCGCTGCAGAGCAAGGAGGTCGGGTCCCGGCTGCACGACGGGGCGGTGGCGAAGCAGAAGGAGACGCTCGACCGGCTCAAGAACCAGTACCTCGCGTCTCCGAAGCCGACCCGGGTCATGACGCCGGAGCAATGGCAGGCCATGGGCGCGCGGCTGACCGTCAAAAACTAGCGCCGGCTCCCGTGAACGGCTGTGTGGGTGTGTGCGTGTTGCGGACCCGTTTGACCGTGGTGCTTTCCTGCACGAGACGTCCACGAGTGTATGTATGTATGTGTGTGCGCGTCGCCGCCGCTTTCGCCTTCCCCTGCAGGATGTCCCGCCCCCGGCGACAGTCTCGCGCGCGCAGTATCATCCGCTTGGAAAGACGCACAGCACGACTACACCGCCGACAATCAGCCGATTTGCAAAGTCTTTGCGACCAACCGCGTGGTCTGATGTGTAGAGCAGCGCTGCACCCAAGTGCAGAAACGACCTGCGCGACGGCGCACAATATTTCGTCGGTAATTTACGCGTACCTTGATGCCTAGCTCCTCTCACAGGAGTAGATATTGGGACTGCTGCGTAACCACCACACACAGTACGCCGTACCTGGGGTGTGCCCATCATGCCATCCTAAAATGGGTCCATGAGAAATGGATATCCATACGGCCTCCAGCGTAGGGTATCCGCCTCCTCAGCAGACGGGTCGCCAGCTCCTGGCTGGGCTGACGGTGCAACTTTGCTCCAAACGCTCGACCTCCAACATTCCACGGAAGTCCCGCGTTGATCACGATCAGGTCCGAACTCGAAACCTCGTACGGCGAGCCTTGGACCAGGCGCGCCGCTTCCCAGCGGCCCGTGCCTTCGAAAAAGGTTCTCGTCCCTTATACACGGCAGAAGTATGACTTGCAGCAACAATCCATTCGTAGCGCTCTTTCATTCAGTTCAGCCTTGACCCATTTCACCCTTCTCGTTCTCTGCAAACGAGGCAAACCTGGCATGGTCTTGCGGACCGGCCTGCGGCCACGCCGTTCTGTGAAGACCGCTAGAACGATGCCGGGAAGCGTGGGCTCGCAGCCCGTGCCTTTTTGTGCGCGCTGGAAGCCGAAAGGGGAGTTCCCATCAAAAGTCGATGCTGCCGCCAGAGGCCTGCGCCGGAGCCGAAAGACAAACAGAGTCGGATCGGAGGCTGGTCGACGAACCACCACGAGCTGCTCCTGCGTAGGTAGCTACATGCACTACTACGTAGGTGTGGGTACCTTCTAGCCGAAGAGCTGCGCGCTCCAAAAGGCGAAGAGACTGCAACAGACTACAAAAAGACGCAGCAGCCGCTGGGGACCCTGAGACCGCGGACTCTCGAGCACATCTGTTACACATCAACGCAGGCGTCCTATGGCATGCTTCCGCGGGGACAAACGTTTAGCGTTACCATCATCCGAATAAGAGCTTGCTCGATACACGTTTCCAGTATCGATCCTCGGCGCGAAAGCATGGCCTAGCGATCCTTTTTTGGTCTCGCTTCATGTTCAGTGCACGAAGCCGGAGGCCAAGCGTTCGTAGCGACGCTGCTTTTTTATATCCTTTTTTCGATGTCGGCTCTTCCTACCCTAAGCAAAATACGTTTTCCACCCTAAAAAAGACTTGTCAACCCTACCTTATCTAGCAAGGGGGCGGGGAGCTGTTGAAAGTGTGCCACATGACCGACGTGTCCCGGTACCGGCCCCTCTCGGCGCTGGAATGGAGGAAGGAACTGATCTTCAGACACGGCTTCTCGTCGTTCCAGCGATTCAAAGGCATCAGGCAGGGCATGATGGCCCCCCCGACGAGGTCCCGGAAGCGACCGGACACTTTGGTTCCTCTGGGTTACGCCCTCCCGTCCGATTTCGACCCGCTGTCCAAGCATGTGCACAAGGGCGTCGTGTCGCTGCGCGGCGGCGCTGAAATCGGCCACCGCGAGTCTTGGCTGCCGATGAACTCGCGCAGTTGCCGCGGCCGCACGCGGCTGGAGGAGCTGAAGGCTCTCAAATCCCTGCGGCTCTTCACCCTCACACCGGAAAGCCGGCTCTGCAGCGTTGAGTTTTGAGCCGGGAGGGCTTGTGGTTAGTGGGGCACTCTGCTGCGCGAACTGCTGAACTTGCGGGCAGTAGCCGCAAACTGGGAAGCCCAAAACCTTTGCAAATCCCTGCGGCTCGTCACCCTTACACATCGGAAAGCCGGCTCTGCAGCGTTGAGTTTTGAGCCGGGAGGGCTTGTGGTTAGTGGGGTACTCTGCTGCGCGAACTGCTGAACTTGCGGGCAGTAGCCGCAAACTGGGAAGCCCAAAACCTTTGCAAATCCCTGCGGCTCGTCACCCTTACACATCGGAAAGCCGGCTCTGCAGCGTTGCGTTTTGAGCCGGGGGGCTTGTTGTCAGTGTGGTACTCCGCTGCCGAACTGCTGAACTTGCGGGCACTAGCCGCAAACCGGGAAGCCCAAAGCTTTTGCAAACCCCTGCGGCTCTTCACCCTTCCACACCGGAAAGCCGGAACTGCAGCGTTGAACTTTGAGCCGGGAGCTTGTTGCTCTGCTGTACTGCGACTCGCGAGCAGTAGCCGCCAACCGGGCACGCAGGAAAATCGAAAAGCTTTCAAAGTTCCTGCGGCTCTTCACGTCCACGCGGCGCCTGTGGCGGTTTCATCCATCTGTTCGAAACACAACCCTCAAACGAGATTGGGGTTGCCAGAGATTCAACGCCAGTGCTGGCACCCCGACTCGAACCATTGCGTTCATCGACCGATTCGGATGCCCGTTTCCTTTGCAAAGGAGAAGATTCGGGCAACACCCTTAGTTTTGTTCCGTGGGTACCACCGTACATCCACGCCAAGCTTTCGAAAACCTTGGAAAGTTTCGACAGGCTTTTTCTTTTTTTGCGTGGATAAGCACCTGCTTCTTGTGGAAAATACTCGGACGGCCTCCAGATGCAAACTCCTTAAGTGTGGTACTCTTCAGCATGCCGGTGACTTGACTCATGAGCACTACACACAACAAGAGCCAACATCCCAGATGAAATGAAGGTTTGGTGCCGGAGCGTAAGCGTGTTTTCGAGATTTCATTTTGTGTTCGAAAAATGTACGCTTGAAAAAGGAGCCATCCTGATGATCATTTCGCCGGTTCGGTTTACATGTCTGTGCTCCATATGGAGACCCTACCACGAGAACCAGCCAAGCGACGAATTACTGACGTGAAGAAAGAAGGGGTCCAAACTTGACTCCTTGTGCGGATGCGTCGTAGGATCCCCTTCTCCGGTCGAATTCTGGACGCATCGAAAGTGCTTAAACACTTAGCTCTCTCCCATCTTCGCTAGCAAAACATTTCCGTCCTTGAGGGGCTGTATGTTCTCTGTATACCAGCGGGAAGAAGTACTAGCACGCTGCGTGCACGTCTCGCCTGCCTCTCTTAGGAACCCGAGCCGCTGGCCTTTCCAGGCCACGGCTGCTTCAATCTTGAAGGTAAGTGCCCGACGCTTTCCAGTGTTTCTTGCCGTGTTTAGACAGGCGTACATCACAGGGTTTGCCGACTCAAAAAAGAGCGCGCGCAAACCCTCGTCGCATTTGCGGGAGATCCCACGGCCGGGGGGACGAACAGCTTTGAAAAGCTCGCGGTTCTTGCAGAGAAGAGCGGAGAAGCCTATGACTGAAAGGTCTCAGGATATGTGGTAGTATACACACATACGTAGTATGGTGGTATGTATCTGTGCTGCTGAGGGCCTCGGGATGGGTACACGTCCACCTCAGGTCGTGGTATCCACCCACATCAGCAGCTCCTGAGGACGAGGTAACAGACCCGTAGAATACCACACCACCTACGTAGCACCTTAAGGGGCCGTAGGAGGTACTATGGTGGTATATACGGTGGTATGTAGATACCACATACTGCGTAGGTGTGTATACTAGCTACCAACATTACCCTCAGGATGACCTCGAGGTCCTCGTGGCAAGCTCGTGGATGCAATCCTCAGCTGCTCCGTGCACGTACGAGGTGTGGTATCTACCACATACCACCACGTAGTACCACCACGTAGTACCACCACGTAGTACCACGGGCACTACAGCCGGCTCCAAGCATACCACGAAGTGTTTGAGTCTAAGAAAGCTAATCATATCAAAGCTCGTGAAAGAAGCCCTTTGCCCAGGAAAAAAAACGGCTAGAGGGCCGGAAAAAGGGGTGGGAGAGGCCGCTCGGGTGAGGCGGCGGGCTGCAGAAGATCCCGCGGCCCGAAGGGACGAAACACTTCGAAAAGCTCGCGGTCCTCGCAGAGAAGAGCGAAGAAGCCCTCGCCGCGACTCGAAGGGATGGTTTTTGAAGCTCGCCGTTCCCGCATGGAACACCGAACAACCCCCCTTTTCAGGAAGACGAGTGAAACTCTGAGCAGGGCCGCAGGGCCGCGGGCATATCTACGAGGTGTTTCAGTCTAAGAAAGCTAGTCATGTCGAAGCTCGTGAAAGAAACCCTTCTCCCAGGAAAAAGTACGTGCGCTCGGCTAAGGCCGGCGCGTGGCGAGACTGGAGGCAGCAGTTAAAGTTCGGGAACAGCAAAGTTCGGGCGAAGCTAAGTTCGGGCGAAGCAAAGTTCGGGTGAAGCTAAGTTCGGGCGAAACAAAGTCCGGGCGAAGCTAAGTTCTGGGCGAAGCTAAGTTCTGGGTGAAGCAAAGTTCGGGTGAAGCAATTTCTGGTGAAGCTAAGATCGGGCGAAACAAAGTTCGGGCGAAGCTAAGTTCGGGCGAAGCTAAGTTCGGGTGAAGCAAAGTTCTGGTGAAGCTAAGTTCGGGCGAAGCAAAGTTCGGGCGAAACAAAGTTCGGGCGAAGCAAAGTTCGGATGAAGCAAAGTTCTGGTAAAGCAAAGTTCGGGCGAAGCTAAGTTCGGGCGAAGCAAAGTTCTGGTGAAGCAAAGTTCTGGTGAAGCAAAGTTCGGGCGAAGCAAAGTTCGGGTGAAGCTAAGTTCGGGCGAAACAAAGTCCGGGCGAAGCTATGTTCTGGGCGAAGCTAAGTTCTGGGTGAAGCAAAGTTCGGGTGAAGCAAAGTTCTGGTGAAGCAAAGTTCTGGTGAAGCTAAGTTCGGGCGAAGCAAAGTTCGGGTGAAGCAAAGCTCGGGCGAAGCTAAGTTCGGGCGAAGCAAAGTTCGGGTGAAGCAAAGTTCGGGCGAAACAAAGTTCGGGCGAAGCAAAGTTCGGGCGAAGCAAAGTTCGGAGGAAGCAAAGTTCTGGTGAAGAAAAGTTCTGGTGCAGCAAAGTTCGGGCGAAGCTAAGTTCGGGCGAAACAAAGTTCTGGGGGAAGCAAAGTTCGGGCGAAGCAAAGTTCGGGTTCTGGTGGCAAGTTCGGCACCAGTACCCGGGGGGAGGCCCCCCGGACCCCCCCCGACTCACCCGGGGTAAGCCAAATACCGCGAGATACTGAGAAACTCCGCAAAAAACGCAACTTTCGGGCACATTAGACCCCGAAACGCAACAAACCTCGAAAACTATCTTCGACCGGGAAAATGTCATGGGCGGGGTTCGAACCCGGGCCTACCGGCCTGAAGGCCGACACCCGGTCACTCTGCCACCCGCATACCTTTCGGAAGGGTAAAAAAAAGCTTGCCCCGCACTATTATCTAGTCCAAAAACGATACACTTTCGCAACATTAAAAGCCGGGTTGGCTCGAATAGAGGCTATTCACATTGCATGTTCATAGGACCTCCAGTCTCGAAAAACGGCTAGAGGGCCGGAAAAGGGGGGGGGGGGGGGGGGGGGGGGGGGCGGCGGGAGCGGGTCGAAATAAATCTGCAAGAACCCGAGGATGCCGCTCGAGGTGAAGCAGTGGGTGGAGTGGCGGCCGCGCGCCGGCGACGAACCGAAGACCGCTGTCGTGGCCGCGGTCGACAACCAAACGGACCCGCCGTCGTACATCGTCTGCTTCGAGGACGGCTCGAAGAAGGGCGCGCGCGAGTCGCAGCTGCAGAAGATCCCGCGGCCCGAAGGGACGAAACACTTCGAAAAGCTCGCGGTCCTCGCAGAGAAGAGCGGAGAAGCCCTCGCGGGCAAGATGAAGGGCCTCTGGGGTAACGTGAGCGCCGCCGGCTCGAAGACGGTCAGCGGGCTCACTGGGAATTGGAAGAACTTGAAGGCGAAGGCGTCCGCGTCCCCGGACAGAGCGAACGGCGCGAAGAGGGACCGAAGCCCCCCGCCGGCGTCAGGGCTGCCCCAAGCGGAGATGACGATGGTACAGAAGGTCGAGAAGCTGGTGGAAATGGGGTTTGACTTGGAAAGCGCGAAATCTGCACTCATCCTCGCGGACAACGATTTGGACACAGCCCTGGCTTTCTTAGGCGAACACGCCAACCGCGATGCCGACGATGAGGACGATGATATCCAGTGCGAGATGCCGGGGGACGAAGACGAAGACGAAGACGAGCAGAACAACCAGACCGCAACCAGCCAGAACTGGAAACAGGCAGCCGACAATCATTTCGACGCGATGGACGCCATCGACGCCTCCGTGTCGCAGTGCTCCGCCGCCTCCGTGCGCGCAGGCACGGAAGCGGTCCCAGCGGACGAGCCGGCGGAAGGCCTCGACCAGTTCGAGTTCACCCCAGCTGTGGCAGTCAGCTCCATGGCGTCGGGCCCCGCGTTCCAGAGCCAACCCGCGAATTCGCCGGCGCCGGTCGACCCGTTCGAGTTCGACACGAGCCCGGCAAACCCGCCGACGGCGGTGTCGCAGTGCTCGGTCGCGTCGGTCCGCGGGTACGAAACGGACAAGCAGCGCTCCAACCCGACCCCGACAGACGACACATTCGACTTCCTTTCGCCGTCCCCCGCGTCCCCAGCCCCCTCGCCGACTCCCTTCGCGTCATCCGCGCCGCCGTTGACCCTCAAGTCCAAGGCCCCCGGCACCGCGGTCTTCCGCCTCAACACCTCAGCCCTCCCGCCCCCTCCTTCGAAGGCGAACCTGGTATCCATAGGGGTAAAACCGCAAGGTATTCCTTCGTTTTCGTCCAGCAGGAGGGGAAGTCTGCTCCCCATTGCTTTTTCAAGGCAACAGACAAAGCGTCCGATGGCAGCGTGCTGAGCTAAAAAAACACTCAAAACATACGCACTACGCACAAACAAATGCACGTGCTTTTGTAGGAAAATTTTCAAGGAGGCTGCCAGTTGCAAATGCCAAAGGAGGAAACACAAGTTAGGGTTTAGTCGCGGGCAGTGAGCTTTCAACGTAAAAAGACCCAGTGTGTAGGGTGTATTGTTTCTCCCCCTCTAGCCTCCGTCGCAATACGCACAAGGCAGCATGGCCATCCCTCTTTCCATTGACGACACCACATTTTCCACCCCGCAGCTGCAACGACGTGGCTCCACCAAGTCGACGCCAGGACGGGGCGGCTGATTCCCTTCAGCGACGGCAGCAGCTGGGAGCAGTCGTGCCATGCATTAGGTACGCACTCTGCATTTTCTTCGTCGTATAAGACGCTAGTCTTAGAAGATTAATATTAGCCGACTAATGATACCCTGTGAAACAGGGCCTCTCGCTCCCTCACACAACCGCTCACGCTCTTGCTTACCCACCATCCCGCCCCCTAGCTTTCCGTGTCCTGAGGCGCCGCGATGGAAATGTGGCAAACCCACGAAGATCATTAACAGTTGGTTCGTTTTCTACTTACCCTTTTATGCTGCGGCACTGAGACTGGAGCTAATCGCAGCACGAGACGCACACCGAGGAGGAGGATATTATTGTATAAGCACCTGCTTTGTAGGAAATACTTGAGGAGGCTGCCATGCAAAAGATCGAAGGAGGTAAAAATGCTGTAGCCACATGCAACACAGGTGAATCTGGGTTTAGTGGCGGGCGTATGCGCTCAACAAAAAAGACCCACTTTGTAGTTGTATTGTTTCTCCCCCTCTAGCCTCCTTCGAAGTAAGCGCAAGGCAGCCCCTCGAGTATTTTTTGCGATTCTTTTTCGAGTGCTTGGTTCGTTTTTTTAGTCGTGTAAAATCGAAGATCTGCGAAGGTTAATGCCATTCGTCCCGCCTTCTTCGTGACGGGTTTGCTTGCGCAAATAAAGTAGGGCGGGTGGTCCTGACGGGGACGACCTACTACGCAGACCCGCTTTCCTGTCTGCAGACACTCAGGTTCCGCGCTGATTGTGGTCCTCCTTATGGTGTCCGTGGCTCAAAGGACCGAAACACGGCGCAGTGCAGTGTTGAGCACGTGTCCGTTGCGCGCACGCCCCCCCCGTTTCAGCTGTCACTTGGCCCCTTCAAAACACGAAAAAGCCGAAAATACTGTGAAACCTCGAAACGCAGACCGCTCGGAAGTGACGATCTTCTTTGGGGACACCTTCGGTCCTGCCAAGGCATTCCACGTCTGCGCGCGACTCGCGTCGAAGACCGGCCCCGGCGCGGCGTGCGTGGCCATCGACCTCACCGTAGAGCACGACATCGTCCGTTCCGACTTCAACGACCTCGACTCGTTCCTCGTCTCCAGTAGCCCATCGTCTCCCCGCGCCAACGCACCTTCGCCTTCGCAGCTGAAGGCGTTACCCGTCTACCCCAAGTACCCTAAGGGCGCCTTGTACGATATCGACTAAACCGAGAGCACTTTCCAGTTTTCCATGTACTGTACTCCGCCCCCTGCCCCGTAACCACGACACCGTCCCCTGGGCCCCCCTCCGGTCCCACTGCCGCTGTCTCAACGAGTCTGAGTTCTGTGTGATTCCACCCGGCTTCCCGTGAGCCGACCTGGGTCGAATGTTATCTTGTAGGCGGTGTTTCCATAGTTTGCAAAGCTTGTCGGAAGAGTGCACTACAAGCTTCGCAACCTTTTCTCGTGATCGTTGACGTTACAATAAAGGCAACATCCCGTTGTCCACTCTGTCCTAACTAGCTTAAAGCGTACCGTGGCCGTCCTGAGAATCAATGCTTTGATGTCATGATGTTTCGACCCACCGCAATGGCTGGGAACGTCCTGCGGGAATTGTCGAGGCTCCGTACACTGCTATCCCAACGCTGTTTCCGGTGTCTGACTCTTTCATTCATAGCTTCGGACCGACGAAGAACATGAATCTGGGACACCGCACTGGCAGGAAACAACATGGCTAGGACTGGAGCCCAGACTGTCCAGTTCGGACGAGTTGAACTGCCAACCGTCAAACTGTCGCGAGCAAGCAGCAGTGCCGTTTCACAGCATTGCCATGAGACAAGACGGGCTGAGCCTGTCAGCAAGCGACTCTATTCAAAACAAAAAGAAGACAGAACAGTCGCGAAGCACAACAGAGATGCAAATATGTTGTTGTCCCTAAACCTGTGCTGCAACCCAGGAATTCTTGGATCAGTTTGCCGATTGCCGAGCCGTGCCCACCCGGAGTTCCTAGCATGGGTACTCCTTGCTGCGTCTCACCCGCTTGACTGCCAACCAGACTCACAAGTCTGTCTGACGTGTTCGTGGATAGACAAAGCGCACCTCCTCACAACCCCGCCAGTGCCTCTAGCATTCAAGTGGTAAGGGTGTCATGGAACTGGAATTGCATTGCGCTTGGGGCTTCGCCACTGGCTTCAGCATCCGGGGAAGCCAGCGCTCTCTCCGCAAATGGGCAGTTTCTATTCGCCTGACCCCGAGACGCCCCCGTCCGTAAGCAAACCGGCACCTTTTCTCTCTTTTCCTTTTTTTTGTTCCGGCAAGCAAGGAGTCCCTTTACTATCCGCCGTCGAATCGTTCACAGGGAGGTACGTTTCAGCCACATCGCTCCCTCCGTTCACGTGTCTCTATGCCGTGCGGCGAGAATCCATGGCCGGGAATATATAATATACCCTCATCCTCAGCGCGTTCAATCTGGTGGGTGGAAACCAGAGTGGGTGGGGCGCCCATTCCGAAAGTGTAAGGCGGACGCGTTTTCGAAGTTTCTTTTGCAAAAAAGTGACGTGGCTCTTACCCTGTTCGGAAAAATGTTGGACCAGAAAAAAGTCCAAAAATTTTCCAGTCCAAACATTTTTCCGGTCCAAATATTTTTCCGGCAAAACTAGTTTCACCGGATGCCTTGTGAAATGAAGCCAGCGGAGTCAAGTAGCCGTGGACAAAAGAGCAGTCGTTGCGGATGATGAGTTTTGAGACTGAACAGTGACCGTACCCTATGAAAGGCAGGCATACAGCGAGCTAATCAGTGGGCACTGTGACACGATTTAAGGTATGAAGAACTAATCTTCGTTTGCCAACTTGTCAGAAGCGCAAACACTACTCGAATTCACGTCGCAATGTGACGAGTACCGACCGTGTTCTGGATTGCTGTGTTGCACTGCAGCCGCTGCAGTGCAGTTCCTGCTTGGACGTGCTTGGCCCAACAACGCGACGTGCAGTCCGTTTGCATCTTTCTTCAGTGCATTCTAGCTTGAGGTGAGAGACGAGGGCTTAGCGGTAAGAGAAGAGGCAACACGCACATTCTCGCCGCTGTTGGCATCAGTGGTGCTCTCGTCCTCTGTCTCCTCATTGCACACCATCTGATCATTGCTACGGTCACTATCGCCCTCACCTTCGATCGCGGAATGCCCGGATGCTTTCTGTGACGTCATGCTCACCAACCTTCTGCGATTTGATCTTCACAAGAGGAACGTTTGAAAGTTCCACGACCCCTGAGACCGGATAGGCGTTGTCAACTACGATGACCTCAACCGAAGCGGGGTGCATCGTCAACTACAACCAAAAAGCTAATGAGTCTCGAGAGAAAAGTGGTTTTCTGGCACGAGAAGTTTTCCGGTGTGCCGCAAGTGGCCGTAGTTTCCACTTTCCGACGAGAACTGACACTTCTACAAGGTTATTACCCTGCTATCCGAGAAAAACACCGCATCTTTGCCTCGCTTGTACAATACCGGCGCCCTCGTTCCGGTGCGGCCGGTTTCTGGCATGCACCGGAAACCGGCTGAGTGCTCAGAAAGACCGGAGCATATTGAAAAAGAAACGAGTGGCAGAGGTTCCCTGGGTCAGGCTTCAAAATACCACAAAGAAGAAAGAAGAAAAAGAAAAAAGAAAAACGCCGCTCCTGGTCCACGAACGTGACGGTCAACCACAGCTTGCCAAGCTTGAGTCGGAGGCAGCTCAGTGTCACAACCCCGTCCGCTCTGCCCTGCGGCTGACCGTCTCGACGAGCTTGTGTGCAGCGCGAGCGCCAAGCCCCAAGGTGCGCCACGCCTTGATGCTTTAGTTTGGGAAATCGGTAGCCATACCACAAAGAAAAAACGAAAACCCCAAACTTGGTTTGAGCGGAAAAAAGTCCAAATTTTTTCCGGTCCAAACATTTTTCCGGTCCAATATCCCAGTCCCTGGAAACGTGTTTTCCGAACACGGTATTATTTACGCTTTGTTTGTGCGTATGTGCTATCACCTGTATGGTTATTTCCACAGTACGCTGCCAACCGTCACTTCTTGAGAATGACAACCGCGGTTGTTACCATAAAAAGCTTCGCACTTTCTGACGAAGACACCTGATAGACACCGTGTGATGCACCTTGGGGGTATGCATTCTAATAACCTGAGGCGATACTCTGCACACACTGTGTTAGACTGTCGGAGGCAATGCAACGCAGAGTAGACCGTCTTCGAATGCCGCGGACACAATGCATGCCTTGCACTTTGCGGACGCGTGTATTTGCACGCTACGAACACGGTGTCTTCATACTGCGGATGCATGCTGTAGACACGATGCCTTGCACTCTGCAGACGCATGATGCAAACACGATGTCTTGCACTGCGGCGGAACAGGCAGCGAACGTACGCTGCTTCGTTGGGTGCTGGCTCACCGCGGCAGGTGAAAGCGCTGCGACGCGATTGAGCTTCCGCCGGTAATGCCTAACTCATGAAGGCAGCAGGGGAAGTTCGGGCAGAATGCGCACCTGGTGGTTCACGCCCGGTGCCCTGTCTCTTGCAAAGACCCACAAACCACGCAAACCCACATATTTTGTGATCTCCGGGTCTATTTTTCACGGTTCCCTTCATCGGAGCTGATCGCGGGCGGAAGTTCGTCGAAAAAAGGTCTGCTGCGTGAACCAGCGAGAAAATGTCACCAAACAGGGGATCGATTCCGGGGGGGGGGGGCGTGAAGAAAAGCGGTGGGCACGCAATGTCGGCGGCCGCCGCGAAGCCGAGCAGGAGCTATTTTCTTTTGCCCGCCGCACGTAAGGGGAAAGGTTTTTTTAGTACTAACAATCTTGTGGGTTGCCCTTCAATGTATTGTGCAGGCTAAAAAGACGTAGGCAGCGTGTTTTGGTGGTTGATCAGAATTCCTTACCTGAATACACACAGGGTAAATACAAGTGGGAAAACGATCAACCGGCACGCACAAACAAAACGAAGCGCCTGTCCTTTTCTTGAAAGCATGCCAATACTGCAGGGAATAGTTGACTAGACCTCTTGAGTTTGTGCTAACCACGAATTGGGGAGTCTGGAGAACCTACAAAGCCAAAAGCAGGACCGACCCCCCCCGTTCGTGAGAAAAAGCGAAGAATAAAATCACCTTCCTTTTCCGTCTATCTTTGTCAAGAGCTGCAACTCAACTATTCCCCCTCGAACCTAAGCGTCACGTGTGATTCACACGTATTTTCTCTGAGACCGAAACCGGAGCGTAAGCCCTGGTGGGGCGCTCATTGGGTGGGAAAGCGTAAGGCGGACGCGTTTACTTTTGCTCTAACGAAAACTCCGCAGTTCCTGACGAAGGCACCTGGTAGACGCCGTGAAGCAGGGCTTACGCTCCGTTTTCGGTCTCAGAGAAAATACGTGTGGTGGTCCACATGTGGACGCTCGGGTTAGAGGGGGAAAAAACCTTTCCCCCTATGTGCCTATGTGTGCGGCGAAAATATAAATAGTGTCACTACTAACTTGCGGCACGTGGCTGTGCGGCCTGGCGACTTGGTTTTTGAAATTTTCATGTTCATAACCTGAGGCGATGCTCTGCACACACCGTTGTTCATCAACACACGAAGGCAGCAGGGGAAGTTCGGGCAGGGGGGGTGAAGAAAGCGGTGGGCACGCAATGTCGGCGGCCGCCGCGAAGCCGATCTTCGAGTTCGCTCCGTCGCCGTACGTCATCCGGGCGGCGGAGAAGGACGATTTCTACCAGAAGCACCTCGCGGAGAATGTCGAAGACACCTTCACCCGGCTGCTGGGCACCCGCTGGGTGAACCGCTACGAGCAGGAGCTCCGGCTCGCCGCCTACGGAGGGTACTACCTCCTGGCGACCACCGGCGGCCGGCAGACGCTCGGCGAAGAGTACTGCGACCTGATGCAGGTGAACGCGGCGGCGCTGCGCCCGCCGACCAACTGGCACCGGTCGGCGCAGATCATGCTGCACGTGTGCATCCCGTACCTGCTCGAAAAGTGGCTCCCCGTCGGGCTGGCCCGGATCACCGAGCGCACCGTGAATCACCGCGTGCAGGCTACGCAGCTCGCCTTGAAGTCGGCCGTGCGCGAGTTCCAGCGGTTCCACCTGGCTATCTTCTTCATCTTTGGCTCTTACTACCACGTCTCGTACCGCGCCACCAAGACGCGGATGCTCCTCATGAACAGAACACGGCAAGGACTCTCGTATGCTTCTGCCCCATCCTCTCTTAGCCCTCCCTATAAATGAGCCAATTACCCCCTTGAACGTCGAAGGCGACTTCCCTGGCACGTTGTTGCTGTGGCAACATGCGAATTTATGTTTTTAGCCACATGCAATGTGTGAGGAAACTGAACCGCCCAAGTAGGACCTTCTGATCATGATCATTTGCCAAATTTGCCACCTGAAACCACGTCCAGGATTTGGGCTCAGGGTAGTGCGGCCAACGAAAACTCTAGTTTCCTTTCTACTTTCTCCTACTCTCGCGGTGTACGGTTTTTGGATCACGTGTGTAGAAGTCCGCCTCATCATCTCGCACCTCTGCCCGCCGCGGAGTGCACGTCTCTGGAAGATGGCGAGTCCTTCCGCCTCGTTTTGTTGCCAACGGCCGTCCTGGTGTTGCCGCCTTCTGCGGCGTTTTCGGTTTCCACAGGGTCGTGCAACTAATTTCGTTGTATAAGCACCTGCTTGGTAGGAAATACTTGAGGAGGCTGCCAGCTGCAAAATATCAAAGGAGGTAAATGTGCTGTAGCCCACACGAAACACAGGCAACAAAAAAGACCCTGTATAGACTCCCCTCTAGCCTCCTTCGAAGTAAGCACAAGGCAGCCCCTCGAGTATTTTATTCGATCACACGCTGCTTTCCTTGAAAGCAGGACCTGTTCCCGGTGCGTGAAAGCCAGGTACAAACAGAGCAACCAAGGGCAAGGCGAACCACTTGTATCACAGGTCGTACACAGAGCTCGGCTTCATGATTTTGATCCAACAAGTAATCGAGGGAATCCAAGCCGTACGGCAGCTGCTGAAGAAAAGACGCGAAGCGGCGCAGAGAGCCGCCGAGGGTCGGCGGGTTGGGGACACCAGAGAAGAGGAGCAGGACGACGCCGAAGAGGACGAGGCCGACGACGACGCCGACGACGGCGGAGCCTCGGAGCGCTGCTCGCTGTGCCTCGGCGTGAGGGGCGGCCGCAACGGGCCGACGACGGCGACCATCTGCGGGCACTTGTTCTGCTGGAACTGCGTCACGGGCCTTTGCCGCACGAACCCGTCGCCGGTGTGCCCGCTCTGCAGGGAGCGCATCACAGCGCAAACCTTGGCGCCTGTTTTTCGGTACCGCTCGTCGTGAGGCAATTCGCCGTCACAGAGGGCGTGTCTCAATGGTGATTCCATGATCGCGTCGTGCGGTTGTGCCCGCACTGCAACGAGCGCATCACCGCGCAAACCTTGGCCCCTGTTTTTCGGTACCGCTCGTCGTGAGGCAATTCGCCGTCACAGAGGACGTGTCTCAACGGTGAACGTCGTCTGCAGGGGACTTGTTCTAGTAAGGGCCTTTGCCGTATCCCATGTCGTTGTGCCCCTGCTTTTCGGTGGTGCTCGTCGTAAGGCAATTGGTTTGTCGGTCGGGACCGTCACAGGACGTATCTCAATGGTGGTTTCATGATCAACCTGTTCTGGCACCGGCCCTGCCGTACCCCATCGCCGGCGTGCTCGCTCTGCTCCGCATCGCTGCGCAAACCCTTGCTTCCGTCTTTGCGCGTCGTGCACTTCGCCTACCGGACACGTGGCATACCGTCTCGGTGGTGTGCGATCACCACATCTGCGAGCACTGGTTTCTGCATTCCACCGCCAATTAGCATGTAAGACGGCATGAGCAGCATGAAATAGTCTTCTCGCGACTTGCGAGAGAAAGATGACCGGTTGTTCGTTTCGCATTCGAGGTTCCCTCGGGAGACGACACCACTAGCTCTGATAGAGTCTCTGCCGGACTACGCACGCATGCCGGAACATTGGCACTGGCCATTCCGCCCGTCTGGCATTGGTGTTTGTCCCTCTCTTCTGTCAGTGGGTATTTATCTGAAATAGGGTCTCTTGCCAGATTCTTGTGGTGAACTCGGCATCGCAAAAAACAACGTGTGGTAAAGAGTCTTCTTCTGAGGACGGACTTTCCGATCTTGGGGATATATCCCTGTCGAAATCTAGCGACTGAACTGCAATCTTATGGTATGGCGAAGGTAGCATGTGCCATGGTTGGGAGTCTTGTACTCCCCGGCACAGGAGGTTCCTTCTTCTTTACCTTGGTCGCCGAAAGGAACAAAAGGCAAAATCTAGCCCACCAGTAAGTGCAGGTCTCGTCCCCCCCTGCACGTCTTCCAAATGGCTTGTCGGTACTCCTTAAGAAAAGAAGCCGCTTCTTCCGACGCGCGAGTGAACGGCCTGCGGCATACCTGCATCAGAATGCAACAGAAGACTGCAACAGAATCTTGCCAAAGGCAGGAGAACCGTCGACTAAAACAAAGTGCCTTGCAGGTGCAACATCACTGATTACGCCACTGTACCCCACTGTACGGGTACCGTCGGTGCCTAAAAGTGGCCCGAATACGATCCAGTGGAAGGTGGCGGCTCACACAGAAGTAGTGGGGGGCCCTGGTGGTTTGCGCAGAAAAGTGCGCGTGGGGGGCCCAAGACTAATTCAAAGCGAATTTCTTCTTGGTGTCGGTCGCAACACAAACCGGGTTAGCCGTAGAGCCTCAATGGTCAACCGGAGACCCTGAAACACCGAACCTCTAAACCACACTAAACGCTAAAAGGGGCACCCTGACTCCGAGCACGGAGACGGGCTGGCGGCAATGAAGCTGTTGGCAACGGCATTGCGACGGTGTGAAATCGCTTCCGACCGGGCAATGTTTGTTCAGCGACAGCGATGCAGCAAACTTTTGCAAAAGGTGTTAGTTCTCCCGACACCCACAATCGTGATTAGCACATGCAGGAATACTTTCAAGGAAAAGGTAAGCGCTAATAAATTCGATACCGCCGGCTGTGTTTTGCGTTGAAAGCCCTCTTGATTAGGAAGGAGGAGGGGAGGGAGGGGAAACGACAGTCGCGGGCCACCTCGCACATGCGATGCAATCGACCGCTGAGCTCGAGCGCAAGAGACCGAAGTGCAAGGACAACGCCGAGGCGCTCGGATGCGACCACTCAACAACAGACGAACAACAGGTACCAGCTATACCCACCCAAGGAAAGAACACCAACCCGCCTTGACTGTCGACGGTAGACACACAGCACGGATTCTTAAAACTCGAAACAGTCCAAAATCCGAGTAGCTGGGCTCAAAAATCCGATACCGCCGGCGGGTGTGTTTTTAAGCTCCCTTGAATAGGAAGGAGGAGGGGGGAGGGAGGGGAAACGATCGCTCGCCGCCTCGCACATGCGGTGCAATCGACCGCTGAGCTCGAGCGCAAGAGGCCGCAGTGCGAGGACGACGCCAAGGCGCTCGAATGCGACCACCCAACGGACGAACCAACAGGTACCAGCTATACCCACACCCAAGGATAGAGCACCAACCCTGTCGACCGTAGACACAGATCAGGGATCCTTAAAACTCGAAACAGTCCAAAATCGCTGGTAAGAATCCGATACACCGCCGGCGGGTGTGCTTTTGAGTTGAAAGCTCCCTTGAATAGGAAGGAGGAGGGGGAGGGAGGGGAAACGATCGCTCGCCGCCTCGCACATGCGATGCAATCGACCGCTGAGCTCGAGCGCAAGAGGCCGAAGTGCAAGGATGACGCCGAGGCGCTCGAATGTGACCACCCGGGCTGCGCCGTGAAGTTCGGCATGCGGAAGAGGCGGTTCCACTGCAAAGGCTGCGGCTTCGCGTACTGCAAGGAACACCTGACCGCGACCATGAAAATCCCAGCCTTCGGCTACAGCACCCCGGTACCCGTGTGCCAGACGTGCTTGACCCATGGCGTGGACGACGGCGACGACCCGATCAAGCACAACGCTGGGCTCCCGAAGGAGAAGGTCAAGAAGGAAAAGAAGGAGAAGAAGCCGGCCAAAGAAAAAGCCGAGAAGCCGAAGGCGAAGGAGAAGGCGAAAGACAAGAAGAAGCCCCTGGGCAAAGCGGCGAAGAAGCCAGCCGACGAGGTTGCGGCCCTGCAAGAGAAGGTCCAGGCCCTCGAGGCGCGCCTGCAGAGCGAAAAAACGAGGAACGACTCGACCGCGAATCTGCCGCCCCGCTCGGAACACCCGCCCGTGATCTTCAGGGACGAGAAGGAGAGGAACGTCTCCATAAAGCCGCACTCCCGCGGCCGCTTCGTGTGCTCCGTCGACAATCAGGATTACCCGCCGTTTTCCGTGTTGTGCTTCATTCCGGAGGGACCCGGGTTGGAGCTGAAGGACATTCAAACGACGCTGACGCTGGCCCACGACTGCCGGTCTATCGTCGAGCGACTGGCTGTGGCTGCTGATGCAGAGGGTGTTGAGCACAACTTGAGTACGCGGTGGTTTTGCCCATCGTGCGGCCAGCTCCTTGCCCTGACGCCGTTTTGCGGCTACACCGGAACTGCACACGTGATGCCGCCGCCGGTCGGTTCGGACTTGCCCGCTGTGACCAACTTGTCGCATAGTGGGGCTCTGGTAGTGGTCCCGCAGCAGGATGAATCCTCTGACAGCTCTTCTTGGAGTTCCGGCGACGGCAACTGGGGCACGGGCGCCGGCGCTGCCGTCGCGCAAGCGGCGCCCCAGCAATACTACGCCGCTGCCGCTGTTGCGTACCAGCCGCAGTACGACCAGGCCGCGGTGCAAGGATACCAGCCGTACGCCAACAACAGCGGTGGCGGCTACGTCGCCTACGCAGCGGCACCTGCCGCGGCGCTGACCCAGCCTTCCAGACAGCGTTCCGGCGACGACTTCTGGAGCAGCTCGAGCAGTGACTGAAGACTGGATGCCAGCAAGAATTGCGAGGCTGACCGACCGTTGCGTGTGCTACGGGTAACGGAGCACGGGGTCGGACTCGTACCGGACCAAGTCGTACTTCAGCAGCCTCAGTGCCTCACTGAACGCCTCATATAACGACGAGCCAGCTCGAGTGCCCGGATTACCGGGAATAGAGAAACGTGAGAACCGTGCGAATTGCCTTTAGCCCCGTTGATCGTACCACTAGCACGCCAATCAAAGCATCAAGACACTTTGAGCACCTTTGTTCGAACCGGTGAGTCGCGAAGGCAGTACAGCACATTCGTGCGCCAAGCCATGCATGTCGTTGCGCTCCTCATCCGTTCCCCTTTCCCCTACTCTAAGATGGATGGCAACACCCTTTGTGAGAACTTCTGCTAAAAAAACGGATGCATATCCTTCAATCTGTACTGTGCAAGACTTGCGAAGGAAGCGACGTTTCAAGAAGGGCCAAAAGCTTCTTCAAACGAGCACCCGAAACGGTTCCTTGGTCCGAAACAGACACATTTCCTGCACTGCGGGGCTTACTGAGGGTACGGCGTTTCAGATGAAAAATCGCAACCGGAAGACGTTTAGCGGCGTTCCAGAAGTGGGGGAACGGAAGCGAACGTCTCCCAAGCTTCCATCCATTCTTAGCCCACCCTCCCCGGAGCGATCGTGTTGTTTTAATGTTCCTTATGATGCGCAGCCTGGGTCCGTTTCTCTCAATTGTAATGGTGAGAAGGAGTCCTGGTGCGACTCACCGCAGGTTCTTACCCCGTCCGTTCAGTTCTGAACAGCTATGCTCTCTGTTTTTAGGCGTTCGTGTACCAGCGGCGCATTCCGACATTCAATCAGGCATGTGCTCTCGTAGTATGGGTGGGAGGTGGTCTGGCGGTACAAGGGTCGATATCTCGTTCGGTAACGGAATCAACCCTGACAAATCACCTGGCAAACAGGAGCGGCTGTGCACCACCCCACGATTTAGACACTTAGGTTCCGGATGAAGGAACTGCTCACGTGTCCGTGGCGATACTGCGGTGCAGATATGACACGGTGTGGTGTCAAACACTTAGGCACATACCGCTCCAAGCACATTCAGCGACTTGTGCTTGCCATCGAAGGAAGAAGGCCTGCAGGCTAGCCTAATCGGATCTACGAGAAATTGCGTGCTAATCATGTAGTTCAATGGACTTCAACTTCATGTTATTAAAAAAACTCGATGTCTTTAGGTGGGGCTGTCGTCCGAAGAGACGGTAAACGGGAGGAGACGAGGCTGGGACGAGGCTGCGCAGAGGCTGTCCGGCCGCCGAAGCGTTGATCAGACGGTCATGCGATGCAGGCAACAAAAGCACAGGAGCAGAAGCGGCCGAAATGGAAGGAGGACGCCGACGTCCTGGTCTGCGACGAGGCCGGGTGCGAAACAAAGTTCGGCGTCGTGAAGCGGCGCCACCACTGCAGAGGGTGCGGCTTCGTGTACTGCTCTGAGCACTGCAAGACCGCCATCGCGATCCCTGTGTACGGCTACCACACGCCGGTGAAGGTGTGCCACTCGTGTGCCACGCACGGCGTTTACGACCCAGACGAGGTGCTAGAGGCGGAAAAGGAGAAGAAGGAGAAGAAGAAGGACAAGAAGGAGAAGAAGGACAAAAAAGACAAGAAGAAGCGCGCGGAGCAGCAGCCCCCCGCGGCGGCTGCGGCGCCGCCGCAGCCGCAGCCGACCGTGGTGCCGCCGCCCGCCCCGGCGGCTCCCGCCTATGGATACCCTGGTATGTCCAGGCTCAAAAGCCTAACTTCTCTGCGTACCTGCAAATGCAGTTGTTCGGGGCACGTTTTTGCTTCTTCGGGGCTGCTGGATATTTGGCCTTGTAGGGTATCAGCACAAGTTTGGCGAATCGCGCACTGCGTTCTGATTGCAAAACATGCGATGAGAAAAAGTTTTCTGCACAACATTGAAAATTCATTTATTGCTGCCGGCGATGACGCGGCTCGCCTTTTTTATTCGTGTGCACGACTTCCTTGTCTGCTGCGTCCTCGATAAGACTGCATGGAACATGTCGGCTTCCTCTTGCGTTTTGCGCTGATGTTCGTACGCTGCTTTCATTTCGGAAGCGGGTTGGCGAACTTGTGCAGAATGACAGGTAGCATATTATGACTACTGGCAGTCGAGGAAAGCTTTTGGTCGTAGAGATGAAGCTTGACACTATCCAATTTTTTGGTATCGGGGAATTTCTGATTCGTCGTATTTTCCTGTCAGCATTTTTGCCCACCGAATAAACAACTGGCGCACACCAAGGAGGAGAATATTATGTATAAGCACCTGCTTTGTAGGATATACTTGAGGAGGCTGCCAGCTGCAAAAGATCAAAGGAGGTAAATGTGCTGTGGCCCACACGAAACACAGGTGTATCTGGGTTCAGTGGCGGGCGTAAGCGTTCAACAAAAAAGACCCACTTTGTGGTGTTACCCACTAGGAGCCTACACAGCTTCTATCAAACTTCTATATTCAGAGGGGGTGTGTCACTTTTTATTTTGATATGTCAAAAATGACCACCCTATGGCAGCGCACACAGTCACCAAAGGTTTCACTAAATCGACCAATTTTGATGCTATGAGCGCAGGTGTCCCCGGTCTCTCTGTTCCCGAGGGTCTAGAAAAAAAAGATGACCCCCCTTGGACGCGTTCAACCCGATATAATTATATTCAGATGGAGGGAGCGCGTGTGGTACGTGTGATATGTGCATGTTGCTCCCGAGAAGACACGGAATGGAAAGATCGGTCACGGATCCCAAAAAGGTTGTCCCCCATGGCCCCTCCTTTTGCACTTCACTTCACCAGGCATATTGCCATCCCCTATGAGCGCACTTCAGAACTGGGATGGCAGGTACTGAAGAACAGGGATGCTGCAAAATCTGCAGTGCGAAAACCTGGAGAAAGGTTGCTTCGTTTCCTCAGCCTGAAGTGAAGAAGAGACTGGTACAAGAGGATTCATCTGTTTGAAGTGGCGCCCCCCCCTCGGCGGGCCCCCCTTCTGGGATCCCCTCCCGGGCCCCCGTCCGGAGGCCCCCGTCCGGGCCCCGCCCCACCCGAGGGGCCCCGAAGCCTCCAGGAGTGTGGTGCCACGCGGAGGAAGTGCACACGACTACGACTGCAGCAACAACTACGACGGCAAGGTGCAAGGTTCCAAAACGACTACTTGGACAGCGTCTTCAAGCTGTCCGAATTGGATGCTTGTTGTGAACGCTCCTGTCTATGCACCCCCCAGAAGTATTCTGCTTCGGATGCTACACAGCGTGCCTTTCGGCGGAGCAGAACCCATCTGCCTCTCGATATCCTCTGGAAGGAGCAAATTCGGGCAAAGTGCCGACCACGGCTGCGGTGAGCACAATGCCACACGCATTCTTTATCGAGGTTCCGACACTGCCAGCGGATTTTTTGCCGCATGGTTTTGCAACACAGCTCGTTGACATGGAATACAATGAGAAGGAGAACATGCAACGTTTTGCGATTGAAGAATTCGGATGCAGTTGCAGAGAATTCTTCAGGAGCCTGCTGACAGCCGCAAAACCTCGGCCGTACAAGGAATACAACGCATTATCGCATCTTGGTGGTGGGATGGTAGTGCGCCTGATACCAGCCGGCAGCAAAATAAACGGGTACTCTTCAAGACGGCACAGAAGGTGGGGCGTTCCACAGGGTTGTGCACAAGCCGGACATCGTATTATCATGCAGGATCGAAGGTGAGCGTATCTTACTCTCACTTCTGCAAGCGACGACCGTCCAAACAAAAAGAGCCGGCGCAGTTAGTGCGATCGGAGACGGAAACTGTGCACAGAAACTCCCGGTACTCTTCCTCTTGCTTCTCTGGGAATGACTGATATACCACGTATTTTAGAACAACCCTCAGAAGACTTACCGAGCTAGCGGTTGTATTTGGCCACCTTTAGCTAAAATTCTGGTCGGGTGGCCGGGGGTGGGCAAAAGGCCCTAGCCAATCCAGAAGCTCAGGACAGGCTCGACGCTCAATGTCCTGAGGGCCACCGTGTGTATACCAGACGGAAAACTCTCAAATGCGAAGAGCTCAGTTGCAAAAATATCACACAAGCTTCAAATGCACCCTCGAAGGGCCTCGAGACCGCTAAGGAGGGGGCCGAACTTTTAAGCTTGGATTTCGACCAAATAACCAGGGAAAAGTTGAGAGCCTGGAGTTAAGGGGTTAAATGGATGAACCAGGGAAGGAACAAATCTGCACATAACAATGTCATGTACGTTCACGATGATCGTGAACAAAGTTATGCTGAAACAAGGAAAGATGGCAGCAGAAACCGCACCAGTCCTCTCCCAGATAGCACTGGGCACTTACGAGCAGTGCATGGCGGGATTGCCGCGGCTGTTTTGAAATACGGTGACCACGTCGGTGGCCCGTCGGTTTGGCGCGGCTGTGATGCAAAACGGAGCCAGTCGCCCAGCCAGTCGCCCAGCCAGTCGCCCAGCCAGTCGCCCAGCCAGTCGCCCAGCCAGTCGCCCAGCCAGTCGCCCAGCCAGTCGCCCAGCCAGTCGCCCAGCCAGTCGCCCAGCCAGTCGCCCAGCCAGTCGCCCAGCCAGTCGCCCAGCCAGTCGCCCAGCCAGTCGCCCAGCCAGTCGCCCAGCCAGTCGCCCAGCCAGTCGCCCAGCCAGCTGCCCAGCCAGTCGCCCAGCCAGTCGCCCAGCCAGTCGCCCAGCCAGCTGCTCAGCCAGCCGCCAGGGCAACACCCTTGTGAGCTGGTGGCAGGGAAAGGCCGAGGCGAGCCATCCAGTGCATCAGCACATGAAACGCAAGGTCGCTTGCACATCGGCCCCTTGCCAAGATGAACATCACAGGTGGTCAGAAAGTACTGGAGGTGTTGGCAAGGCCAGTGTCTCGCCCGAAATGGGTCCAAAGGGCCGCGTGCAGCGCGAACCACAACCGCAGTTGGGCTTGCGCGCAGAAAACGGGAGTTCGGCTCAAGAAAACGTCAGCGTTGTGCACCATCATTATAACAATAAAAAGTGACACCCCCTACTCCATACAACTTCTATCAAACTTCTATATTCAGCATTGTGGGTAACACCACTTTGTAGTTGTATTGTTTCTCCCCCTCTCGCCTCCTTCGAAGCAGCCCCTCTAGTATTTTTGGCTTTTAGCCGATTTTCGGGCCTCAGAAACAAAACACGCTTTCCGTGCAGCGCCTGCCGCGCCCGCAGCGCCCGTTCCACCGCCGGTGCCCGTGACGGTGAAGGCACCGCCCACCGCTGGTGGCCAGTCGCAGGCGGATTTGATGGCTCTGCAGAAGCGGATCAGGGAGCTCGAAGGTGCGCTTGAGAGCGAGAAGCAGAAGGCGTCGGTCCCGCGGTGCGCGCTGCCGCCGGTCGCGTTCCGGGACAAGGACGGGGACTCCATCGTGGTGCGCCCGCACTCCCGCGGGTTCCTCGTGTACTCGGTCAACGACGAAGACCGCGCGCCGTTCCGCGTCGCCCGCTGGCACCCGGAAGGCCCCGCCTTCGAGTTCCCGGACATCGACTCGGCTCTCGTGCTACCAACTGACTGCTACACCACCGTCGACCACGTCGCTGAAATGGCAGAGGCGGAAGGTCTCGACCACGACGTGTCAACCGACGCGTTTTGCGGCGACTGCCAGAAGCTGGTGCACGCGATGCCGTTCTGCCCGATCACCGGGAGGAGGCATGCCGCTGAAAACGACCCGCCGGAGCCTGATGAGCCTCCTCCCGCGGGGGCAGGCCCAGGGGTGGAGCCGGCTGCGGTGCATTTGCTGCCGCTGCCGACGCAGCTGGTGCGGAAGGGGTACGAGGTGAAGCCGCCGCCGCTGCACGCGCCGGTCGGCGAGGACGACGGCTGGTCGAGCGGCGACGGCAGCGAGTGGGAAGACGACCCGCGGAAGGGGAGGGGCGCCGCGTGCCCGGCGCCGCCGCCGCCGCCGACCCTCCTCGCCCTGCCGCCGCCCCCGCAGCAGCTCCGCGTCGTGCCCCGCGTGCCGTCCGCCCTGCCGCTCGCGCCGGAGCCGGCCGGTCTCCCGACCCAGCCGCTCGCCCTCGCCGCCCCGCCGTCGCCCGCCGACCCGGCGCCGCCGGTCACGCTCAGCCCCGCGTCCGCCGGGCTTCCGCCGTCCAAAATCAACCTCATGGCAATGGCCGCGGCGCAGCGGCCCGTCCTCCGCAAAGCGGCACCCAAGGAAGAGGCCGAGCCCAAGTCGGAGGACACGCAGAGCTTCGGCAAGCACCTGCTCAAAAAGTCGAAGGAAAACGCGTCGCAAGGCTCCTCCGGCGAACCTGCGGCTGTCGACAAGCCAGTGCACGGCCAGCACATGCTGCGCCGCTCCGCCGAGGTTTGTGGCTTTTTACGGGTGTATCTTTTGCTTCTTGCGGCGCTCAGGGGGTCAAACTGCGTCTCGAAGGTCGACTTCGAGAAATGAGTTGATGCTAGCATCAAACATGGGAGGTAGTAGTGAGGCGACCGGAACTCCTCGGAGAGGTGGTCCCTGTGCTCGACGAGACACCCGTCAACGCGACAATGTTCGTTGCTTGATCGGCTGTCCGCGCCCCTTCAAATGACCGAGCACGATCCGCAAGTCGGGAAACATATCGATGTATCCACTGCGGAACAGCAGTCACCAAAGCTGGTTCACCATTCGTGGGAGAAATAGGTCTCATATAGCCCTTTCTTGCTACGAGAACCCGTTTAACAACGGTCACACGGGACCCTAATCCCCCGGAATCTCAAGCGAACTTGCCACTTACGGACGGAGGGGGGGTGGGTTAATTTGGGAAAAGGGGGGGCTCCATGGGAAACCTCAGATATCCATTGAGAGCTCGGAGCAGGACCTTTGCCCCCGATGAAGGACGTATTGCAAAGATTTGTGTCAGATCTTTCCAATAAAGCAAACGGTGACCACTTTCGACCATTCTTTGGCCCTCACCCGCGAACTTGACACCCGCGAACTCTTCTTGAATTAACTACCACTACAGTGGTAGTTCGTCCGGAAGTGGTTACGTCAGTCTCTAAAATACCTCACGCCAGTCTGTAAAAATACCGCCGCACCCCGAGAAATCTCGTCGTGGTTACGTCAGTCTCAAAAATACCTCACGTCAGTCTCTAAAATACCTTACGTCAGTCTCAATCTTTTTCCCGAAGTTACGGATCCAGTTTGCCGACTTCCCTTGCCTACATTGTTCTGTCGGCCAGAGGCTTTTAGCCTAGGAGACCTATTGCGGTTAACGTACGGCCCGATGCACGAGAATGAGATCTCCCCTGTTCGTAATAACAATTAATTGTAAACACGAAAGAGAACGCTGGCAGCGTGTTTGGGAGAAGATTAGCCTACCGATCGCTCACTATCACTCACTAACAGGCTAATCCTCCCCCGGCACGTACAAACAAACACATCCACAAGACACCCTACTACACGAAGAAAGTGCAGCTTTCCAGGATAGTTAACCCTGTCCCCGCGTTAAAATACCTCCGCAACCCCCGCAGCGAGAAATCTCGTCGAAGCCGACGAGCGCGGCCACGACGCCGTTCGGCACGCCCGCGCCTCAGCCCACGCAGCCGCCCGAGCTGTCCGCTGAGCTCGTCGCCGCGAAGCTGATGGGCCCGTCCGCCGCCAGCGTCGCCCTCGAAGCGAAGGACAAGCCGGCCGACGCGCCCGCCGCCGCCGCCGCCCACGCGGATCCAGAAGCCGCGGGCGGCGGCAAACCGGACCCCGAGTCCAGCCCCGAAGAAAAGAAGCCCGGCAGCCCCGAACCCGCCCGACCGGCCGGCGCGGGAAAGGAGGACTCGGTCGCCAAGCAGCCGTCCGCTCCGCCGGCCAAGGCCCTGCCGAAGCCGGTCAAGAAGGTGTGCACCCTTACTAGTCCTTCCGTTTTCATGAATAGTTGGTGTCCTTTCAGGGTTCGAGAGCCTGCCGCGGAATGGCATGATGTCCACATAGGGGGGGTAAATGCAAGTGGGAAAACGATCAACCGGCACGCACAAACAACGAACGATCCTGGGGGTTGCCCCCCACTCGAAAGAGTGGGGTTGGATCAGGAGAAGCCCGCTTCGCAAGACTCAGCCCGTAGCATGATTGGTGTCCTCTCCATGTTCAAGAGCCTCAGAATGACACGTCCACTCTGTCAGGCGTCGCCCAACAGACACGGAATCTCGAGGTTGCAAGAGGAACCCCACTCATTAACACCAACAGCACGAAAGCGACAGCAGCAGCGATGACCAGCCGCGGAAGCTGAAGGCGGTACCGAAAAGGGGCAAGCCGCAGCCGAAGCGCCGCAAAGCCGACAGCAGCGATGACGATTGGTAATCGCGTCCGAAGACGTGCAGACGCCTTGATAACGACGGAAGCCTTCAACCCAGAAGGATCGGGGTCTCATCCCGCCGCGGTCCCCCTGGGCCCCGGAGCATGGCTCGAGAAGCGAAACGTCCGCGTGCGTGTGGTGCATCTGCCGACGTTCAAGCAGTTCTCACTGCAATTGAGCGGATTGAAGGAGCAAGGTAGATGCCCACGAATCTGTCATCGAACAGATTGGGTGGACGGGGGGGGGTATGGGTCAGGATGCGGCGCGGCGCGGCACGACCAGCTTCGAGATCCCATGTCTCCAACACGAGTCCGAATAGACCGGCAGGCGTAACGCACTGAGGAACCCTGTTGTTCCGAGGGCCTGAGCCTTAAAGCCGGGCCCTGTATTTGTTCTATTCAAAGGAGCAGACGTCACCTTAACACGAGACCTTGGACCGTGCCGTACAGCAGATCGTTAGATGGACTATATCGGCACCGGCTGCAGCCCAACCGACAGTTATTGCAAAAAGCGACTAATTTGCGACGGCTGCCCACTTTGCTATGGACATACCACAAAGTGGGTCACACAGTGGTGTCCAGCCCCCGAAGCAAAAGTATGAAGGACCCCTGTTCATGGTTTCCTACGTCGACCCTAATTCGGCCCGGATTCGAGACGTATTATTCACCTTTTCCCCCAAACGTGCGTTTTCTTTCTTCCACCCTCGTCCGTCCGACCGTGCTCTTTTTCGCGCGAAAGTGGAAGGAAGAAAAATAGCGAACAACCAAGACTTTTTTTCTGCTTTGTTCCATTTTTTTTTTCGCCGCAGGGCTGGAGCTTGGATTTTGGGGGTTGAAGCCGAAATCGGGTCAGACGAGGTCAGATCATGTGATCTTCAGCAGCAATCCTCGATGTGGAAGCATAGGTTTAATGATCCTTTGGCCTGCGGGTTCGTGCCTTGCGCGTGAAAGGAGGCACGAATGCTCTCGCACGACTACTCTAGTTATCTTGAATTTCCCGAGCACTTCAGGACCACCCGAGTGGTAGGTTTCTGGTTTTTAGCTGCTGGGGGCCCCCCTTTTTTTCGAAAAACAGGGGTCTTTCAGGGTCCTTTCAGGGTCCCGGTGGTTTGGCGACACATTGGCGTTTTATGAACCCACGGATCAAAGTTTCCTGGGGTTTCCAGACACGAATGCCTCTGGCAAACCTTCCACCCGAAGTCATGCCTCCACCGAGAATGGCAGGGTGTCTTGTCGGTGCAGCCAGCGGTGAATCCGCTGAGGAGTAACACAAGTTCTCGCACTCCCAGTGCGTATAAGTCGATCTTTGAGTGCGTGAGCCCCTCCGAAGAAAAGGTCCATCACACTAGTTCCAGGCTACTTAGCCCGGGTCTCTGGGTCGCGTCCCCCTCCTTCTCTTGGTCGCCTGGTCTTGCGTCTTGTTGGTCTGTCCGGGCTGGTCGCTTCGCGCTTCCCCTTCGTCTTGCATCGCACTCCCAGTGCGGGTATTTTGTGCCGGACGGCCGTCGCGGAAACGGCGACGGGTCGAACACCTGCGACTCGTGCACTTGCAGCACGGTGTCTTCTCATGCGAGGCGGGGAAGTTTTTGGCCTTGAAGAGGTGTCCATCGAGCCCGCGCGACTCAGCGAAGACAACATGCAGCGCTGGATACCCGTCTAAAAATCCTTTCTAAAAACTCAATGGATTTCGACCCGACCCGATGCAGGACGCCTCCAAAAGATTGGGTCCAGCGTGTCCCGATTTCGTAGCCAAGCTCCCCTCCGTCCCTGTTTTTTTCGCTCTATTTTCCTTTGGCTCTCGATATCCCGCCCTGGCTCGGCTTTCGAATGCTTTTCGGGGCGGCGGCAAGGCGGCGGGTGCCTTTCCTCCCTTCTTCCATTCCTTTTCTGATCTCCGACACTCTCATGTCATTTATTGCGACAACCTGTCGCCTTCGTTGCAAAGGTAGCCCAACTGGTTGAACCGGCATGCACACAGGTTGCAGATCTTGCGGCGTGCCTTCAGCAGTGTTATGGGCAGGCCACACGACGTGAACACCGTGTTTTGATCCGAATTCCGAACCAAAAAAACGAAACATGGTAAATACAACTAAAGCGGGGGGTCGAATAATAACACTTATTTGACACACGTCTGGTTGTCTAAACACTACCACTACTTGATCCTGCTACTGTTCGGCTACCCGGAACTTCTTTTAGTAATCGAATAATAACACAGGTGTTATTATTCGACCCCCCCCCCTTTACTACTCTGTCGAAGACCTGGATTCCTCAGTTTCGGAGCGTACCAGATGCAGATCTTACTCGGAGTGGCTCGGCGTATCGCCCGAACTTACCCATCGCAGATGAGTCGTCCAGGAAGAAAGACTCGCCAAAAGATAGTATGAAGATGTTATGTCTTGTAACACAGGGAGCTGCGCAGGGCTTGCGCCACTGCCGTCTGCGACGAAGAGTTGACCGCGACAATAAACATGGTATATACAAGTGGAGGGAACAGATAGCTCTTCCGCCCTAAACGGGATTGTCGAAGCACGAACAACAAACAAAACAACAAAATAGAAGTATAGCCAGTTCTTACAATCGGCATTTCCTGCAAAGTAGGTACTTGTACCAAAACAGTCTCACCAGGTTTGAGGAAGCGGGGTGGTGGGGAGTTGCAATCGCCTGCCCGATCCTTCGCATGGGCGCGGCGGTCTAGCCCCACCCGATGTCGGCGGCGTCTTCGGCCACCCTGCCACCGATGCAGCGCGTAATGTGACGTAAGTGGAAGGCGCGCCTGTACGACGCCGCACGCCCGCAGTTCAGCCCTTACATCGGCGAGGTCGTCAAGCTCCGCTCGCAGTTCGCCGAAGAGCGCCGGCAGGCCATGCTGCACGCCTCCAACCTGAAACACAAGTACTTCGTGGAGCAACGAGTCGTCGTGAAAGAAATCGGACCCGCTGTTGTGTCGTACATCGGCGAAGTTGCGGAGTACGACGGCGAGCTGATGGGCGTCCAGTTCCCCGGCCCCCTCAGGAACAGTGACGACTCTTTGGGGTGGTTGCGGTCCCGATGCTGCCTATCCTTATGAAGCTTCAATTGAAAAGAACGCCGTCACGCAACAAACTAAACGACAGAATAAAAGTCTGACCAGTCTTGCAACCAGCATTCCCTGCACAGCAGCTGCTCATACCAAACCAGTCTGTACAATGAAAGTCTAACTAACCAGGTTTGAGGGAGCGGGGTGGTGGGGAGTTGCAATCGCCTGCCCGATCCTTCGCATGGGCGCGGCGGTCTAGCCCCACCCGATGTCGGCGGCGTCTTCGGCCACCCTGCCACCGATGCAGCGCGTGATGTGGACGTGCAAACCCGGCAAAGTGGAAGAAGCGACTTGCAGCAAGGCGCGCCTGTACGACGCCGCCCGCCCGCAGTTCAGCCCTTACATCGGCGAGGTCGTCAAGCTCCGCTCGCAGTTCGCCGAGGAGCGCCGGCAGGCCATGCTGCGCGCCTCCAACCTGAAACACAAGTACTTCGTAGGGCAACGAGTCGTCGTGAAAGGAATCGGCCCCGCTGTTGTGTCGTACATCGGCGAAGTTGCGGAGTACGACGGCGAGCTGATGGGCGTCCAGTTCCCCGGGCCCCTCGGGAACAGCGACGGCTCTTTGGGTTGGATGCGGTATTTCAAGGCGGAGCCAGACCACGCCGCGTTCGTCCGATTTTCCGCCGTCGAGCCCCTCTGGCACAACACGGCGCTGCCACCGCTGCCGCAGGAGGTCGCCAGGATCCCTTCCGAGGCCTCGCAAAAGCAGCGGGCGCTGGCCGAAGCGATGTCGCCCGGCGTGCGCAGGCTGCGGCGGGCGGAGCGGAATCGGCGGGAAAAGCAGGACGCCGTCGTGGGGAGGCTGAGGACCGCGTGCCGGGAGAGGGATGCGGTCGCGGAAAGGCACGAGCGGCAGGTGCTGGCAGAGCGGGCGCACTTCGTCGAAAACGAGGCGAGGACGCTGCTCAAGCAGCGGCACATCGAGGAGGCCCGGCGGCTGGAGCACGACCTGGCCAGCTACTACCGGGATACAGCCCGGAGAGTCGGCGCGGCGTCGGTCCAACTGAACCAGATGCGGAACGCGTGGCAGCGGTTGCCGCCTCTCAAGTCGGCGCCGCAGCATTCTGATCTGTCCGCCAGGACAGAAGATGACCTCAGGAAGGAAGCTGTGTGATCTTGCTCACTGCAAGGCCGCGGCGGCATCCAAGGCTGGAGCAGGGTCTGGCGTGTCAACTGCCACCTCTCAAGCCGGCACCGCCACGCTCGAATCGTGCTGCTGAGACGATGTGAAGGAAACTGTGTGACCCTGCCCGCTGCAAGGCCGCGGCAGCGGCAGCGCTGGAGAAGGATCTGGTCAACTGCCGCCTCTCAAGCCAGCTGGCGGAGCGGGCGCACTTCGTCGAAAACGAGGTCAGGACGCTGCTCAAGCAGCGGCACATCGAGGAGGCCGGCGGCTGGAGCACGACCCTGGCCAGCTACCACCGGGACACAGCCCGGAGAGTCGGCGTCCAACTGAACCAGATGCGGAACGCGTGGCAGCGGCTGCCGCCTCTCAAGTCGGCGCCGCAGCATTCTGATCTGTCCGCCAGGACAGAAGATGTCCTCAAGGAAGCTGTGTGATCCTGTCCACTGCAAGGCCGCGGCAGCGCATCCGAGAGTTGCGGCAGCGCTGGAGTGGGATCTGGTCAACTGCCGCTTCTCAAGCCGGCGCCGCAGCATTCTGATCTGTCTGCCAGGACAGAGGATGACCTCGGGAAGGAAACTGTGTGATCCTGCCCACTGCAGGGCCGACAGCACCTCCGAGAGTCCCGGCAGGCTGGAGCAGGATCTGGTCAACTGCCGTCTCTCAAGTCGGCGCCGCAGTATTCTGATCTGTCTGTTATGACAGAAGATGAGCGCGGGAAGGAAACTGTGTGATCCTGCCCACTGCAAGGCCGCGGCAGCACGTCCGAGAGTCCGGCAGCGCTGGAGCATGCCACCTCTCAAGCCGGCACCGCAACGCTCGAATCTTGCTGCTAAGACGATGCGAAGGAAACTGTATGATCCTGACCACTGCAAGGGCCAGTGTCATCTTCTCCGCGGCAGCACATCCTAAAGTGCCGGCGGCTGGAGCAGGATCTGGTCAACTGCTACCTCTCAAGTCGGCACCACAACAATCGAATCTTGCTGCTAGGAAGATGCGGAGGAAACTGCGTGATCCATGCCACGGCGCTGGAGAAGCCCGCTGCAAGACAATCATCGTCTCCACATCCAAGCGAGGACGCTCCTCAAGCAGCATAGCTGGAATAAAACCTGGCCAACCACCTCCGGGAAAACGCCCGGAGCGTCGGCCCAACTGAACTACCCGCCTGGCAGCGACTACCACCTCTCAAGTCGGCCCCACAGTGCGGCAACGAAAACTCTAGTTTCCCTTTCTACTTTCTCCTACTCTCGCGGTGTACGGTTTCCTGCCCACAGCAAGGGCGACAGTACCGTCTCCTCCTCGCATCGAATCGCCTCAGCACCAATTCAACCGAAACGGCTGCGGTCCGCCTGGCAGAGGCTACAGCCTCTCAAATACTCTTGCACTTGGGATGCTCTCTTCTTCTTCACGCCTTCAACTGTGTTGCCGTCTGTCCAAGCCTCGTCCAAGTCCACAGCCTGGCCCGGCCCTGGTGTGACGGGCCTTTTTCGTCTCTTTTCTTGCTAGTTTTCGTGATGTTGGGACCTGTCCCAGTAGTTGAAGAGAAACAGTGGCCAGACACTGGTGCCAGAGCAGGGGCACACAGCTGTCCACGTGGACGGCACGATTGAACCTGCGTGCTTGCTGGTTGAACCGCCGTCAACGGAGGTGCGGATTCTTTACGTGCTGCACGTACCTAGGTCACTACCATGGAATGCTATCCGCCTGTTCCAGAGGCCGTACTGATGCGGCGCTTTTCGACCTGCTTCCAGCACGCATACTTTTGCTACAGCTGCAGCTACTGCCCTTGCCTCCGGCGCCAGTTATGGCATATGACACCCCAACTCTGACCCGCAAAGCCGGCCGCAGTGCTTTTCCAAGCTTTGCAGCGCTGCGCGCTTCTTCCTCTCAACGCGCACTTGCCAAACTCTTTTCGTGGGGTTTTCGTTTTCGTCTGCAAACCGTCGTCTCCTCCCCTTTTTTTCTTTTGTTTGAAAGCGCGCGTCATGTACTTGGTGCGACGCGGAACAAGTGCTGACAGCACCGCCCGGCGAATAGAGGGCCACAAAAGTGGCAAATCTTCCGGTCGGGGGGTGCTTTGCAGGCAATGGCTTGATGGCTGAGTGCACACCTAAGCAGGGCTGCATCCTCGTGTTGTAGCCGTGTTGTGTATAAGGCTTCGTGGGGGCCTGGTCAACCACCTCTTAGGCGCAACCTTCTCGACAGTGATTGGACAGTCGGGATGCCGGGGGCGGGTCTCCATGAAGAAGAGAAAAGTAAAGCAAGACCTGCCCCCTGCGCCTGCTGTCTCCGGCTGCTTCGGCAGACGACACATACTACTACTACTACTGAAAGCCCGCGGGAAATGCTCCAGCAGGCCGCCATCGCAGCACGACGATGCGAGGCGAATGTGGCAGGCCAGATCCAACTCATGTGCGCGCACCATGCTTGAACGACAGCGGGCACAATTTTGGTTGACAAAGACTGTCGACGAAAAGAGTCCAGCGTTAGCGCACATTCGTGGGGAGGAACCCAATGCCGGTCAGTAAAGTCCTGATGTCGCTTTGACCTGGGCCTGCTACAGCGAGTTGCGCCCCTGCCGTGTTCTCCGTCTTCTTGGACCTTCTTGATGGACACTTGCAGGAAGACTGCAGCTTGTCCGGGCTTTGGTGCACATCCGCAGAGGCCAGGCCACCCAAAACGTGCGCACCAATACGCGAAGCAGAGGACACGGAAATCTGAGTCTGACAGAACTTGCATCGAGCAAGTTTATGTTTCCCGGTGTCCGTGACCACGGTGACGGCCTCTCACATCGGATCTACACTGCTGCTGGCCTTGGGGCTGGCTTCGCGACTGGCTTCGCCGCAGTCTCCGTCGCCGCCGGCTTGGCGGCGGACATGTTGCGCTTTTGTCGGCTAGGGGTGGTCAACACAGGAATCACCAGCAACGGAGAGGGTTGAGATTTTTATGGTAACAAACGCGTTTGTCATTATTGAAAAGAGACGGTTGACAGCGTATCGTGTTATACCTATCGAATAGGAACTGCAGCCTCCTCGAGCATTGCTTTGAAAACAGGTGGCTTATACACACAAAAACTACACGGCAACCCCTGCTCAACTTGTAGAACGTGGGGGGCCCAAGACTACACTCCACGAAGGAATGTACTTGGTGTCGGTCACAAACAGTCCTGGACATGGCTAGCCATAACCCATAACGAAAGCGTGCACTAAATATACAACCCGTAACCACATAGCCCTTTCTTGCTCTAAGAGAACCCATTCATGAACTTTCACACGGAGACCCTAAAACCCCGGAATTTCAAGCGAACTTTAACTCTAAAAAAAGAGGCAACCCTGTGGACAACCACACACCGGGCTGGTAAAACCGTCGCCGCAAATGCCGACGCTGTTTCGATCTGCGGGGATCCCGCTCGGCTTCGCGAGCCTGGTGGTGTACGCAGTGTACATCAGCGAGCGGCAAGTGGTGCACCTGCAGTCTGCCGCCGAAGCGTCGGGCCCGGAGATTGCCGGGCTGTTGCGGTCGGCGGCGGCTGACATTTGCGCTTTTGTCGGCTAGGGGTCAACACAGGAATCACCAACAGAGAGAGTTGAGATTTTTAGGTAAAAAACGCGTTTGTCATTATTGAAAAGAGACGGTTGACAGCGTATCGTGTTATACCTATCGAATAGGAACTGCAGCCTCCTCGAGCATTTCTTTGAAAACAGGTGGCTTATACACACAAAAAAAGAGGCAACCCTGTGGACAACCGCACACCGGGCTGGTAAAACCGTCGCCGCAAATGCCGACGCTGTTTCGATCTGCGGGGATCCCGCTCGGCTTCGCGAGCCTGGTGGTGTACGCAGTGTACCTCAGCAAGCCGGGGTCGCTTGCCGCCTCACCGGTGGCCGTCCAGCGCGAGCGGCAAGTGGCGCACCTGCAGTCTGCCGTCGAAGCGCCGCGCCCGGAGGGCGTCGGGCTGTTGCAGCGGCCGGCGGCGGCGGGCGAGCCTGCGGTGGATATCCGGCAGATGCGCGCGGTCGGCGCCGTCAGCACGACGGAGACGAAGGAGACGAAGGAAACGAAGGAGGCGAAGGAGATGCTGCAGCCCGCCTCCATGATACCGCTCACCCGCGACGACACGGCGCGGCCGGCCGCGCCGCGGAGCCTCGCCGACATCGGCCGCGGCATCGGCAGCGACAAGATCGTCGTGCACCAGTACCACGTGCCCTACGACCTCCACTTCGCCCAGTTCCGGTCGAAACCAGCGTTCGACCTATTGGAGGTCGGCCTTGGATGCCTCGGTCTGAAAGACGTCGGATTGGGCGTGAGGCTGTGGGGCGAGTACTTCACGCACGCGCGGATGGATGTTGTCGAGTACGACGGGGCCTGCGCGCGCAAGTTCGCGGCGGACCCGAAGAAACGGGGGTGGATCCCGGAAAGGGGCGCGGCCCTGCACGTCGGGGACCAAAGCGACGCCGCCTTCTTGGAGCAGCTCGCCCAGTTCCGCGGCGGCTGGGACGTCGTCATCGACGACGGCTCGCACGAGCCGGCGCACCAGATCCTGACGTTCCGGGCGCTCTTCCCGCACGTCCGCTCTGGCGGGAAGTACTCGATTGAAGACCTGCAGACGTCGTTCTCCCCCGGCCGGTGGGGCGGCGAGGGCACCGCCACGCACTGGGTCGGTACGTACCTCATGCGGCGCGTCCACACGCAGCCCAAGTCGTCGGACGGCGAGGCGGAGCAGCTCGACTCCAAGTTCCGGTCGAGTGTCGCCTCTGTCGATTGCCATCATTTCGTGTGCATCGTCACAAAGCGGTGACGGTGAGGGGGGGTGGAAAACAAGTGTCTCCACTGCTGTAGACGATGCCGTCTCAGGATCGAGGGAAGTCATTTTGTCCCACGACACTCCCCGAGCGAGAAATGAACGATCATGGGTTCAGGGGGGCGTGCATTCGCAAGGCTGAACGTTTAATGTGACGGGGCTTGCGCGCGCAAGTTCGCGGCGGCCCCGAAGAAGCGGGATGGCTCCCGGAGAGGGGCGCGGCCCTGCACGTCGGGGTCCAAGCGACGCCGCCTTCTTGGAGCAAATCTCGCCCGGTTCCGCGGCGGCTGGGACGTCGTCATCGACGACGGCTCGCACGAGCCGGCGCCTGACGTTCCGGGCGCTCTTCCCCGCACGTCCGCGCCGGCGGGAAGTACTCGATCGAAGAGACCGGCAGAAGTCGTTTCTCCCCCTGCCGGTGGGGCGGCGAGGGCACCGCCACGCACTGGGTCGATATCGAACACGTCATGATTCTGAGACGATGCCGCGCATCGTCAGCCTGGGTTGTCACCTCGTGGCTAGCGATGTATCGTGTATTCGTCTTTTCTGTCTTGATTGTGACTCTCCTCTCCTAAGAAGAATGCGTTCGACGTCAACGTTTCGTTCAATATTCGTGCTCTGATAATCTGTTAACTACCCACCTCTTTGAGCACACAGCAGCTGGCTACCAAAGAGATCTTCTTGTTTGATTACACCCTGCTTCGGTCGAGGCGCTTCCTTCCCTCACACATCTCTTGTTCTTGAGCTTCTCGGACCCCGCTTCCTTTCCTTTCGCCGAATCATTGTCACGCACGCTGTTGTGAACTGCAAGGCTGGTGGGGACATTAGTAAGGGTTTAGAGAGAGACTCTCTTGAGGTCGCGAGCTTCTCTGAAAGTCGTACACGTAAGCAGGTCCCGCCTGAGATGAATTGCTGAAAGTGGCGGCTCCAGAGAGAATTACCAACAATGCAGTAGTGTCCAGAAGAAATAGCAAAAATAGCGGGTCTCCAAAACTCCTTTCCAAACAACCAACGGCCGCACGCACGAAACTGTTCGCCCCTTCTGGCCGTCAAGTAACACGCACCGCTGCGCCGCTACGGCAAGGGAAGGGATCAGAACGGTAGGAGAAAACGAGACTAACACAATCAACGGAAGGAGAAAAAGCACACACACACACACACACACACACACACACACACACACACACACACACACACACACACACACACACACACACACACACACACACACACACACACACACACACACACACACACACACACACACACACACACACACACACACACACACACACACACACACACACACACACACACACACACACACACACACACACACACACACACACACACACACACACACACACACACACACACACACACACACACACACACACACACACACACACACACACACACACACACACACACACACACACACACACACAAAACCTGGCTGAGTAAAAATCGCCGGTAACACAAAACGCAATTCCTGCACAAAAAAACAAGAAGCGAACCGAAGCAGAGTAGAGAAAACCTGCACGAAGACATCAAACCGTCTCCTTGGACGAGCAAAGCGGCGCTTTGCGGCGAAAAAAAGACGCCCCTCGCGGTTGTCATCGTGTAAACCTCCTTCCTCTTCCCTAAACGATCAAAAGCTGACACCTGTGGTCTGTTTCAATGAACCTGCTGCGGTCCGAAGAGGCCTTCAGGCAAGCCTACGCGAGTCCCGGGCTCATAGACGCGCAGGTGAAAAGCGGGCTGACGGAGCAAGAAAGGCACGCTTTCGAGAAGGTGGAGAAAGAAGCCCAAACATGGGCGATAACCGACGAGTCCCGCGCGTGGCTTACTGAGAGCACATACTGCCGGTACCTCCGGGCGAGAAACTGGGATGCGGAAAAAGCAGGCAAGATGTTGCACGCGACGTGCAAGTGGAGGGAGCAAACGAAGGCACACGAGATTACGTTTGCCGAAGTCAAGTCGCAGCTGGATTCCCTCGCGACGCTCGCGTACGGGTATGATTGCGTGGGGCACCCTTTGGTGTACATGCGAATCCGTAGAGATCCCCCGGGCACCGCCCAGCAGAAGATGAACGGGATCCTTTTCTACATCGAAACGGCGCTGCGAAACATGGACCGGCACCAAGAGCTCTTCAAAGGGGTCGAGAAGTTTACATACATCGTAGACCTCCAAGGCTTCACCATGGCCAACTCGTCCAGGGACACGATCGTCGCGAAGGAGTGGACCGGCGTGCTGTCGAATCACTGTCCGGAGAGACTGCATAGGGCGTACCTCATCAACTACCCGTCGGTTTTTAAGTGGTTCTTCAAGCTCATCCAGGTGTTCATCGACCCGGTGACGAAGGCGAAGGTGCGGTGGGTGCCCCACGGCGACGCGGAGTGCCACCGGAACTACTTCGAGTCCGAAGGCGTGCCGCCCGGGTGGCTCGACGACGAGTACGGCGGCGGCGCGCCGACTCCGTCCGGCTTCGCGGACGTTGAGGCGAACTTCTTCCGCAAAGTGCGCCCGGAGAGCAGCCCGTACGCGTGGGCGCTTGTCGCCGGCGCGCTGGCCGTCGCGGCCGCGGGGCTGTGGCCGGAGCCGGCGGGGCCGGAGGAGCACGGCCGCCACCGCCACCACAGCCACGTGCGCAGGCAGTCCGTGCAGAGCGCGAACCACGGCAGCTTGGAGTTTTCGGACGCTGAGTTCTTCTCGCTGTGCTCGGAGACGACGCGCGTCGAACCGCTGTCCGACGACGACAGGACGTCGAACGGCGACGACCGCGGCAACGACGACATCGTCGTCGAGCAGCACCCAGTCAAGCCGGCGGCGATGACCCTTTCCGTCCGCAGGCCTCGCGACGGTCCTGTTGTCATCGTCGAAGTCGACGAGTCGACGAGGGTCGGGCGCGTCATCGAACTCACGGCGCCTTCAAACATCCCCGCGCGCCGGCTCGTGCTCGTCAACGAGGATAACGTGCTGAGCAAGACGGATAGCGTCTACCACCTCGCCGCCGTGAAAGGACTCGTCCTCGAGCTAGAAGTTCCCCCGCGCTGCGCATGCTCCGTCATGTGAATCGGTTTAGCTGGAACTTTGGCAGATTTTCTCTCGTGGACCACACCGAACGTTACGAGACTGCTCCATCGTCCGACTTGGCCCTTTGACTGTGCAGACCGCAACCGCTCGCAGTTTTATAGAAGCCGAAGAGCTGGCGAGGTTTCACAGCGCGTGCGCATTCATGCTACGCCGCAGCTCAAAACTTGTGCTCGTCAACGAGGCGAACGTGCTGTGCAAGACGGACAGCGTCTACCACCTCACCGCCGTGAAAGGACTCGTCCTCGAACCCCCGCGCTGCGCATGCTCCGTCATGTGAATCGGTTTAGCTGGAACTTTGGCAGATTTTCTCCCTGGACCACACCTACTGTTAAGAGACTGCTCCATCGTCCGACTTGGCCCTTTGACTGTGCAGACCGCAAGACGACTCAAAGTTCGACTTCTACGCAAGACGCTCGCAATTATATAGATCCCGAGGAGCTGGCGAGGTTTCACAGCGCGCGCGCATTCATGCAACGCCGCAGCGCAAAGCTAGTGCTCGTCAACGATGCGAATGTGCTGTGCAAGACGGACAGCGTCTACCACCTCGCCGCCGTGAAAGGACTCGTCCTCGAACCCCCGCGCTGCGCATGCTCCGTCATGTGAATCGGTTTAGCTGGAACTTTGGCAGATTTTCTCCCTGGACCACACCTACTGTTAAGAGACTGCTCCATCGTCCGACTTGGCCCTTTGACTGTGCAGACCGCAAGACGACTCAAAGTTCGACTTCTACGCAAGACGCTCGCAATTATATAGAACCCGAGGAGCTGGCGAGGTTTCACAGCGCGCGCGCATTCATGCAACGCCGCAGCGCAAAGCTAGTGCTCGTCAACGATGCGAATGTGTTGAACGACCTACCAAACTCGCCACCAAAAGATGTCGCGCATGCTCCGTCATGTGAATTGCGGGGTTTCTTGGCAGATTCTCCGTGGACGATACCGGAACGTTACCAGTGTCCGACGACGAGAACACACGAGGTGTGTGGTGGAAGGCAAAACAAAACAAGAAGCCGGTGTAGGCTCTTGACTGTGCAACGCAAGGTGATCACATTGTTGCAGAAGCCGAAGAGTTGACGGGGATACCACAGCGCGCAACTCAATGCTCGTCAACACGTCAACTAAAAATGTGTTGAACGAGACTGCCCACCGTCTGCCAGTCTCACAACTGGCGAGAGCTTCCGATGACGACGACACACAACGTGTCTTGCGGGGATGAAATAAAAACAGGAGAAGCCGGTGATGGCTCTTCGACTGAGTGGATCGCGAGGCGATCTCAATAGTGTAGAAGCCGAACAGGTGACGAAGTTTCCCAGCGCGCACATCAGGCCGCAGCTCAAAGTGGTGCTCGTCGACGAGGCAAATGTGTTGAATGAGACTGCACACCGCCTACCTACTCTTTATTTGTTGTGAGAGATTCGAGGAACTGCCGTGCTCATTTCGAAGGAAGCTAGAGGGGAAGAAAACAATACACCTACAAAGTGGGCCTTTTTCGTTGACGCCCGCCACTGAAGCCAGGTTTACCTGTGTTTCGTGTGGGCTGCAGCACATTTACCTCCTTTGATCTTGGTATATTGTTGCGATAGTGGGGAGTCACCGGCATGCCGATGAGCACCACACTATGCCTGCCTTTCGCTACGTGACTGCAACTACTGCTGGTAGCTCGTGACAAGTTCGTAGTCGGAGCCGGATTTGGAGTCCTCGTTCTCTCGCGTCCGGCGAGCGGCACGGCGAGATCCTTTGAGATTGGAATATTGTTGCGTTCCAACCTCCTTTGAGATTTGCAACTGGCAGTCTCGTCAAGTATATCCTACAAGCAGGTGCTTATACAAAAATGGACAATGACCGAAACCACCAATGACCAACAACCAAGGCACCCACCGATCCTCTTACCTCGTGTAACCACCACTCTTACGACACTCAGAGCACAAAGGATATCTTCCCATAACGACGAAGGTCACGCGGAGACTTTAAAACCCCGGAGTTTCAAGCGACCTTTCACTAAAAAAAATATGACACATCTCTCTCTCCACGAGGTTGATGCTGATGAGTTTGCTGAACAAGATTGGCAATCGCATTCCTGAGCGAGGTTGTTCTGCTTTAAATGGCTAGATTTGACCGCGCGTGCCGGCGCGGCGCCGCTGAAAGCGCGCAATTCCCCACCCCCCTTTTTGGCGCCGCAATTGTGCTCGACCCACTCGAAGTGCTCGGGCCGCATACAGCTGCGATACGCAACCAGCCTTCGCACCTTCACGCCTGCAGGAGATCGGGCTTCTGCGATTCTTGTTGCAAAAGAAGCGCGCAATTCCCCACCCCCCTCTTGGCGCCGCAATTTGTGCTCGACCCAACTCGAAGTGCTCGGGCCGCATACAGCTGCGATACGCAACCAACCTTCACGCCTGCAGGAGATCGGGCTTCTGCGATTCTTGTTGCAAGTACGCAAATACTGCAGGATATAGTTGACTCTCTTGAGTTCGAGCTGCGCACGATCGCGGGAGTCGGAAACCCTAACGTACCCTAAAACATGACCGACTCTCCTCTCGTGAGAAGAAGCAAATAACACAACACCTCTTTTCTTTCCCATCCGTTCTGTCAGGAGCTGCGACTCAACTATTCTTGTACCAATAGACGCGATGCAAAAGCGCTTCGCGTTCTTCAACTGTTGGGAAAACTGAAAGGAAAAAGAAGGAACTATAACAACAAACGTCGAAAGACACCAGACTGTACATCAACCCCGATTGTCGGCAACACAAAGGAAAAAAAAAAAATCCTCCCTTTGACATTTGAGTTGAGGAAAAGTCTGTATTGCTTTTATTGTGGGCCTGTTATAACGGATCAACCTGCGACTGATGCAGCTGTTGTATGGAATTGCCTACGCTCCGGCTGAGCGCGCTTTCATGCGAAGGTTGCTGCTGCGGCTTCCAGGGTGGCCGCTGGGTCAAGTCAAGTGGCGAGCTCTGGGGCACTATGATGCTGTATGCACACCTAGGCAGGGCTGCAACCTCGTGTTGTAGCCGTGTTGTGGATACGACTGCATGGGGCCTAGTATCACCCTTTCGCGACCGTGATTGGACAGTCGAGATTGCTGGGGGCGGCCCCAAGCAGAAGAGTAGAAATGGAAAGACAAAAAGTACGTGCGCTCGGCTAAAGGCCGGCGCGGGGCGTGACTGGAGGCAGCTGATAAAGTGCTGGCGCAGCTAAGCTCGGGCGATGCTAAGTTTGGGTGATGCAAATTTCTGGTGAACCAAAGTTCGGGCGCAGCTGAGTTCGGGCGAAGCTAAGTTCTGGTGAAACAAAGTTCGGGATCTGGTGATGCTCAGTTCGGCGTGTGGTAGCAAGTTTAGCCTGTGTTGGCAAGTTCGGCGCCAGTGTCCGGGGGGGAGACCCCCGGACCCCCCCCCCGACTCCGTCCCGTTGTATCCCATATACCGCGAGATACTGAGAAACTCCGCAAAAAAAACGCAAATTTCGGGCACATTGGACCCCGAAACGCAACAAACCTCGAAAACAGTCTTCGACCGAAAAAGTGCGATGGGCGGGGTTCGAACCCGGGCCTACCCCGAAGGCCGACGCCCGCTCACTCTGCCACCCCTTTGCCTTTTGGCAGGGGAAAAAAATGCTTGCACCGCACTATTATCTAGTCCAAAAACTATACAATTTCGCAACATTAAAAGCCGGGTTGGCTCGCTCGAATAGAGGCTATTCACATTGCTTGTTCATTGGACCTCCAGTCTCGAACAAAGTAAAAATGACGAGAACAAAGTAAGTGGCCTGCCCCCGGCACTCCGGCTGCTTCGGCAGTTCGACAATTGCTACTACTGCTGGGCCTATTGACACGTCGTTGTTTCGAGTTTAGAAATGAGTCTAAAAACTCATATCGGGAACTTACACAGCAGCTGAAGTATAAACCGTAGTTGAATAATCCTGAACTGAAAAACTCTCCGAACAAGCCCAAAAATCAGGGGGGTGCGTCGACACCTGCCACCCGAATTTTACCTGGGGTTTCGTGTCAGCTAAATCCGACATGAGCCTTCGTGGGCTTCGCAATTCGACACAAACAGAAGTAATCCTCGTCGTCGAAGTGAAACCAGTTGGCAGGAACCCCTGTTTGGGAGAATGGGAGTCTGTCATAAAACATAGGTTAAATTGACATGAGCCTCTCAAAGAGAATTTAACTAGGGTCCTGTTCTGTGGCGTTCTTCCCAAGTGTAGGTGACATACAGTGGCTCACCCGTATTCGAACTGCGGCCCTTCGTCGGAGCATTTTTTCTTGAGTGGGATAAACACGCAGTCTTTTTCCCTCCGAGGTTTTTTGTCGCAAACGAATCCCCGTGTGCAGCGGGCGGTGCCCACGGCACACGGCACCAAGCATCCATGCGGAGTATCAAGCTCGTGTAACAGCCAGCGCACACGTATCAGGCTGCCACACAAACCCACATCATCGCACACACACGTATCAGGTTACCACACAACGCACATATACCCTCTCCGGTAGCTCCGGTCCGCTGACCTCCGCGGCCGTTGAAAAGTTCCCGCCCTCCCTCCCAGCTTCTGGATGCGATGAGGACATCGCTCCGTAGGATCTTTCCCTCGACAAGGAGTGTCCTCCTTCACAGATGAGAGCATCAGCGGGTCCATCCTCCGCTTCAGGAATGCTTCCTCCGCAGAGGAGAGCGTAACGTGTGCCTTCTTCCCTCCGCAGAGGGCTCCCCCGCAGGGAAGGCGTCGTGTTTGCAGCCACTCCCCTCCGCAGAGGGTTACTACCCACGTGGGTAAGACGGCTCGCTCCCTCCGCAGAGGGCTCCCCCGCAGGGGAGGCATCATGTATGCAGCTTGGCTTCCCTCCGCAGAGGGAAGTGGTCCTTCCGCGTGGAGGCACACGGAAGAGGGCCTCCGCAGGGGTGCCTACCCCCGCGAGTAATAGGTGCCTCTTTCAAGGCAGGTTTTACTCGAGACTGGAGGTCCTATGGACGTGCAATGTGAATAGCCTCTATTCGAGCCAACCCCACTTTTCTCTACACTAAAAAAGTGTATTGTTTTTGAACTAGATAATAGCGCGGAGCTGGCTTTTTCTCCCCCTGGGAAAATGTATATGGGTGGCAGAGTGAGCGGGTGTCGGCCTTCAGGCCGGTGTGTCCGGGTTCAAACCCCGCCCATGACACTTTTCCGGTCGAAGATTATTTCGAGGTTTGCTGTCGTTTCGGGGCCTGATGTGCCCGAAATTTGCGTTTTTTGCGGAGTTTCTCAGCCCCCCGGAGAAATACCGGAGGGGGGGGCGGCGGGAAAAGGCTGCCCCAGGGCGGCCCCCCCCCGTGCTGGGCCCCGGGTACGAGGCCAAACTTTACACCCGAACTTAGCTTCGCCCGGACTTTGTTTCGCCCGAACTTAGCTTCACCCGAGCTTTGCTTCGCCCGAACTTTGCTTCACCTAACTTTGCTCACCCGAACTTAGCTTCGCCCGAACTTTGTTTCGCCCGAACTTTGTTTCGCCCGAACTTAGCTTCACCAGAACTTTGCTTCACCCGAACTTAGCTTCGCCCGAACTTTGCTTCACCCGAACTTAGCTTCGCCGAACTTTGTTTCGCCCGATCTTAGCTTCACCAGAACGTCCGAACTTTGCTTCACCCAGAACTTAGCTTCGCCCGGACTTTGTTTCGCCCGAACTTAGCTTCACCTTCGCCCGAACTTTGCTTCACCAGAACTTTGCTCACCCGAACTTAGCTTCGCCCGAACTTTGCTTCGCCCGAACTTTGTTTCGCCCGAACTTAGCTTCACCCGAACTTTGCTTCACCAGAACTTAGCATTGCCCGAACTTAGCTTCGCCCGAACTTTGCTGTTCCCCGAACTTTAACTGCTGCCTCCAGTCTCGCCACGCGCCGGCCTTAGCCGAGCGCACGTACTCTAGCAAGGTGGCCGGTGCTTCCTCACGGGCCCCGACGCACGCCGCGTCCTCCTCCAAACCCTCACTGTCGTTTCTCTCCACTCTCTCTCTCTCTCTCTCTTCGCATGTGATACGAAGAAGCTAGGTTCGTCACGGCAGCCATCCCAGTGAAGGGAAATAAAATCTCGGGAACTTATCTTGAACGGGAAGCGAGACAAACCGGGAAACCCCTGGGCCACCCCCACCTCTAGTTCATGGGGTTTCCTGTTCGGTTGGTATCAGAGTCAGGATCATTCAAGATACGGTACTTCGCACGAGTGGAAATACTCGACATAGCTGCTTCGACTCCGAATGGAAGGGAGGAAATATAGAGGTTGAGGGGCAAATACAGTACAAACACAAGCTGTTTGGTTCTTCGCCTACACCACCGTGTGTTGCTTTCTCACTCAGGACTTTGACCTGTTGTGTTTGTGTGATTCGTCGTGCAGGGGTAGACCCGCATGACCTCACGTCCGTTCAACACGTGGTTCGGTAGTTACAGCACTTGGGATCCCTTGGATTCTTTGTCGGGCAGCATCGTCGAGCATTTCCTTTCAAGCTGGCGCTTATGTACAAAATTCAGACAGGAGACAACCTGCGGGTACTCCCTGAGAGAGTAGGTATCCGAAGTGAATGTCACGTTCGGGTTCTTCCTCCCTGTGAAGATTTCAACTGGGAAACTGACAGGAGAGACAACCTTTTGGGCTTACCCTGAGAAAGTTGAGGATCCGACAGTGAACGTCATGGTCGGAATCTCCTAGAGAGAAAACTTGCAGGAGAGGCAACCTTCGGGTGCTCCCTGAGAGATCAAGCATCCGAAAGTGAACGTTCGGGTTCTCCCTGATAGAATACGAGCGGGGAAACTGACCGGAGAGATAAGCTTCGGTACTCTCTGAGAGAGAGAGGAGAGTAGGTATTGAAGACACTGAAACTTCCCTTCCGATCCGATGTTGTTGAAAGCATCCGAACCCCTCGCCCCATCATCCCACGCGCAGACTTGCTCAAACGCTTCCACTTCCCATCAAAGGCGTTGACACAGTGTGGACCTACCCCCCAAAAAGGGGCTTCTTGCTGCAGCCCAACCGACACGCCGACACAGTTGAAAGCGAACGGTTGGGTGCCACGGGAGGGTGGGTGGGGCCTTCCGTCAACTGCTGTACCGACTGCTGCTATACAATTGCGCGCTCGAACCCGGGTTTGAGCTTCCTCTTTCGTGTTGACAATGCGTTGTTGGTACTAAAAGCCCAAGAGCACTCACCTTGTCGGTCACAAATTGTTTCGAACCTGACTCGCCTAAGCGAGCAAGTAAAGTGTACACGAAAGAAGCCATGCATGCCCCCCCCCCCCCAAACCCACCCAGTACGTATTAGCTTTAAAAGAACCCATTCGACGAGGTCACCCGGAGACTCCGAAATCCCGGATTCTCAAGCGAACTATAACCCTAATAGTCGGCAGTTGGCAGCGGACCACAAAGCTTACCGAGCTCCGCTCGAGCACACAAACAAACGAAGCGCCAGACTAGTCTTTGGTCCATGTAAGCTGCGCAGGAAACGCACACAGACACACACACACACACACACACACACACACCCACACACAGTTATCGCACACAAACACATGCACACACACACAAAACTGAACGTCCAACGATTCTGAACCCAAGCAACTGCCATACAAGAAGAACCAAACCACCCCGGAGTAGATAGTCTGACACCTGCTGTCGTCGGGAGGGAGGGGGCGAGGGGGAACAAGAAGAAGGCAACGAACGCCGAACCGCAAGCAATTTCCGCCGGAACACAACCCGGCCAATCACCGCCGGGTGGGCAAGACTGACATCTGTTCTTTTGAGGGGAGAGCTCGGTGCCCCGAAGGCCGTCGAAACAGAATCCCTTCCGCCGGAAACAGAAGATGTTGAAGATAGCAGGCCGCACGAAGGAGGCCACGGCGAATGACTGAACCAGTACACCCCCACAACCTCAATACAGACCCGCCGAATCGGGGCTGCATTGGGCGCGGAGCCTTTGGGCAAACCTTGCTTCTTCGAACTCGTCTGGGAGATCTGATATCACACCCCAATTATGTCGGTCGGGGGAACGCTCTCAAACGCTTTCAAAGAATCTGCAACAAGTCTTTTTAGCGCCAACAATCTTGATTGACGCAGGCAGCATTGTTTTGGTGGTTTATAATAATAATTCCGAACCTGAAAATGAAACAGGGTGAATCCATTTGGGGGAACGATCAATCGGCACGCAAACATGGAAATGAACAAACAGGCCAAAGAGAGAGAAATCTTCCGAGCCAATTCACCCCCTGCCCGATCGAACGTTGTCGATTCGTTTGGGTTAGCTCGCAAAGATTCCGTGGCGATATTCTGCATCGCCTCGCATTCAGGGGTAGGTGAATTGGCTCAGAGATATAGCGGCGTTGGAGACAAAAGAATCTGTTTTCCCGCCTGAAGAAGGATCTGGCTGTCGCAGTAGAAAGAGTAGAAGAGCAGCGTGTTGATGAGTTGCATGCGCGCCTAAAGCGGGGGGGGTCGAATAATAGCACCTGCGTTATTATTCGATTTGTCGAATAATAAAAAAGTTCCGGGTAGCCGAACAGTAGCAGAATCAAATAGCGGTAGTGTTTTTAGACAACCAGACGTGTGTCAAATTATTCGACCCCCCCCTTTAAGACCGAAACGAAATAAATTGACGCCCGCTCGTGCTGCGTTTCCCCCTCCTCCGGGACTGCTATGACATCACCCGCGCCCGAATGCCGCGGATTTGCGACCTTCTCTTCTTCCTGCGGATGCGCGCACCCTCGCACTTTTCCTGTCCGTTCCGCGCCTCTTGACCATCTGGCGCTGCGCGACAAGGGCAGCAATTCACGTGCTCGAGCCTCTTCTTTCCCTCTGCCTGCGCTGGACACAAGGAACAGATCCCGTCGGAGGACACATACACGCGGGATGCACCGCACCTTTGTTTGCTCAGCAGTGTGAACTTGAAATGCAGGTACCACAAGGCGCGTTGCATTTGTCATAGGCTAGTGTTACTTGATAACGTCGTCCGACGACGATCTCAATGTGGACGAAGACGATGATGACAGGCTGGTGATATCCGGCTCCATTTTTGAATTGCTCAGCAGAAGTGACTGGCACATTGGCATCGTCGGCTTACCTGCCTGAAAGAGTAGGGGTGTGTGTGTCCGTGTGCTCTAGGCACCTACGTGCTGTGTATACTACACAGTGCACCTGCTACGTATGCATAGGTATATGGTAGTGGTACTACTATGTGTGTACCTACCTCCTATCCTCTACCAGTGTACTGGTCCGCTTGCTTTTTAGAGTGAAAGTGCTTGAGGATCCGGGGGTTTAAAGTCTCCGGGTGACCGTCGTTGAAAGGGGTTTCGGTGAAGGGATGGAGGGAAGTGTCGAGGCCTTGCAGATAGCACACCTTCGCCGAGACAGCGTCTCACGTTCACCGGCTCATGCGCATCCAACGGCCCCATCATCTCTCGAAGAGAACACCAGGAGCGACGGGCAAATAGGTTGTTGCACTAATGCACACCACATTCGTACCATCCGAATCAAAGGCGGGCGAGAGGGCCGCCGAGGGCACCGCGAAGACGAGGCACGTCAAGTTGCTGCGCAGGCTCATCGGCCGGCTTCTCTCCGACGGCTTCCTGCAGAGGGACGTGGAGGACGCGCTGCGGCACGCGATCCAGACGGAGGCGAGGGAGCACAGCATTGAACGCGCCGTCCACCCATCAGATCTCTCCAAGGGGACACACACCAGGAGCGATCGGCAAATAGGACTGTCGCACTACTGCACACCACATTCGTACCATCCGAATCAACAATCACCCATAGCAATTAGCCGAGCAGAGGAAGGGACCGGGGGGTGGAAGGGCAATGGCGGGGAAAAAAAAGAAGCCGAAGGCGTCGCCTGACATGTACAGCAAGTCGTGCCAGGTCGCGAAGGCGTCGAAGATCACGAAGGAGAATGAAGAGAGCCTCCGCGAAATGGCGAAGCAGCAAGCGCCGAAGGCGGACGAGAGGGCCGCCGAGGGCACCGCGAAGACGAGGCACGTCAAGATGCTGCGCAGGCTCATCGGCCGGCTTCTCTCCGACGGCTTCCTGCAGAGGGACGTGGAGGACGCGCTGCGGCACGCGATCCAGACGGAGGCGAGAGAGCACGGCATCGAAGACGCCGCCCTTGACTACCTCTGCCTCCACGTCCAGCCGCTCCCCGCCCAGTTCGCGACGACGCACGTCGCCAGCGAAACCGACAGCCGCAACATCACGTTCGAGCGCCGCGCGAAAGCAACCGCATCGACCGTCGACCCGAGACCCGCGGCCGTCGCGCCAGAGGGGTACGCGGTAATCCGCGAAAAATCAGTATGGCGCTTTCTTTCGTTTGTGCCTCCGCTTCGGTAAGTTTCGTGTAGTGCGCCGCCAACTTCGAATTCTTAGTGCCAACAACGCAGCTCTCAGAGAACCCTTTTAACAACGGTCACCCGGAGACCCAACGGCAACCAGCCCGGCGGCGGCTACGGCCCACACGTAGAACCATATTCTCTAGGATGACCTCACAGGTCCTGATCACGAGCTCGATCACGAGCTCGTGGATGCCATCAGCAGCTGGTCGTGGACCCACACCCACATAACCCTTACTTGCTCTCAGAGAACCCATTTCACAAAGGTCACCCGAAATCCCCTAAAAACCCGGAATCTCAAGCGAACTTCACGGTAAACTGTCTTTACCTCCAAAAAGAATTGCAGCCATCGGGGGCGCAGAAGAAGGCGGAGCGCGTGCAGTACGTCCCGCCCGCGCCGCCGGTGCAGGCCGCGCCCGCCGGCGGCTACGACTCCGACGAGTCGTCGTCGGCTTCGACCGAGGACCTCGACGCGGCGCTCATCCGCGAAAAGACCGCGCAGTACAGCGGTCGGGACCCGGAAGGGAAAGCGCAACTGCGACCCACACGTAGTACCATATCCTTTCAGGATGACCTCACAGGTCCTGATCACGAGCTCGTGGATGCCATCAGCAGCTCGTCGTGGACCCACACCCACATAACCCTTACTTGCTCTCAGAGAACCCTTTTCACAAAGGTCACCCGAAGACTTTAAAATCCCGGAATCTCTCAAGCGAACTTTATGGTAAACTGTCTTTACCTCTCAAAAAATACTACAGCCATCGGGGGCGCAGAAGAAGGCGGAGCGCGTGCAGTACGTCCCGCCCGCGCCGCCGGTGCAGGCCGCGCCCGCCGGCGGCTACGACTCCGACGAGTCGTCGACGGCTTCGTCCGAGGACCTCGACGCGGCGCTCATCCGCGAAATGACCGCGCAGTACGGCGGCGGGACCCGGAAGGGCAAGCGCAACTGCAACCAGCCCGGCGGCGGCAAAAATACGTTGGCGCCGGCGGCCGCCCCGAAGGCGCCGAGCGCGCTCGAGATCCCGCCCGACGCGCCGGAGGAAGACCAGCTGGCTCGGGCCGCCGACATGTGGGGCAGCCTGACCAGCGCGGCGTCCGAGGCGAAGGCGCGGGGCGACAAGGACGCGCAGCGGGAGACGGGGCTCCAGCTCCGCCGGGTCAAGGAGCAGATCGCCGCCCTGAACCTTCCCGAGGCCGAAGTGCAAGCCCTAGCACGCGCCGCATACCCCCCGGTCCCCGCCCCGAAGAAGCCCGCGGTGCCCTCCAAAGCTGATTCCGACGACGAAGCACCGCCCATCGCACTCGAAGACCTCGTCGCCGAGGCGACCAGCCAAGTACCCAAGGCGTTGCCCGTCCCTGATCCCGGCGCGTTGCTCCGCCTCCTCCGCAGCCTCAACATCGTCCCCCGCACGGCCGGCAAGGCGAAGCCAAACGCGCCTTCGAAGCCGCCGGAGTACGACCGGAAGCAGCCCGTCTCCCTCCTGCAGGTGATCGCGTCGAGCGACAATACCGCGCAGCCGGCCTTCACGCGGATCCCGCCCGGCCCGCTCTTCGCGGCGAAGGTGTCCGTCAAGGGCACGACGGAGGAGTTCGGGTTCGCGCCGGGCGACGCCGGCGAGGATACCGCGCTGCGGAAGGCGGAGGCGTCGGCGGGCGACGCGCGCCAAGCCGCGGCGGTCCTCGCGCTGTTCCGGATGGCGTGCCGGGAGGACCCCGAGGGCGTCGGCGCAGGCTGCCCGTACTACGCGCTGCTCCCCGCGGAGTGGGCGGCGCTGTACGAAGAGATGTACGTCGCGGCGTTCTCGGCGGCCGCCGACGGCGCCGCGCCGCTGGCCGAGAAGCTCGCGCGGCTGCTCGCGGCAGCCCCCGCCGGCTCCGACGACGCCGCCGCAGACCCCGCCGCCCCGGCGGCCGCCGCCGACGCCGGCCTTCACCGCGTGCAGCTGGCCGGAGCGGGCCTGCGGAAAGCGGAGGCCGACGCCTCGCGGGCATTGCACGACGCGATCTCCCGGCGGCGGGCCGCGGTTCCTGCCGACATCCAAGCCGTGCGGGATGGGCTGCCAGCGACAGGCCTCCGCGACGAGCTGGTGCAGGTGTTGGCGGACGGGGACTTCGCAGTGGTCGCCGGCGAGACCGGGTGCGGGAAAACCACGCAAGTCCCGCAGTACATCCTCGAACACGCGGAGCGCACCGGAGCCGGCGGGGTGACGAGCATCGTCTGCACGCAGCCGAGGCGGCTGGCCGCGATTTCAGTCGCAGAGCGGGTCGCAAAGGAGCGAGGGGAAGCCGTGCTGTCCGAGCTCCGGCAAACGCCCAAGCAAGGATCCAGCCAGGGCAGGCCGGCGCAGGGGTACCCGTCTACTGTTGGGTACCACGTGCGGCTGGACGCGAAGGCGAGCGCGGACACGCGGCTGCTGTTCTGCACGACGGGCATCCTCCTGCGGAAGCTGAACGGTGACCCCTTCCTTTCGCAGACCAGCCACGTCGTCGTCGACGAGGTGCACGAGCGGTCGATGCAGTCGGACTTCCTCCTCGCGCAGCTTCGCCGCGTCTCGCGCGCGCGGCGCGCCGCCGGGCGGCGCCCTCTGAAGGTGGTGCTGATGAGCGCGACCGTCGACCCGTCGCTCTTCTCGCGGTACTTCGACGACGCGCGGATCCTCACGGTCCACGGCCGCACCTTCCCGGTGCAGGCGATGTTCTTGGAGGACGTGTACGAGGAGACCGGGTACGAGCTCGACGGCAGGAGCCCCGCCGCCTTAAAAGCGGAGGACGAAGGCGCGATGATGAAGGAACTGGACGACCTGAACGCCGCCAGCGCCACCCTCGCCGACTGGGAAATGCACCCGCCGAACCCGCAGTACACCTTGAAGCGGTACGGCGGGTTCTCGCTGATGACGCGCCGCAACATCGCGCACTTGAACGAGTCGGCTGTCGACCTGGACCTGGTGCTGGTCGTGGTGGAGCACATCGAAGCCCTGCAGGCGCGCGACGCGGCGAAAGGGTCGATCCTCGTGTTCTTCTCGGGCCTCGCGGACATCCTGCGGGCCAGGGACCTCCTCCAGACCGGCCCCTCCCGCAAAACGAGCGCCCGGCGCATCGTGTGCCTGCACTCGACGATCCCGCACGAGGAGCAGCAGCTCGCCTTCGAGTCGCCCCCCGAGAACGTGACCAAAATAGTCCTCGCAACCAACATCGCGGAAACGAGCATCACCGTCAGCGATGTCGTGCACGTGGTTGACACGGGGAAGGTGAATGCCACGCAGTACAACGCGGTGACAGGGCTGACCGCACTGCAGCAGGGGTGGATATCCAAAGCGAATTCCAAGCAAAGAAGGGGACGCGCGGGCCGGGTTCGGCCTGGGTTCTACTACGCGTTGTTCACGAAGGACCGGCACGAAAGCTTCCCGGACTTCGAGAGGCCGGAGATGCTGCGGATGCCGCTGACCGACTTGTGCCTGCAGTCGAAGGTTATCGCGCCGAGCCGAACGGTCGCGGAGGTCCTCAACGAGGTCATCGAACCCCCGCCTTCTACTTCCATCGAAGCGGCCGTCACCATGCTGCTGGAAGCCGGCGCCCTGACGGTCGGACCGAAGGGGCACGAAGCCCTCACGGACATGGGGCGCCACCTCGCGTCCCTGCCCGTGGACATCCTCCTGGGCAAGCTTTTGATCATCTCCGTCGGGCTGGGCGTAGTGGCACCGGTGCTCACCGTCGCCGCCGCGCTGTCGTACAAGTCGCCGTTTTTGTCGACGAAAGGATCGGCCGGCCCGTCGGAATCCGTGCGGAAGCGCGCGTTCTCCGCGGACTCCGACCACCTGGCGATGGTCCAAGCGTTCGACGGCTGGGACCGGGCGCCCGGCTGGACGCAGAAGAAGCAGTTTTGCGTGAAGAACAACCTGAGCCACCAGGCTCTCGAGATGATCGCCGACCTCCGCCAGCAGTTCGCGCTGTGCCTTGTGGACGCCGGATTCCTCCCGTGCAACCGGCGGGAGGTCGCGAACGACGGCAAACCGTGGAACCAGCACGCGAAAAAGCCGCTCGTCGTCAAGGCAGCCCTCTGCTTCGCTTTCCACACGCACGTCGCCGTCGCGAAAGACGCCGCGGGCCGCCGGGACGAGACTGTGTTCACCAATAACACCCAGGAGCTTGTCGTGCACAAGACGTCGGTCAACTCCGGGATGGCGCCGGAGGCTTTTCGGCATCCGTATGTTGTGTACCACTACGTGATGACGCTCGGGACGTCGCCCATGGGGCTGATGACGGACACGTCTGTCGTGCCGGCGGCGGTGCTGCTGTTGTTCGCGGCGGACCTCAAAATCGACCACCGGAAGCGCGGCGCGGTCGTCAACGACTGGCTGTGGCTGCCGGAGCCGGCGCAGCTCACCGTCATCGCGAAGATGCTGCGGCGGAGCATCGCCGACCACTTGAGCAAACTCCTGAAGCGAGACAGCTCGTCCGCAGTCGTCGGATCCCTCCTCCCGGAACCCATCGTCACCTTCCTAGAGCAGAACGAATCGTCAAGAGTCAACTGACGTTCTATCGACCAACGCACTGTAAGCCGAGTCTCGAAGCCATGCACGCAGGGCCGCATTCGTCAACTGTCACGTTTCTGAACAGAATGCATCGCGTCGAGAACCAGCGAGGTCCTTTGTCCGACTCGAACGAGTCTTGGAGTGACACAGAGCATCCGATGTCGTCGATCGGTCTGTTTGCCGAATCCGCCGAAAATGATCAAAACCTGGGGTGCTCTGGCGTTGTTCCCTGCTCCCCAACCGACACTCGGAGCCATGGATCACTAGCCTTTTCCATAAATCGGCTGGCGAGTCATACCTTTTTTTTCTCGAAGACCTCGAAGAAGGCCTCGCGTTGCTCTTGCGACTTCTATCCCCCCGGCACAACGCAATCGACCGTCATTGTTTCACGCCTTTGAAACCAGTCATCCATCCTCTAGCTTTGGCCGGCATAGGTCGTTGAATATTTCAGCACTGAAAACCGAAACTTGATCAATGGTGCATGAATCGCCTGGACGCAAGAGAAGTCAGCTTAGGACTAGGCACTCTACGTCGTCTTTCTTTCTGGGATTGTCAACCCGTCAGAAAGAGCGCCGGTTGCCATAAAGGCACGCTGAGAAAGACGTGGGGGCACCGCCAAAGCGGTTCCAAAGGGAATTGGCAAGCACTTTACTGCACGCATTGAGTCTCAATGAACTCAAACACACGATGTGGGCAGTCCACCCAGGCCGCAGCGCCTTGATTTCGCCTTCGAAGTAACGTACATAAAAGAATAGGTCGGCAATGCGCATCTCAAAGAGTAGTTCAGTCGGCAGTCTTCCGGCGTCCTGCGCCGTTTTACATCCTACAGCTACTCGGCCCAGTCTGGAACACGGCATCCGCGAACATTGCCAGCGCCGCTGAAAGTCCTGTTCGCGTGCGCGCTCAGTTTCCGTTCATTCGCTCCCTCACTCTGTCCCATCAAAAGCAATCGAAGAAGAAGAAAAGAAGAAAAAAGAAAAAGGCCGCTCCTGGTCCAGGAACGTGACGGTCAACCACAGCTTGCAAAGCTTGAGTCGGAGGCAGCACAGTGCCACAACCCCGTCCGCTCTGCCCTGCGGCTGACCGTCTCGACGAGCTTGTGTTCAGCGCGAGCGCCAAGCCCCAAGGTGCGCCAAGCCTTGATGCTTTAGTTTGGGAAATCGGTAGCCACTTGACCCGTAGGCCCGTGGTTCTGCAGTACCGGAACACGTGAAGCTTGGCTCCCGTGTAGCAACCTGCCGAAGCAATCGAAAAGAAAACAAAAGAGCGTTTTACCACCTTGCGCGGGGGATGTTTAGCAGCCGCTGCTAAACAAACATAGTGCATGCTAATCCATGCGGTTCATGTACTTAAAAGAACTCAATGCGAAACAAACATAACGTGGGCGGCGCCGAAGCTTTACCAGCTTCGGCTGACACCATTTGCGCACTTAACCATGGTTAAGAAGACGACTGAAAGCATAGACACAAAGATAGCCCAAAGCATCTGCAGAATAACACGAAAAGCCTCCAGGCAAAAACCCGTTTTTCACAGCTCTTCAACCTCAACAGGACCCGTAGGCCGGAGGGCCTTGCCGCCGCGCCCTCGGCGGGTAAGGGACGGAAAAGAGAAAAAAGCAGAAAAAGCAACCACCCACAGAAGCACACACGTTGAGCATATCGTGACAGTATGGCGTGGGCGGTCTGCACAGGCGGTCGATCGCCTGTCAGGGACAACGCAGCCCAGCTGACCGTGCCCTGCATGGCGCTGGACATGCACGCGTTGCTGAAGGCGCGGAAGGCGTTGATGGGCCCGGACAAGACGGTGGAGGCTGTGGACGAGGAGTTCGACTTCCCGGCGGATAACAACTTCTGGCAGTGCCTGCAGCGGTTCGCGGCCGCGATTCCGGAGGCCAGCCAGGTGCCGACGTTCCACATCGAATCCAGCCACAGCGACGAGCCGGGGCTCACGGTCAACCGCCAGTTTTTGAAGCTCTTCCGGCAGGCCTGGAACACCGAATTCCCGCTCTCCATCACAGTCGCAATGAATGAAGTCGGCCGCACGCAGGCGGCAGTGTTCAGCGCGCACTCCGCGGTGTGGTACGAGGTCCTTCTGCGGAGCAAAGGCCACGCCGCGTTCGAGCATCGTGGGAGGCAGATCCCGAAGGGGGTCTGCCTGTGCCACTCGTCGTCGGATCCGAACGCGCCGCCGGTCGCGCTGACGGTCGCGCAGTGGGGCGAGATCTGCGCGCTGTGGCCGGAGCAGTTTCCGGACCCGACGCAGTCGTTCTTCGAAGAGCAGGTCGCAGCGCACGTGACGCAGACCAGCAGCCACCAGCCCCTCGTCCGGCTCGACCCGAACAACGTCTCGGGGAGGAACCTCCTGGGTGAGACCCTCAACAACAACAACCACAACAACACCAACCGAAACAGCCGAGCGTTGACGGGGGCGTTGAGCGTCGCCGCTTCGACCGTCAACATCGAACGGGTGGAACCGGAAGCGGCGGGGAACGCCCGGGCGAGTAGAAAGAGCTTCCGCGCGTTGAACCGTGAGACGTCGCGTTTTTCGGAAGCGCTGCTGCACCAGCGGGGCCCGTCGTTCAAGTCCGGCGGGCTCCTCGTGCCCGAGTCGACGGACGACCCGCCGCGCGCGGCGCGGCAGACGTCGTACGTCGAGCTGCTCCTCAAGCAGAGCCGCGAGCCGCGCCCCCGCGGCACCCACGACGACCTCGCCGCCACCTGGCAGCTCACCCCCTTGTGCGACAGCGTCGCCGGCACCTTCGCCAACCGGGGACAGCACCCCCGCCAGCCCCGTCCCAGCAGCACCTACCAAGCGCCCCGCGGCAGCCTCTGGGCAGACCGCACCTCACACAGAACCTCCATGCCCCCCTTCCCCACTGCGACACCGGTCGACGTCCCGGTGGAACCCGACGACGACGACGAATACCTCCACGAAACTATGCTCACCGTCGAGCCGACGGAAGGATACATGGGGCTGGACGGAGTCGCGTTTAGACCGGCGGCGGAGCAGGTCCGGGCGCGGGTGCAACCCGGGGACGAGGAGCTGCCGTACGAGGAGAAGGAGGAGGACGGCGAAAACGAAGAGGACCCGCCCGCGTCGGAGCCGCCGAGCGAGAGCGAGATCGAACCCGAACCGGAGCTCGAGCCGGTGGCTGCGGAGGAGGAGCCCCCCCTCGAGTCGCTGATGCTGCCGTTCGAGTCGTGCGGGATGGGCGACGACTTAGGGGACACGCCGTCCGTTCGGAGCGCGTTCGACGACGCAGTTGACCCGTACCTGCACGCGCGGGTGCTGCGGCTCGAGTCGGAGCGGATCCAACGGGAGCTCGCCGCACAGGCGCGGGCGGCGGCCGCCGACCAGGAAAAGAAGCTGCGCAACCTCCACGACGCGTACGTGCAGCTCCACCGCGAGCACACCGAAATGCTCTCCGCCCGGCCGGCATCGCCGGCTCGTTCCAAGCCTCCACAGACACCCCATCCCCGCCAGCCGACCACCCCAACGGCCCACAGAGGCGGGCCGACGCCCCTGGACCATGTCCAACCCCCTTCCTCGCTGTCCACGGGCGCCCCGGACATCTTCATGCAGAAGGAACCCCCGGAGACGTGGGAGTCTGCGCCCGGTCAGCTGCCTCATTCCGAGTCGCTGCCGAGTAGGATCCTAGCTCCATCCCGCCCGGGGAGCGTCGCGGTGCCTTTCAACTCGTCGAAGATGCACTCGTACGCAGTCCCGCCGTTGGACGACGACGTTCGGTCTCGGTCAAGCCGCGGGTTCTTCGACCGCGTCAAGCGGTTCGGCAGCGCTGGCTGCGGGCAGAGCGACTCCGCCATTGTCCAGGCCACCCTCCGGGTCGAAGATCCGAACGGAGTTTCGAACCAGAAGTACGACATCCCCGTGAAAGAGCTCGCGTCCCTCGCGTCGAGCCCCGCGCGATCCCGCCCGTCTTCACCGCCCGCCTCCCTCCACCAGGGCATCCTCGACATCGTCCGGGCGAACGGCCAAATGGCGTCGCTCCCGGTCCCGGAGGACGCGCTGCACGACCTGATCACTCACCTCACCCCCGCGCCGGCCGCCCGGCGGGCCGCTTCCCCTTTCGCGGACTTCGCGTCGCCCGACGAGTACCGGAGCCCCGAAAAAGTCTCGAAAAGCTACCCGGGAACCCCATACAGCGTCCCGCCCCTCATCGACGCCATCGTGTCCCCGGAGCACCACGCACCGCCGCGCTCGGTCGCGCGGCCGCTGCCGCCGCTGCCCGACGCCGCGCCCAGCAACCCCGCAAGCGTGTTCAACCACGACGCCCCGCCGCGGAACCCGGGCGGTGCCGATGCAGACCGGCGGAGGATCTCGCCGCCCCGACACGGCACTCCCGCCGCGGTCCTGGCGTGTGACGTGTGGCCTGGCCTGGATATGCACGCAATGCAGGCATGCTCCGCGGCGCCAGCGGGGTCTGGGATCTCAGCCCCCGCGTCCGTGTGCACAACCTGCGGCGACGCTGTGTTCAAGGACGTGACCAACACGCGGCAGCCGTCGGCGTTCAAACCGCTGCGAGGGCTTCCGACGCCGGCGCTCGAGACGCCGGACGGTGACCGGCAGCGGAAGAAGCACCAGGAAAAAGCGCGGCTCGCCCTCGCAAAGGCGCGTGAGGTGCAGCAGCAGCAGCAGCAGAAGCGGCTCGAAGTCCAGCACGCGGTCCTCCGCCAGCAGAAGGACTTCTTCGACCAGCAGCAGCAGCAGCAGCAGCAGCAGCAGCAGCAGCAGCGCCGCCGCAGCGCCGCCCAGCCGGAGCCCATCTGGAACAGCCGCCTGGGCACCCAGCACTCGGCCCCCGTCTCCGCCGCCGAAGGCAACGCGACCGCGACGACCTCCATCCCCAGCTGCTACGGCCCCACGGCGGTCCAGTCGTCGTCGCGCTCGACCAAGAAGAACAAGCCGTGGCAGGCCTTCGCGAACGTGCTCGAGACGGTCTACGCGAGGGACGGCAACGGCCAAAAAGTGAGTTCCCAGTTCTCCTCCGTCAACTGAAGCCAATCAGCAGCCAAGTCCCGAGGTTCGGCACGCGTCTTTCCGCCGATTCCTCATATAGAACACGAGCTGCATGGCAACCCCTGCTCAACATGCATGCGCGTGGGGGGCCCAAGACTAAATTCAAAGCGACTTTCTTCTTGGTGTCGGTCGCAACACTTACAAACGTGGCTAGCCGTAGTTAAGGTGTCTAAGCATACTACTACCCTCATACCACCCGCGAACCTCTAAACCACAATAAACGCTAGACCACTCGTTGGTCCACTCTTGGACCACTCTTGATGCTCTGCTAAAAAATCTTTCCTGCACCGTAGTGACAACTACGCGATTTCCCAGCGGGAATCGTCGCTACGGTTCAATTGTATCCACATTTGATAGATGTACTGTGCACTTCCACCTGGAGAAACAGTGTTAGAACCTCCCCCTCCCTGCTCTCTCTCCACCCCCCCCCCCCCCCCAGCCTTACTGTGTCAATAACACTTCTGATGGGTGCCTGAAGCCATCCACCTCCTTTCTTCACTCTGTCCCATGTTCATGTTGAGTGTTGCACGATGGGATCCTTTGTCAGGTAGCCGCGGTGCATCCTATGCTTCGACAGGATCTGTCTGATTTTTTGTCTCTTTTTGAAATAGGCCCTGCTTCGCAGAAAATACCCGCGGAGGCCGCCCGTTGCAAAACATAAGGGCGGAAGTGTACTGCACTGGGCATAGCCTTTCAACAAAAAAAGGACCCATTTGTAGTTGTGCCGTGTCTGCACCTCCGCCGAAATGAGCCACCGGCGGCCCTGCGAGTATCTTCAACAGTACTATACGTACTGCTGAACTATTCCGGAACAAGCGGCTGTACATGATGCAGAAACGAAATCGAGTGCATGTGCAGCCCAGAGAGCACCTGTACACTCGAAGAAAAATAGTCGATTTCATTTCACCGTCAATGACCAGTTGATGTCGGTTGTTCGTTGCTTTGTATTCAGTGCTAGACCCTGCCTTCGGAAATGTTCCATTGTTGCCTGTACCTAGGTGTGTTCCTATTCTCGATGCCAGGCCTTCAGCACTTCTTGTTGTTTCAAAATGTAGCGATTGCGGCCACTAAATACGCATCAGAAGTGCCGCAAAAAAGCGTGCCCCCTCGACCGAAAACGAAGGGTCTTAGCAGCCCGCTCCATCTTGGCGTCGATTGCATCCACGTGCCTGTACGCGCATTAGGTTCTGAGGTTTCTCCGAACACCGCCACGACAGCAAGGACCAATCGAATCACCACAACAAGAGTCCGTGACTACAACAAGGGTCAATCCGGGCAACCGCCAGAACAAAGGCCAAGTACGAGAGCAAGTCGCAGTAGCAATCTCTCCGACAAGGGCCGACCTCTACGGCACGAAGGACCGCTAGTATCCTTCCCCGTTCCGGGAGACCTCTTGTGGCGGTGACACCGGTCCATCCTGCACTTTGGAGGAAGGCTTCCGCCTGTGCTGCAGTTGTACGCTGCTGGAAGCCGGCAACATCCCACAATTTTAGTCTAACAAATGCAATTTGTCAAGAACAAAAGCAGGCTATCCTCACTCCCGTCCAGATGAACAAAACAGGTTTGAAGGAAGTGCGCACAAACAAGTCCAAGTCCCTGCCCTCTCGCCGACTGCCCGTCAACAAAGTGTCGAAGAAGAAGTCCAAAAACGCAGCAACAACACCGACACGGAAACGCCACCCGAAGGCACCCAAGCAGACCTCCCATGGCAGGGGAGAACCTGCGGCGGTGAAGTTACGAAGCTCATCCCGAGTGGAGGAAATCCCCTTGTCAATACCAGCCAACGACTGCGACGCACGTGCGAATGTCGGACGCTAGCGTCTGTCAAGAGCATGCGTGACTCAGCCGTATTAATAAGGTGAGATGAGAGGCATCGGCTCACTCTGTCAAAGGACCATATCACCTTGTCTACAAGGGTCACACGAACGGTGCTTCTTCGGTGGATGGTGTTTCTTCGGTGGAGGGAATGCTCTTGTAAGCGATCGGTGGTAACGAATCTTGGGTATCCCACTCACTAGCCGGCATCAAGCCACGAACCAGGCTGAAACGGAAAGTCATGTCTCCCACTATCGTCATCGTCACCCCACACGACACAGGTTACTGGGAGGGTCGGGAGCGGGGCGAGCGTAGCTGGATGCGGAGCAGGTTGCTTGTGCTTGTTTCCATCCTCGTTCTGCTGCTCGCCGGACCAAGTGGAGCCGATGCGATGCTCGTCGAAATGTACCGGGCCCCCGCCGCGGGACCATGCCTTGATATTTGGGCGAACGCGGCTGGCAACGTCGTGGCCGCTGCGACCCTCGCAGCGTCTCACATCGACTGTACCGCCGGCACGAGCTGCGTTGACGTCGCGGACACCGCCATGCCGGTCTCGAGGGAAGTGCTTGCCGTAGCCGACAATGACTACAGGCCGTACCCGAAGATGATTTTCTTCGCCACCGACGCCGGAATTTACCGGTACGACTACGCCAGGGACAGCGAAATCCGCGAATCTAACCTCGGGGCTCGCTGCGCTGCTGCCGCGAAGGGGCCGGACCGGATTCAGTTCATCGCGTGCGAGAACTACTGCGTCGAGACGCAGGACTTTTTGTCGTTCCGCGGGAGGTGGCCTTGCTCGTCGACCGAGCCGACGAGCCTTCTTTATTCGGCGGGCTACCTGTACGTTGGGCTCGACAAGGGGTTCGACGTATTCGACGCTGCCGACCCAGCCAATTTGACGCTCCTTCAAACTTACGGCACCGGGCAGGTCCACGACCTCGCAGCCGCTGGGTCGACACTTGCCGTGGCCAGCGAGGCCGGAGTTGACTTCTACGACGCGTCTGCCCCTCGTGCCCTCGTCCGCTTGAATGGCTTGGCCACCGCGCAGCCGGTGACTGCCGTCGAATTTGATGAGGATCGGTCTCTTATTTACTACTCGAGCGGGCCGGATCTGCGTGGTGTCGCGCTGTCGAGCGTCTTGGCTGGCTCGCCCGGTGCCAGTTGGCTGACGGCGCTGACGACTAGCTCCGACGGGCTGACGTATGCGGGGGGCAGGCTGTACGCATGCGACGGCGCAGCGGTAGTCGTTTACCTCACGGTCGACGACACCGTGTCACCGGCAGTTCTTCCAATTGCTCCTCCGACTGATGTGCCACCGACGGATGCGCCATCGACGGATGCACCGTCAACAATTGCGCCATCTACGGATGCGCCGTCAACGATTACGCCATCGACGGATGCACCGCCAACAACAGCGCCATCGACAGATGCACCGCCAACACGTGTGCCATCGACTGATGCGCCATCGACGGATGCACCTTCAACAAGTGCACCACCAACAGATGCACGACCAACAATGACACCATCGACGGATGCACCACCAACACTTGTGCCATTGACTGATGCGCCATCGACGGATGCACCACCAACACTTGTGCCATCGACTGAAGCGCCATCGACGGATGCACCACCAACACTTGTGCCATCGACTGATGCGCCATCGACGGATGCACCACCAACACTTGTGCCATCGACTGATGCGCCATCGACGGATGCACCACCAACACTTGTGCCATCGACTGATGCGCCATCGACGGATGCACCACCAACACTTGTGCCATGGACTGATGCGCCATCGACGGATGCACCACCAACAGATGCACCACCAACAATGACACCATCGACGGATGCACCACGAACAAATGCGCCATCGCCTGACGCACCGCCAACAATTGCGCCATCGACGGATGCACCACCAACGATTGTACCACCAACAGATACACCATCGACGGATGCACCACCAACAATTGCGCCATCGACTGATGCGCCATCGACGAATGCACCACCAACAAGTGCGCCATCGACGGATGCACCAACAACAATTGCGCCATCGACTGATGCACCATCAACACTTGTGCCATCGACTGATGCGCCATCGACGGATGCACCACCAACGATTGTACCACCAACAGATGCACCACGAACAATTACGCAATTGACGGATGCACCACCAACGATTGTACCACCAACAGATGCACCACGAACAATTGCGCCATCGACTGATGGACCGCTGACAACAGGTACGCCATCTACGGATGCCCCACCAACAGGTGTACCATCGACGGATGCACCGGTGACAATTGCGCCATCGACGGATGCACCACGAACAAATGTACCACCGACAGATGCACCACTGACAACAATGCCATCGACGGATGCCCCACCAACAATTGCACCTTTGACGGATGCACCACGAACAACTGTACCACGGACAGATGCACCGCCAACAATGACGCCATCAACGGATAAACCACGAACAGATGCACCACCGACGGATGCGCCATCGACTGCTGCACCACTGACAACAATGCCATCGACTGGTGCTCCACCAGCAGATGCACCGCCAACAGGTGTTCCACTGACAGATGCACCACCAACAATCGCACCATCTACGGATGCACTACCAACAATCGCACCATCTACGGATGCACCACCAACAATTGTACCAACGAATGTACCACCGTCAGATGCGTCATTGACTGATGCACCACTGACAACAATGCCATCAACTGATGCACCGCCAACAATTGCGCTATCGACTGGTGCACCGCCAACAATTGCGCCATCGACGGATGCACCACCAACAATGGAACCACTGACAGATGCACCACCAGCAAATGTTTCATCGACTGATGCACCACCAACACTTGTGCCATTTACAAGTGTATCACTGACAACTGTGCCATTGACTGATGCACCACTGACAGCTGCGCTATCGACTGATGCGCCAGCCACAGGTGGACCAACTGATCCGCCACCAACAGTTGTTCCGTCAACCGGCGCACCACCAACGGTAACTGGCGGGCCACCAACGCTTGCACCATCAACTGGCGTACCAACAACAATTGTACTGTCAACAGGCGCTCCACCAACGGTCGTGCCACCGACAAATGTGCCGTCGACTGGCGCTCCAACAACGGTCGTGCCACCGCCAACACTTGTGCCAGGAACTGGTGCACCACCTACAATTGGACCACCAAGTGGCGCACAACCAACAATTGTACCGTCAACGGGCGCTCTACCAACAATCGTTCCATCGACTGGTGCATCACCAACCATTGTGCCACCAAGTGGTGCACAACCAACAATTGTACCGTCAACGGGCGCTCTACCAACAATCGTTCCATCGACTGGTGCATCACCAACTATTGTACCACCAAGTGGCGCACCAATACCGTCAACTGGCGCCCTTCCAACAATCGTGCCTTCGACTGGCGCGTCATCAACCGTACCGTCAACTGGCACTCTACCAACAATCGTTCCATCTACTGATGCATCACCAACCATTGTACCAACAAGTGGTGCACCAATACCGTCAACTGGCGCCCTACCAACAATCGTGCCTTCGACTGGCGCGTCATCAACCGTACCGTCAACTGGCGCTCTACCAACAATCGTGCCATCGACTGGAGCATCGCCAACAATCGTGCCATCGACTGGTGCATCGCCAACAATCGTGCCATCGACTGGTGCATCGCCAACAATCGTGCCATCGACTGGTGCATCGCCAACAATCGTGCCATCGACTGGTGCATCGCCAACAATCGTGCCATCGACTGGTGCATCGCCAACAATCGTGCCATCGACTGGTGCATCGCCAACAATCGTGCCATCGACTGGTGCATCGCCAACAATCGTGCCCCCGTCGCCAACTGCTGCGCCGCCATCGGTCGCGCCGCCGACGAGGGACACGCCAGTCGTCGTGCCGCCGACTGACAGGCCACGAACGACCGAGGCACCTTCGCCGCCAAGCAGAGCGCCTTCACCGGACGCCCCGCCGCAGTTTGTGCCCGCGCCCCCGACGGCGGCGCCGGCGCAGAGCGCCGCGCCCGATCAGGCGTCGGCAACGTGGGTGCCGACAGCTTCGACGGAGCCGCCGCAAAGCACGGCGCCAGGGGGAGGCGGGCACCAGACGGAAGAGGAGCGGGAGCTCGCGGAGACGTTCGGGCAGACCCGCACGGCGAAGGTGGCGAAGGCCGCGGGAGAGTATCCGGCTGTGGTCGCAGCCGGGGTTGCGTCCTCTGCGGCGACGACGGGCGGCGCGGCTTCGCGCCTGCTGCTGGTGACCGCCGCCTGCCGCGTGCGCGGCGCCGATGCCGAGCTCCCGTGGGCCTTCCACCCGACCCGCGTCTCGCTCGGCGGGAGCCGCGCGCTGGGGATGGTCCTCGGGAACCTCGGCGTGATGGCCGCGTTTTCGACCGGCTGCTACCTGCTGCTCGGCTTCGCCCGGCTCGCCGGCCGCCGCGCGTTCCCGCAGCTCTTCGAAGGCCTCGACACGCAAGGGCTCGTCCGCCTGCCCTCCGCGCCGCTGGTAGTCTTCACGTTCTTGTACCAAGGCACCGCATACGGCGCCGCGATGCTGCTGATGGAGCCGCCGAACCCCGTCGCGTTCTGCGCCGGGCTGTCGTCGTTCGTGCTGTGCACGGCGATCCCCATCGGGGTGTTCCACCTGGTGTACCGCGCCGTCCCGACGGAGGCGGTGTGTCTACCCGACGACGTGTACACAGGGCGGCTCTGGGCGTTTTGGATCGGCCCCGCGGAGTGGGTGAGCGTGCAGCGGAGCAACCACTGGGTCAACAGGTACGCGAGCGTTATGCGGACGTACAGGGAGGGAGCCGTGTGGTTCTCGATCGTGGAGTACGGCTCGATGTTCGCAATCGCCGCGGCGTCGGCGGCCCGGGTGGGGAGCGCGCGGGGCTGCGGGCACGTGAAGCTGTTCTCGGCGGCCGTTTTCGCGGCGCAGCTGGCGGCCGAGGCGGTGCTCCGGCCGCACGCGCGCGGCCGGAACAACCTGCTGGACCTCGTCCTGCTCGCGTGCCAGACGTGCGGGCTGCTCTGCCTGAGCGCCGGATTCTACCTCCCCTTCGACCCCCGCCACTGGACGCACGGCGCGGCCGAGAACTTCTTCCTCGCCGCGTGGGTGACCCTCGCCGTCAAAGTAGTCTGCGACGTGCTCACCGAGCTGTTCATCTTCGCGAAGGGCCGCAGGAGCCGCCTGCAAGCGACGGCGTTCGGCCTGCTCGGTCCAACAGACGATGCGAACGGGTTGCTCCGCAAGGCGCGGGACCGGCAAATGGACAACGGCAGGCGGAGGAGGAGCTCGGGCGACGGCGGGGCGGCGTTCGCGGCCTTCGCGGACGGGAACCGGAAAGGTCGGCCCGCCGACGCGGGCGGCCGCTGGGAGGCGCGGGGCGCCCGGAAGCTCGGGTCGCTCGGCGTTTTCGACAACGAAGGGTGCGACTGGGCAACGGGGCACGAACTGGTGGCGACCGAGGGCCTCTTCATCCCGCCGTCCCCCCGGCGGGGCATGCTCATCACGCTCAACCCGAGGCACTCCGGGAGGCGGAGACGAAGCACAGGCGATAGCACGTCGCTCGGGTTCCTGAACGGCGGCCGCGACAGCGCGCCGCCGTCCAGCGTCGATGCGTGTGACTACAGGGAGATGCAGAGCCTCCACGGGTTCGGCTCGTTCAGCGCTTTCGAGAACGACGCGGAGGATCGAGTCGGTCCGGAAACGATCGCAACTGAAGGTTTTTGCACCCCGCAACGGCTGCCGGGCACCCGGAGAGGTTCGCTTGGTCTCAACCAAAGACACAACGGAAGGCGGAGCACAGATGATGGCGCGTCGCTCGTTTTCATGGCCGGCGGCGGCGACAGCGCGCGCGCGTCTCCCGCGCCGGCGAAGAGCGACGCGAGCTTCGATGTGTGCGACTACCGGGAGATGAAGGACCTCCCGGGCTGCGGCTGGTTCGAGGGTGAAAGGAGCGACCGGGCGGCGGGCGCCGAAACGGCTGCGACCGAAGGCCTACTCGCGCCGGCGCAAAGGCCGGGGTCCCCCCGTATGGGCACGGCCAGCCTCGCCGTGAGCCCGGCCTCGGTGGCGGGGCGCGCGGAACGGCGGCGGAGCCTGGCGCCCGTCGCCGTCGGTTCGTCGCTGTCGCCGGTCGCAGCGGCGGCCGCCAGGAGCCCTCTTTCACCGTTCTCCACGGCACGTGCAGTCTCGACGCCGGGCAATGCGTGCATGAGTCCGCTGCAGCACCCGCGGCGTGCATCTTCGCCCTACAAGTCTGTCAACTTGGCGTAGAATCATGACGGCGACAAAGCCACCCAGAGTGAATACAGGGAGGTGCAGAGCCTCCACGGGTTCGGCTCGTTCAGCGCTTTCGAGAACGACGCGGAGGATCGAGTCGGTCCGGAAACGATCGCAACTGAAGGTTTTTGCACCCCGCGCAGCGGCGGCCGCCAGGAGCCCTCTTTCACCGTTCTCCACAGCACGTGCAGTCTCGACGCTGGGCAATGCGTGCATGGGTCCGCTGCAGCACCAGCGGCGTGCATCTTCGCCCTACAAGTCTGTCAACTTGGCGTAGAATCATGACGGCGACAAAGCCACCCAGAGTGACTACAGGGAGGTGCAGAGCCTCCACGGGTTCGGCTCGTTCAGCGCTTTCGAGAACGACGCGGAGGATCGAGTCGGTCCGGAAACGATCGCAACTGAAGGTTTTTGCACCCCGCAAGGGCTGCCGGGCACCCGGAGAGGTTCGCTTGGTCTCAACCAAAGACACAACGGAAGGCGGAGCACGGGTGGCGCGTCGCTCGTTTTCATGGCCGGCGGCGGCGACAGCGCGCGGGCGTCTCCCGCGCCGGCGAAGAGCGACGCCAGCTTCTCGTTGACCAGGGCACTCTGTTAGCTCTTGTTCGTTCTTCTTCTGCTTTGCAGAATACTCGAGGAAGCCACCAGTTGCAAATCGTAAAGGAGACAGTGTTGTGTACCCCACGCACACAAAGCCTGGGTAAGCTTTTGGTTTGATGCTGGGCGTAAGCGCTCAGCAAACTATGACCCAAGTAGCAGTTCATGTTGTTTCTCCCCCCGTCGAAAAAGAAGCACCGGGCGGTCCCTCCGAGTCTATTCTTGCGGCCAGGAGCGCATTGTTCCTTCCTTTTTTCGTGGCACACAACTCACAGTCGCTTCAATAGAACGTTACTGGATGCGCGGGGGGGATTGGAGAGAATGAGGGTCCGCACAGAATTGCCCTGGCCTCGCCATTTTCTCTTGGACGGGAACTTGAGCCCTGGGCGGCCAACCTTCCTCTCTTCTTGCCCCCTCCCCTTCCCTTCGTTTGTTCACATCACACTGGTAAAAGAAATTCTGATGACTAGCCCCGCCACGACAAGACCGAGAGGAACGACCAGAGAACATTTTCCAGTCACAAACGCGTATTACGGTAATTGGAATAATGTTGAACTGGACTAAAGCTGGAATGGGTCTGACGACAGACCGGGTAAAACCTGGATACCTGGGTATGTAGGACCGGGTAGCAGCACATCCTTCAGCCTCAATGGTCAACCGGAGACCCTAAAACATCGAACCTCTAAACCACAAGGTGAAAACGAGTTTTAGCCCACGAAACCCAGGCTAAAATCTGGGTTTAGTGCCGGGCACAAGCATTGAGCAAAAAAATACTCGAGGGACTGCCTTTGTGCTCATTTCGCAGGAGGCTAGAGGGGGAGAAAACAATACATCTACAAAGTGGGTCTTTTTTTGTTGAGCGCTTACGCCCGCCACTAAACCCAGATTTACCTGTGTTTCGTGTGGGCTACAGCACATTTACCTCCTTTGATCTATCGCAACTGGCAGTCTCCTCAAGCATTTCCTACAAAGCAGGTGCTTATACAAAAAAAAAGACACCAACAATCTGTACTCCCGTACGGGAACGTCGGAAACACAAAAGGCTATCAAAAGCCCATTTGTAATTGCTTCTCCTCTCAAGTCAAGCCACCGTCGAAACAAGCACCGGGCGGCCCCTCTAGTATTTCCGTTGCAAACAGTTTCTCCGCCACCCGGCAAATCTGACTGGTCATGTGCTCTCGTTTTGGCTGACTGCATCGCAAGCACATCTTCACTTGTTCAGCAAAAAGAAAAGCTATTCCAAACAACTTCCGCCGGCAGGAAAACCTGCCTACAGGAATCAACCGCTTTCGGGTAGTTTGACACTTGCCGTCGTTGAGGAAAAAAGGAATCGACGGCGACACATGAAACAGCACCGAGCAACGTGTGCTGAACCTTCCAACCCACCTGCATACCCTGATCACTGTTTGCCACCTGAAAGCCAAGGAACACCTTCCCAGGAATTTCGGGTTCAGGCTCGTGCGACAAAACGAAGGCTCGCTGTTTCAGTTTATCTTTTCGTCGTCTTTTGGCAGTCCTACTCGGGCACCACGTGCGCCCCTCCTCCTTGCCTCATATTCCAGTACACAAGTCGCTCTCACTCGAGTGAAGTCCCCTTCCCAAACAATGAGACCAACCGCACCTCTTTCCCCATACCTTGAGCCATTAGAACTCTGGTCAAGTAAGCGTGCATGTAAACAGGTGCGTTGTCTCCTTCACAGACGGAGATCGAGTCAACGGCGAAGAAGAAGCTGAGAGCTGCTGGACCTAATTGCATGCTAATCCGTGGGGGCAAACGGTGGGGCCTCCGTTTGTCAGTTTTTACTTTGCCCCTCCGACCATGCTTTCGGCTGGTGGATACGAGGAGTTCGCTCAGAAACGTAATAATTCCAACTTGACGCGCCGCAGGCGCTCAAGCAAGCTTGCTTGGTGTGTGCTCCGGGACCCGTTCTAACCTGGTGCATCCCTAGTGTGCTGTGTAGCGGGCAGAAGCTTCGCGCCAGGGTAGTTTTGAAAAAGTGTGCCGTGTGACACACATCTCTGGGAGCCATCGCATGAGTCTAGACTGAGCAATCAAAAAATTCTAGGTGCTGACGGGAGAAGGAACAATGTGACGCACATCTCTGGGAGCCATTGCATCTAGACTGAGCAATCAAAACATTCTAGGTGCTGACGGGAGAAAGAACTATGTGGCAGACATCTCCGGGAGCCATCGCATGAGTCTAGACTGAGCAATCAAAAATTCTAGGTGCTGACGGGAGAAGGAACACGGCGGAGGGTAAACCATGCCAAAAGAAACATCAGCGCAGGCAACAAAGGACGCAGAGTCGAAGGCGGAAGCCGAACACAACGGTGAGGAAGAGACGAAAGGCGATGCCGACCGAGCGGCTGCCAGGCGTCAGAGGCTGCAGAATCTGCAGTCGAGAATGAATCAGGCGCGCAATTTAAACAAAGAAGCGGCCCTGGACGAGTACAGGAGACGGACAGAAGGCGAGGCGGCAGTCGAAGCTAAGAAGAGGAAGGAGGCTTGGCTCGAAAGAAAGAAGCAGCATGAAAAGGACGTGGCGGACGGCGTTGCGGGCGACGTGGATCCTCAAATGGGGATGACTGCGGCGCAGGCCGACGAGCAGGCGAAGAAGAAAAGGAAGAAGGACAGCAACGCAGCGGGCTTTGGTTGGGAGATGTTCAACATTGACACACAGGCCAAGACTCAAAAGAAGCGTCTCGAGAGGATCCATGATTCCTTCGGAGGTGAACTCCAGGAGAAGTACGAGCAGGACAAGAAAGGTATGCCAGCTGAGCGATTCGTCAGTCGCGAGCGTTGTTGGTGTTGCTTGAGCTCTGTTATTGAAGCTAAACCGCTGGTGTTCTTGTTGAAAAGGAAATTCAAAGAGTATGCCGCAGTGAAAACGACCTTCCTACTCGTGCTCAGTAAGTCTGGGTTCATTGCGGGGGAGTGTAGCGAGTTTTGGCGGTTTACGCCACGGTCAGACGGCGAGTCAGAGAATAACAAGCGCCGAAAACATGTCACGGCGCGCTGTAAGAGGTAGTCACGAAAGTGAGCGGATGTAGACTATCGCCACACATTCTAACCCAAAACGATTCCGCTCGACGACACTCGATTCGACAGGGGAAGAACTTGCTCAAGAAGCTGGTTACGAGTATCAACACACACACACACACAGCTTACGAGGCCGATCCGACGAAGAAAGATGATCTGGAGTACTGCATAGTCGACGAGCCGACCGAGGACATGCGCATGCGTCTGAAGGCTGAGCTGGCGGTGACGGAGTCGCGACGAGGCCAGTTCTCGCGCCGGCGTGCATTCAACGCCGACGCCGACGTCGATTACATCAACGACAGGAACAAGAAGTTCAACGAGAAGCTCAAGCGCCACTTCGACCCGTTCACAACCGAGATCCGCCAGAACATCGAAAGGGGGACCGCCATGTAAACTGTCGGTACCTGATGCTTTTCGTGAGGGTTCGATCTGGCGAAAAGCTAAGGTTCCTGCCAATAAACTTCTCACCGACCCTCAGTGTGATCTACGTGCTAAGCTTAAGCATATCACTGAGCGTAGCAGGAAGAGAAACAAGCAGCGATGCTTCCGGTGTTGGCGAGTGAAAAAGGCAGTCCCAAGCCCGCACCGGTGTTCTTTTTGCGGACCCCCGGAATGTGCCGCAATCTACTTGGGGACACAGCTGGGCGTCGACAAAAGCCTCCTGAGGGCGAGAGTTCCATAATTCCTCGACGAGCCACGTTGACTAAACAACCGGTGTCTACCTGTCGATGAACACCAGCGGTGCCGGCACCCGGGTATTATCAGCAGCTAGCGTGGATTAATGCTGCTGCGATGCCAACAGACTTTTTACCGGGCCGGTCAGCCACAGAGGGACACTGGTGGGTGATATTTATGCCTTGTGGAGCTCCCTTGATAAATCGCGGGACTGGCAGTTTGGATCCGAACATCCCGTCGACGTCTCGCGTAGCGCAACTGCGCGAAGTTTAAATTGAACCGCCGCCTAAAGACACGGCCGGAGTCCCCCTTGCGAGTCTCCAGCTGAATCGTTGAGTTACCCACTTTCTCCTCTCCCCCTATCATCTGTCTAGCTACCCGTCCGTCGGGATCACCTTGCCTACATGCATTTTCTTAGCCAGTTCTTTTATGGCTAATTTGCTGCCTGCGCTTGTATCCGTTTTCGTTCTCTATCTGCCGTCTTCCTACACGAGCATTGTGCCCTACTCCTATTGCAACTCAGCCGTTCCCGGCAGAGAAGTGTCTTGTGGTTTCATCGATCGTACCACCCTTCTGCATGGAGGTTCGGTATGAAATGGCTCACCACCCTGACGACCCTCACCTCAGGTTTCCACGTTTCAGAGCCCGAGTTTGTGGTGAGCGGGCGTGATGATTTCTATGATGACATGGCCACAGTGCTCCCGCTAACGAAAAAAGTGCGAGGAATTCCTCAACAAAAAGAGGCTCGAAAAAAGAGGGTGAGAAATTCCTCATGAGGAATTCCTCACCTTTTTCCCGTTGGTGGTATCGTGTGTGTGTGTTGTAGAGTCGAGGCTCAGAAGCAGCCCCGGATTTCTTGACCGATTCTCTCCGAGTCGACACAAGTGCCTTGTTCCATGTGATCTCTGGTCTGCGTCTACTCGTGAATGATTTACCAGCACGCAGTATCGAGTGGTGGTTGAATATGAAATGGGCTGTTGCCTCCAGGAATGTGCAGTGTTTATTGTGACAAACAGACTGAGAAGTGCAAACTTTCTCCACCTGTACCGTACCGTTCGCCGGGGTGACAGACCCCCCCCTGAGAAAAGCTTCTCGGTCTCAGAGCGGCAAAATAAAGTTGGTCGGGAAATCGAGGCAAAAACGAAGCAAATAACCTGCACAACACGGGGGTTAAAAAAAAATTGGCGGGCACAGGTTTTTGAATTTCTCACCAAACGTGAGCTTAGCGGGGGCACTGCATGGCCATCGTAGAAAAAGGCGGATCGTCAGCCGACCATCGAGTGTCTCGATGTGTAAACAGCTCTGTGCGTGTGGTGTGTGCTAAAATGCTGCAGGGGGAACAGGCGGCCCGACCCCACATACCAAGCCTGGTGAGTTCCGCTGATGCGCACAACTAGCAAGTGTCTCCTCAAAGAGCATACTTGTTACAGCTAAAAACTATCGTTGGCGGCAGTTCAACCTGAACGCGCGTAGGTCAAATAGCACAAACATACACCCAAGCATGCAAACACAACATCACTTCGGCCAAGGAGGTGAGAAGTTGTTTACTTCACCGCACGTTGCTGTCTTCATTCGCTTTCCGAAGGAGGCGAGTCGTAAACGGTTGGCACAGCAAGGCAAAAATGCAAAGCGAAGCAGTCAGAGGCAAGCAAGCGTTTTGCTTGCAATCTTTGTATCCTCCGTAGTTACACTGAACTGTAATCTCGAAAGAGAGCGCCCACAACGTGTTTGGAAGAGAAAAGCCAGCACAGCTTTCGCCATCCGGGCCTAAAGAGAAAGAAGAGATACTGGGGCCATGCTACCTTCGGTAAGACCTGAACAACACCAACGCACAGTGAAAAACAGCAGTACCGATCCGAACGCCCGTACGGGATCGTCGGCACAACACAACACAAATATCAAATCTAAACCCGCCCTCACGTCGCCAGCTCCCGCGCTTGATGGATGGAACGCGAGCGCTTGCCCATCCAGCTGCGCGACGTCCACGTGCTGATCGATGACGCCCTGCACAAGGACCGGCACCTGCTCACCGACGCCGAGGCGTCGGCGCTCGGCCAGTTCTTGCGGCTCCGGCTCAACTCGCAGCTGCTGGCGGTCCGGCTGTACAACCGGAAGCGGCAGTGGATCCGTGTCGAGAAGCTCGAGTACGACGAGATCTCCGACCGGCACGACGCGGCGCTGGGCTTGGTTGAGGCGGGCCTGGCGTCCGGATTCGGACTCGGGGGTCGACGGGAAACACTGGACGACGAGGAGGTGGCACGTGGCGTGGTGACCGCGCTGCAAGCGGCCGAGATTCGGGATGTGTTGAAGCAGTTCAAAGTGCACGGCGCGGCGATGCTGTCCAGGCAAGGCGCCGAGGCGAAGTTGCTCGGCATGCTTTCCGAGCGGGGAGAACGCTTGCCCGACGGGCAAACCCAGCTTCCCTTCGCGACAGGGTCGAACCCCGCGAGGAGGAAGAAGCTGACGCGGGAAGCCGTCGCCAAAGCCGCCGGCCCGTGCCTGCACCTCGACGAAGCCTTCCGGAGGCCGTTTTGCCTGGCGCACCGTCTCTTCCTCATGCAGCACCCGTCCGACGAGCTCGAAACCATCACCGAAGACACGCAGCACGCTGCCCCGTACCCCAACGGCCACCTTCCCCTGGTCGTCCTCTGCGGCATGTGGAAATGGCCCGTTTATCAACCGAGGCACCTCCGCAGCGATGCCAACTCCGGGGGCTCTCCACCCCTGCACGGCGAAGCCGCGCAAACGCCGTTCAAATCGTTGAACGAAAGTGACTCCTCACCCCTTCACCAGGCGGTCGCTTGCAGTGATGCTGCGTTGGTCAAAACGTCGAATAAAAATGACTCTTCACCCTTCCAGCAGGCGGTCGCTTGCAGTGATACGGCGTTGGTCAAAACGTCAAACGAAAGTGACTCTTCATCCCTCCAGCAGGTGGCAGCGTGCGGTGAAGCTGCATTGTTCAAAACGTCAAACGAAAGCGACTCTTCACCCCTCCGGCAGGCGGCAGCGTGCAGTGATACCGGGTTGGTCCACACGTCGAACGACAGCAAACCCCCCAACCCCGGGCCCCCGGCGGAGCACGGTGGGCCGGCGCTGCTCGAAGCGCCGCCCGGAGGCGACCCATCGGCGGCGTTGTTTTCAACGTCTTTGTTCGCCACCCGCGCGGAGTACGACGGCTACACGGCCGCCGTCGACGCTCTGCGCGCGATCGCCCGCGAGACGGTCGAGCTCACGCGGCACAAGGACCGCGAAGCCTCGTACGCCGTCGTCGCGCCGCTGGCCAAGAAGCTGGCCAGCGACCTGCTCCTTAAGTGGCGGACAAGCAGCCCCTCGACAACCACCTGCCCCAACCCGGAAGCCGACTGCTGGTGCCCCCCGTCCGAGTTCCACCCGAAGCCAGTCCACGCGCAGCACGCGCACTGCGACGACCCAGTCCCGGAGGCCGTGTTTCTCTTCCAGCAGCAGCAGCAGCAGCCGCCAGGTGGCGATGAGATCGAACAACAACCTGCAACAAACGGCAGCACCGCTGCTGCCGCGAAAAGGGAATCGTCAGGAGCGGGCACGGTCAGAATTGACACAACTGTGGCACAACATCTACGAGGGAGCGGAGCCGCGAAAACGGCCATCGTGGGCCACGAAGTGATTGGTATTGACGTTGATGAGATCGAACAACAACCTGCAACGAACGGCAGCACCGCTGCTGTCGTGAAAAGGGAGTCGTCAGGAACGGCTGGCACGGTCAGAGTTGACGCATCTGTGGCACAACATCTACGAGAGAGCGGAGCCGCGAAAACGGCCACCGTGGGCCACGAAGTGATTGGTATTGACGTTGATGAGATCGAACAACAACCTGCAACGAACGGCAGTACCGCTGATGTCGTGAAAAGGGAGTCGTCAGGAACGGCTGGCACGGTCAGAGTTGACGCATCTGTGGCACAACATCTACGAGAGAGCGGAGCCGCGAAAACGGCCACCGTGGGCCACGAAGTGATTGGTATTGACGTTGATGAGATCGAACAACAACCTGCAACGAACGGTAGCACCGCTGCTGTCGTGAAAAGGGAGTCGTCAGGAACGGCTGGCACGGTCAGAGTTGACGCATCTGTGGCACAACATCTACGAGAGAGCGGAGCCGCGAAAACGGCCATCATGGGCCACGAAGTGATTGGTATTGACGTCGATGGGATCGAAGAACAACCTGCAACGAACGGCAGTACCGCTGATGTCGTGAAAAGGGAGTCGTCAGGCGCATCTGTGGCGAGCGCAGCCGCTAAAACGGCCACCGTGGGCCACGAAGTGCTTGGTATTGACGTCGACGAGGTCGAAGACCAACTTGCCGCGAACGGCAGCACCGCCGCCGCCGCCGTGAAAAGCGGGCCTCCCGAAAAGACCGCAGTACGACACAGCCCCTCCACCCTGCTGCGCGGGAACGAAGCGCGCCGCGAAGTGATCGGCATCGACGTGGACGAGACCGACCAGCGCCGCCCGCCAACCAAGCGGCCGGCCGCGGCCGCCATCGACGTCGACGTGGGGGGCTCAGGCGGAGAGGGCACAGGCCCCGCGCCCCCCCCCGGCCCGCCGAAGCGGGCGAAGCGCGCGGAAAACGTGATTGTCCTCAGCGACGACCAGCCGGAGGAAGGACGGGCGCCGCCCGCCAACCCGCACAGCCGGCCCGCCCGGAAGCGGCGGAAGCTGCCGCAGAGCGGCGCGGAGCCGCGGCAAGGCCGCGAACCGGCTCCTGGGTTCGACTTCTGGAGGCAGCCTCCGGCGGTCTCGTCGGTGCGGCCGCTGAGCCGGAAGCCGGTGGAGGACCGCCGGCGGGGCGGCGGCTGGAAGGCGGGATGGTCGAAGGCGCGAGGGGCTGGCGTCGGCCTCGAGGCCAGGCGGCCGGGGCCGCCGGCCGCGGCCTTCGCGTCCGACGACCCGTTCCTCGCCAGCGACAACGAGGACGCCGGGCTCTCGCGTTGGGCGCAGCCGGAGCTCGCCACGCCGAGCGGCAACGCAGAGCGGTCAACCGCAGCACCACCGCCCGGGGTTCCTTTCCCTGGGGTCAACCCAGCGAGGCAGCTTCAAGCCGGCGACGTGCCAACGGGTGGGGGTTCTCCCGTCGATCATGCGGACCCGCTGGGCCTGCCGTTAGGCGGGCAAAACGCAGGGGTCGGCACCCCTTCACACCCGCTTTCAACCGACGAAGGCGTACCCCATGTCGTCGAAACGGCGCCCGCACACGACGAGGCCCAGGTGCGGAACAACAGCAGCAGTAGCAGCAGCAGGAGGAGCAACAACCTATACGGGGCAACAGATACGGCGCGTCTGGTGGAATCGGACGGAGAGTCCGAGTTTTCGTTCGAAGGGAGGGATACCGTGGAGGTGAGGTTGCCTGCGGAAGGTGCTACAGGGAAGGGTCCGCGCTGCTGCGCTTGCGGGGTGTTCCACGACGAGGAGGAGCTGTCGCGGATTGTGTTCTCGGCGGACTACGTGAAGCGCATGGCGCTGACGGTCGCCGTCGACGTGTTCGAATCGGTGAAGAAGTACGCGCTCTCGGCGCGCGTCCTGCAGCTGATCCTCGCCTGCAACGCCTTCCGGCCGCGCCGGCGCGGCCGGTTCTGGCAGCGGCTGGCCATCGACCTGGGGCACCTGAACCACGGCCCCGCCACCCTGCGGCGGGTTGTCGCGCGGTCCCTCAGCGAGGCGCCGTCCGCCTTCATGGCCGCGTCCGACCGGCTCTGGCTCGAGCGGCGGCTCGCCCGCCTGGCGGCGAAGGCCGCGAAAACGGCCGCCGCGGAAGCTGCCGACGACGGGGAGGCGTCGGCGCTGTTTTCGTCGGTACCCGCGCGGAGGCCCGTGCCGTCCCTGCCCGAGGGCTTCACGAAAGTCGTGGAGCCGGAGGTTCGGGTGGTGAAGGGAAAGCGGTATCGGATGGGAAAAGCGGTGGCCTGGGACCTGCGGTCGTGCGCCGTCACGCAAACGACGCCCGGCGACGAGCGATACAGCAGCACCCGAGGTTCTCGGGGCGGCGAACGCTCGAACGACGACGACGACGGAGATCGGCGCACTTCGCAACGCCAAAACACACGCCCCGCCGAAAGCGCCTCCCTCGTCCCCGCAGCCGCGGCTGCGCCCGACGGCGGCGCGGCCGATGCGGAGATCGCCGCTCTCCTCGGCCTCGAAGAGCCGCTGCAGCTGCAGCTGCCGTCTCACCACCGGACGGAGAAAGCGGTGGACCTGCGGTCGTGCGCCGTCACGCAAAAGACGCCCGGCGACGAGCGATACAGCAGCACCCGAGGTTCTCGGGGCGGCGAACGCTCGAACGACGACGACGACGGAGATCGGCGCACTTCGCAACGCCAAACCACCCCCCCCGCCGAAAACGCCTCCCTCGTCCCCGCAGCCCTGGCCGTGCCCGACGGCGGCGCGGCCTTCGCGGCCGACGTCGGGCTCGCCGCTCTCCTCGACCTCGAAGCGCAGCTGCAGCAGCAGCAGCAGCTGCAGCTGCCGCCTCACCACCGCGGCGCCGCGGCGTCGGAAGCGGCGGGGGCGGCGTTCCCGCCTGGAAACAACCCGAGAAGCCCTCCGGGCTCGTTTGGTTCCCCGCCGAACGACGGCGGGGACGGGCGCCCTTTGTTGTGTCCAACAAATACAATTTGTCACGATCAAGATCAAAAACCGATCGATGGCAGCGCACAATCCCCGCTCCCGTTAGAGGAAGAAAACAGGCTTGAAGAAAGTGCGCACGAACAATTCGCGCCAAATGACGCAGAACTCGACGTGCTGCTGGACATGGAAGACCAGCTCCACCTCCACGACGACGACCACCACCACCACCACCTCGAGCACAATGACATGGCCGCCGCGACGATGCTGCAAGCGTTGACTCCCGAGAAGAAGAAGGATCGGGGGGAGGAGGGTGCGGAGAAGGAGGAAGCCCTGGACCGAACGGCGAAGGGGCTCCTCCGGGGGGGCGTCGAGGCGGCCGCGTTGCACGCGATTTGCAAGGAAAGGGGGAGCGCCTGGACCGGGACGCACTGCGAGGGGGCTCGGCTGCGGTTCGTCGTCGTGCTGCTGATGTGGGACGTGTTGTTCGACGTGTCGACGGCCGGCGCGCGGGCGATGTTCCCCGTGCGCTTCATGCTCCGGCCGCTCGACTACGGCACCCCCCGCTTCGCGGCGCGGGGCCGGGCCGTCGGCGCGCGAACCGCCCTGATCGCCGCGTGGTCCTCCCCGCAGATCTGCGCCGAAGTCGAGCGCAGCTACCTCTTGCACAAGGACGTCCGCGCTATCAACTGCTCCTGGGACACGCCGCTCGTCGAAGCTGTCAACCTCGCGTCCTGCCTGACCCCACGGCAGCTCGCCTCTCTTTGCCACTCCATGTGCACCGAAATGCAACTCTCCGGCATGCCCGACCTCACTCTATACGACCCTGTGACGTCTTCGATCTTACTCTCCGAAGTCAAAGGCCCCGGCGACTCGTTGTCAACCAAGCAAGAAATCTGGCTCACCCGCTTTCGAGAAATGGACATCCCCGCTGAAGTGTGCCACGTCGTCGACTTGGAGCAGGAAGCCGCCAAAGCGGCGAAGGCTGCCGAGACGGAGGCGTTGAAGGCGGCCAAAGCTGCCGAGAGGGAGTCTGCGAAAAAGGCCGTTGCTGCGTCGCGTGCGAGTAAGAAGCGGAAAGCTGCCGAGGTCACAGGAGGTGCAGCCGAGGAACATGCGGACGAAGGCGACGTTGTCGTCGTCGACAAGGCCGAGGCTGAGGCGAAGGGAAAAAGCGGGACGGCAAGCAAGCGGAAGAAGGCGAAGGGACTGTGACAGCAGAACGCCTGCCAGCAAAAGCCGTGCGCTCGTTCTTCCCCCTCGTAGGGCAAGCCCCCCGCGAGAGCCGTTTTCGCCGAGGGCGGCGGATGCCTCAAACCAGCAGCCCCGCACAGAACGAAGGCAACCGAAACGCAGATGACGTCGCCGCTGCAGGCCGAGAACTTCGTCGGACCCGCGGGCGATGCCGCGAACGCGTGACCCGAACGTGTCAATCCAGTTTTTCGAAACTGGGTTTGCTACAAGAGGACAGTACTCAGCCATGATATTTTCAGAGGAGGTCTCAAAAAAGCACTACGCCATCGTCATACGAATGACAAGAACGATGATAAGTACATTTATTGACAAAGTACTCTGCTCTTGCGCACCATCGACTGACATATGACAACAGCATACACGTTTCATCTGCCTCCCATTGCTTGTCTGCGACCTTCTTATCCCACACGGTCGAGACGCAGTTGCATGCATCCAACATGCCCAACGTAGACAGACAAATGTCTAGACCGTTTCGATGGCTTCCCCTTTACCACGGTTCTTTATTTAGCGCCAGGCAGTCCACCCCAGCTTGATAGAGCATGATTCACAGGGATTGACGTGGCAGACCGTCGTGCCTATACCAAGCAGCATAATATTATGACCTGCGTGCCCATGAGAGCACCTGTGGTAAACCAGTTCCAGGATGGACGGGGTGAACTGTCTTCGCATGACCTGGGTCCTGAGCCTAAACGTCCGAGTCTTCCAGAAAAAAGGTCGAGCTGCGTGATGCAGCACAAGCGAGGTGAAGCAGCTCAGTCCCTGTGCGACTCTGTGCGTCAAGTGTTGACTGAGGCAGGCGAAGCCACCGCCCGCCCTGGCTGTCGCGAAAGTCCAGCGCCTCTCTGCTGACGTATGTCTCTCACCGGTCAAAAAGGCACAGAAAGCAGGCACACTAAAAGAAAGCAAACCGGCCGACCACTCGGGAGGCCACCCCTTGTCAGCGAAAGACAAACAACAAAAAAGGACCGAAGAACAAAACCAAGGCCGGCAGCACCATGGGTCGCGACTCGTCCCAGATGCTGGTGAAGGTGCAGTGCCCGTTGCGGCTCCTCGGCTGCGTGCTGGCGCGCACGGAAAAGGTGCGGAAGGCAACTTCTCTCGCTGGGTAACTCTGGCTTTGGCGACGGGCGTAAGCAAGCGTTCAAAAATAGACCCTGTGTTGTTGTACGGTCTCTACCCAAGCCTCCTTCGAAATAAGCACGAGACAGCCCCGCGTATTTTGTCGAGAAGGTCCAGCGCCTCCCTGCTATTGTATGTTTCTCTCACCGGGAAAAAGGCATTAACAACAGGCAAAAAAAAAAAAAGAATAAAAGAAAGCAAACCGGCCGACCACTCGGGAGGCCACCCTCCGTCAGCGAAAGACAAACAACACAAAAACTTGCACTCTAAAAAAAAAGGCCGAAGAGCGAAACCAAGGCCGGCAGCACCATGGGTCGCGACTCGTCCCAGATGCTGGTGAAGGTGCAGTACCCGTTGCGGCTCCTCGGCTGTGTGCGGGTGGCGCGCACGGACAAGGTGCGGAAGGTCATCGCGCAGATCGTGCAGCGGTACCCGGGCAGTTTCTCGAGGAAGGATGACCTACGGCTCGCGATCATGGGCAGGTTGGTCGGAGCGGATGAGAAGATCAGCAACGTGATGTCGAACGGCGACGTTGCGATGGTCGCGAAGGTCCGGGACCAAATGCCGAAGTGTCCGCGGCACGAGCTGGAGATGCTGATTTTTTCGAAGCGGTTCAACCACCTCCTCTGCCACCTCTGCTGGACGGGGATGGACCACGCGGGAAACGTGATCGACGAGAGCGACGCGATGAACGTCGCCTTTGGCGACCTGCCGCTGCCGGAGCAGGAGAAGGTGCTCAAGGGCGCCGCAGCGTACGTCGAGGAGTGCGCGAAGATCGCGAAGAAGGAGAGCGCGAGCATGATCCTCGACAACGGCCTCGTTGTCCGCGGCAGCCGCACTCGCTCCGCCGACAACTTCGAGACGCCGGACGGCGCGAGCCTGCGGGTCAGCGCGCTGATGCTCGCCGTCATGAACAACCAGGTACCCACCGTCGAGGTCTTGCTCGAAAAAACCGACCAGGTCGATTACCTCGCACCCAACGGAATGACTGCGCTGATGGTCAGCTGCTGGAAGAACCACAGCGAGTGCACAAAGCTCATCCTCGAGCGAAACGCGTCGGTCCAGATATGGAGGCAGGACGGCTGCCTCGCCTCGCACATCGCCGCGTTCGAGAACTCGAAGGAGGCGCTCGAGGTGCTGTTAGACAGCGCGCCGGAGGTGCTCGACGCCCCGCGGAAGGTCGACGGCGCCACGCCGCTGACCGTCGGCGCGTTCGAGGGGCACGAGCGGATCGTCGAGCTGCTGCTCGAGCGGGGCGCCGACGTGAACTACCGCGACTCGACGCTGTCCACACCACTAGTCCACGCGGTGTGCAGGGGCCACGGGGAGGTCGCGCGGCTGCTGCTCGACAGCAAAGCCGTCAACGCACGGATGTGCAACCGGCACGGCTGCGTGCCCCTGGCCTTGGCGGCGGGCGCCGGGCTAGAACTCGGCGTCGTCGAGCGCATCAAAGCGGCCGCCGATGCGAACGGCGCCTTCCCCTACGAAGACGACGTTTGCGACCCGATCACCCATGCGGTCGTCGGCGCGTCGCGCTCGGTCATCGAGCAATTCTTCGCGTGGCACCCCCGCCGCCCCGGCAGCAACTACCTCGCAGCCTGCGCCGCGCACCGTGATCCGGCGCGGGCGAAGCGCGAGACCCTGATGTACCTGCTCGACAAAATCGACGTCGCCGCCGGGTCCGACGATCCGGAGGAGGCCGCGTTCAACCGCGGGATGCTCCTCGGGGCGGACGGCCCGACGGTGGTCGCCACGCTTGTGCGAGTCGGGGACGCCGCCGTGTTCGAGAAGTATCTAGACGTGCTGGTGAAGTGGGTGCCTGCGGTAGACATCGAGCGGCGGCTGGCGGAGACCGCGTGGTTCTTCAATGAAGAGCCTCAGGGCCGGCGGGGGCGGAGCTGCGGCGCGGGGCAGTTGCAGACCGCGGAAGTGACCGGGACACGCGGCAGCGACGCTGAGCTCTGGACGGAGCGCACCGCACCCCGCGCCGACGAGCAGGCCATCCACGACGCTGTCAACGCGGCTCGTCCGCGAGCGCCTGCGGCGTCTGCGGCGCCGCAGGCGCTTCCGCCGCTGCGGCGGCCGTCGAAGCTGTGGGCCCACCCTCTGCTGGCCTGCGTCGCGTCCCCGCACGCCGACGCCGCAGCGATCGTGAAAGCGCTGCTGTCACGGTGTCCCGGCGCCGCGGCGCCGCTGGCGGCGGACGCGCTGGAGGTGTTCCTGGCGGCCGAGAACCCCGGGCCGCTGCGCGCCGTGCTCGAGCACTGGGAGCTGGGCGGCCCCGCGCGGCGGTGGCCGGACAGGCTTTTTACCCCGGTGAGCAGCCACGGGGCACGCAAGGCCGCTGCCCTCGCCCACGCCTGCGTAGTGCTGCAGGACGACTCAATCGCGGCGGAGCTGATCCAAGCCGGCGCGCGCCCGACCGACAGCCACACCCGCGGTTCCACCCCGCTGAGCGTCGTCGCAGCAGAGGGCACGCTCCGGATGTGGCGGGCGCTGTTGGCCGCGGAAGCCGATACCGCGGAAGCCGATGCCGCGGAAGCCGATGCCGCGGAAGCCGATGTCGCGGAAGCCGATGCCACCTATAATTTGAGCTCCCGCCAGGGGGCCGTCCTCCATGCGATGGCCACGATCGCGCGCGGCGTTCGTCGCGGCGGGACCGCGGAAGGCGGCCAGGCAGTCGACGATTTCGCGCGGGCGTTCGTCGAGCTGCTGGCGCCCGGGAAAAGCATGCTGGTCGCATGCTGCAGGGCCTTCAGCGGCTGCGGCATCCCCGAATCAATCACGGCGGCGGCTCGCATCCAGGGCGCGACGTTTCTGGACTCGACGAACGTGAACGACGAAGCGTTCTCCGCCACCTTGTTGGACACCCTGGCGACGTGGGACGACGTCACAACCGCGGCTGATGCGTGCTTCACCGCTCACGCGAGCAATTCCCTGCGGGTGCTGCTGCGCCGACTGGAGGACCCCCAAGCTCCCGCGATCACCGGAGACGCGCCGGCGCCGCCCGTCATCGAGGACCTGGCCGCCTCCGTCGACCCGGCGGAGCTGTTCGCGCCGAACAACGCGCGAACCGGGAAGACCAAGCCGCGGAAGAAGCCGGCGGACGGCGCCGCCGCCGCGCCGGTCCCCAACGGGGCCGCGGTTTTCGGGGCCGGGGCCGGCTCGGCCCGCGCGGCTGGGGGCAGCGGCGACTCGCTCGTGGTGAGGGTGCTGTGCGCCGAGCGGCGGGCCGGGACGCCGCTGTTCCACTACGCCGTCGAAGTCGGCGCACTCAGTTGCCTCCAGCTTGTCGAGCAGGCGCAGAGCCTCCTCTTCCTGCGCGACGCGCAACGCCGCCTGCCTCTCCACATCGCCTGTGTCCACGGGCACGCCAACGTGTGCCAATGGCTGACATCCTTCGGCGGATTCCCGTCCTTCGTCGCCCAGATGAAGGCAGAGGATGCGGATGGATACACGCCGGGGATGCGCGGGGTCGAAAACAGGCGCTTAGCGGCGCTGCACTTCCTCTGCGGGAAGCTCAACGACCCGAACCTCGTCGAGGGCCACGATCCGAAGATGCACGTCATCACCCAAAAACTGATCGAGTTCGCCTTCGAGCAAAACCCGATCGACGAAGAAGTCATCCAAAACCTAGCCCATCATCCGCTGGAGTTGTAGTGACAACTGAAGGTGTCATCTGAAGGAGTGGCTCCGGCCTGGAGGCCACAACGACACCCGCTCGTGGGCCGCCCCCGCAATGGTTGACATGGTTGACATGGTTGACAAGGTTGACGAGCTCTGCCGGGGGCGGCGGGGACTCGCTCGTGGTGAGGGTGCTGTGCGCGGAGCGCCGGGCCGGGATGCCGCTGTTTAACTACGCCGTCGAGGTCGGCGCGGTCGAGTGCCTCCGGCTTGTCGAGCAGGCGCAGAGCCGCCTTTTCCTGCGTGACGCGCAACGCCGCCTGCCTTTCCACATCACCTGCGCCCACGGACACGTCAATGTGTGCCAATGGCTGACATCCTTCGGCGGACTCCCGTCAGATGAAGGCGGAGGAAGCGGAAGGATACACGGCCGGTTTGCGGGAAGCTCAACGATCCGAACCTCGTCGGAGGGCCACGATCGAAGCACGTCGTCACCCAAAAACTGCTTGAGTTCGCCTTCGGGCAAAACCATCCACGAGGAAGCCATGCAAGCCCTCACCTATCATCCGTCCAGTCGTAGTTTAAGGGGCTACCGGAGTGCCTCAGGTGGGAAGTCCAGCACGTGTGTGCTGGTGAGGGGTGGTGTTTGAGTGGGAGAGGGTTAGAGTCTCTGGAAAACTTTTCGGCAAACAGAGTTCTTCTCAAATAGAGCGAAAGCTCGCTCAAAACCACAGGGGTCTCGAGCCTCTTTCTGCGACTTAATTTTCCTTGTATGTATGCCGCTGTTCTACCTGAACAGAGAACTCGCTGCGCGCCAGCTTAGTTCACGGGTTGCGGACAAGAGAAGGGTTGAAGGTCGCACGGAGACCATGAACTCCGGAGTTTCAAGCGAGTTTAAACTCGTAAAGTACCAGCCTTCGTGCTCTCTCGGCCTAATTCGCGGTTCGTTTTTGTGGGAGTCCCCGGAGACACGGCCTAGTACTCTCTGCCTGCTTTATACTCCGCGTGCGTAGCCGGCGGTCCACACAGGGCATTCTTTCGGGCATAGTAGTACCTGCGCATAGAAACCGCCAGGTACAAGTCTTACACGAAATATGCATGTGGCGTGTACGTACGAGGACAATTACTTGCTTGCAGCAAAGGGATCGACACGATTTGGCGATGAAGCTAGCAAGCTTCACCCCCCCTCCACAACTAAGGTTTCTCCTCCCGGAAGCAAGGGTTTCTTTGCTTTTCTACCTTCTTTTTCTTCATCTTCTTTCTCCTTCTCTGCGCGCCGTGGGGGGTGGGAGGGCGCATGGAATGGGCAAGCTCTAAGTTCTCGTAGCGCTACTCACCCGGATTCCCAGAGCAAGCGGAAGGACGTTCAGAAGACAAATAAGTAAGGTATGTGGACAATGGCCGAAACCACCAATGACCAACAACCATGGTACCCACCGAGCCTCTTACCTCGTGTAACCACCACTCTTACGACACTCAGAGGACAAAGGATATCTTCCCATAACGACGAAGGTCACCCGGAGACTTTAAAACCCCGGTGTTTCAAGCGAACTTTCACTCTAAATAAAGTGCATGGAGCCACGCCGCCGGTGGCGCGGGGACGATCACAAACAGCAAAAAGCTACCTATCCGTCCGTTTCGTCTTGTGTTCGCAATCCGGAAAACGATGTTCGACAGCAGAAACGGTTAAGAGAAGAAAAGCACCGCGGGAGAGGCCGCTGTTCTAGTTTCGGTGGGGCCAGTTTCAAGGGCGTGAAGTCCTACGTTTCCTTAGACTGCAGGAACTGCAGGTGCCGTGCCAAGAAGAAAAGGGAGAAGTATAAACACGCCTTTGTGTTGTTGCTGATATCGCCAGTGATATCGCCAGAGCAAGGGAATGTTGGGTGACTGCCTCAACTCGGTCTACTCGGGGAAAAGAGCTTGGTCGAGGTCACCTTCCATCCACCTGGTTATCTTGGACCAACCCCACCCTGAAGGCTGTGTGAAGTTCTCTTATCGACTTTCGTGGTGGCATCAACTACCTCAGCCCAAGCTGTGAAAGCGTGAGACGCACTTCGGGGGGTCGCCGTTTCGATAGGAGTTTCCGCCGTGCCGCGGGGTTAAGGGAAGCGGAAGTATCCTCGTAGTTTGCGTCACCAGCCGGAAAGAGAATGCCGCAGCGGCTGCCCTTCTAAACCAAGAGCCCGCATCGCCCCGGTTTTATGACAATTCAGGGAAGTGAAAGCACCCGCTTTTTGGAGAAGTCACAACCTTGCACGTTGTCTTTACAAATTTATTGTGGCGCAGCGTGTCAGGGGTTGACTGAAGCTCCTATCTCTAAGAGGAAAAATGAGTAGGAACGACGCGCGCAGTCGAACACAATTAGATCAGGAAGTCCGTGTAGGGTCCACGGTTCGAGCAAGGTCTACAGGGCCAATCATTTTTCACAACACGAGTTATAACCCCAGGGTATCGGTGTGGGGGTGCCCGGGGGGGGGGGGAGGAGGCTGGCGGACCTGAGTTCGCAGGCGCCCTCAAAAAATCAAAAATGCTGCGCCCAGGCGTGCCGATCCATCTGCTCTGCGCTGCATTCGCCGCAGCTGCGGAAACTATTGCGGTGTGCGCCGACCCTTTTCCAAAGATCTTGGAAGATTAAATACTATTCGGAATCGTATTCCGACAAGATCTGACGAACTGACACGACAGGCTATTACCCGATCGCAATCCCTAGCCTGAGAAGAAGGAAACAAACAACCGGCACACAATTGCAACAGAACGGCGTGTTTTGTTATCTTACTGCGCGTTGGAATAGAGCATCTATCTTTGGTATCGGAAAGTAAAGGTGGCACACCTTGTGCGCGAGCTTCGTTTAACCGTGAGACTAATATACAGGGCCTACCCCGAATTCTCGCTTCATTTCATCAACCCTGCGACAGTTATTATCTTCACCGTTTCTGCCAACGCGACCTTTTCCGATCGATCCGAGTGAAGCGAAACGAGAACATCACCCGTCTTGCGATTAAGATGACGTCCATTGCCTGAAAGTCAAATGAGAGTTTGGAGTTGCATGCGCAGTTTAACTATCGGAATGACAACCCACAGTGGAGCTACGATGACACGGGGCCTGAAATGCACGGACAAGAGGACTGGGCAGCAGCCTTTTCAGGATGCAATGGCCAAGGCCAGTCACCCATCAACGTGGTGCCGAAGGACGCGCTCATCGGCGACGATAGCCAGAGATCCGTATTCTACTGTCGTGAGATACCGGCTGGCGGCTACACCCTCGAAAACAATCAATTCACCGTCAAGGTATGCCGCCGTGCTTCTCGAGCTATTGTTAGAGAGCAATAAATACTCGACGTTGCTGCTTTGACTCCGAATGGAAGGGAAGAAATATAGAGGTACAGGGGAAAATGCAATACAAGCACAATCTGATTTGTTCTTCGCTTACACCACCGTGTGTTTCAACCACAATATGTTGTCGACAACAAACAAGTAAAAGAATAAGACAAAACTACGCATTTCTTTCTCACTCAGGACTTTGACCTGTTGTGTTTGTGTGATTTGTCGTGTTGGGTAGATCCGCATGACCTCACGTCCGTTCAACACGTGGTGCGGGTTTGCGGGTGTCGAGCATTTCCTTCCAAGCTGGCGCTTATGTAAAAGAAAACAGGCGCCATTGGCAGAACAACGTACGCAGAGTACAGGAGAATCATCCCTGTGGTCACCGAGACAATGCAGTCCGAGGATGCATATAGCCCCAAGCGGCACCAACAACTAGCATCGCGCGCACCATTATCATTTGGGAGCTATCACATCGCCATCACAAGCAAACGGGCGACAACAAGGATGGATTGGCCCTGGGAAACGAAAAAAAATATAATAAATAAATATAGCCAGGACGTCACCCCTGGGTCGTCGGCAACACGAAACGATTCTGTCCCCACACGCACAGGTCATTCCGTCCAACGCTGGGGCCTGTCGGCTGCGGTCGCAGAGTCAGAGTTTCTTTCTGGACCACATACACTTCCACATACCGAGCGAGCACACGCTCGGCGGGAACCGGTACGATTTCGAAGTCCATCTCGTGCACTACGACGCGGTGAAGAAGAACGCGGGCGTCGTCGGCCTCCTCTTCAACGCGACCGGCAACCACGAGAGCCGCTGGCTCTCCGCCCTCCTGGCAAACATGCCCTCGGCCCCCATGGAACCGTCTGAAGTCGCTAAAGGCAAGACGTACGCCAGCGCCACAGTGAGGGGCACAACCGACATCCCTCCTCTAACCCTTCCCCATACCACGGGTTACGTCCAGTACAGTGGTTCCTTGACCACGCCACCTTGCACGGAGCCTGTGAGCTGGTTTGTTGTGACCGAGCCTCAAGCCATGTCCCGCGCACAGCTCGAAACGTACAAGAGCGCTTTCGGCTTCGGGGGGAAGCACAGCAACGCGCGGCACACTATGCCTACGAACGGGCGGCTCCCCCTGGTGTTTCCCGCGTTCCGACTCACGGAAGAGCGGCCTGAAGCGGACTCGTGGTCCGCGCAGGTGCACGAGCCGCGCAAGAGCGCCGCTTTCGCGGTCATCACGTTGTTCGTGATGGTCGGGGTCGTGTACGTCTTCTACCAACGATACGCCCGCAGCCACGGACCGTTCATCCGCGTACACTCCAGCAGGGACCGCGACGTGGAGGCCGGCTTGTAGCTTCTCCTGAAGAATGGCTCGCCGGATCCTCTTCACGATCCCGTCTGACGATGCCGTTTTCGAACCTTCACCGACGGTTACTGGCGAACTTGATGCACTCACCTGGACCACCCTGAACAAGTCGTCTGGGGGGACGAACTCGTCCCTAAATATATTTGAATCTTTCAGGACACCCTCCTGTTGACACGAACTGAACTTGGAGAAATCGAATCGGGATCCTGAAGCGTTTCCCATGATTTCGCGGCTGATTTGGCAGTGAACACCACGGTCTCGGTTTGTACCAGCCGAGTTGTTTTGGTCCATTTTGAAGGACCGCGGCTGACACCGAACTAATGATGATCCATACTTTGTTGAACGGCGTTGCCTGATCGTTTCTACTTTGGGTGAGATCCAGGGCGCCATGTTCTTCACCAGCTCCTCATTTCCTCCAACATTTCTTGTTCGGTAAATTATCACGGTTTCACAGTAGCAAGCATTTCGTGGTCGCATGGAGACACGAATCACCGCAGCACCGCACGTTCTGTTCTGTACAGCACTGTCTGCGTTTGCGTCATTTTTTCGGTGTTGTGCTCAACACTGAGCCATGGCCACAAATTCACGGCAAAAGCCTGTGCAAGAACGGTCTCCGCACCCCTCAAGACAAAACTGCAGCACTTTCTGTGCTATTTGTCCAAGCCTGTCCAAAGAGGTCTGTATTGGGCCGGTCTTCTCTGACTGTAAGCACCTGCTTTTAGTAGGGATCATTCGGGTAAACCGCCAGATGCGAACCACAAATGATTACGAACTTGTCGCCAGCTACCAGCACAACGTTTGGAACTGTTCACGAGTTGTGCCATCATTTGCACGCATATGAGTATACACGTGACACCGGATTGACGCGCTTTTTGTTGTGAACGCAAAAAGTACCAAGAGTCACACACGAACAGTGTTCGCGCCAAGGAAAAAAGCGGCTGATTTCAGCCGGAAAAAAAATTCTTGAAAAACTGACCGGCTGATAATCAGCCGGCTGATTTTTTGGAAGGTCTGCCGATCAGAAGGGGTTTACGACAACATGTTGCCGGTGCGTCAGCTGATTGACAAAGCTTCCACTGTTGAAAAATCGGTTGATTTTTTGTGCGAGTCTGCCGGTAAAAAAGGGCTCGAAATTTAATCAGCCGGCGTAGTGGAATCGAATAGTGGGAGTGTTTTTAGACAACCAAACGCGTGTCAAATAACAGCTATTATTCGACCCCCTTTACACTATGATCTTTCCGATGAAAATTGACGGCAACCCAAAGGAACCCCTCCCTTCCGTTTTGTGCACTTCGCATGCAACAAGTATGCTCACTAAGGAAGTGGTTACTGGTTATCGCAAAAAAGGGGTTACAAACCGGTACGGGCTACAAGGCAACCCCTGCTCAACTTGTAGAACGTGGGGGCCCAAGACTACACTCCACGAAGGAATGTACTTGGTGTCGGTCACAAACAGTCCCGGACATGGCTAGCCATAACCCATAACGAAAACGTGCACTAAATATACAACCCGTAACCACATAGCCCTTACTTGCTCTAAGAGAACCCATTCATGAATGACCACACGGAGACCCTAAACCCCCTGAATTTCAAGCGAACTTTAACTCTAAAAGAGGACAAGTCAATGCTGTCTAGCGAGTCGCAGTCGGGGGGCCCTGATTTTTTAACTGATTGCCCAGACGCGGTTGTAGGGGCCTCCTCTCCGCGACGAAGTCGCCTGTGCTGGAGGGTAGCGCGGGAGGTCCTGGCTGTGACCGGCGGGCGCCCCGAGTATTTTCCCAAAGTCTTTTGGGAAAATCGACCACGCGCATCGCGGAAAAGAAACCAGCAGGGGCACAGTTAGTGCAGTTAACCGCGCTGCCGGTGCCTGGCGTTTCACGGTTTGCCTCCCATAGAACCTGTGCGTTTCGAGCGACTCTCGCACGGCCCTTTTTCTAGCCATCTTAACGAAGCCGCTCCGTTCCGTACGAGCTGAATGCTTCCCTCCCGCCTCCCCCTGCATCCCGAAAAACTAGCCGAATGACCCAGTTGCTTCCGTTGACGTTTCCTTTTCCGAGCCGGTTCGTGGCTTCTGGCAGCCAAGCAGTCATAGCGACGATGCTTTTTCATGCTTCGATGTCGGGTCTTCCTAACCTACAAGGTGGAGAAGTTGCAGGCCCTTCATATGAACTGAATTCACGACAAAGAAGAGGCCAATACATTGCGACTTGCGTAAACAATGGAGCTAAAACACAGGTTGTGAGAAACAAGCATTTCTATGTGACCGCGATGAATAGGCCGTCGCACTGGTTGCTGATGGCAGCGCCGGCCCCGGAATCATGGGCGAAGGTATGTCCAAACCTCCGTCGATGGCAGCAGACTGTCGTTGCAGTCAAAAAATACCAAGCCCGAAATAATGCAGATGAACCACTGTGTCAAGTACCAGCCAGGCAGTCGGATTAACAACGCTTGTACTCCCAACGTGTTCACGTGGCGTGTTTGGGAGGAACGTTGACTAAGCTCGAGCGTTCACGAAGCCGTTTTGTACGTGCATTGGTCGGCTCAGACTCGCAGTTGAATGCATTTGTTTCCAAAATGAGTGGCTTTGGCACACCACATAGGGAAAAATCACTTTAAACACGCACACAGCGGCTGGCAATGCAGCGGCAGGCCCTTTGAATGCGGCAAAGGATACAACGACCGAGCTACAGGAGAAGAGGAAAGTCGTGATAGCATGTTTGGACAATGACAAGCGAGCAATAGCCGACGTGCACCGAGCCTTGGATGGCAACCCGCCTGTGGCGCTGGCCAAGCGCATTGTGCTCAATACAGTACTCCGAAAGCAAAAAACTGGGCTCCTGCGCACGGTCGTGGCTTCTTTCCCGAACAAATACCGACGCCTGTCGGCGGCGCCCTACGCGTACGTCATCAGCTTCTTCGCGCAGCTTCTCCAATCGCGAAGGGTCGAGGAAATCTGGGCCGAAATGTTGTCGTTGCGCATATCGCCGCGACTGCGGATGCATACACCGCGAGGCTGCTGTCTTTGCGAGCACCAAGCGAAGGGAACGCCAAGCAAACCGTCGACGTCTTCACAGAAATGGTAGCCGCCGGGACGGCCCCGACTGTCTACGTTTACTTGGCACTCATCTCCGTTCTCCTGACGCAGCGGGTGCCGGCATTGTTTGAGCAGGCGGTTGCTATTTTGGAACACATGCTCTCGCGCCCTCCCCGCTTGCTGCCTGACCCCGCTGCCATTGTTTCGTTTCTTTGCGCTGAACGCTCTGGACTGCGAAGCGAACGGCTGCCACACGGCGAGATTTACTGCGAAGAGAGGAGGAAGGAACTGATGCCGTCTATGTTGCTGACAGTTGCTCGGTCACCGACGCTGTTCAAAGCGGAGCTGTTGGCAGCACGTTTTGCATTAAATCGGGCCGATCCACCTGTGGCCCGGGCTCTGTTGTCAGCATGCGTTGCAAGTAGCGACGTTGAGAAGGCAAAGCAAGTGTTCAACCGCGTCAAGTCGCCGACGGGCTTGCCCACGTGCACCAAGCGGCGGGTGACGTGGATGGGGTACTTCATTTGCTGACGGAGAGACGCGCTGAATGGAGGAAGAAGGAAAGGTCCGGCACAGATCCCTCCTCTTTTACTGCTGATGATTATTTAATGGTGATTCGCACGGCGGCCACAGCATTCGAGCGGTTGCCATCCGAGAAAGCCAAAGAGGCAAAAGCGGTGGCCCTCCGCTATTACGAGCACGCCTCGATGTCTGCCAGCATCAACAGCGCGCACGTTTTCACGGCGTTGATACGCATGGCAGGCGACGACTGGCAATTTGCTGAAACCCTGAGGCAGCAGCAGCAACAGTGCAGCGTTGCCGAGTCAGACGCCTTCCGGCAGCAGCTGAAGTGCGTGTACGAAAAGGCTGGCCTCCAGGACAAGGCGCGTGCCGTTTCGAAGATGGCGTCTTTGCCGCATGCAGTTGTGACTCGAGTGCATCAGATATAAGTTGAACTTGCCATGCCCTTGAAGTGAAAGCGAGTCCAAGTACATCTCACACATTCTGAGTGCCCACGACGGCTTCGCAACCCGAAACGCGAAGAACCCTCTCCCATCACCTCTCCTTGCATTGCCGCGTCTGAGCAATGCAACCCTTGCCTTCTGGTATTCTTCGTTTCCTGCAATGCAAGTTTGTGTCCGCCCAGCAATGCCGAGCAGAGGCACCAACGAGCTGACAAGCGTGCAGTCATAGGAAGGAGACCTCCCAGGGGAGACGCGCGGAGGAGCTCCGGGTGTTTGAACCCGGGCACGTACTGTGCGCGGGGGCAAAGCCAGGAGTCCGGGAGCAGGCGAAGCACGTCAGCAACTTTCAGTCGCCGAAGGTTGAACAACAGCACTACATGCTGTAGTCTCGCTCGCTTTCGGAGGCGTTGACGTCTCAGTCACCGTCACTGGCACCGACGGAGGGGTCTGCGATGCTCGTTTGTTCGTTGGTTGACTGACACAATTGCGCACCTGCGAAGACACGAATATAGCTATCAGCATCTGCAGAAATATTGACAGAATATCACGAAAGGTTTTCTCGAGGCTACTGTCGAGCGAGTCTCCCGAGAATGGACATTGGGAACTGTTGGAACTGTTGGAACTGTTGGAACTGTTGGAACTGTTGGAACTGTTGGAACTGTTGGAACTGTTGGAACTGTTGGAACTGTTGGAACTGTTGGAACTGTTGGAACTGTTGGAACTGTTGGAACTGTTGGAACTGTTGGAACTGTTGGAACTGTTGGAACTGTTGGAACTGTTGGAACTGTTGGAACTGTTGGAACTGTTGGAACTGTTGGAACTGTTGGAACTGTTGGAACTGTTGGAACTGTTGGAACTGTTGGAACTGTTGGAACTGTTGGAACTGTTGGAACTGTTGGAACTGTTGGAACTGTTGGAACTGTTGGAACTGTTGGAACTGTTGGAACTGTTGGAACTGTTGGAACTGTTGGAACTGTTGGAACTGTTGGAACTGTTGGAACTGTTGGAACTGTTGGAACTGTTGGAACTGTTGGAACTGTTGGAACTGTTGGAACTGTTGGAACTGTTGCAACTGTTGGAACTGTTGGAACTGTTGGAACTGTTGGAACTGTTGGAACTGTTGGAACTGTTGGAACTGTTGGAACTGTTGGAACTGTTGGAACTGTTGGAACTGTTGGAACTGTTGGAACTGTTGGAACTGTTGGAACTGTTGGAACTGTTGGAACTGTTGGAACTGTTGGAACTGTTGGAACTGTTGGAACTGTTGGAACTGTTGGAACTGTTGGAACTGTTGGAACTGTTGGAACTGTTGGAACTGTTGGAACTGTTGGAACTGTTGGAACTGTTGGAACTGTTGGAACTGTTGGAACTGTTGGAACTGTTGGAACTGTTGGAACTGTTGGAACTGTTGGAACTGTTGGAACTGTTGGAACTGTTGGAACTGTTGGAACTGTTGGAACTGTTGGAACTGTTGGAACTGTTGGAACTGTTGGAACTGTTGGAACTGTTGGAACTGTTGGAACTGTTGGAACTGTTGGAACTGTTGGAACTGTTGGAACTGTTGGAACTGTTGGAACTGTTGGAACTGTTGGAACTGTTGGAACTGTTGGAACTGTTGGAACTGTTGGAACTGTTGGAACTGTTGGAACTGTTGGAACTGTTGGAACTGTTGGAACTGTTGGAACTGTTGGAACTGTTGGAACTGTTGCAACTGTTGGAACTGTTGGAACTGTTGGAACTGTTGGAACTGTTGGAACTGTTGGAACTGTTGGAACTGTTGGAACTGTTGGAACTGTTGGAACTGTTGGAACTGTTGGAACTGTTGGAACTGTTGGAACTGTTGGAACTGTTGGAACTGTTGGAACTGTTGGAACTGTTGGAACTGTTGGAACTGTTGGAACTGTTGGAACTGTTGGAACTGTTGGAACTGTTGGAACTGTTGGAACTGTTGGAACTGTTGGAACTGTTGGAACTGTTGGAACTGTTGGAACTGTTGGAACTGTTGGAACTGTTGGAACTGTTGGAACTGTTGGAACTGTTGGAACTGTTGGAACTGTTGGAACTGTTGGAACTGTTGGAACTGTTGGAACTGTTGGAACTGTTGGAACTGTTGGAACTGTTGGAACTGTTGGAACTGTTGGAACTGTTGGAACTGTTGGAACTGTTGGAACTGTTGGAACTGTTGGAACTGTTGCAACTGTTGGAACTGTTGGAACTGTTGGAACTGTTGGAACTGTTGGAACTGTTGGAACTGTTGGAACTGTTGCAACTGTTGCAACTGTTGCAACTGTTGCAACTGTTGCAACTGTTGCAACTGTTGGAACTGTTGGAACTGTTGGAACTGTTGGAACTGTTGGAACTGTTGGAACTGTTGGAACTGTTGGAACTGTTGGAACTGTTGGAACTGTTGGAACTGTTGGAACTGTTGGAACTGTTGGAACTGTTGGAACTGTTGGAACTGTTGGAACTGTTGGAACTGTTGGAACTGTTGGAACTGTTGGAACTGTTGGAACTGTTGGAACTGTTGGAACTGTTGGAACTGTTGGAACTGTTGGAACTGTTGGAACTGTTGGAACTGTTGGAACTGTTGGAACTGTTGGAACTGTTGGAACTGTTGGAACTGTTGGAACTGTTGGAACTGTTGGAACTGTTGGAACTGTTGGAACTGTTGGAACTGTTGGAACTGTTGGAACTGTTGGAACTGTTGGAACTGTTGGAACTGTTGGAACTGTTGGAACTGTTGGAACTGTTGGAACTGTTGGAACTGTTGGAACTGTTGGAACTGTTGGAACTGTTGGAACTGTTGGAACTGTTGGAACTGTTGGAACTGTTGGAACTGTTGGAACTGTTGGAACTGTTGGAACTGTTGGAACTGTTGGAACTGTTGGAACTGTTGGAACTGTTGGAACTGTTGGAACTGTTGGAACTGTTGGAACTGTTGGAACTGTTGGAACTGTTGGAACTGTTGGAACTGTTGGAACTGTTGGAACTGTTGCAACTGTTGCAACTGTTGCAACTGTTGGAACTGTTGGAACTGTTGGAACTGTTGGAACTGTTGGAACTGTTGGAACTGTTGGAACTGTTGGAACTGTTGGAACTGTTGGAACTGTTGGAACTGTTGGAACTGTTGGAACTGTTGGAACTGTTGGAACTGTTGGAACTGTTGGAACTGTTGGAACTGTTGGAACTGTTGGAACTGTTGCAACTGTTGGAACTGTTGGAACTGTTGCAACTGTTGGAACTGTTGCAACTGTTGCAACTGTTGCAACTGTTGCAACTGTTGCAACTGTTGCAACTGTTGGAACTGTTGGAACTGTTGGAACTGTTGGAACTGTTGGAACTGTTGGAACTGTTGCAACTGTTGGAACTGTTGGAACTGTTGGAACTGTTGGAACTGTTGGAACTGTTGCAACTGTTGCAACTGTTGCAACTGTTGGAACTGTTGGAACTGTTGGAACTGTTGGAACTGTTGGAACTGTTGGAACTGTTGGAACTGTTGCAACTGTTGCAACTGTTGGAACTGTTGGAACTGTTGGAACTGTTGGAACTGTTGGAACTGTTGCAACTGTTGGAACTGTTGCAACTGTTGCAACTGTTGCAACTGTTGGAACTGTTGGAACTGTTGGAACTGTTGCAACTGTTGGAACTGTTGCAACTGTTGCAACTGTTGGAACTGTTGGAACTGTTGCAACTGTTGGAACTGTTGCAACTGTTGCAACTGTTGCAACTGTTGGAACTGTTGCAACTGTTGGAACTGTTGCAACTGTTGCAACTGTTGCAGCTGTTGCAACGCGGGGAGTGGAACTAGCCAACAGGGCGAACCCACATTGCCAGTCAACAGAGCTTTCGCCCTGTTGACTGATTTCACACCCCGCTGCAACATTTCCCAACGTCCACCATTGCCACATTCATGGGAGACTTTTCGATAGGCGTCGTCAGCCCCTCCTCCGGTCGAGGGGCCTGGGGCACATGTTCCTCTCACGCACGCTGCCAGCGTTTTCTCTCAGGCAGAACCGCTCGACAGGCGTCGTCCTGCGGTCCGCGGGGCCTGGGCCACATGCTGCCCGGCGGCGACTCCCAGACACGCTGCCAGCGTTCTCTCTCGAGTTTACGCTTAATTATTCACACACCCCTCCCCCCTGGTGCAAGCACCACGCGCTCTCTGTACTCAAAGAAATTATTCTCCCCTGGGACCTAGAGAAAGGTGATTAGCGAGAGCACTGCACAATTCGCTTTTTTCTCAAAAAAAAAAAAAAACAAGAAACGCAGAAAGAGAAGCGGGGGTTAACAAAAAAATGGTTGCGTTGCGGTAGAAGCTGCCCCCCCCCCCGATGTTGGAGTTGGGGAGAGAATGGGCAGATCACACGCGAGTTCGATCTCGACGAATGTGTACGAAAAGCCGCCCCGTTTGCTGAAGCCGCTGGACTGCGAGGAGCGAGGGGGCGACGCGGGTACCGCGGCGCCCCCGGGCCGCTGGCGCCGGGGGAAGCTCGTGTCGCAATGGACGGAAGAGCGGAACGAGCGCGTGAAGCGCCTGCTGCACGACCTGAACGCCGACGACCCCTCCTCGCTGTCGACCAGCGCCCCGCCCGAAAACGAGCGGGAAGCGAGGGCGAAGGGCAGCCGGGGCGCGCGGAAGAACCGCTCCATAGGCGTCGTGCTGCAGTCCCTCCTCCGGTCGCGGGGCCTGGGCCACATGCTGCCCGGCGGCGACGCCGGCGCCGCCTCGCCGCCGAAGCCGCCGTCGACGGCTGCGAAGCGGTCCCCGCCGGAGCCGTGCCTCTCGCGGACGCGCGGCGCGACGCCGCCGCGCCGACACCCGGTGCTGTTTTCCTTGAAGAAGCCGGGGCAACGCAGGGAGCGGCAGCAGCAGCGGCTCTCGCCCATCGCACGCCCTTCCGCCTCCTCCCCGTCGAACACCGGCGGCAGCTGCGACGGGTCCGAGCTGTTCACCGAAAGAGAGTACTGGTTCCTCGACAGCGACCAGGTGCTGCCCGCGGAATCCCCGCTGAGCCCGTTGGAAGCGTACCGGCGGACGAGGGACGTCAAGCGGCAGGGGTATGCCGCGTACATCATGCGGAGGCTGAAGGAAAACAGGGCCGCGCAGGCGGCCTTCGCGGTGAAGGTTGAGCGGGTCGCGACGACGCGGAAGCAGAAGCTCAGCGGCACGCGTTCGCCGCGCCCGGCCGTCCTGCTCAGTCCGCAGAACAAGCACGACGCGCTCGTCCGCAGGATGTCGATGGAGCGCAGGCACCGGCAGCACGTCTTCGACCTGGCCGCCACGAGGGAGGAGCAGCAGTACGTCTCGAAGACGGAGAAGGCGGGCGAGCGGCAAGGTAGCGCTTTTGCTTTGCGACGGAACGTCGTTTTTCTTGCTGCCGGACGATACCGTCGCTAGAATGATTCGCCTTTCTGCACAGGGAGCTCGTTTTTGCTAAATCTGGTCTCTGAGACACGACCAGCTCTTCACATCGATCCCATGGCGGATCTGCAGCACCTTCGGAATCATGCTGGTGCACGATCAGAGACTCCAGGCGTTCCTTATTCACGGAGACTAGTTTCAATCATCGATCCTCTTCACGACGCAAGCTCAACATATTTCCTATCCTCATCGAGATAGGTAGCCAGAAGGCACTCAAACTTGTTTTATGCGTCAGTGTAGTGCGCGTGCAGCCTGGGCATTTAGGAGAGTCACAGATCTGCTATTGGCTCGCTCTTCCGCGCGCTGTATTCGGCTAACCCCTCGGCCGTCACGGAACCGAGGCAGCTCAACATAAGTTGTTCTTTCATCAGCTTTCGACTCATCCGCGGGCCACTCAACCGCGGTCACGTCCTTCCCCTTCACAGTAGAAAGATCAATGTCGTCGCGAAGAACGGCAGGCATTTTGTTGTCACTTACGTCCGTTTTTGTCACCCGCTTTGTAGGAAATGCTTGAGGAGACTGCCAGTTGCAATAGACCAAAGGAGAGGCAAATGTGCTGTAGCCCACACGAAACACAGGTAAATTTGGGTTCAGTGGCGGGCGTAAGCGTTCAAAAAAAAACTTCCTTCAAACCTGTTTTGTTCATCTAACGGGAGTGAGGATAGTACGCTGCCATCGATCGGTTTTTGTTCTTGACAAATTGCATTTGTTAGACACAAAAACACACAGCCACCATCGCGTTGAAGCGAGACATGATGTGCCACCTGGCGACCTTGGTAGTGTTTGCGAACAGCGTTTGCGCCATCTACGGTGCAGTGAGGAACGCTACGAAGCCGAAGCCGAAGACGGCGAAATGCGTCGCGGTGGTGCGGACGGCGTTCGACGTGGCCAACCGGTTTTTGAGCGTGAAGCCCTCGGAAAGAATGCAGCACCGCCTCCTCGCCAAGCACGCGTGGGTGTTCCGCATGTGGATCAACATCCGGAGGAAGCGGAAGGCGAGCAGGGTCGTTCGGAAGTTCCTCGACGTCGAGTGGCAGCGCATCCGCGTGAAGGAGGTCGTGAAGAGGCTGCGGAAGGCCGCCACCGCGATCCAGCGATGGTGGGCGTCCCTCCAGCTCGGCGAACAGGCTCGGCTCGCTTTGCTGGGCGCCCAGTGGAACCGGGTGCTGGCCCTCGCTCTTCCGTGGAGCGCGGAGCGCATTCACAAGTACGAAGCCGACACGGCCGCTGCCCTCCAGCAAGCCGGCAGCCAGCGAAGCCGCTCTCCACGGGCTCGCCCGCCGGCGAAGGTGACGGCCTCGATCCAATGCGCCAAGTTCGTCATGGCCCTCTTCAGCGTCTACGAAGTGCCTATGCGGGTGCCCGATAATATCCGAGACTCGATCCTGCGCGTCGTTATCAAAAAGCAGTCACTCCTGAAGAAGGTGCGCAACCCCTCCCCCAATCCGAATGGCTACATTCATTGCGAATGTGTTCGGAGCCAAAAAGCTTCTTCAAACGGAGCACCGGAAACGGTTCCTTGGTCCGAAACAGACACATTTCCTGCACTGCGGGGCTTACTGAGGAAACGGCGTTTCAAATGAAAAATTGCACCCGGAAGACGTTTAGCGCGTTCCAGAAGTGGGGGAACGGGAACGGATTTTTAGTACTAACAATCCTGTGGGTTGCCCTTCAATGTATTGTGCAGGCTAAAAAGACGTAGGCAGCGTGTTTTGGTGGTTGATCAGAATTCCTTACCTGAATACCCACAGGGTAAATACAAGTGGGAAAACGATCAACCGGCACGCACAAACAAAACGAAGCGCCTGTCTTTTTTGGCAAGACAAAGAGAGTAAAAGAGAGAAAGAGTACGTACAGTAGTAGGTAGCACGGACTACCAGACTAGCGGAGGCCACCGCAAAAAGACTTTTTCGAGACATTGCAATGTGTTCCAAAAATGTAAGCCTGAGCAATGAGCGAACCAACACCAAACTGAAGATCATGTCACTGTCACAGTTTACATGTCCGTGCTTCACATGGAGATCCCTAACTCAAGACATACCAGGTGAAAAAGAAGAAGAACAACCTGAAGAGAGGCCTGGAACTCGGCCTGCTCAAAAAAAAAGAAAAACAGGGGTCTCTGTGTGGATGCGTCAACGCAACAGTTTTTGAAAGGAAAGCGAAAGAGCGAAGGCATATTTTTTACCTTTTCGGAAGTTTTCCTTATCCCTCAAAACCAGCACTAATAACAACGATCCCCCAATCCAAAGGACCCACTGATGAAAGCTCTAGCTTTGGATCGCTCTGCGCTCACGAGCGGCACACAACACGCGGCGAAAAATAATAAAAAAGACGACTCCGTCAAGCCAGGTTTCATACCCTACCTGCGGAGTCTTACACTCCCTGCGACCCTTTTCCATAGATGGCCGTTATATAACGTTATATAACGTTATTCCCGGAGTATTTGTTACCCCCCCCCCCCCCCCCCCCCCGAAACTTCGTTTCCCGAGACGTTACCATACGGCCCAACCCCCGAACACCAAGAGAGGTACAGTTTGGAAGGGACTGCATGTCAAAGCAGGAAAAGGCATATGGAAACGCTCAGAACCGATAAAGAACAAAAAAAGTCGTAACCCAACACAGGACGAGAAGGAAGGAGCAGCACCACCAGAACCGAGAAAGAACAAAAAAAGAAGAATACTACGCACCAAACCCACCACCCTCCCCAACCCGGGCTTCCTTTTTACCCCTGCAAACCCGTGAATAGGTGCTACGGGAGTATCTGGCAACCGCTGCTTAACAGTGCTCACGTGGGCGGTGTCTTCGGACAGCACCTCGTGATGTTCGCATCACAAAACAAAGAAGACAGTGAAATGGTCGTTACCTGGTCGGGTTTCGCTCGCGACCGTTTCCTGAACAATCCTTCACTAAATCCGCGGTTAAATAACCTGGCCTCAGTGGTGCAAGCACCACGCGCTCTTCAAACCCAAGAAACATTTTCCCCCCCTAAATCCAGAAAAACCGTTATTGACCGTTATAAAACCGTTATTTGCCATTTTTGGTCGAAAAATAACGTTGGTACCCAACACCGCAGATCACAATCGCAGTGGTTCGCCACCAAAACAAAATACCGAACCCCACAGATGGTTGATTGCTACACCTTTGCCTGTTTGAGGGTTGTTGTGGTAAACTTCTGACTCTAATTACCATCTCTTGCTTTGCACTGCTGTTGCCATTTTTGTTCCCCAGGACAAGCCAGCCGCGTGCTCTCCCTTTGTCCGGTAGCTCGACCTGCGCGTGTACGGGAAGCGCCAGCTGTGACTGCTCGACTTTGCATGTCTCGTCCTCATCATGCCCATATTTGGTACTGGGACATTGTCTGACTGGCGTAGTACGCAACGGTCTGCCGAGTGGACAAGCTTGGACAAGTTGGACTCCAGTGGCGGATCGTGCTCGTGACACACGCTACCGAACACTGTGCGGTTGCCACGACCGTTACGGGCCACCGACTGGGACGCGCGCCGGAAACCCAAAACTGCAGACATCCACGTCCCAAGAACAACACCGCACAGTGAAAGAGTCATGTGAATCCGGAAGGATCGCGTTTGTCGCGCTTGGGTGGAAGTCCGCAAGGAAATATGCAAGAGAAAAAGCTCTGGGGAGGGGCTATACAGACCCCTGAGGACCGGTTAATACGAATTATTTTCGGACCAGGTTTTGTTTCCGAACAGTTTCTGTGACCGGGATCCAAAAATCGACAAAAGTCTGGAAATATTGGCAAAAATGGCCAAAATCTGGAAATAATGGCAAAAATGGCCGAAATTGACCAAAAACTGGAAAAATCGGAAAATCGGAAAATTTGAAAAATCGGAAAAAATGGCCGAAATTGACTGATCTGGATAAATCGGCCAGAGTGGCCAAAATCTCAAAATTGTCCAAAATCTTGAAAAATCGCCAAAAATGGCCGAAATCTGGAAAAATCGGCAAAGATTGCCGAAATCTGGAAAAAATCGGCAAAATGGCCAAAACCTGAAAAAATCGGCAAAATCGGAAAAAATTGGCTAAGATTGACCAAAATCTGGCAAAAATGGCCAAAATCGGAAAAAATGGCCGAAATGGACCAAAATGAGGAAAAAATGACAAAAATCTGGAAATATGGCCAAAATCGGAAAAATTCCAAAAACCGTTATTTGCGTTATTTTTTCCGTTATTTTGCGTTTTCGACCGTTATATAACGTTATATAACGTTATATAACGTTATCACCGTTATAACGTTATAAAACGTTATATAACGTTATCAACCGGCCATCTATGACTTTTCCCTTTCTTATTTTACACTTTCTTCGAAGAAGACCTGATGCTAGCATCAAGCATGCATGAGGCAGATGCACCGCTGAAACATTAAGCCAAGATTTCCCCCCCGGTTCAAGCAACATTTGTGCCCTTATATTCCAAACTGGGATGTAAGATATTCCCCGGGCTAGAACCTACCATTTTACACGCAGCTGAGCATGATACACTGGCAATCCGACGTTGCGGCAGCGACGATGGAGTACAAGATGTTGGAGGCCGTCATCTCTGCGAAGATCGAGATCCAAACGGGCAACACTCAAGAAGACGGGCGCGAGAAGCTCGAAGCGTTCGACTGGCCACAGCAGCCGTGGCATCAACGGCTGCTGCACGCAGACGAGGTACGACTTGCCATTCTCCTCGGTTACGAGGTCCTGCGCCAGCAAACGACGCTCAACGCCGAAATACGCGAAGGCCTGACCTCCAGAGTGGACGCCGAATGCAGCAACCTGATCGAAGAAGAGGCAGCCGTCCAGTCGTTCAGTCGGCTGCAAGGCAGCCTGCGCTTTCCAGGAGTGAAGCCGAACTTCTTGCAATCTTTCGCGAGCGTCCGGAAGCAGTTGGCAGCCGCGCGAGAAGAAGGACCCTAGACTAGGCTTTTCATAAAGGCCAACGCGTACGCGTCTCCAGCCATTCCAGGCCTCCTGGGATGTCACATCCACGCAGCGTTAAACCGAGCGTCTTGAATTTTTTTGCGTCCGGAAGAAGCTGCCAGCCGTGTCCAAACTGCCCTTTGTATAGGCCCCCTCCAGTGTTTTCCCCTTTCTTGCTTCGGTTCCTCGGTTAGCCATTGCTCCCGCAAACGGCTTTCCGCAGTTGGCCCGCAGCTCTTGCGCGTTGTCTCTCTCCGATCTGCGTTTTCATTTCAATAGCTTGTCGGTCCGACATTGTTGCTAATACGTGCCCACCGTACTCCCCTCAAGATGCACCGGGCAAGGCGTCTGCAGGAAAACTTCCTGATGGCGTAAAGCCCTGGGTGACAGTGTGCGGTACTCATCAGCGTACCAAATGACGCCACAAACGCAACGAGGGCTGAGGGTCGGTAGAGCCTCTTGTCAATTGAACGCCGAGAGAGGCGTTTCACAATGCCAGGACGAGGCATCAGTTCACTCTGTCAAGCAAACGCAACAAGAACCCAAATTACGAGAAGAAATGTGGCTGTAGCGATGCGATGTTGCTTCTACTATTTGTTGAAAAGTGGAAAGGTGGTGGCTATGCATTCAAAGGCAAGCCCATGGATGTCTGCTCTTGCTCGGTTCACGGAAGGCCAGTCCACTGAAATCAACACGCGGGAAAGGGAGTGGAACCGGGGCGCCACGCCAACTTCCCCTTGTCGTGATATCCCAACTTCTTCTGCAACGACAGGATCCCCGCCCGCCGTTTCTTCTTTTTTTCTTTGTCTCATCTTTGCTCCGCCGAAGAGCACAACAAACCCTTACGCGTGCGGGGCTTGACCCCCCGTCACCATGTCGATGGATGGGGCCAACGATCTCGGCCTGGGATGGTACTATGCGGTCTCCATCATGGAAAGCCTGATGGGAAAGCAGAAGGAGTCGGAGGAAGCAAAGGAACGCTTCAGCCCCGAACGGCTAAAAAACACGTATGTCCAATTTCCAGCCTTAGGAGGCGAAAAGAAAACAAATTGATGCTAGCATCAAACACACATGAGAGGCAAGATTCTGCCTGAACACGAAACTACGATTTTCCCCCCACAGGGTGCTCCCTCAAGGTTTCATACCCCACCTTGGTAGGCGTTCACTCCCTTTCCTATTTTTTGCATCCATTCTTCAGGTGTCGTGGGGGGGCCTTCCCGTGGCGACACTGTTGACCGCTCGTCGCCGATCCCCCAACCGCCAACATCATGTACTTGATGCGACGCGGACCCGGCGAATAGAGGGCCACAAAAGTGGCAAATCGACCGGTCGGGAGGAGCTTAGCAGCCAATGTCCTGATGGCTGACTGCACACCTAAGCAGGGGTGGATCCTCGTGTTGTAGCCGTGTTGTGTATTATATGGCTTCGTGGGGGCCTGGTCAACCACCTCATCACAATAGGCGCAAACCTTTCTCGACAGTGATTGGGTCGGGGGCGGGTCTCCGTGAAGAAGAAAAAAGTAAAGCAAGACCTGCCCCCTGTGCCTGCTGTCTCCGGCTGCTTCGGCAGACGACACATCCAAGGAGAGTCAGGCCGCATCGATCCACGGTGCAAAAACGGCAAACCTCACTTTTTTGGGCTTCCCACCAGAGCTTTGAAGGCCATGTACAGCCGTGCCGAGAACACGTGCGGAAAAAACGGTACAGGATTCGCCGCCTGGAAGGCAAGAATCGGAGAAGAAGCTGCTGCAGGACGCCGACGGCGGCCGCACAGCAGGCGCTCGGCGGCCCTGCAGAAGGAGCGGGACTAGCTCTGGCTCGCGGCCGACCGCTACGGCGCCGAGTGCCGGAAGCGTGGCGCACCTTAGGGCTTGGCGCTCGCGCTGAACACAAGCCCAGGGTGAGACCGCACTCTCTCCATCGATCCACGGTGCAAAAACCGCAAACCTCACTTTTTGGGGTTTCCAACTAAGAGCCCATGTACAGCCGTGGAAAGAAATTAACGCGCGACAGGATTCGCCGCCTGCGAGCTCGAAGAGCAGAAGCAATAATCGGAGAAAGAAGCTGCTGCGCCGCCGCACGGCACACCCACACCCCTCTCAAAGCCGCATCGATCCACGGTGCAAAAACGGCAAACCTCAACTTTTTTGGGTTCCCAACGAAGAGCTCTGCAGGCCATATACAGCCGTGGAGAACACGTAAACAAAATTAACGCGCGACAGGATTCGCCGCCTGGAAGGCGAGCTCGAAGAGCAGAAGCAAGAATCGGAGAAGAAGCTGCTGCAGGACGCCGACGCGGCTGCACGGCAGGCGCTCGGCGCGGCCCACGCGCGGACGGCGGCCCTGCAGAAGGAGCGGGACCAGCTCTGGCTCGCTGCCGACCGCTACGGCGCCGAGTGCAGGAAGCTCGGGGCGTCGCTGCAGCAGGCGCACGACGACGTGCGCGCCGCCGCGCGCTTCTCGTCCGCGGCGGCGCACGACGGCGGCAAGGCGCGCGTCGCGGCGCTCGAAACGGAGCTGCTCCAGCAAAAAGACCTCGTCGCCGACCTGCAAGCGGCGATTACCGCCGGCGCCCAGAAGCTGCAGACGAAGGCGAAAGAGTGCGCCGCCGCCCTCGACGACATCGAGTCCCTCCACGCAGACCTCGCGGCCGCCCGCGAGACCGCCGGCGAAGCCGACGCCTACAAAGCCCGCTGCGCCTCCGCCGAGGCGGTGGCGAAGGCCCTCGACCTTGAGCACAAGGAGATCACCGAGAGGCTACGGTCCGCCGAAGCGAAGCACACACAGTACGTCGAATCCACCACCGAACAGCACGAAGCCGAGGTCTCCGCCCTCGAAGACGTCCTCGAGAAGTACAGCGCCGAAAACGACGTCCTCCGCCGCAGCGTCGATGACCTGCGTCGCCGGGTCGACGGCGCTGAGGCCGACCACGCCAAGTCGATGGCTGCAGTCCGCGATGAATCGGCCGAGCTGGTGGAAGCGATCGAGCAAGAGTTGTCGCAAACCCAGGCTGAAATCCAGGCCGTCCGCGCGGCGGCCGCCGAAGCAGAGTACGAACACAGAGTTCGGGTCGCCGAGCTGGAACGGGAAGTGCGAGAGGTGCGCTCGTCGGTCGACTTTAAGGTGGAGATGGAAGTGCGCGAGACCGACCACGGCTACGCAGGTGAACTCCTCGAGCAGCAGTCCGAGTTCAAGCAGGAGATGACCGCCTTGCTCGCTGAGCTGCGGACGAAGGACGCCGCCATCCGCGAGGTCCGCGAGGCGTCGAGCACGCAGTTGGCCAACTTGGAAGAAATTCACCAGCGGGACATCGAGCGCGTCACCGACGCGGCCAACGCGCGCATCGAAGCCAGCAGACGGGCGACGGAGAAACAAATGGCCGACCTCGCGGACGAGCAGCTTGCAAGCGTGCGCAAGCGACTCAGTCGCGCGAACGAAGATCTGCAGGTTTGCGGACTTCTTCTTTCTCCAACAGCAAAAGAAGAAAGCACATCCTTGACTGAAAGATCCTCTGGATGGGATGCATGGGGACGACCTACTATTCCGATTGAGCATCTTTTCTGAAGAAGACTTGATGCTAGCTTCAAGCACGTGAGACATGTAGTTTCGAACTAAGACTGTCCCCTTCTTTTCTCTAAGCGTACACAAGACAGATATCATTGCCTTAGCACAGTCTTCAACTAAGACCCCCCTCACCAGGAAAAACGCGCCGAAGCGCTGCGGACGGCGGCGGCGCACGAGGCGGCATTGGCAGCACTTGAGAAGGCGCACGGCGAGGACGCAGCCCGGCTGGAAGCGGCAGCCGCCGCGGAGCGGGCGAGGGCAGCCGCCGCCGCCGCCGCCGCCGACGAGGCGCACCGGCGCGAGGTCGAGGCGCTGCGCGCGAAGCTGGCGAGCGCCGAGGCTCTCCTGGCAGAGCGGACCTCCGCTTTCGAGCGCCGCCTGCGCGACGTGGCTGCAGAGCACAAGCGCCGGGAGGACGAGCTGCAGCGCAGGGCCGCGGAAGACAGCGCGGCTGCCGCGCGGAAGCTAGCCCAGGAGACCGCGAGCCACGATCAGCAGCTGCGTGATGCTGCGAAGGAGCGTGCCGTGCAGCAGCGCCGGCACGAGGTACAGTCCGCCAAAGCTGCGGCCGCGAGCGTCGACCAGCTTGCCGCAAAGGACCGGGCGCTGGCGCAGATGGCGGCCCACCGCGACAACCTGGCCGCCGAACTCGTCGAGGAGAAGGCGCAGGCTGCCCGGCGCGCGCGCGAGGCCGAGGAGCGGGCCGCGGCCGCCGAAAGGGGGCTCCGCGACGCGCACGCCGCGGACTTGGCGCAAAAGGAGAAGGCCCTGCTCGAAAAGGTTTGTTCAAGCTTTTTGTTTGCGTATGAAATACGGAAATACTTGAGGAGGCGGCCAGATCCGAAATCTCGTAGGAGGAGCAGCACAGGTAAAACTGGGTTTAGTGGCGGGCGTAAGCGTTCAACGAAAAGACTCTTCGTAAATGTATTGTTCTTCGTAGTAACCATGCATTGTAAACGCGAAGAGAACGCTAGCAGCGTGTTTGGGAGAAGATTAGCCTGACGAGCATATTCACTCACTATCATCCACTAGCAGGCTAATCCTCCCCCGGCACGTACAAACAAACACACGCCTATCTTTTTTTGTAGAAGCACCTGCTTTGTAGGAAATACTTGAGGAGGCTGCCAGCTGCAAAAGATCAAAGGAGGTAAATGTGCTGTAGCCCACACGAAACACAGGTGAATCTGGGTTCAGTGGCGGGCGTAAGCGTTCAACAAAAAAGACCCACTTTGTAGTTGGCCTCCTTCGAAGTAAGCACAAGGCAGCCCCTCCTCGAGTATTTCCCCGTCTAGCCCCCTTCGTAACAAGCGCGAGGCAGCACTTTGAGTCGTAAGCAATGATGGAGAGCAAATTGTTGAACGTTGCAGTCCAGCCTCAAGAGCTGGAATTACAGACAAAGTGTGCCCAAGCTACACCCGAGTGCAGCCAAACCGCGTGTAAACGTGCCAAAAACCGAAAAGTGGGTGGGACCCACCTGCTCGAACCGACCGGAAGAGATAACACACGCGGTCCCCTCATTATAACCTCCGGGCGGGAGTTTCAAATCGCATCGTGGGCATCCTTTTTCTCCCACCGATAAAAATCTCTTCGGTCCAAACACCCGCCCGACCTAACGCACAGGCCGCTGCTGACCTTGCGGCGGCGCAAGCGGCGCGACAGTCCGAGAAGGAAGCGTTCCTGGCCGAACGGGCGGACTTGGAGCGAGAGCACCGGGAGAAGCTGAAGCGGGCGCAGGAGCGCTTCCTCGAAATCGGGCAAGAGAAGAAGAAGATCGAAGCCGACCAGGCCGTGCTGGCGGACCGCTGGGAGACCGAGAAGAAGCAGCACGCGGCCGAGGCGAAGAGCCTCGCCCGGTCGCTCGACGACTCGACCCGCACCTGCCAGCGCCTGGCCGACGAGCTCTCCGCCGTCCGCCAAGCCGCGCAGGCTGCGTCCAAGCAGCAAACGGACGCCCTCGAGGCGCTCCAGCGCCAGAAAGCGGCCGCCGACGCGTCGCACGCCGTCGACGTGGACCGCCTGGAAATCGAGCTGAAGCAGGCCACAGCCGACCTGAAAGCAGCGAAAGCTGCGGTCGCGAAGCTGGAGGAAGAAAAGCGCGAGGCGGCGAAGGAGAAGCAGGGCGACGCCGAGAAGCGCGCCGCGGCCGAGAAGGAGCTGCAGCGCCTCCGCGCGGCGGTCGCCGCCCTCGAGGAAAGCGGCAAGGCGGCGGCCAAGGAGAGCATGCGCGCCGAAAACGCCGCGAAGGTGGCGGCGTCCGAATCCGAGGCCAAGCTGAAGGCGGCCGCCGACGAGGCGGCGCGGGCCAAGGCCGAGCATCAAAAGGCCCTCGCCGACGCGGCCGCGAAGCTTTCTGCGCAGAACGCGAAGCTGTCCGACGCGACGTCGGCCCGCGACGCCAGCCAGCGCTCGCTGGTGCTCGCCGAGGCTGCCGGCAAGCAGCACCACGACGCCGTCCAGAACCTCCAGAAATCACTCACCGCAGAGCGCGCGGCCCTCGAGCACAAGCTCGCAGACGCCGCCGCCACCGCCGCGACCCTCCAGTCCCAGCTCACCCACGAGCGGACACGCTCAACGGAAGAAGCAAACGGCCTGAAATCCCGTGTGTCCGGGCTCGAAAAAAGCCTGCAGGCAGCGCAGCAGGACGCGGACGCGGCGCGGGCCGAAAAAAACAAGCTGTTCGGCGACCACAACGAGAAGATGAAGGTCGCGATCAAGAGCCGGAAGGCGCAGCAAGAAAAGCTCGCGGCCCTCGAGCAGCGCCTGGCAAGGTACCAGCAGGCGGCTGCGGCCCCGACGGAGCTGGAGGCGATTCGTCTGCTGCGGGAGGTCAAAACGGAGGTGTCGGTGACGACGGTGAAGGAAACCACCACCGTGCACAGGGTCGCGAACGAAGCGGCGGAAGCGGAGCTCCGCCAAAAGCTGGCGGCGTCCGAGGAAAAACTCGCGTCCCTGGCGAAGCAACTGGAGCAAGCCACCCGCAAGCCGCGACCAACCCCCACGGGGGAGCTCGCACCCGCCAGCGAAAGCTTCGCGGTCTTGCAGCAGCAACTCGACCAGTACCAGCAGGCAGCTTCCGCCCCGACGGAGCAGGAAGCGATTCGATTGCTGCGGGAGATCAAAACGGAGGTGTCCGTCACGACGGCGAAAACCGCGCAGGAAACCACCACCGTGCACAAGCACACGCGCGCACAAGCTGCGGACGATGAGCTCCGGCGAAAACTGGCGGAGTCCGAAGCGAGGGTCGCGTCCCTATCAAAACAACTGGAAGAGGCCAAGGCGAGCCGACCGGCACCCGCCGGAGACAAGCAACCCGCCCCCGCCGGCGAAACGGTCGTGGTGCTGGAGCAACAACTAGCCAAGTACCAGCAGCAACTCGACAAGTACCAGCAGGCAGCTTCCGCCCCGACCGAGCAGGAAGCGGTTCGGTTGCTGCGGGAGATCAAAACGGAGGTGTCCGTCGCGACGGTGAAAACCGCGAAGGAAACCACCGCCGCGCCCAAGCACGCGCCGCGCGAAGCGGCGGCAGAAAGGGAGCTTCGCCAGAAACTGGCGGAATCCGAGGCGAAGCTCGCATCCCTATCGAAGCAACCGACGCAGCCGACTCCCACCGGAGAGAAGCTACCGGCGCACGCCGAGGCGAAAATCACAGTCTTGGAGCAGCAACTCGACAAGTACCTGCAGGCAGCCTCCGCCCCAACGGAACAGGAAGCGATTCGATTGCTGCGGGAGATCAAAACGGAGGTGTTCGTCTCGACGGTGAAAACCGAGAAGGAAACCACCACCGTGCACAAGCACACGCGCGCGCAAGCTGCGGACAGTGAGCTCCGGCGAAAACTGGAGGAGGCCGAAGCGAGGGTCGCATCCCTATCAAAACAACTGGAAGAGGCCAAGGCGAGCCGACCGGCACCCACCGGAGAAACCCAACTCGCCCACGCCGGCGAAAAGGTCGCGGTGCTGGAGCAACAGCTAGCGAAGTACCAGCAGGCGGCCGCGGCACCGACGGAGCCGGAGGTGCTCCGGTTGCTGCGGGAGATCAAAACGGAGGTGTCGGTCACCGTGTCGACCGAGAAGGAAACCACGACAAAAGTCGTGCAAAAGCCGTCGGCCCCGCCCGCGGCCGACGCAGACACCGTCGAAAAGCTGCAGGCGGAGATTCAAAAGCTGAAGGCGGACAGGCAACGGCTCGTCCACACATCGAACACGAAGAACAAGGCTCTCCACGAGAGGAACATCGAGCTCAAGGGCAAGGTAGAAGAGCTCCAGTCCGAAGTCGCCAGGCAGCGCGCTCTTTCCGCAAGCGCCGGCGCGCACGGGTCGACGACGTCCACAATCTCCACCAGCGTGATCAAGGAGAGGACTGAGCACGTCAGCATCGCAAGCCGCAGCACCAGTGTCAAAGTCCCGCCCACGACTCCAAGCCCCAGCACAGACCAACCGGGCTCTCAGACGACGTTCGAAGGCCGCGTTCAGGTCGTCGCGCAGAAAAGCGCAACCTTGCAGCAACAAGTCGTATCGACAACCGGGAAGGAAACACCCCGAAAAGTTGAGTCCCACGCCGCTTCTGCGCGAGACGAGGATGAGTCTTGGAAGCGCGACCTTGAAGCTCGCATCGAGGAGCTGAGCCGGGAGAATGCGAAGCTGAAGGAATCGGCAGCTAGCGCGCCCGCTGCGGAGAAAGACGACGGCGGCGGCACCTGGGCAGAGCGGGTGGGGCAGGCGCAGCAAGCCTTAGAGAGCAAGACGAAGGAAGCCGCGGAGATGCAGCGAGAGTTGGACGCGGCGAAGGCGGCGGCCGCCGAAGAGAAGGCGAAAACGGACCGCATCCGGGTCGACGCCAACGCGAAGCTGCGGGACCTCTTCAACAAACAGAAGGAGCGCAAAGCGGCCCTGGAAGCGGAGATCGCCAAGGCCAAGGCGGCCGCGGCAACCGCCGCCGCCGAGGCGCAAGCCTTCGGAACCGAGCTCGCGCAGCTGAAGCAAGCCAACGCAGACCTCGCGAAGAAGGGCGGCGCGGCACCCGGCGGCCCGGGCGGGTCGAAGCAGGAGCCGGAGGCTGCGAAAACGGGCGGCTCGGTTGTGTCGAAGCAGGAGCTGGACGCGCTGCGCGAGGCTGCGAAAAAAACGGAGGAAGCCGAAGCCGAAAACGAGCGGCTCCGCAAGCAGGTCGAGGCCGGCGCATCGTCGCGGGCCCTCGTCGTCGAGAAGGCGAAGGTCCGCATCCAGATGCTGATCGGCGAGAACGCGAGCCTGAAGAAGGACCTCCTCGCCCTCAAAGGCAACCCGCCCGCCACCCCCTCCCCAGGAGCTCCCACGGCGCCAACCCCTTCCCCTACTCCAGCCCAGGGACCCAAGGAGGGTCCGCAAGCGTCAACAGCAACGCCTCCAGCCACAGGCCGCGTCGAAACCGCCCCAGCCCAGGGACTCAAGGAGGGTCCGCAAGCGTCGACGGCAACGCCTCCAGCCACAGGCCGCGTCGAAACCGCCCCAGCCCAGGGACCCCAAGAGGGTCCGCAAGCGTCGACGGCAACGCCTTCAGCCACCGAAACCCGCCGCGTCGAAACCGTCGTCACCACCGAGTCACACGAAGCGACGCGTTCCCGCAAGCGGCCTCGAACCGAGATGGCGGCCGAATCCCCGGCGCCGGCGGCTGACAACCCGGAGGCCCGCGCCGCCCTGCAAACCGAGGCGTCGGCCCTCCAGGCCTCCGTCCAAGCCCTGGCGGCCGAGCAGGCAGCAAAACAGCAATCCCTCGCCGACGCGCAGGCGCAGCTCGCGAAGCTGGAGAGCATGATCGCAGCCGCGGTCGAAGGGCAACCCCCGGCGCAGCAGGCGCACCTGCGCGCGGCGCTGAACGTGCAGAAGTTGGAGGCGCAGGTCTACCGGCTCGAGAACGTGAACAAAGCGCAGGCTTCGGCGATAGACGAAGCGAGGGCTCGGCACACTGCGGACCTCGCAGAAAAGAACAAAACCCTGGCAGTGCTCACGCGCGAGAAGCAAGCATTGCAGGCCGTGCAGCCTGCCGCGACGCAACCGGAGCTGCAGACCTTGAACGAGCAGCTCGCGGCCGCGCTGGCGGCGGGAGAAGGCCACAAGCAGCGGCACGAAGCCGCCGTGCAGACCCTGCGTGACACCCGGGAAGAAACGGCGGACCTGAGGGCGCGGCTGCAGGCGCGCGGCGCCGCCGCCGAGGCCGCGGAGAAGGAGCTGGCGGCGCTGAAGGCCCAGCTAGAGGCGGTGCTCGCACAGCGGGAGGCCGGGGCCGCGCAGTTCATCCCCCCCACCCAGGCCGCCGTGCGCGAGGAAGCGGCGCCGCTCTCCCGCGCCAACCCGTTCACGGCTCCCGGCGAGCGACTCACGCAGCCCTTCGCTGCGAAAACAGCGGACGCCGGGACACGGCAACAGCTCCCGCCAGAACCCGAAGCAAAAGCCAGCACCGACCCCACCGTCGCCGCGAAAGCACTACTCGCAGAGGCAACCTCAACCTCGCAGAACAAGACGGCCTCCGGTGCTGGTGCATCAGCCAAGGCACTCCAAACAGCACATAATCAAACGACCACGGCCACAACGCAGGTCCACGAGGTAGAGATGAAGACCGCGGCCCAGTCGGGAGGCCCCCCACAAAGCGCCCCGAAACAAGTCGAAGAGCTGCAAAAGAAGGCAAACGCTGACTTGGAGAAGGCGTTGCAAACCGCGCAAGACGAGCTGACAACGTCCAAGAAGCAAGTCGAAGAACTGCAGAAGAAGGCAACGCTCGCGTCTGACAGCTCCGCAAAGGCGGTCAAGGCGGCCCACGAAGAGCTGGTCTTCGCTAAGAAGGTCGTCGAAGAACTGCAAAAAAAAGCCTCGGCGGACAAGGAGGCCTCGGCAAAGGCATTGCAATCCGTGCAAGACAACCTGATCGCCACCAAGAAACAACTCGAAGAAGCACAAAAGAAGGTCGCAGTTGAATCCGACAACGGGGCGAAAGCACACAAAACGGCGACGGCTGCGCAGAAACAAGTCGAAGAGCTGCAGAACAAAGCGAAGGCAGAATCTGACAATGCTGCGAAAGCCTTGAAAACAGCGCAAGATGAAGCCGCCTCTGCCAAGAGACATGCCGAAGACTTGCAGAAGAAGGTGAACACCGACACTGAGACGTCGTCCAAGGCATTGAAAGCCGTGCACGACGAACTGTCTACGGCAAAGAAGCAAGTTGAAGAAATGCAGAAGAAGGCGAAGACCGACACTGAGACGTCGTCCAAGGTATTGAAAGCCACGCAGGATGAACTGTTTACGGCAAAGAAGCAAGTTGCGGAGTTGCAGACAAAGGTGAAGACCGACACTGAGACAACCAAGGCATTGAAAGCCGTGCAGGAAGAACTGTCTACGGCAACGAAGCAAGTAGAGGAAATGCAGAAGAAGGCAAAAACCGATACTGAGTCGTCCAAGGCATTGAAAGCCACGCAGGATGAACTGTCGACGGCAAAGAGGCAAGTTGAAGAAATGCAGAAAAAGGCAACCACCGACACTGAGACGTCTTCCAAGGCATTGAAAACCACACAGGATGAGCTGTCTACGGCAAAGAAACAAGTTGAGGAATTGCAGATAAAGGTGAAGATCGAAACTGAGACATCAACCAAGGCATTGAAAGCCGTGCAGGATGAACTGTCTACGGCAAAGAAGCAAGTTGAAGAAATGCAGAAGAAGGCGAAGACCGACACTGAGACGTCGTCCAAGGCATTGAAGGCCACGCAGGAAGAACTGTCTACGGCAAAGAAGCAAGTTGAGGAATTGCAGACAAAGGCATTGAAAGCGGTGCAGGATGAACTGTCTACGGCGAAGAAACAACTTGAAGAAGTGCAGACAAAAGCGAAGACAGGCACCGACCAATCAGCCCAAGCACTTAAAGCTGCTCAGGACGAAGCCGTTGCAGTTAAGAAGCAAATCGAACAGCTGCAGACCAAAGCGTCAGCTGACTCTCACACTGTTGCGCAGACAGTGAAAGCCACCCAGGACGCACTGTCAGCTGCAAAAAAACAGGTCGAGGACCTGCAGACGAAGGCCAAGACTGATGCCGACACGGCAGCAAAGACACTAAAAGTAGCGCAAGACGACGCAGCTGCGGCAAAGAAGCAAGTGGAAGAGATCGAGAAGAAGGGCAAGACCGAATCTGAGAACGCGGTAAAAGCGCTCAAAACCGCCCATGACGACGCCACAGCCATCAAGAAGCAGGCGGAAGAGGCCCAGAGGAAGGCCAAGACGGACGCTGACACGGCAGCGAAGGCACTCGAAACCGCACAAGAGGACGCAGCTGTGGCAAAGAAGCAAGCGCACGATGTCCAACAGAAGGCCAAAGCAGACTCTGAGACTACCGCGAAAGCACTCAAAACAGTGCAAGACGAGGCATCAGCAGCTAAGAAGCAGGTCGAGGAGCTGCAGCGGAAAGCGGAGACAGACTCCAAAGCACTCAAAACAGTGCAAGACGAGGCATCAGCAGCTAAGAAGCAGGTCGAGGAGCTGCAGCGGAAAGCGGAGACAGACTCCAAAGCACTCAAAACAGTGCAAGACGAGGCATCAGCAGCTAAGAAGCAGGTCGAGGAGCTGCAGCGGAAAGCGGAGACAGACTCCAAAGCACTCAAAACAGCGCACGACGAAGCAGCTGTCGTGAAGCAACAGGCAGAAGAGGCTCAGAAGAAGATCAAAATAGACTCCGAGACTACCGCCAAAGCACTCAAAGCAGCGCAAGACGAGGCAGCAGCTGCAAAGAAACAGGCAGAAGACGTCCAGAAGAAGGCTGACACCTCAGCAAAAGCGCTCAAAACTGCACAAGATAATGCAGCTGCGGCAAAGAAGCAAGCGGATGATGTCCAACAGAAGGCCAAGACAGACTCTGAGACTGCCGGCAAAGCTCTCAAAGCAGCGCAAGACGAAGCATCAGCAGCTAAGAAGCAGATTGAGGAGCTGCAGCGGAAAGTCGAGACAGACTCCAAAGCACTCAAAGCAGCACATGACGAAGCAGCTGCCGTAAAGAAGCAGGCAGAAGAGGCCCAGACGAAGGCCAGCACAGACGCCGACACGGCAGTGAAAGCACTCAAAGTAGCGCAAGATGAAGCAGCTGCGGCAAAGAAGCAAGCTGGTGATGCCCAACAGAAGGCCAAGGCAGACTCTGAGACTGCCGCCAAAGCACTCAAAGCAGTGCAAGATGAGGCAGCAGCTGTAAAGAAGCAGGCAGAAGAGGCCCAGAAGAAGGCCAAAACTGACACTGAAAATGCGGCAAAAACGCTCAAAGCAGCACAAGACGAGGCAGCAGCCGTGAAGAAACAGGTCGAAGAAGTGCAGAAGAAGGCCAAAACCGACGCCGACACGGCAACAACGGCGCTCAAAACTGCGCAAGATGATGCAGCTGCGGCAAAGAAGCAAGCGGAGGATGCCCAACAGAAGGCCAAGGCAGACTCTGAGACTGCCGCCAAAGCACTCAAAGCAGTGCAAGATGAGGCAGCAGCTGTGAAGAAACAGGTCGAAGAACTGCAGAAGAAGGCCAAGACCGACGCCGACACGGCAACGAAAGCACTTAAAACCGCGCAGGATGATGCAGCAGCGGCAAAGAAGCAAGCTGGCGATGCCCAACAGAAGGCCAAGGCAGACTCTGAGACTGCCGCCAAAGCACTCAAAGCAGTGCAAGATGAGGCAGCAGCTGTAAAGAAGCAGACAGAAGAGGCCCAGAAGAAGGCCAAAACTGACACTGAAAATGCGGCAAAAGCTCTCAAAGCAGCACAAGACGAGGCAGCAGCCGTGAAGAACCAGGTCGAAGAACTGCAGAAGAAGGCCAAAACCGACGCCGACACGGCAACAAAGGCGCTCAAAACTGCGCAAGATGATGCAGCTGCGGCAAAGAAGCAAGCGGAGGATGCCCAACAGAAGGCCAAGGCAGACTCTGAGACTACTGGCAAAGCACTCAAAACAGCGCAAGACGAGGCATCAGCAGCTAAGAAGCAGGTCGAAGAGCTGCAGCGGAAAGCCGAGACAGACTCCAAAGCACTCAAAGCAGCACACGACGAAGCAGCTGCCGTAAAGAAGCAGGCAGAAGAGGTCCAGAAGAAGGCCAAGACAGACGCCGACACGACATCGAAGACACTCAAAGCAGCGCAAGATGAGGCAGCAACTGTAAAGAAGCAGGCAGAAGAGGTCGAGAAGAAGGCCAAGATCGATGCTGATAATGCGGCGAAAGCACTCAAGGCAGCCCAAGACGAGGCAGCAGCCGTGAAGAAACAGGTCGAAGAACTGCAGAAGAAGGCCAAGACCGACGCCGACACGGCAACGAAAACACTTAAAACCGCGCAGGATGATGCAGCTGCGGCAAAGAAGCAAGCGGACGATGCCCAACAGAAGGCCAAGGCAGACTCTGAAGCTGCCGCCAAAGCACTAAAAGCAGCGCAAGATGAGGTAGCAACTCTAAAGAAGCAGGCAGAAGAGGCCCAGAAGAAGGCCAAAACTGACACTGACACTGCAGTGAAAGCACTTAAAACAGCGCAAGATGATGCAGCTGCGGCAAGGAAGCAAGCGGACGATGCCATACAGAAGGCCAAGGCAGACTCTGAGACTGCCGCCAAAGCACTCAAAGCAGCGCAAGACGAGGTAGCAGCTCTGAAGAAGCAGGCAGAAGAGGCCCAGAAGAAGGCCAAAATTGACACTGACACTGCAGTGAAAGCACTCAAAACAGCGCAAGATGACGCAGCTGCGGCAAAGAAGCAAGCGGACGATGCCCAACAGAAGGCCAAGGCAGACTCTGAGACTGCCGCCAAAGCACTCAAAGCAGCACAAGAGGAGGCAGCGGCCCTGAAAAAACAGGTTGAAGAACTGCAGAAGAAGGCAAAGGCCGAAACGGAGAACCTCTCCAAGACACTTAAAACTGTACAAGACGAGGCTACGTCCACGAAGAAGCACGTTGAAGAATCGGAGAAGAAGGTGAAGACTGTCTCTGAAAATGCGGCAAAACGTCTGAAATCACTGGAAGACGAGTCTGCAGCCGCGAAGAAGCAAGTAGAAGAGCTTGAGAAGAAGGCGAAGACCGACACTGAAACTGCGGCGAAAATTCTGAAAGCAGCGCAAGATGAGGCCACCTCAGCGAAGAAGCAACTCCAAGAGCACGAGAAGAAAGCCAAGACAGATTCTGAAAATGCGGCAAAGATGAACAAGGCAGCCCAAGATGAAACAGCTGCTGCAAAGAAACAGGTCCAAGAACTTGAGAAGAAGGTCGCTACAGACTCAGACACCGCAGCCAAGGCACTGAAAGCAGCGCAAGACGAAGCGTCTACGGCGAAGACTCAACTGGAAGCCCTGCAGAAGAAGGCCAAGACAGACACAGACGCCACCGCAAAGGCATTGAAAGCAGCACATGACGAGGCATCTACGGCTAAGACGCTGGTGGAAACCTTGCAGAAGAAGGCCAAGACAGATTCGGACACCGCAACAAAGGCACTGAAAACAGTACAAGACGAAGCATCTACGGCAAAGGCTCAGCTGGAAGCCTTGCAGAAGAAGGCCAAGGCAGACTCAGACACCACAGCAAAGGCACTGAAAGCAGCGCAAGACGAAGCTTCTACGGCGAAGACTCAACTGGAAATGCAGAAGAAGGCCAAGACAGACTCAGACACCACAGCAAAGGCACTGAAAGCGGCGCAAGACGAAGCATCGACGGCTAAGACGCTGCTGGAAACCTTGCAGAAGAAGGCCAAGACAGATTCGGACACCGCAACAAAGGCACTGAAAACAGTACAAGACGAAGCATCTACGGCAAAGGCTCAGCTGGAAGCCTTGCAGAAGAAGGCCAAGGCAGACTCAGACACCACAGCAAAGGCACTGAAAGCAGCGCAAGACGAAGCTTCTACGGCGAAGACTCAACTGGAAATGCAGAAGAAGGCCAAGATAGACTCAGACACCACAGCAAAGGCACTGAAAGCGGCGCAAGACGAAGCATCGACGGCTAAGGCGCTGCTGGAAACCTTGCAGAAGAAGGCCAAGGCAGACTCGGAAGCCGCAACAAAGGCACTGAAAGCTGCACACGACGAAGCATCTACAGCTAAGACGCTGGTGGAAACCCTGCAGAAGAAGGCCAAGGCAGACTCAGACACCGCGGCGAAGGCATTGAAGGCAGCGCACGACGAGGCGTCGACGGCTAAGACGCTGCTGGAAACCCTGCAGAAGAAGGCCAAGGCAGACTCGGAAGCCGCGGCTAAGGGGCAGGACACGCCAGCCCCGGGGAAGAAGCCGGAAGCGGGTAACCAGGTCCCGCCGAAGGAGTCGACCGGCGCCAACGAGGAGCTGCAGGCGCTGCGAGGCGAAGTCGAGGCCCTGCGGGCGGGCAAACAGAAGACTGTCCAAGAGGCAAACGAGCGCATGCAGCGCATGAAGGACAGAAACGACGCCCTTCGTGCGCAGCTCGCCGCCGCCGGCATCGCCGCCGCCCCGCAGTCGAAGGCGTCGCCAGTCCCTTCCATCAAGGGCGCCGCGGCCCAGGTGGCTCTTCAGTCCGCGGATTCCCTTCAAAAAACAGTCGAATCTCTCCGTGTGCAACTCGAGGCGACCCGCGTCGAGTCGGCTGCGCTGAAGCGCCGGCTCGACACCGGCGCCGGCGGCAGCGAAACGGAAGAAGTCAGCGTCGAGGTCTCCAAGCGCACGTCCATCACCGTCCGCGAGAAGATCACTGTGGAGCAGACCGCCAGCCAGGCCCCATCGGGTGCAACCCCGCCGCCCGCGGCGGCGGCGGCGGAGCTCGACAAGCTACGGGCGGCGGCGGCCGCCGAGAAGGAGCGGCTGAAGGGCGAAATGAACGCGAAGCTGAAGGGCCTGCACGACAAGTTCGTCGCCGCCAAAAAGCTCAACGGCGAGCTCGAACGCGAGCTCCAGCAGCAGCGGGCCGCGGCGGCGGCGCTCGCCGAGAAGCTGGAAGCCCAGGCGAAAGACCTCGCGGCGAAGGCCGAGCTGCAAAAGAGCGCCGACGCTGCCGCGACTCTCAACAAGAAGCTCGAATCCCAAGCGAAGGACCTGCAAGCCACCGCCGACGAGCTCAAGAAGCAGAAAGCGGAGACTGCCGAACTAACCAAAAAGCTTGAAGTCCAAGGAAAGGACCTCCACGAAAAAGCTGAGCAGCTGAAAAAGGCAGAATCCAACGCTGACGCGGTTAAAGAGCAGAAAGCGGCGGCCGCTAACCTCACCAAGAAGCTGGAATCCCAAGCGAAGGAGCTGCAGACCACCTCCGACGAGCTCAAGAAGCAAAAGGCAGAAACGGCCGAGCTGAGCAAAAAGCTTGAAATCCAAGGAAAGGACCTCCAGGCAAAAGCTGAACAGCTGAAAAAGGCAGATTCCCACGCTGACGCGGTTAAAGAGCAGAAAGCGGCGGCCGCTAACCTCACCAAGAAGCTGGAATCCCAAGCGAAGGAGCTGCAGACCACCTCCGACGAGCTCAAGAAGCAAAAAGCGGAAACTGCCGAGCTGAGCAAAAAGCTCGAAGTCCAAGGGAAAGACCTCCAGGCAAAAGCTGAGCTGCTGAAGAAGGCAGAATCCCATGCAGCCGAGGTCAAAGAGCAGAAAGCGGCGGCTGCGGGTCTCATCAAGAAGCTCGAGTCCGCCGCCGGCGACCTCGAGAAGCAGAAGGCGGAAGCCGACGAGCTGCGCAAAAAGCTCGACGCCCAAGGGAAGGACCTCCTCGCTCAGTCCGCCTCGCTGAAGGCGGCCGAGTCGCTCGCGGCGGCGGCAAAGGCCGCCGCGGCGGAGCTGAAGGAGACGCTCGACGCCCGGACGAAGGCGCACGCGTGGACGACCGAAGAGCTGGAAACCGAACGCGCCGCGGCTGCGGAGGCGGGCGAGAGACTCGAGGCGCAAGCCAAGGCGCAGGCCGACCTGCAAAAGAAACTCGAAGCCAAAGACGCTGCGGCGAAGACCCTCGAAGCTGAGTTGGCCGGTCTGCGGGCGGGGTTGAAGGAGAAGAGCGACGCCTGCGAGCGGCTTAAGGAGGAGCGGGGCGGGCTTGAACGTCGCATCACCGCGTTCATGGCCACCGAGGCGAGCACGGCCGCGGAGGCCGAAGAAGCCGTCAACCAGCTGCGCGAACAATTTTCAAAGGAAACCGCAGCGCTGCGCGCCCAGCTGAGCGATCCGCGGGCCCCCTCAACGGACCCACCTGCGGCGGCCGGCGTCGCCAAGGCGCTGCACCGCGAAATAGAGCGCATCGACGAAACAATCGCGCAGGGAGGGCGACCCCTCGCAGAGAGCGAAGCCGACGCCGCGAAGCGCGAGGAGCTCGTCAAAACGGTCGGGCGGGTTCAGCGCAACGCCGCCGGCGGCGGCGGGGGGGGCGACGCGGAGACCGCGCGGTTGCGCGCCGAGCTGAAGGCACTCGAGGACAAGCTGCGGACCGGCGGCGCCGAGAAAACGGATGCGGAGCGCCACGCGCGGCTCAAGCGGCAGCTCGTCGAACTCGGCGAGGCTTCCGCCCAGCGGGCCACGTCCGCGCTCAAATCCGCCGTCGAGTCCCTGAGCACCGAGCACAGCCGCCGCGACCAAGTCGGCACCGTCCGGACCCTGACCCTCCGCAATTCGGAGCTCGCGGGCGAAGTCGAAGCCTTGCGCCGGTCGCTCGCTGAGCAGCGCGAGACGGAAAAGGCGGCGGCGGCGGCGCCGCCCGCGGCCGCCGCGCAGAAGGCAGAGCGGCGTGAGCAAGAGGAGCAGCTCGCGAAGCAAGAGGGGGCGCTGGAGAGTGCCCGGAAGCGGGTCGCCGAAGCGGTCGACAGGCAGAAAGCGGCCGAGGCGCAGGTCGAAGACGAGGTCAAGGAGCGGACGCGGCTCGTGCAGGCATTCGAGGCGGAGAAGAAGCGGCTTGAGAAGCAGAAGGATGCCCTCAAAGAATCGTACGAGCAGAAGCTCCAAAATCTGCAGGTTTGTTTGCTGCTTCTTTGTTGTGTGCGTTGCGCTGTTTAGTAGATCATGGTATTGTAGGTTGTACACGTTAGCACGTTTGCGTGTTGCGTGTTTATTGCGTTTCCAGTGAGAAAGCGGGTGACACACCACCAAACTGATCGTCCCTCGGGATCGGCGGTAACACAAAGTATCGCAGGACAAAACAGCTGCATGCGCGGACATACTTTTGAGGAGACTGCCCGTTGCGAAATTCCAAACGACCAAGGAGGTAAATGTGCTGTAGCCCACACGAAACACAGGTAAATCTGGGTTTAGTGGTGGGCGTAAGCGTTCAACGAAAAATACCCACTCTGCAGTTGTATTGTGTTCCGCCCTCCTCTAGCTTTCTGCGAAATGAGCACAAAGCAGTCCCTTGAGTGTTTTCCGAACGAACAAAAGTCGCAAGACACCGACGGCAACGCAAACTAATGCAGGACGAAGCAGCCCGGAAGGCGGCGCGCGCGGAAAGCACGAAGGCGCAAACGACCAAGGAGAAGGAAGAAGAAAAGAAGCGCGCCGACAGAGCGCAGAAGGAGCTCTCCGACGCGCAACGCAAGGTGAAGGCCGCCGAAGCGAAGGCCGCCGCGCTGCAAGCCGACCGGGACAAGGCCGCCGACGCTCTCGCCGCAGCCGAGAAGCGGGCCTCCCAGGAGAAGAAGGACCTCTCGGCCGAGAAGACCCGGCTGACCTCCGAGGCCGCGCAGCGCGCCCACGAGGTCGCCCGCCTCAAGAAGGCCAACGAAGACGCCCGCAAAGCCGCCGAAAAGGCGGCGGCCGACGGCCAGAAGAAGTCCGCGGACCTCGCCGACGCCAAAAAGCAGCTCGAGCTCCAGCGCCGCAGCACCCCCGGCTCCCGGAGGCGCGCGGACGATCTGCCGGCGCACGACAGACCGGACCTGGCGGACGAACTCGCGGGGTTGAAGGAAAAGCACGCGGAGCTTACCGACGAGCTCGAAGACACCATCACCCGGCTGGCGGACGAACGCGAAGCCGCGGCAGAGGCCGCGGAGCGGGAATTCGCTGAAGAGCGGCGCGAGCTGCTCTCCTGCATCGACGAGCTCGAGCGCAAGGCGACCGAGGCGGCGTCCGGTCGCGACGCCGACGCCGCCGCCGAAGCGGAGAAAGAGCAGATCGCGGTCCTCAGCCGGAAGCTGCAGCAGGACCGCGTCCGCCTCCTCCGCACCACCCGCGAGCTCGCCCAGCTGAAGCAGGCGCAGCCGCCCTTGCCGGCTGGCTCCGTGACGGCAGCAACAGAGCCGGAACAGGAGGTTGCTGTTAAAGACGAGCTGACGGCGGAGAACCTGACGCTGCGGGATCGGATCGAGGGGTTGAAAATCGCGGTGTCCCGAGTGTCTGGCGAGGCGGAGCCGGCGGGCGAGCACCCGGTGGCGCACGGCAGGGAAGGGCTCGAGCGGCAGAACGAGGCTCTGCGGGCGGAAATCGAGCACCTGCAGCAGTCCTTCCGCGAGCAGAGCGTCGAGGAGGTCGTCACCACCCGCGAAGTCCGCCGCCGCACCGTCACCCGCGTCTCGACGACGGTGACCGCGCAGCAGCAGCAGCAGCAGCAGCAGCAGCATCGTGACCCGAAAAAGGGCGACGAGCAAACATCCGGCGGCAAGCGCTCCGCCTCCGGCGAGCCGGCGGCGGCCGCGAAACGGCGCCGGCGCGCGTCGTCGGAGGAGGAGGGCGCAAGCGCCCTGCGGACCCGGGCCGAGACCGCCGAGAAGCGGGCGGACGCCGTCGCAGCCGAGGCCGCGGCAGCCCGGAAGGCGTTGGCCGCCGCTGAGGCGGCGCTGGGCCGCGCGAAGGAGGACGCCGCGGCGGCGGCGGCGGCGGCCGAGGGCCTCCGGGGGCAGCTTAGCGCGGCCGGCGAGCGGCTGGAGGCCTCACAACGGGAGCGGGATGCCTTGCAGGGCGAGCTTGAAGCCGTGAAGTTGCAGGCGACCGCCGCCGGCGGCCTGCTGGAGGTGGAGGCGGCGGCCGCGCGGGCTGAGCTGGGCCCCCTGCGGGAGAAGCTGTCCGCCGCCGAGTCCGAGCAGCAAGCCATGCGCGACGAGGTGCAGAAGATCTGCGAGCACCACGAGGACGAGCTGCAGGCCGCCCGCGCGCTGCACGACAAGGTCAACGCACAGCTCTCCGCGAAGCTCCACGTCGCAGACGACCTCGACAAGCGCACCAAAGAGCTCACCGGCTTGCGCAACGCTTACGAAAGCATGACCGCCGTCCTCAAAGCTGCGGAAGGGAAGGTGAAGGAGCTCGAGGCAAAGGCCGGTGACAAAAACGCGTACATCGAAGAGCTGAAGTCCGCGATGCATGCCGGCGCGACGTCCCAGCTCGCCATCGTCGGGGCGGAGCACCAGAAGGAAATTGCGGAGCGGGACGAGGCGTGGAACCAGCTGAAGGAAGACCACAAAAACGAGGTGCGCGGGTTGAAAAAGAGCGCGCGGATCCTGCACGAGCAGCAGAAGCGGACCGAGCTCAAGTACGGCGTCAGTGAAGAGCTACGCACGCGAGGGGAGCAGAGGGTGCAGCAGCTCATTGAGGAGACCAACGTGCTGCGCAAGCGGTCGAGGACCAGCATCGCAATCAAACAGAAGGAAGACACCGGGCGGCGGCAGCTGGCCATGATTGCCATGGACAGCGCCAAGCGGCGCCGGACTGCCCAAGAGTGAGTCACCAGGGGGGACAAGTGAATCCTCAGTATCGATCTTGCCCCCCCCCCCCGCTGATGATAGTCCGCCTGACGTGTCCGTCGCTTAAAGGACCGAAACACGGCGTGGACGGGGACACCCGCGCGGTATTGAGCACATATCCAATCCAAGCACGTTCTTGCAAACCCCGGGGTCCGTGTCAAGTCCGTGTACATGCGCAACCCTAACCCTGGCTCTTGTTGCACTGTGGCTTGTCTTGTTTTTGAGGTGTGAGTGTGCCTACCTTGGTCCCCCATGAGTATCCAGTAAACGGCACACATGCTGGACTCAGGGTTCTCAAAGCGGGTCACAGGCCCACCTGCCCCACACGAGGCACGTGCCCAAGTCTCGTGCAGGACTACTGTAGCGGTCTCCATGTTTGCATCTTCCTCAACTTGGCTCTTGTTGCACTGGCCGCAGCACGGTAGCCAACCATGCGACCAGTTAGAGATTCTTGTTTTTTTCTATCTTTTTCTCTCTGCGGGCACCATTGCTCCGTATCGCAAGATCAGGAACCGTCAATGTTGTCGCAGTAAAAAGCACGAGCGGGATGGACGAACGAAAAAGGATTGCAAAGCCCGAACTTCTCATCGGGCACCCATTAGATGAAAACCACCCCCGAAAAAGGACGGAGAACGAACCCAAGTAAACCGAACGAGAAACTAGAGCCGGACAGAAAGGCATACGAGCAGCGTGCAACAGGAAGGCGGTGCTCCTTAAACCGCACTAGACTCCGGCCACAGAAGATTAAGTGAAAGAGGCGGGAGAATCGTGTTCGGCGGCGCCTGCTTTTCGGGTGTGATCGCCACGAGCTCCTCCCTTTGTCACATCCGACCAAAGAAGCTGGTTGCCTTTGCATACACCCTGTTTTACATAAGCGCCAGCCTGGAAGGAAATGCTCGACAATAGCTGCCAGACAAAGAACCGAAGGGCTGTAACTACCGAACCACGTGTTGAACGGACGTGAGATCATGCGGGTCTACCCCAACACGACAAATCACACAAACACAAAAGGCCTGAGTGAGAAAGAACAAACGGTGGTGTAAGCGAAGAACAAAATCAGATTGGGTTTGTAATGTATTTTCTCCCTCTACCTCCCTTCCATTCGGAGTCAAAGCAGCTACGTCGAGTTTTCATGCGTTAGCAATGTGTTGTTGGCATTAAGGATGAGTGGTAGGCGGCATACTGGATGCAACTTACCCAATACAGGCGAGTTCCGCTAGTGCGCGCAAACAAAAGAAAGCGCCGTGCTATAATGTTAGCGATACCTACCCCGGCCTTCAGGCTGGAGCTCGCCGTGTAGACTGGTGAACAAACTGTCCAAACGCAACGGCAAAAATTGGGTCGGGTCAATGCGGAGTGGTTTGAAGCAGGGGGCTTTATCTGGGACTGCGTCTCATTCTTCGATTAGACTCATGGAAATCCTCGAGTCTGCGATGGGAAACGCTTGTCTCGCAGGCCTGCGAGCGTGGTGTCACGTGCGCTATCGCACGACGCTTAATCCGACCTTGATGTCTCCGAGCCGTCCTGCCTAGGTTCTTCACCCTGTTTTGTCAAGAGCTCTCGGCATAGTGGTCGAACGATTCGCACGCGATAATAATTATCGCACAAGATTATTGCATATAGTTGGCATGCGGTAATATGCGATAGCCCATATGCCCAGGTTTTAATCGTGCGATAATGCGAATCGTTTGACCACTATGTCTACGGTGGCTTTCGGCAGGGAATATAGCCTTCAGAAACTTTAGTGTGATGCGCCCGTCTCGTTGCCTTCAACGAAAAAAGGACGTAGGCGGCGTGTTTTTTTTTGTGGTTGATCAGGATTAAATACAATTGGGAAAACGATCAACTGCGGCACGCACAAACAAAACCATCCTTAGGGCAAAAGCCTTTGAGAAAACGATGCTCACAAATTGCAAGAGGGAGGACGGGTGACGCTCACCTGGACCTTCCTCGTGAACCAGCTTTTTCTAGCTGGGTCACCTCAGGCCCCTAGCTTGTCAAACAGCGTAGCGGCACTACAGTTTGCCGGCCTTCTTCGGGGCCTTTTGGCGCATTTTAGCACCCTGTACGATTCGTCTATCAGTTCTTATCAGGTCTGAACGGACCTGCTTCTTTTTCTCACGAAATCGTTTCCCCCACTTTTTCTTTCTTTCTTTTCTTTTGTTACTGGAATCTTGGGGAAGCCACGTTCCTCTTCTTTTTTCTGCTGACTTTCTTCAGGTTGAGGTGCCGATGGTAGTGTGGCTCTTCGTCCAGGGCTGCTGCGCCGGTGCTTGACCACTTTTCTTTTTTACAGTTTTTCAGCGAATCACGGAAGATGAGACTCAGGAGGAAACCGTCCAGGACAGTTTGGGCGGCTAGGACGTGTAGCTACGAGAGGTTGATCGCTTTCCGGCGTATCACATCTGCCCCCGGGGTTTTTGCCACATAACCTAACACAGGTGCCGCTCACCGAAGGCGCAGCAACTGCCTTTGCTAACGTAAATAAAGCCAACCGACGGCTAGTGTACGTAGGCACCACCTACCTCGGCGCCGCTCGCCACTTCTTGCACCTGACCTCTCGTTCTTAGCCCTGCGGGCCGCGCCGTTAGAATCTCAATCCCACGACGTTCCCCCCTCCCCCCCAATTTTCTTTTCTTATCCCCCCCAACTGAGACACGACGGAAGGCTCCCGCGCCGCGCGCCGCGCCCCTGTTCTTTCTTTTCGTTTGCCTCTGCAGGGGGGTGCGAGACGCCGCCTCTCAAAAGAAAGCTCACCCCACGCTTGCTGACATGTGTGCTTCTCTGCCGCCTTGCCACGTGCTCTCCTCCGAAAGTCTCAGTAAGCGAACGAAACCACTCGCGCTCTTCTTCCCCTTGTCTCACACAGTGATGACAGTGATCGCATGAAGCCATCATGAGAATGTGCCAGAACCCTGACGAACCGAGACACGCGGGAATCTGACGTTTGAAGTTAGAACGCAGAACATCTGTAGCGAAGGTCTGTATTCGTCACAACGTGACTACCTCTGTTGCGGAAACAGTCTGGAAAAAGACGGGATCGACTGCACGCCGTGCATGGGAAACAGCGGCAACCGCGCAGCGATGGCCTGCATTAGTCACTACGTGACTACCTCTGTTGTGGAAAAAGACGTGATAGACTGCACACGCCGTGCCATGGGAAACATCGGCAGGTAGCTCGACCGCGCAGCGATGGCCTTGCTAGTAGCTGGTTCACTCCGAAGTTTCCCTCAGGATAGCTAAATTCAAAGCAGGAGTTCCACCAGGTAAAGCGAATGTTTGGAAGCATTGGGAAATGAAAAGCCAGCAGGGAACCGATATCCACAATCCAGACAAGCGAGGGACACAGCGGAAACAAAAACAACATGGACCAGTAGGCCACTCTGCATACGTTCGATGTCATTCCCCCACAGGAAAGCGAACATTTTCAAAGTAAAGGGGAAAGGGCAAGGCAGAATGCAGTTCAAGAGGACCTCCAACAAGTCATCGTCCGCCGTGGCACCATCACACTCCTTCATGTCCGTGCTGGCGAAGGCACCCGCAACCAAGTCTTCAAAGAGGTATGCAGCGCCCCGAGAGATTAAAGGCTTTTGCGCTAGCCCGAAGTAGAGTGACCTGACAAGTAGTGAACACGGAAGGTCAGGGTAAAACTAGCCTTACTGGCTTGCCTGGCTTGATCTTGACGTAAAGGAGTAAGCGGACTCCTAACTTGACAACGTCTACGCTCTGCCGCAGGGGGAACCTTACCTTCCACACACGTATCATTGCACAACACAGGCTGACGATGCAACAAAAGGAAGACATCGCGGAGCAGCTCAAGCAGAAGAAAGACGCGTGAGTTGTCGTGTGAGAGGCCACGCACTGGGCTCTTTCTTTGGCCCAGGGTGAGTGGAAATCTGTTTCAATAACAATCGCAGGCACGCAAATTGCCCAGCACACAAGACGCGCGTATGTCTACGAGGGTGTGTGCAGTGTGATTTCCTGTGGCGGAGTGTGCTCAGTTCCTGCCGTGCGCAGAACAGAAACCTTGATCTGTAGGCTCGCGCGAGAGAGCCTTGGGCCAAGGCTTCCGAGGAGGACCGTCTTTCGGTAGACAAAAAAAAGCATCAGAAGTCTGGATGGGGTAAAACAAAGGTAGAACCCCGGATGGTTTGTTTTGGGCCCCGACAAATGAGATTTCCGGGGTATTCGGGAAGCCGGTCATATCCGGGAAGATCGGGACTGTCACAAGCATGGGATGGTGATCTTTGGAAGGTGGACGTGTGTTTTCGTGCTGAGTTAAGATGGTCCACTGTTTCCTGAAACTCATCGAATTGCCCTGGAGCGTGTAGTTGTCACAGGAGACGACCGGCTGTTGGTTGTGTGCGCTTCTGATCGCGTGGGTGCGGTCTGGTTTGCGAGATCACCACAAAGTTGCTGCTTGGACGCAACTCTTCGGTCGAACACTTTCTGCAGAGACGTAGTTTCCACCGCTGGGGGTTTCAACACTCTTCCCGAAGGTCGTGGCGGTTTCTCCTTTTCCATTCTCGCTTCTCTGCTCTTGTTTTCGGTTCAGTTTCTTTCTTGCAGCGCCTGCGAAAAACGCAGAAGGCAACTGCAACCGGGAAGCCTCCCGCGGCGTCATACGTATGTCCTTTCACTGCAGAGAAGTCAGTGGCACGTGCAGAGCGGGGGCGGAACAGGTCAAAACCGGGCAGATGCGCGTCTCCAATACCAGACGGCCGGGAGTGAGGCTCCGTTCCGAAAGCAGACCACTCTGTCTCTCCCCGGTGCACTACCTTGCTGCCATCTTCGCATGCGCTCCGTTTCTTCGATCTTGACCCTACTTCGTATTGTTGCTCTGCGCGCTCCAGCGTGCTGCGCATGAATACGTGTGCTGCTGGCACAAAGAAAATAAAAATGCTTGTCTTTTGCGCTCCTGTGCAGAAACTTGATGTTGAACTCAAATACAAGCAGCTTCCGGGTAGAGAAGGCCAAAGGCATCAGCCGCCTCCGGATAGCGGGATAGGCTAGTTAGACACTTGCTGCTGTCGTTTGGCCGAAAAGTATGTCACCGGTGTGGTTTCAGGAGTACTCAGCTGCTATTGCCGGGCAGGTCCTAATCTCCCTACCGTAGCAGTACGGGCTTGGTTACAAGAATTCTGGGTATTCTGCTCTTATTATCTTCGCGGTTGGACAGGGTTTGCTTGTTTTCGTACCTACTTTCCGATACCAAATAGAGAGCTCTATTCTAACTCTCTCTCTCTCTCTCGAACTTTATTGGACCGGCCGCTGCCTATTGGTCCCTTTCCGCGCCTTCGTCAACGGCCGTGCAGGTCTTTCGAAATCCCTGCATGTCACCCTTTCACAAATGCATCGAGATTCCATTTTTTGTCATAAACTACGCAGGCTAGTAGATCGGTGCGATGTTCATTGGTCAGAGTACTGACTAAACTGGTGCCAATCCGGGATCAGTTCTGGCACACACAAGATCGGGCAGCGAGCAAATATTTCATCTTTATCAATGCGCGACACTTCTGTTCCGACCGAGTTTTTACTCTCTCCTTCTGGGGGGGGGGGTCAAATACTGTAGGTAGTCAAATACAATATTATTGCCAATAATATTGGCAAATACCATAGGTACGCTGAAATGGGGGTTTCGGTGAGCACAGTTTTGGAATTCAATATTATTTGTCGTCAGTGTGGGGGTTTGCAGGGGTTTCCACGGGCTGTGGGTGTGGGAACCGCTGGACCACGGGCTAAAAAAAAGCGGGCCATTTATTTTTTGGGTTCGGGTGGTTCTCAGAAATTATTGAACCCGAATCCGAGGAAAATGCCATCGACAGCGAAATCAAGCAGTAAGATTGGACTCCCGGCTTCAGGAGTGTTCCACATTGAACTTCTCTCGAAAAAGAAGCTGCTCTCGAGGGGGAATGATGCTGAGGGTGCTGGTTCGATTCCGCGGAGTGATTTTCCAAAGTTTGAAGTGCCATCTGGGGGCCACATTTTTTAGGCTATATCGAGTGTAGAAAAGGTGCCGATACATGCCAGGGATAGCTTTTTCCGTCCTGCAAAGCTTCTGCCAATTTTCCTCCAATGTTGACCCCGAAGTGTCTGTACCCAGACTTTCAGCACCCAGACTTTTGAAAACCCGGGTTTCTCTATCCCAGCAAATACAATATCATACCTATTGTATTTGACCCGTGCCATACAGGTGAGCAGGAGGTGCCATGTCGACCGATACGGGCTACATGGCAACTCCTGCTCAACTACTTATGCACGTGGGGCGGCCCAGGGCCACATTCATTGCGAATGTGTTCGTGGTAAAAGAGTGAAAGAGTACGTACAGTAGTGAGTAGAGAAGAGAACGAGTGTAAAAGAAAGGAGGTAGCACGGACTACCAGACCAGCGGAGACCACCGCACATAAGGAAATTTTTCCCTTACCTTACCCCACAAAACCAGCACCAATAACAACGACCCCCAGTAGGCCGTGATATCGTACGCAGCTCAGGAGATAGGGATGGACCTCCTTGATCGGTAGCAGGCGACGCAATGTAGTACCTAAGCATGGTAGCGGTTGGGAGCGGAATACGAATTCTGCCCAGTGCGCTGTCTGAGCACTCTGACAAGCGATCGTCGTTCGGATTAGAACGCAAATAATCTGCGGCGAGAATTTGCATCGCCGGCGTCGCAGTTATCTCGTCTTCGCGCGTGACGTATCATGCTTTCGCCTCTTCAGCTCGTCTTGATCGTCGCGCTCAGGCGCGTGGTTGATGCTTCGCCTCCCCTTCGATTGCTCGTCCAGGTTCACCGGTTGCGCGTCGATAACTGCTTCTTTACGGCGCTTGGGCGATGGCATTGTCGTCTTCAAAGGTCGATCGTCGCTTCTTCGTTCGTGTTGCGGTCGTCTTCCTCCTCGAAGCGCTCTGGGTCGTCTTTTCTCGAAGCGCTCTGGGTCGTCTTTTCTCGAAGCGCTCTCGGTCGTCTTTTCTCGAAGCGCTCTGGGTCGTCTTTTCTCGAAGCGCTCTGGGTCGTCTTTTCTCGAAGCGCTCTGGGTCGTCTTTTCTCGAAGCGCTCTGGGTCGTCTTTTCTCGAAGCGCTCTGGGTCGTCTTTTCTCGAAGCGCTCTGGGTCGTCTTTTCTCGAAGCGCTCTGGGTCGTCTTTTCTCGAAGCGCTCTGGGTCGTCTTTTCTCGAAGCGCTCTGGGTCGTCTTTTCTCGAAGCGCTCTGGGTCGTCTTTTCTCGAAGCGCTCTGGGTCGTCTTTTCTCGAAGCGCTCTGGGTCGTCTTTTCTCGAAGCGCTCTGGGTCGTCTTTTCTCGAAGCGCTCTGGGTCGTCTTTTCTCGAAGCGCTCTGGGTCGTCTTTTCTCGAAGCGCTCTCGGTCGTCTTTTCTCGAAGCGCTCTGGGTCGTCTTTTCTCGAAGCGCTCTGGGTCGTCTTTTCTCGAAGCGCTCTGGGTCGTCTTTTCTCGAAGCGCTCTGGGTCGTCTTTTCTCGAAGCGCTCTGGGTCGTCTTTTCTCGAAGCGCTCTGGGTCGTCTTTTCTCGAAGCGCTCTGGGTCGTCTTTTCTCGAAGCGCTCTGGGTCGTCTTTTCTCGAAGCGCTCTGGGTCGTCTTTTCTCGAAGCGCTCTGGGTCGTCTTTTCTCGAAGCGCTCTGGGTCGTCTTTTCTCGAAGCGCTCTGGGTCGTCTTTTCTCGAAGCGCTCTGGGTCGTCTTTTCTCGAAGCGCTCTGGGTCGTCTTTTCTCGAAGCGCTCTGGGTCGTCTTTTCTCGAAGCGCTCTGGGTCGTCTTTTCTCGAAGCGCTCTGGGTCGTCTTTTCTCGAAGCGCTCTGGGTCGTCTTTTCTCGAAGCGCTCTGGGTCGTCTTTTCTCGAAGCGCTCTGGGTCGTCTTTTCTCGAAGCGCTCTGGGTCGTCTTTTCTCGAAGCGCTCTGGGTCGTCTTTTCTCGAAGCGCTCTGGGTCGTCTTTTCTCGAAGCGCTCTGGGTCGTCTTTTCTCGAAGCGCTCTGGGTCGTCTTTTCTCGAAGCGCTCTGGGTCGTCTTTTCTCGAAGCGCTCTGGGTCGTCTTTTCTCGAAGCGCTCTGGGTCGTCTTTTCTCGAAGCGCTCTGGGTCGTCTTTTCTCGAAGCGCTCTGGGTCGTCTTTTCTCGAAGCGCTCTGGGTCGTCTTTTCTCGAAGCGCTCTGGGTCGTCTTTTCTCGAAGCGCTCTGGGTCGTCTTTTCTCGAAGCGCTCTGGGTCGTCTTTTCTCGAAGCGCTCTGGGTCGTCTTTTCTCGAAGCGCTCTGGGTCGTCTTTTCTCGAAGCGCTCTGGGTCGTCTTTTCTCGAAGCGCTCTGGGTCGTCTTTTCTCGAAGCGCTCTGGGTCGTCTTTTCTCGAAGCGCTCTGGGTCGTCTTTTCTCGAAGCGCTCTGGGTCGTCTTTTCTCGAAGCGCTCTGGGTCGTCTTTTCTCGAAGCGCTCTGGGTCGTCTTTTCTCGAAGCGCTCTGGGTCGTCTTTTCTCGAAGCGCTCTGGGTCGTCTTTTCTCGAAGCGCTCTGGGTCGTCTTTTCTCGAAGCGCTCTGGGTCGTCTTTTCTCGAAGCGCTCTGGGTCGTCTTTTCTCGAAGCGCTCTGGGTCGTCTTTTCTCGAAGCGCTCTGGGTCGTCTTTTCTCGAAGCGCTCTGGGTCGTCTTTTCTCGAAGCGCTCTGGGTCGTCTTTTCTCGAAGCGCTCTGGGTCGTCTTTTCTCGAAGCGCTCTGGGTCGTCTTTTCTCGAAGCGCTCTGGGTCGTCTTTTCTCGAAGCGCTCTGGGTCGTCTTTTCTCGAAGCGCTCTGGGTCGTCTTTTCTCGAAGCGCTCTGGGTCGTCTTTTCTCGAAGCGCTCTGGGTCGTCTTTTCTCGAAGCGCTCTGGGTCGTCTTTTCTCGAAGCGCTCTGGGTCGTCTTTTCTCGAAGCGCTCTGGGTCGTCTTTTCTCGAAGCGCTCTGGGTCGTCTTTTCTCGAAGCGCTCTCGGTCGTCTTTTCTCGAAGCGCTCTGGGTCGTCTTTTCTCGAAGCGCTCTGGGTCGTCTTTTCTCGAAGCGCTCTGGGTCGTCTTTTCTCGAAGCGCTCTGGGTCGTCTTTTCTCGAAGCGCTCTGGGTCGTCTTTTCTCGAAGCGCTCTGGGTCGTCTTTTCTCGAAGCGCTCTGGGTCGTCTTTTCTCGAAGCGCTCTGGGTCGTCTTTTCTCGAAGCGCTCTGGGTCGTCTTTTCTCGAAGCGCTCTGGGTCGTCTTTTCTCGAAGCGCTCTGGGTCGTCTTTTCTCGAAGCGCTCTGGGTCGTCTTTTCTCGAAGCGCTCTGGGTCGTCTTTTCTCGAAGCGCTCTGGGTCGTCTTTTCTCGAAGCGCTCTGGGTCGTCTTTTCTCGAAGCGCTCTGGGTCGTCTTTTCTCGAAGCGCTCTGGGTCGTCTTTTCTCGAAGCGCTCTGGGTCGTCTTTTCTCGAAGCGCTCTGGGTCGTCTTTTCTCGAAGCGCTCTGGGTCGTCTTTTCTCGAAGCGCTCTGGGTCGTCTTTTCTCGAAGCGCTCTGGGTCGTCTTTTCTCGAAGCGCTCTGGGTCGTCTTTTCTCGAAGCGCTCTGGGTCGTCTTTTCTCGAAGCGCTCTGGGTCGTCTTTTCTCGAAGCGCTCTGGGTCGTCTTTTCTCGAAGCGCTCTGGGTCGTCTTTTCTCGAAGCGCTCTGGGTCGTCTTTTCTCGAAGCGCTCTGGGTCGTCTTTTCTCGAAGCGCTCTGGGTCGTCTTTTCTCGAAGCGCTCTGGGTCGTCTTTTCTCGAAGCGCTCTGGGTCGTCTTTTCTCGAAGCGCTCTGGGTCGTCTTTTCTCGAAGCGCTCTGGGTCGTCTTTTCTCGAAGCGCTCTGGGTCGTCTTTTCTCGAAGCGCTCTGGGTCGTCTTTTCTCGAAGCGCTCTGGGTCGTCTTTTCTCGAAGCGCTCTGGGTCGTCTTTTCTCGAAGCGCTCTGGGTCGTCTTTTCTCGAAGCGCTCTGGGTCGTCTTTTCTCGAAGCGCTCTGGGTCGTCTTTTCTCGAAGCGCTCTGGGTCGTCTTTTCTCGAAGCGCTCTGGGTCGTCTTTTCTCGAAGCGCTCTGGGTCGTCTTTTCTCGAAGCGCTCTGGGTCGTCTTTTCTCGAAGCGCTCTGGGTCGTCTTTTCTCGAAGCGCTCTGGGTCGTCTTTTCTCGAAGCGCTCTGGGTCGTCTTTTCTCGAAGCGCTCTGGGTCGTCTTTTCTCGAAGCGCTCTGGGTCGTCTTTTCTCGAAGCGCTCTGGGTCGTCTTTTCTCGAAGCGCTCTGGGTCGTCTTTTCTCGAAGCGCTCTGGGTCGTCTTTTCTCGAAGCGCTCTGGGTCGTCTTTTCTCGAAGCGCTCTGGGTCGTCTTTTCTCGAAGCGCTCTGGGTCGTCTTTTCTCGAAGCGCTCTGGGTCGTCTTTTCTCGAAGCGCTCTGGGTCGTCTTTTCTCGAAGCGCTCTGGGTCGTCTTTTCTCGAAGCGCTCTGGGTCGTCTTTTCTCGAAGCGCTCTGGGTCGTCTTTTCTCGAAGCGCTCTGGGTCGTCTTTTCTCGAAGCGCTCTGGGTCGTCTTTTCTCGAAGCGCTCTGGGTCGTCTTTTCTCGAAGCGCTCTGGGTCGTCTTTTCTCGAAGCGCTCTCGGTCGTCTTTTCTCGAAGCGCTCTGGGTCGTCTTTTCTCGAAGCGCTCTGAGTCGTCTTTTCTCGAAGCGCTCTCGGTCGTCTTTTCTCGAGATCGGGTTTCGCCCTTCCGGTAAGCGCTCGTAGTTCGGCACGCGTTTCAGGGATCACCGACTTGATTTATGGATCCCGTACCGGCTTCCTCGCGGCAGATGAACAACGACAGGAACTCAAAGAATCCACGAAGCAGTCTGGAATGCTTATGAAAGAGAACGACACTCCCCTGGTCCTCGCCGCTGGCAGAGGGCACCTTGGCGTGGTCATCAAGCTTCTGGTGCACGGCGCTGATCTGGAGGGGACTTGAGGGGTTTTGTTTGTGCGATTTGACCTGTACGCGTTCAGGTTAAACCGCTGCCAACGTTCCTTTTTAGCTGTAACAAGTATGCTCACTAAGGTGGTTACTGGTTATCGCAAACAAGTCCACAGCGTTGCACGTTGCCGCTCGACGTGGGAATGCCGGCCTCGTTCAATGTCTAAGCGAGCGTGGGGCCAACGTTAGGCACAAGAACTGCAGGGGTTGTAGTGTGTTGTTTGCAACGGCCATGTGCGGACACAGGGGTACGGCCGAGTTGCTGCTCCGGTCAGGGGCTACACTAGAACCTTCTACCTTGGGTGCAACCCCTCTGATTGCCGCCTCGATGATGGACGATGAATGTCTAGAGATGGTTTCTTTGTTGCTTGAGGCGGGTAGCGATGTAGGCAGTGTGACAATCAAGACCGCAACCACCGCTCTGCACGAAGCATCGGACTGCGGACACGTCCGCACCGTCAGTCTCCTCCTTCAGGCAGGAGCCGGGTTGGAAGCTGCGAACATAGAGAACCGAACGTCACTCTTCCACGCAGTCTGGGCAGGGCACGTACCCGTTATTGCAACGTTGCTCGAAGCCGGGGCAAACGTGAACCACAGGGACCAATACGAGCTCACCCCCCTGCACCTGGCCGCTTGCAGGAATGGTGTGGAGCCAGCAGAAATGCTCTTGGCTGCTGGCGCCCCAGTTAGCGCTTGCAGCCGGCAAAACCGGACGCCGCTGCACGAGGCGTGCCTCGCTGGGTTCACCGAGCTCGCATTCGTGCTGTTGCAAGCCGGCGCTGATCCGGAGATTTGGGATGAAAACGAATGCACGGCCCTCTACTTGGCGGCGGGGGCTGGACGGGTGGGTGTGGTCAAGGAGCTTCTCAAGCGTAAGCCGTCCCTGGAGTGCCGTGACAACGGTGGTGTCACACCCTTGCTCAGAGCACGTTTACAAGGGCAGGTCGACGTGGTTTCGCTTCTTTGTCAGGCAGGCGCGGATGTCAACGTTCTCATCGACGACGGGGTACACGACGGGTCATTTCCCATTATAGTACACACTTTCTTAGAGTTACCCATTATAGTACATACCTCTTAGAGTTACCCAAGATAGTACATGTTTCCTTAGAGTTGCCCATTATAGCACATGTTTCCTTAGAGTTGCCCATTATAGTACACACACTTGAAACTCCTGGAAGGCCCCCAGAAATGCAAGAAAAATGCACAGAAACCGTAGTTTTTGCTTTTTCTTCGTTTTTTAGAGACCCCCCTTTCCCCAGCCGTGGCCCAGGCAAGGGCTGCTGGTTGGGTGAAATACCAAAAGAGTACGGTTTCCTGACTCGGACCTGAGTTTGTGCCCAAAACTTGAGTTCCAAACTTGGGTCCCAAACTTGGGTCCCAAACTTGGGTCCCAAATTTGGGTCCCAAACTTGGGTCCCAAACTTGGGTCCCAAACTTGAGTCCCAAACTTGGGTCCCAAACTTGGGTCCCAAACTTGGGTCCCAAACTTGGGTCCCAAACTTGGGTCCCAAACTTGGGTCCCAAACTTGGGTCCCAAACTTGGGTCCCAAACTTGGGTCCCAAACTTGGGTCCCAAACTTGGGTCCCAAACTTGGGTCCCCAACTTGGGTCCCCAACTTGGGTCCCCAACTTGGGTCCCACGACGCGGTGCACCGTGCTGGACGCGAGGAAAACCCGGCTGAGGGGAATTGATGCCTGTTGTGTTTCAGTTTTTGATCGGCATGGCAGCAAACCTTGCCATTTTGGTCCTTGATTTGATGAGAGTCTGGATTTCCTAACCGAACCTGTTCTGCAGAAACTTGGACACAACTTGGACCCGCACTCAAGTTGGAACAAAGTACTCTTTTGGGCACAAACAGGAAAAGGTGCTGTTTTGGGCACAAACTCGGGAAACGTACTGTTTTGGACCTTATCCCAGCCTCGTTTTACCCGGGCTTCGTTCCGCCCCACAGACAGAACAGAACAGGATAAGAGACCGTGCCAGAGCAAAACGTACTATAATGGACAACTCTAAGGAAACATGTACTATCTTGATCAACTCTAAGGAAAAATGTACTATCTTGATTAACTCTAAGGAAAGATGTACTATCTTGATCAACTCTAAGGAAACATGTACTATCTTGATCAACTCTAAGAAAAACCGTACTATCTTGGGATGTACTATAATGGGCAACTCTAAGGAAGTACGTGCGCTCGGCTAAGGCCGGCGCGTGGCGAGACTGGAGGCAGCAGTTAAAGTTCGGGGAACAGCAAAGTTCGGGCGAAGCTAAGTTCGGGAAATGCTAAGTTCTGGTGAAGCAAAGTTCGGGCGAAACAAAGTTCGGGCGAAGCAAAGTTCGGGCGAAGCTAAGTTCGGGTGAGCAAAGTTCTGGTGAAGCAAAGTTCGGGCGAAGGTGAAGCTAAGTTCGGGCGAAACAAAGTCCGGGCGAAGCTAAGTTCTCGGTGAAGCAAAGTTCGGACGTTCTGGTGAAGCTAAGATCGGGCGAAACAAAGTTCGGCGAAGCTAAGTTCGGGTGAAGCAAAGTTCGGGCGAAGCTAAGTTCTGGTGAAGCAAAGTTCGGGCGAAGCTAAGTTCGGGTGAAGCAAAGTTCTGGTGAAGCTAAGTTCGGGCGAAACAAAGTTCGGGCGAAACAAAGTTCGGGCGAAACAAAGTTCGGGTGAGCAAAGTTAGGTGAAGCAAAGTTCGGGCGAAGCAAAGCTCGGGTGAAGCTAAGTTCGGGCGAAACAAAGTCCGGGCGAAGCTAAGTTCGGGTGTAAAGTTTGGCCTCGTACCCGGGGCCCAGCACGGGGGGGGGCCGCCCTGGGGCAGCCTTTTCCCGCCGCCCCCCCCTCCGGTATTTCTCCGGGGGGCTGAGAAACTCCGCAAAAAACGCAAATTTCGGGCACATCAGGCCCCGAAACGACAGCAAACCTCGAAATAATCTTCGACCGGAAAAGTGTCATGGGCGGGGTTTGAACCCGGACACACCGGCCTGAAGGCCGACACCCGCTCACTCTGCCACCCATATACATTTTCCCAGGGGGAGAAAAAGCCAGCTCCGCGCTATTATCTAGTTCAAAAACAATACACTTTTAAAAGTGGGGTTGGCTCGAATAGAGGCTATTCACATTGCATGTTCATAGGACCTCCAGTCTCGAAACATGTACTATCTTGATCAACTCTAAGAAAAACCGTACTATCTTGGGTATTGACTCGCTACACGACCGCTGGCCTTTGCTTGCATGAAAACTGATCTGGCGATGGTGACTGCTCTTCTTGACGACGGCGCGAACCCTCGCAAACTGCGATGGATGACGGAGAAGAATTAGTGTCGATGCTCCTCGAAGCCGCAGCGGGTCCTAATGAATCCAGCTATCACGGCCGCGCCGTTGACCAACGCGTGCGGAGGCGGCGAGCTCGCCGCCATGCAACGCCTATTCGACGCCGGCGCTGCGGCGAATTGTCCGGAACCGTGCTGGGGTTGACCCCACTTGTTGAGGCATACCCTGCAGCCTGCGGATTTCGGAGGGCCTCAAGGCGAACCAGCCTCGGATAGGAAACCGAATCCAGAACCGAACCCAGATTACAGAAGACAGATGGGTCAGCATCTTTTTTCGGGAGACAAGAAAAAGAGCAAACAGAAAGCTCAGTTTTTAGTATATTCCCACGAACACCTCTTGCACACCCAAGTAAGGTCACCGGATCACACCATTCATGAATGGTACTGGCTTCCTCGCGGCAGATGAACAACTACAGGAAATCCACGAAGCAGTCTGGAATATGCGTGTGAAAAACTACGACAGACCCCTGGTCCTTGCCGCCGACAGAGGGCACCTTGGCGTGGTCATCAAGCTTCTGGTGCACGGCGCTGATCTGGAGGGGACAGACGTCAAAGAGTGCACAGCGTTGCACGTTGCCGCTCGACGTGGGAACGCCGGCCTCGTTCAATGCCTGATCGAGCGCGGGGCGAACGTTAGGCACAAGAACTGCAATGGTTGCAGTGTGTTGTTCGCAGCGGCCATGTACAAGCACAGGGATACGGTCGAGTTGCTGCTCCGGTCAGGGGCTACACTTGAACCTTCTACCTTGGGTGCAACCCCTCTGATTGCCGCCTCGCAGGGGGGTTCTGATTGTCCGGAGGTGGTTTCTTTGTTGCTTGAGGCGGGTAGCGATGTAGACAGTGTGACGATCAAGAACGCGACCACCGCTCTGCAAGAAGCATCGCACAGCGGACACGTCCGCACCGTCAGTCTCCTCCTTCAGGCAGGGGCCAGGTTGGAAGCTGCGAACATAGAGAACCGAACGTCACTCTTCCACGCAGTCTGGGCAGGGCACGTACCCGTTATTGCAACGCTGCTCGAAGCCGGGGCAAACGTGAACCACAGGGACCAATACGAGCTCACCGCACTGCACGGGGCCGCCTACACGAAGGGTGTTGAGCCAGCAAGAATGCTCTTGGCTGCCGGCGCCCCGGTTAACGCTTGCAGCCGGCAAAACCGGACGCCGCTGCACGAGGCGTGCCTCGCTGGGTTCACCGAGTTCGCATTCGTGCTGTTGCAAGCCGGCGCTGATCCGGAGATTCGGGATGAAAACGAATGCACGGCCCTCTACTTGGCGGCGGGGGCTGGACGGGTGGGTGTGGTCAAGGAGCTTCTCAAGCGTAAGCCGTCCCTGGAGTGCCGTGACAACGGTGGCGTCACACCCTTGCTCGGAGCATGTTTCCAAGGGCAGGTCGACGTGGTTTCGCTTCTTAGTTGGGCAGGCGCGGATGTCAACGTTCTCGTCGATGACGGGATCACACAAGTTACACCGCTGACCTTTGCTTGCGTGAAAAAGGATCTGGCGATGGTGGCTGCTCTTCTTGAAGACGGCGCGAACCCTCGCAAACTGGCCCCGCTGGCGATGGCTGACGGAGAGGAATTAGTGTCGATGCTCCTCGAAGCTGGAGCGGATCCTAATGAATCCAGCTATCACGGCCGGACGCCGTTGACCAACGCGTGCGGAGGCGGCGAGCTCGCCGCCGTGCAACGCCTGCTCGACGCCGGCGCTGCGGCGAACTGTCCGGACCGTGCCGGGGTGACCCCTCTTGCCATGGCATCCGCCCAGGGGAACGAACACATCGTCCGGCTGCTGCTGGCAGCGGGGGCCGACGTGAACAGGGTCAGTAAAGGAAGGTCGCGGTTTTACGGGAGGCTGCGGGTTCCCTCCGAAGAGGACAACGAATCGGGGTACGAGACGGTGCTAGACGAGGCGGAAGACACCGTGGTCGCACTCGGCGTGGCTGCTGCAAAAGGGCACCATCAAGTGATCGAGGTTCTAGTCGAGCACGGTGCTTTATCAACCATTCCCGATGGCGGTGGTGTGTTGCCGATCACGTTGGCCGAGGAAGTTGGCAATTTGCAAGCAGTTCTCAGCTTGGTGGCCACAGGACGTGCGAGTCGCCGGCCGATGGACAGGATGCTGGCGGCTGCTCGTCACCAGCGCTCGTGTACCGTAGCACGGAAGCGGAAACGCAGATGCCGCACACGTGCAAAGCTACAGAGCGCGGTGTACAGAAGCTTACAGAAGCAATTCTGAATGACACCACACTGCCTTCAGGTAAGCAAGGTCGGTGGTTTTCCGACCTCTCGACGTCGACGCCTGCCCATCTGGTATTGACCGCACGCCGTTCTGCAGTCGGTGCGACGAGACATGGGGTTGCAAGCCCATGGGCACACGCTGTCGCCGTACAGGGTACCAAAATGTAGTCCTCCGTTCAATGACAGAATGTCAGACGTTGGTCATATGTGATTGCGCAGACGTACATCGACGCCATTGAAACGAAACCATCCAGTATGAAGCCAGTACGAGCTAGCAAGACTCACACCGCGATCCTGTCCAGACACTCAGACCTGTCTGTGTCTTAAAGGACCGAAACACGGTGCAGATGGGACCAGAGCGGTGTTGAGCATACAACCATTCCACCCGCCCGCCGAGTAGTGCCTCGTGGCGGTTGGTTGCGAGCCCTACTCCCCCTTTTCGAACCAACGAAGGCAATATTAGTGAAACCAAAGTAGCCAAAACGAAGCTGACGATCCCGCCAAAGAACCCACAAACTGGATCGATCTAGTAACCACGAGAGCGAAACATGAGAAGCAGAACTACGTGCATCATGATGAGTCGGCCAGCCCCTCATGCTCACTTAATCTCCGACAGCAGGAGAGGAGAGTCTTGCAATCTTTCCCCTTTTTCGCTCTTTCTGACGGATACCAATTGCGCACGTAACCATAGGCGAGACGTAGTACAAGAATTGGAGCTGGCGTCTTCTGGGTTTGCGAAACACAGGTAAAATCTGGGTTTAGTGGCGGGCGTAAGCGTTCATAGCGATCAGCCGGTGACTTTGATTGGCGGCCCTCTATTCCTCTCGATTATCGCAGGTGGACAGGTGCCGGGCGTGGTGTGAAAAAATAAAAGATGTCCGACGATCTCGAACCGACGCTCGGCAACCTGCTGGAAGCCGACACGTTGCAGTGGATCTTCGTGGGCGGGAAAGGCGGCGTTGGGAAGACCACGACGAGCTGCAGCCTGGCGGTGAAGTTTGCCGACACGCCGATTAAGGACAAGGAAAGCGGGTCCCAGAGGCAGCGAAGGGTGCTGCTAGTGTCGACCGACCCCGCCCACAACGTAAGCGACGCCTTCAACCAGAAGTTCAGCAGAGACCCCTCGCCGGTGAACGACGTTCCAGGGCTCGATGCCATGGAAATCGACCCGCAGGGTGTCAAGCTCCTCACAAACAACATTTTCAACAAATTCAATGCCGACTCGACGACGGACCAAGGGCTCGCCGGGGCGGTCTCTGCCATCAAAGACGCACTGACCGGCCTGCCCGGCATTGACGAAGTGAGCGTGCTGGTCCACATTATGAACGAGGTGAAGCGACTGAACTACGACATCACTATTTTCGACACCGCTCCGACTGGGCACACCCTGCGGTTGCTCTCCCTTCCGCAGACGCTGAACGAAACCATTGAAAAGCTGACGTCCGTGCAAGGCATCGGCGGAATCCTCGCGCAGGCTGGTACGTTCGTGTCGTCGCACACAGGGATGACCACCGACGAGGTCAAGGGGACGATGCAAACATTCACGGCGACGCTGAAGAAAGTGCAGGAGCAGTTCCAAAACAACAAGCTGACCACCTTCGTTCCCGTGTGCATCCCCGAATTCCTCCCGGTCTACGAAACCGAGCGACTCATGCAGGAACTGTGCAAGTACAAGATCGACGTCCAAAACATCGTGGTCAACCAGGTGATCCAGACGATTCCGGCATGTCTTTTCTCATCTTTATCTACGAATGCAAAGCGGGAGTTGCTCACTTGCCTCTATTCGCTCTTGTTTGCTCTGCTTGATCCGCTCGATACGTTCTTGCAAAGTGAGTGCAAGCAACAGGTAGTACGGCAACTAACTTCTGAGTTCCGCAGGACGAGCAACCACACGCGCTACTCGAACGAGTTCTGCATTCATTGACCTCCTTCTGGGCCAGTCCATCCCCTCTTGATAGACCGAATAATACAGAACCGGGCAATTCGTTGCACTACTGGGGGGGGGGTCAAATACTGTAGGTAGTCAAATACAATAGGTACCTACCCCCCCCCCCCCCCCCCCCCAGGGTGCGCACTAAGGGACGTTGCCCCCGTTGCACGTTGCACCCCCCTTTTGGGGGGGGGGGGGGTCGTTTTGGGGGCTGTTTTTGGGGTGTTTGCCAGACCCCCCGGTGCCGAGTGGGTACTCCGTTTCCTCCAGATGAATCCGTTCTCCTCGTTTTCGAAATCGAAACCCACTTTTGCGGAAAAAAAGGTCAATCCCCACCAAAATGTTTTCCTGCACTTTTTTGGCAGGGAAATGTACTTATAAACTTTTCAGCAAAGTCAGTTTCCCCGAAAACCAAGATTCCTGCAGTGCACTCAAAAATCAGCCAAAATCTGGAAAATTGGCCCAAAAAGTGAAAATTCGAGCAAATTTGGCCGATTTACCATGTGCTTTCCCCAAAATGCCAATACCCCCCAAAAACTGTTTTTCAGGCAAATCCGCTGGGAAACGTACTTAGAGAGTTTCGAAACAACGGCACCAAGAAAACCACGAAAGGGCAGATTTTCCCGGTTTCAGCCTGTGTTTTGCACGTCAAATTTCAGGCCTCACAGACGAACTGAGGACGGAGTGGAAAGATCCATCGCGAAAGAGCGCGTTTAAGGGGGTCCCCGGAAAAAAGGGTGGGGGGGTCCCCGGCCACCAGGTGCACCAAACAGGACCCCCCCCCCCCCTTCCAAATTTAGCAGACGTTGACATTGCCCGTTGCACCCCCCAATCCTTAGTGCCCCCCCCCCCCCCCCCCCCCCCCCCCCCCCCCCTGCCCCCCCCCCCTTCCTAAATCCGCGGTTAAATAACCTGGCCTCAGTGGTGCAAGCACCACGCGCTCTTCAAACCCAAGAAACATTTTCCCCCCGTTGAGACCTGCCGGCCCTAAAACGGCACAGGACTGGTTCTCCATTGACAAACGCCTTGCTTAAGCTCGGCACCCGGTTGCTTTGGCAACCTGTCGCTTTTGTGACGCCACAAACTTCGTTTCCCGAGACGTTACCATACGGCCCAACCCCCGAACACCAAGAGAGGTACAGTTTGGAAGGGACTGCATGTCAAAGCAGGAAAAGGCATATGGAAACGCTCAGAACCGATAAAGAACAAAAAAAGTCGTAACCCAACACAGGACGAGAAGGAAGGAGCAGCACCACCAGAACCGAGAAAGAACAAAAAAAGAAGAATACTACGCACCAAACCCACCACCCTCCCCAACCCGGGCTTCCTTTTTACCCCTGCAAACCCGTGAATAGGTGCTACGGGAGTATCTGGCAACCGCTGCTTAACAGTGCTCACGTGGGCGGTGTCTTCGGACAGCACCTCGTGATGTTCGCATCACAAAACAAAGAAGACAGTGAAATGGTCGTTACCTGGTCGGGTTTCGCTCGCGACCGTTTCCTGAACAATCCTTCACTAAATCCGCGGTTAAATAACCTGGCCTCAGTGGTGCAAGCACCACGCGCTCTTCAAACCCAAGAAACATTTTCCCCCCGTGTTTAAGATCGCGTTTTTCAGTGTTTAAGATCGCCCCCCAAAAAAACCGATCTTATACACGGGGGGGGACGATCTTAAACACGGGGGGGGGGACAAAAACACCCCAAAAAAAAAATTCCGCTGCGCGGGGCCTTGAACCCCCCCCACCCCTCCATTCAAACCAGACTACACCGCTGTCCTGTCTGCAGACACTCAGGTTCCGCGCTGATGATGGTCCGCCTTCTGTGTCCGTGGCTTAGAGGACCGAAACAGGGCACAGACGGGACCAGTGCGGTGTTGAGCACATACCCATTCCAAGCACGTTCTTGCAATCCCCCCACCCCCGAGTGCTGATGCTAAGGCCCCTAAACTCGGCATCGTTGTCAGCCGGACGGCAAGTGGGGCCCTTTTGAGGCTGTTTTGGGGGTGTTTCCCAGAGGAGTAAACGTTGCTTCCGTTTGTTTGGGCTTTCTTTTGTGAAAGTCAGGGTGCAAAGACGAGCCTGCCGACAGAGCACTTTTGAAGGCAGAATCTATGTCTGCATCTGTGATTGCCAAGTATGAGTCCGCGAGCCACTTGCACACCTCGCCACGGGTTAGCGCAGGAAGCTTCGCACTGTTTTCTGCAACAAGCTGTTGCGAGGACCAGGGTTTACGTGTTCGGAGGTACAATGAACACCAGCCAGCCCCGCGATCTCGCCTCCTTCACGACAGGAATGCTGTAGTGCACGTTGATATCGTGCTTGTGCCTGTTCTGGTAAACGTGGGGCGGCCCCGTCCTTCCGTGATAGTGTGTGGCCCCTGCCAAACAACAAGTGGGTCCATCCTCACCTTTTCCGACACAGAGATGTTTCTTTGGGTGTGCTCCACGTGTACCCCCCAGCTCAGGATAGCTGTCATGTTCCGCTTCTCGTTTCCAGCGGTGCATGCTCTGACCCGGGGCTCCACACTCTTTACTGAGCACACCGTGAACTTCGCCAACGGGAGACAAATCTTCCATTGCGTGTATCACTTCGAATCTCTTCGAGTAAACGACCGCATGAATCGCTTGGCGGGCAAGCGAAATAACCGAGTCTGTTCCTGAGCTGGAGAGTGGTATATGAGCCAATCCTCCTTGTTGTTATCTTGTGTGTTCGCCGGAAACGCGACCACCAAGTTTCTAGATTCTTTGGCGGGTCCAGGTTTTCTGATGCCCTTCGTTCCCCTCATATTCGTGCTGCGACGAGAGGCTCTTCTCCGTGAGACGGGTGTGTCAACTTCAATGAACTCAATAGGACGGCCAGGATCAAATACCCCTTGATTCCCCTTTCTGCAGTCGTTTTGCATTCGGAAGACCAGCAGAAGGAAAAAAACCGCAACTTACCACGGGCAACCAAGGATCTGTGTATCTCCCAACTTGGGGGGCCCAAGAGATATTTTTCCCGCCAGAACCTCCCAGAGAAAAAGTACCCCAAAAAAAAAAATTCCCCTGCGCGGGGCCAAAATCCCCCCCCACAGTAAAAACGCCCCAAAAAAACCCCTCCCCCCCCCCCCCCCCCCCCCCCCCAGGCATCTTGTTAAGAACCATCCATCCATCCATCAGCCGGCTGACCCCCCCCCCCCCCCCTCAGGCTATTTTCACTGTGGAGGGGGGAGACGCTACCTGTCACACTCTAAGGTGGTCACCACTCAGAAAAAAAAAATTTTTTTTTGCCCCAAATACCCCAAATACCACACTTTGGAAAATTTTTGTGGGCCCACTTTTGGCAGGGAATTTTGACCATTTCACCTTGAAGAATTTGACCACCCAGCCTCCAAGGCAACTGCACTGTAGAGGGGGGGGGGGGGGGGGGGGGGGGGGGGGGTCTGGTTTATCCGGCCATCCGGCCAAAGTGGCTGATCCTTAAGAAGAGCGCTGCCCCCCCCCCCCCCCCCCCCCTCCCCCCCCCTCCTGGTGCACCCACTGTGCAACCCACTGTGGGACCCACCTTAGCTAAATTCTTTAAGGTGAAATGGTGGAAAAAGTGGGTCAAAAATCTTTTTTTTCGAGTGCTTTTTTGGGAGGATTTGGGCCAAAAAAAATTTTTTTTTTCTTGGTCGCTGCTGAGGAAACCACCTTAGAGCGGTCACCACCCTGCTGCACACAGGCCCTGCAGGAGGGGGGGGGGGGGGAGGGGGGTGTTTAGGGGGGGTACCCACCCACCCCTCGTTGCCGTCCAGCTGACAACGATGTTTAGTGGCCTTAGCATCAGCACTGGGGGGGGGGTAGGTACGCTGAAAAGGGGGTTTTGGTGAGCATAGTCTTGGAATACAATATTATTTGTCCTCAGTGGGAGTTTGCAGGGGTTTCCACGGGCTTCCCCACACGAGAGCAGCTTCTTTTTCGAGAGAAGTTCAATGTGGAACACTCCTGAAGCCGGGAGTCCAATCTTACAGCTTGATTTCGCTGTCGATGGCATTTTCCTCGGATTCGGATTCAATAATTTCTGAGAACCACCCGAACGTGAATAGAAATGGCCCGCTTTTTTTTAGCACGTGGTCCAGCGGTTCCCACACCCACATGTGGTGCTGAGGGTCCTGGCTCGATTCCTGGCGGAGTGGTTTTTCCAAAGTCTGAAGTGCCACCTGGGGGTCAGATTTTAGGCTATATCGAGTGTAGAAAAGGTGCCGATACATGCCAGGGATAGCTCTTTCCGTCCCGCAATGTTTTTGCCAAATTTCCTCCATTGTTAACCCCCAAGTGCCTCCCCCCAGTAGTAGCTGCCTGAAGCCAACCGTCCTAATTCAATTTCAATTTTAACGGGTGGCCCAAAACCCAAAACCAGTATAGTATTGTATTTGACTATGTGTCGAAATTCGGACTTTTTTGAAAACTCGGTTTTCTCTATCCTCCCCCAGCAAATACAATATTATACCTGTTTGACCCCCCCCAGTAGAGATGGACCTGATAGACCGTGGTGAAACGTGATTCACTGTGATAAACAGCGGCAGGCACTTCGATGCAGTTTCAAGACATAGGGGCGGACCGACTCACCTCCTTCCCCGAGACCAGAAGCGGACAGGCACAGCTGAATTGACCGTCGTAAAGACAACAACATGTTCCAGGCAGGACGAACAGCCGCACGCGCCACTCGAAGGAGCACCGTTTTCCATTTTCATTTTCATCCTGGCCAGAAGAGGGCGGAACAAAGCTGACTTGACCGTCAACACGACAGCAACATACCCCCAACACAGGGCGAGCAACCGCACCCGCTACTCGAAGCCCGGAAGCGCATTCAAGGCAAGTACCTTGAACAGATTGCCGATCTGTACGAAGAGCTCTTTCACGTCGTGAAAATGCCGTTGCTGACGAACGAAGTCCGCGGGGTGCCGGCCCTGAGGACGTACGGAAAATACTTGGCCGAGGTAACCTCCCCCCCCAACCTTTCTTTTGGAATACACACCTGCTTCTTGTCGGAGACCCCTGCAGGAGCCCCCCCCCCCTAGTTCTGGTTACGAACTATTGCCTACGTTTACAACCTGCGACTTTCACCACGGAAGCACGTCGAAACTGACCCTTCGACCCTTCGGTGTCACGTAGCCAACTGGTACTCCCCACCCCACAAAGACCAGAGTTGAAATCTAAACCGTAGCGAATGAGCAATGTTGGTTTCAAACACGTATCGCTGGAGTTCATTCAAAAGCTTATTGCAACTCTCGGACGAAGACTCCATGGCACAGCACATTTAGCTTTAGCAGAGGTATGGTGGCCGTTAGCTACGCCTTCCAGCTAGCTACGCTTTCCAAACTGAGCGACTCGTGCTCGGAGGTAGCTCGTGAAAGAAATACGGAAAATTATGACCCCTGTGGACACCCCATTCCAGGAGACTTACCTCGACGCCAAACGTGCTTTTGATTGACCAACAGCCGCAGGCTCCGTTGGCTTCTGGGGGTTTCTTCTATTGAGTTGCAGCGGTTGTAAGAGAAGGAAAGACTTTTCTTCTCCTTGAAGAATGGGTGCGCAGGAAAGGTAGGAATGCAGGAAGTTCTCCTTTGTGACCCGATGCCGCTCGTCTCATCTTTCAAGTCCGGTTGTGACACGCGTGTTCGTGTCACAACCGTCTGGAGACTAGACATCGAGCTTGCGCGACTTCAAAAATACTAAAATACACTTTTCACGTCACAGGTGTACGACGTGAAAGTTGCCGGCTACGTCTGATGTCGTTAAGTTCTTGTTGTGCTGAACACGAACGGAGTCACTCTTCGGGAGGCGGAGAGGGACGACCCCCCCCGTAAAACAGCGAAGGGGAGGCGGCATTGCTTGCCCTGCGCCTCTTGCCGTTGAACCAAGCTCCTTACTATGCCCTCAGGCCGATTACGTGCAACGCCGTAGTGAGGCTTAGGCTCGAGTTGCACAGTGAGCTTGCCTGGGCAGTACCAAGCCGGGGTAAAACCCTGCCGCCAGTGTGACGTTCTGTCTTGACGCGGACCTATCAGCCACATTTATGGCCTGAACGCACCGGGAACGGGGAGCTGGGGCCACGGTCCCCTCCCCTGTGCCGATGCTGTCACGGTCGCAGTACCGAGCTGAATTCCGCGGCTCACGCCTTGCTTCTGCGCTAGCTTTTTCATCGTTGAATGGTTTCCTAAAAAGGGTTGGTTTTATGTTCGATCCGGTAGCGAGTCCGAAGGACGAAGCTCTTTCTTTCTACTTCGAAGTGGCCCCTCGTTCGTGAAAAACACACCACCACCAAGCACCCGTCCCGGTAACTCCGCAGCGCATCCGACAAGGGTTCAAGGTGTAGAGCTTCGACATGCTGGAGTCGGTGGAAGGTTCACGAGAAAGTACACCGTGCAAGTCTCCCTCAGTCCAGCCATCGGCGACTGGTCGTTGAGCAACGACGATGGTACATCAAGGCCTCTAAAGGCTAGTCCCTTCCGAGAACCATGATGTCTCATGGGACAGAACACCACGAATAACACCGGAGAGGTGTAAGTGTAGGTGTAGGTGTAGGTGTAGCTCAATCTGCTCAGTGTCGGTGTAGGTGTAAGTGTAAGTGTAAGTGTTTGTGCAAGTGTAGGTGTAAGTGCAAGTGCAAGCGTAAGTATTAGTGCAAGTGTAGGTGTATGTGTATGTGTATGTGTATGTGTATGTGTATGTGTATGTGTATGTGTATGTGTATGTGTATGTGTATGTGTATGTGTATGTGTATGTGTATGTGTATGTGTATGTGTATGTGTATGTGTATGTGTATGTGTATGTGTATGTGTATGTGTATGTGTATGTGTATGTGTATGTGTATGTGTATGTGTATGTGTATGTGTATGTGTATGTGTATGTGTATGTGTATGTGTATGTGTATGTGTATGTGTATGTGTATGTGTATGTGTATGTGTATGTGTATGTGTATGTGTATGTGTATGTGTATGTGTATGTGTATGTGTATGTGTATGTGTATGTGTATGTGTATGTGTATGTGTATGTGTATGTGTAGGTGTAAGTGTAGGTGTAAGTGTATGTGTAAAAGTAGGTGTAAGTGTAAGTGCAGTGTATGTACAGGTGTAAGTGTAGGTGTATGTGTAGGTGTAGGTGTAGGTGTAAGTGTAGGTGTATGTGTAAGTGTAGGTGTATGTGTAGGTGTAGTGTAGATGTAGGTGTAAGTGTTGGTGTACGTGTATGTGTAGGTGTAGGTGTAGGTATGTAGCTCAATTGCTATTGCTCAGCTATGTTAAAAAGTAAATTGTTACGCCCATACGGAATCGTCGGAAACACAAGAAACGTCAGACGACCGGGAGGACCGGGAAGGAAGACAAAAGTCCCGGAAGCCCAAGCGAACTTTAACTCGAAAAAAAAGCAAAAAAAGACAGAGAACTTCCCGGAGGGGCAAAAAGTCTGCAACAATGGGGGCCGAAACGCCGCCGTCGACGGAAAACGCGTCGTACTACATCGTGCAAGTCTTCCCGCAGCCGTCGGGAGGCGGAGAAGGCACCGGGCCCGTGATCCTGCGGGTCGTCGACGGCGCGCTGGGGAGGGACGTCGTGTCCCAGGCCGTGAAGAAGCTCGCGATGGACCGCGGGAGCGCGGGAAACCCGAAGGACTCGTACGTGCTGCGAGCCGCCAAGGGAGACGGGTCTCCGGACGCAAGGGGGCAAGTGGTCGACCTCGAGGCGCCGCTGCGTACCCAGGGCTTGTCGTTTCCGTACATGCTGAGCATGTGCAACGGTGCGGACAGTCTGCCCGCGACGGAGGTGCCTGTGAAACAGCTGCAGTCGAGCTCAGGACACGCTGCCGACACAGTGCAGGCGAACACCATTTCAGAGAAATCGCCGCTTCCCGAGTTTGAAGTGCCTTCCTCAAGGCAGGACATCAAGGAATACATCAGAGAACGGCAGCGAGGTCTCGAAGTGCTGCAGGCGAGGCGTGAGGCCAACGTGCAAGCCATCGTGGCCGGCCGGATCGAGCGGGAGAGGCAGCACCTGGTCGCGTGCGAGAAGAAGGAGATGCGGCGGCGGCTCGAAATCGAGGAGAAGAGGAAGCAGGCCGACTCCCGGCAGCAGATGACCGCCGAGGCGGCGCAGCGGAAGGCGCTGGAGGACGACCTGGGAAGGCAGCGCATCCGCGAAGAAGAGGACCGGCTCCTTCAAGAAGTGCGGCTCCGAGCCGAAAGGGAAGCCGCCTCGCGGTCTGCCGAGCTCGCCCAATTCGACAGGGAGCGCGAACTCAGGCTGGAGAAGGACAGGGTCGCCAGGACGAAGCTCGAGGAAAAACGGAAACACGACGCTACGTCCGGCAAGGCCGGGCGCATGGCCGCGTCTCTCAGCCACATAATCGGCCGCCTCGACCACCAGGTCATCCAAGAAGCCGGAGAGTGCGAGCGGATGGTACAGCAAGAAAAGCAGGCGCGCGCTCGGCAGGAAAAGGTTTCCCTTTTTCTCCTGTTGGCAGGCGAAGGGCGGAAGGGATGGGGTTAAATGGACACTTTGCTGGATTTACATTTTCGCCGCTGGCGTACATTTCCACGGCGAAATTTTGCGCTCCGCCGTAGAAACTTGAAGAAACGCGGAATCAGGAGGACGTCGACGAAGTACACGTGGGGCACCCCAGGCTCTGAATGATACCTCAGTACAAAATACTTGAGCTTGTGCTTACTTCGAAGGCGGCTAGAGGGGGAGACACAATACAACTACAGGTGGGTCTGTTTTTGCGTGAACGCTTGCGCTCGCCACTGAACCCAGATCGTCAGTGGTTCGCTTCACCTGGCGTGAAATACCGCAGGATCGCAGACGACCACAACAAGAAGCCCGAAAAAGAAGTAAACAAAAGTGAAGCGCGTCACCAGAATTCCTTACCGAGCAAACAAAGGTCGCAAGACGCCAAACTGATCGTCCCCCAGGATCGACGGTAACACAAAAGTAAAGGCTACGCAACAGCTACAATTGCTGTTACACGGATGCGCATCTGAGAGTCACAGTGACCAGAGAAAAAGAAAGAGCGCAACCCACCTCCTTGTGCCTAGACTCTGACCTAACTTACCAAAGGATCCCACCACGCCTCTCGTGTCAATCGCAAACTCAAAGCGCCTGCTTCTTAATACAAGAACCTGTCTGAAAGAAAGGACTCCGCCGATGCATTGTTGGTTCTAAGAATTAGTAGTTGGCAGCGTACTACACGCTTACGCCCGCCAGATTTACCTGTGTTTCGTGTGGGCTACAGCACATTTACCTCCTTTATCTATCGCAACTGGCAGTCTCCTCAAGCATTTCCTACAAAGCAGGTGCTTATACAAAGAAAAAGCCATTTGTTGAGAGAAAAGTAGGTTTCTGGCAGTCCAGGCCAGGGAAACTCGCCGCTGGGACAACGCCATAATATGGGGTGGCCATGGTCATCGGGTCGACGGGGAGGATCACAAATTATCATGGGCTGTCATGTGATCTGTTGTGATTCCGTGTGATTTCTGTTGATTTTTTGTGATTTAGAACGATTTCTTTGTAATTCTTACTGATTTCTTGTGATCTAGAACGATTTTCTGTGAGGTCGTCAGCAGGCAGATGCTGTAGTGCACCTGTTTTAGCGGTTTACCTGTGGCCAGTATTTTTTAGAGAGTGTTACCACAACCACTTTTGGAAAAAAGAGGATGATTCCAGCACCATGGACCCAGCCAATGTCGCAGCCCTGCCGAACCGGTTACGCACGTCGCGGTCACGTGCAACGGTATCCAGATGAGTGTGGGGTGCATGGATTTGGCAGATCTGTTCTCCAAGCTCGAATTGTTGGGGATGGAGCTTTCTTCTGGGACTGTATTCGGTTACAACGGTGACGAGTGGGTATTGTTGGGATCCGGTATTCCCTTCTCCTGCTTCAGCCGCGTCGTATTGCAGGACCCTGTGCACTCTCGTGCAGCTTCAGCATCTACGATTCCCGTTGTCCCCTTTCCTGCAGACGTTCTCGGTCGGAGTCTCCTCAGTGCATGTCCCCTCAGCACACGACAAGCTGTACGCGCAGCAGATTATTTGGCGCAGGAATGCGCAGACGAAGGTATCCCGATAAGAATACAAAGCCTGACGCGGCACACCGCACGAGCTCTCTGCCTGCGAGAGCTGTACCTGCGAGACGCGCTCTTCTCCCGCCTTGTCGGAACGGCAGTTCTTGGACTGGAAACAGCTGCCACTCCTCTGAGCTGGAGCAAAAGCGGGTACCGCAGTACTGCCACTTGGACCGATGCCAAGACCGGCAAAAACATGTCGTACCCGCTCTACAGGGCTGGGGTGCGGTACGGAGGTAGACAGGGGCAGCGACAGCGACTTCGCTTCAAAGCTAAAGCAGCTGTCCGGCTACGTCCACGACAACGCGGCTTTCACGCAGTGGCTGCGTAAAAAGTCCGTTGTTCTGCAAGGTTCCTTGTTCTGGGAGAAAGTGAGCGGCATTCGGTTCGGTGGACTGACGGCTGCAGCCTACGCGCTCACGCGTGTTGTCGGGGACAAGCGCATGTTTGAATGGGCTTTGTCGTGGATTGCTGTCAGTGGCGCACGAGGTAAGTCTGTGCCTGCGCTGCAAAAGTTTTTTGCAGACCGCGTGAACCACGTTTTGAGCCTCATCTAGTCTATGACTCTCTTAAGGTAGCCAAATGCCTCGTCTTCTAATTAAAGACGCGCATGAATGGACCAATGAGATTCCTACATGTTCATCATGCGACGGGCCCGTCGCGTCACAGTTTTTGAGCCGAGTTGTCCTCAGACATCGAGGAACTTTGCTGCAGCTGCTTCCGCGCCAGGGGACTTCTGCAGTGAGCGGCAACTCGTGCGGGACATGTTCGGTGATGAACCGGCGAGATCTCGATGTGATGAAAGGGGCGAATAACTTGTTGCATGCTATGGCGTACAACAACGACAATTGTGCGACAGAGCGTAGCCTCACCTGGGTTGACGAAAAAGTGTCCCTGGCAGTTATCCCCAAAGGCGAAGAAAAGACTTCGAGACGAGGCCAAAGAAGCAGGCGCCAAAAGACAGAAGTCGCCGGCCACTCAGCAGACGAGCAAAGGAACCAGCATCCGCAAGTAGCAGATACCGTAAACAGAAATAAGTTGGACCGGACAAAACGCCAACTCACCTATTTTGAGCTCTCGCGGTCCAACTTTTTTCGGGGGGTCCTGTGTACTTAGTGAAATCTCGCGGCTGGCCACTGAACAGCACTCGCTTCACCTCCGTAGTTTGATATCGTCGCGCATGAGCCCGCCACCGGTGTTCTAGAACACTGCGCGGCACTGCGTACCCCGCCGTGTCCCATCAAGCACCAACCATTGGTAGCCATGGCCCTGTGGTAGGTAATCACAAGCGAAAGTGCTTGATCGCGATCGGTTGTGGTTGTCGTGCCGAGGGCCCATTGCTTTGGTAGAGCAAACGCAAAAATGCAGAGTGTAAACGAGGTGGATCGAGGTTGGCTGACAGTGAAGGAAAAAGTATGAGCCCAGTCTACCGACAGAGTGTTTGCACTTTCTGGTTCAGCAGACGCCTTCACTATTCCTCGTGCTGAGTTGCTGACGAAGGACGTAGTCACAGCGCCAGTCACCCGGGCAACAGTAAGCAGCATGAACAGCTGCTTTTCTGACAACAGGGCCGGACGGCCCCTTTTTTCCCGCCACTGTCTTCCCGTCATCGAGTTTGACAGAATCGTCTCCTTTGGACAGCGGTCTCTCGTTCCCGTCCGCTGACCACTGCCTGATTGCACCGTTCAAGCCGTACGCCCTTACGTACTTCACGATCTTTTCCTTGTCGGTTTCGCACCACTCCACCCCCTTCTTGCCGTGGCGAAGTGCCCTTTGCCTTGTTCTTGTCGCGCACTTCTGCTTGGATCGCCAACGCCTGCTTCTTTGTCACCGCGCCGTTTCCTGCCACGGCTTGTTCGAGTGCTTCGCATCTCTCGCGTTCGACTACCCATTTGGCAAGAGACATTTCTTATTTTCACCTGATGCCCCTCGGCCCAACCCCGACTAAGTGGAAACGTGCCCGGGCGGAAATAAGGTGGGCCGGACAAAATGGTCCAATTGGTTTGTCGTCGTGCGGTCCAACTTTTGTCCGGTCCGATGCTAGCATCAAGTCTTTTTTGGGTGAAAGGGGCTAAAGGGAGAGTAAACCTGGGAAAATCTGCCCCGAACACTAAACTACGACTTTTCCTCCGAGTACTAATTTCGGGTTTGATTGAACCAGCCGTCAGCCTGCCAGCCAGAACGCCTCCGATTGCGGCACTATCGGCGCAGTCATCCTCTGTGACAGGGCCGCGGTTCGCGCCGCGCCTCCGACGTAGCGACTTCCGCCCGCCGTAGTCGCGCTTTCTTCGTGTTTACTCTGTCGTCCCCTCCTGTGTCTTCCCTCATCTACTGAAAGAAGAAAATCCGCGATCTGTCCGGCTAGTCAAGAATTCGAGAGTTTCGTGCCGCTTGTCTTACCCCTTCCTCTTTGTCTGACTTGCGCTACTACTTCGCCAAGGCCGATGTGCCCGAAGGAATGCGAAGAGTTCAGCCTTCCATACGCATAGACGCCCCAGTCATGTCGTCTCGTGCCCAGAAAGTTGCGTTTCTGCACGCCCACTATGCCTGCTGCGTGAGCAGTCTACACTTCTTGCAACGTCACAACGTGGTAAGCCACAACTGACAGGTGATAGATACAGCAGGGTAGCCAGGTTTGAAGGAATCCTGCATTTTGCGTTGTTTTGTGATCCTCTGCGTTATTTTCTGATTTGGATTGACCTTATGGCCCGAACACACGGCGCCCACCCGGCCCCGCCCGGCCCTCTTCGATGGCAGGCCCTGACTCGGGCTCTTTTTCTGATTCTGGTTCCGACCCTCCACGGGTCACACAACGAACGCGCCCTCCCGCCGGCTCTTCCCGGCTACTCACGTCCTCCGCATCGCGGCGTGCCTATCGGCGCAAACGAGAAAGCGAAGACTCCGATTCCTTTTCGGATTATGAGATCGTGAGCAACTGCCAACAACAGTTGCAACCGACTAGAGTTGCGCCGCGCCGAAAGCGCGGAAAGAGTGACCCTTCTGGAGTCACGTAGCGAAAAGCTGGCATAGTGTGGTACTCATTTGCTTGCAAATGACTCCCCACTAACGCAACAAGACGACGACCTTATGTGATATTATGTGATTTTTCGCGCCGATCTCGGCGACGACGGCACTGGCCTCGCCGGCCCGAACACACCGCGCCCACCCGGCCCCGCCCGGCCCTTTTCGATGGCAGGCCCTGACTCGGGCTCTTTTTCTGATTCTGGTTCCGACCCTCCACGGGTCACACAACGATCGCGCCCTCCCGCCGGCTCTTCCCGGCTACTCACGTCCTCCGCATCGCGGCGTGCCTATCGGCGCAAACGAGAAAGCGAAGACTCCGATTCCTTTTCGGATTATGAGATCGTGAGCAACTGCCAACAACAGTTGCAACCGACTAGAGTTGCGCCGCGCCGAAAGCGCGGAAAGAGTGACCCTTCTGGAGTCACGTAGCGAAAAGCTGGCATAGTGTGGTACTCATTTGCTTGCAAATGACTCCCCACTAACGCAACAAGACGACGACCTTATGTGATATTATGTGATTTTTCGCGCCGATCTCGGCGACGACGGCACTGGCCTCGCCGGCCCGAACACACCGCGCCCACCCGGCCCCGCCCGGCCCTCTTCGATGGCAGGCCCTGACTCGGGCTCTTTTTCTGATTCTGGTTCCGACCCTCCACGGGTCACACAACGATCGCGCCCTCCCGCCGGCTCTTCCCGGCTACTCACGTCCTCCGCATCGCGGCGTGCCTATCGGCGCAAACGAGAAAGCGAAGACTCCGATTCCTTTTCGGATTATGAGATCGTGAGCAACTGCCAACAACAGTTGCAACCGACTAGAGTTGCGCCGCGCCGAAAGCGCGGAAAGAGTGACCCTTCTGGAGTCACGTAGCGAAAAGCTGGCATAGTGTGGTACTCATTTGCTTGCAAATGACTCCCCACTAACGCAACAAGACGGCGATTTTTCTTGATTTTTTGTGATTTGGGTTGATTTTTTGGGATTCCAAAAGTTGACCCATGACAATTTGTGATTCCCCCCGTCGACCCGATGACCATGACCACCCCATAATAAGCATTGGCTCCCCACAGCTCCACACTCGTATCTTTCCTCGACTAACAAGTCTTAATAACGCGCAGGAGTTGTTTGAGCGGCGGTACGTCGAACGGTTGGAGCGCGAACGCGCCATGGCGAAGGAGAAGGACCGGCACCTGCGCAGTATAGAAGAAAGAAAGCACCGCGAAGCGATGGAAGCCATTCGGCAGCAGAGCGCGGACCGCGCGGCGCAGGCCGCGAAGGAAGAGGAGGCGAAGTTCAAGGAGTGGAGGCAGAAGCGGCAGGCGCACCTCGAACAAGAGCAGGCCGTGCGCGAGCACCTCAGCCTGACGCTGCGCAAGTCCATCTCGGCGTGATGCTCCGAGCCTCACTTTTTCTCCTCCGTCTGGTCATTCGCCGTAGTCTACAGACTCACTCGAAGCATTTGCAAACCCGTAACTGCAATATCTAGCGTCTAGCAACTCAAAGCTAGAAAGGTCAGACCTGAAAAAGGGACGACCCTCCACGATTCTGTCGGGGTCCTTCATCACTTTACGGAAGGTCTACCCAATGAGGACCTCTTTGGACTTTGGTCGACAGCTGGCGTACTGGAGCTCAACCCCGGAGGCCCCGTCTCCCCAGTCCACAGAGCCGAAAGACGAGGCGGACAACTCGTTGCGCACCAAGCACGCGCTTGAACGGCAGGTGAACAGCCCCGCCTCACCTTCTTCTGTTTGCATGGGGGACCGGAGGAGGGTTTCCGGGGTGCAGAAAAACTTCAGGGTGACCACTCCGGCGAGGTCAAGAGTTTTCTGCCGTCAGAATGGGGAACTTGCGGCGCATTTCTGAAGTATTTCGTGACACCTCTATGCGTGCCCAGCAGCGATCGGGGGTGGTCCTTTTTCGACGTGCCTATGGTGAACGGAGTCTCTGAAACACCGAAAAATGCTAGAAAGGTGGGCACCACAGATCCAGCACCTTACGTTGTCATCAGCTGCAAGCCCCGGGATAAATGCCTTCATCGGGTGATATCTACAAAAATGCTAGAATCGCACATTGACGCAAGGAGACCCCCCACGCTGCGCAACGGCCAACGTGTGGTTCTGTACCGTTTTCTGTCAACCACCAGTTTTGTGGCGAGCGGCGCCACCTCCCCTACAGAGCTCACACTCCAGCTGCACGCCTTCATTGCGAAGGTTGCTGCGGCCGCCAGGGTGGCGGCTGTGTTAGGTCAAGTGGATGGGGCCCTGTGATGGCTGAGTGCGCTGCTCCTAAGCAGGGGGGCTGCATCCTCGTGTTCTAGCCGTCTCGCGTATAAGGCGTCGTGGGGGCCTCATCACTATAGTGTGCCACGCCACGTCGAGCCCCGGCGCGGCAAAACCTTGCCCAAGTCCGTTCTGCCGATTTTATCTCCGTAAACAAAGTAGAGAATCCGTGCCGGATGGGGGTACCCTCGGTGCCTCCCCCAAAAATACTCGACTGCCTTGTGCTCATTGGGACAAAAGGGGGAGAAAACAATACAGGGTCTTTTTGTGTTGAACGCTTACGCTCGCCACTAAACCCAGATTTTACCTGTGTTTCGTGTGGGCTACAGCACATTCACCTCCTTTGAGATTGGAATATTGTTGCGATAGTGGGAGCCATCGGCATGCCGATGAGTACCACATTGTGCCTGCCTTTCGCTGCGTGACACCGGACGGGTCACTCTTGGCGCGCTTCCGTCGTGGTGCAACCCGCGACGGCTGAGAGCCTTTGAAATTTCGCAACTGGCAGTCTCCTCAAGTATTTCGTACGAAGCAGGTGCTTATTCGAAAACAACTAAACGAAGGTCACACGGAGACCCTAAACTCCCGGAATCTCAAGCGAACCTTAACTCTGAAAAGCGGGACTCAGCGGGATATGGCGACACCGACACGTTACGTCACACGCCGTGCTTTTATGTTGGATCAAGCTAGGGAGGGAGTGGAACGTTATCACCGCGCCGGCAGCTTACACCTTCTCCTCTGAACCCCGGCATTATTTGCGTATGCGTGCCCCGTCTCCCCGTCCTATTTCTCTCTTCCCGACTAACTGCCGACCCAGTGCTTCCGCATTGGCCGCCGGCCGAGTGATCCTGATCGTTGTGTGAGATCTGTCGTGCTGTTTTTTTTTTTTTCTTCTTTTTTTTTCTCCCCTTTCATCGTCAGCTGTGTCGCCCCAGCACCCTGAGTATACACGCGGCAGTGTGCATTTATGCATGTTCGCGAATAGATCGGTCCGTTTTCAATTTAAAACGACGACTTAGGGTTAGGCTAACTTAGCAGTGTGGGCGGGGCGTGGTTACAGAATGGAAACTGTGGCTACCTTGGAGTATTTTCATCGGCGGCTGACGCGCCATGTTGAACATTGATCACAGAGCGGAGTTGATGTTCAACAAAGCGGAGTTGATGTCCAACTCCGCTCTGTGATCAGTCACAGAACCAGTCCAAGCACGTTCTTGCAACCCTCCTCCATCGAACGGACCCACTGATGAGCTTCAACTTGGGAATGGTCTGTTCACGAGCAGAACCCGAGACGAAGAACGAGGTGCACACAGTACCGCGGTGAAAGAAGAAAGAAAGAAAAAGAAAAAGGCCGCACCTAGTCCAGGAACGCGACGATCAACCACAGCTTGCAAAGTCGGAGGCAGCACAGTGCCACAACCCCGTCCGCTCTGCCCTGTGGCTGACCGTCTCGACGAGCTTGTGTTCAGCGCAAGCGCCAAGCCCCAAGGTGCGCCACGCCTTGATGCTTTAGTTTGGGAAATCGGTAGCCACTTGACCCGTAGGCCCGTGGCTCTGCAGTACCGCCGAACACGTGAAGCTTGGCTCCCGTGTAGCAGGCTTTCCCCTGGTACCGCGGTGAAAAAAGGAAAAGAGGACTCGTACCTCAAGGTTTCTTATCCCTACCTGCGGAGTCTAGGCTACACTGCGACCCTGTTCCTTTTCCTACCTACACTTTCTCCGAAGGAGACGTGAGCGCTAGCATCAAACACGCATGAGATGCAGTGGAGTGTTCTGCCTGAACATTAAACCAAGATTTCCCCCCGGCAGGAACTCCTCCCCCCCTCCCCGAGCTTTTTTTTTTTTTATCGTAGTAGGCGTTCCGCCGCTCAGAGAAACTGTGCTTGCGTGGAAACAGAGCAAACAACAAAACACCAAAAAAAAAAAAAGAAAAGGTCGCAAGACACCAAACTGATCGTCCTTCGGGATCGACGGTCACACAAAAAGTTGATTGTCGGCAACACAAAAAAAGAGCGTAGACGGCGCACGCCGGGTGCGGTCGAACCGTTCCGGGCTTAGACACACACAGTGTGGAGGTTGCCCTCCCCTTCTTTTTTTCATAGAAAACGGGGCACCAAGGAGCGCGCCCGAGCCACTAGAATACACCGCAACCCGGTGAAAACAGTTCCCTTCTACTCTTTCCCTCCCCCGTCTTCGCTTCAGGGCAGCGCGCCGATTCGTGTGCGGGCGTCTGGCTTGCCTTGCACCGTCCTCTCCCCCGCCCGAAAAAGCTTCTCCGAAGATACTGCTCCAACCGCCGCCCCGCGACGGGTGCATGCGCAAGCTCAGCCCGAGCCGGCGCAGCATTTCGTCATGGCGCAGCTGCAGCACGCGGAGCGCCGGCAGCCAGGCGGGCGGCGGCTCGTCCGGCCTCAACGGCGGCGCCGCCGCTGTCGGCACGCCCTTGGACCAGACGACCACCGCGCGGGAGATGACGCGCACAAACAGCTGCGGGGCAGTGCCGTCGACATCCAACGAGCGGTCAAACAGCTTCGGGTTCAACTACAACTCCTTCGCCGACCCCCCCGCGGGCGTTCAAACCCCCCGTGAGCCCCGGACGCCTCCTTACAGCGTGTCCAGCGCAGGCTACGCCAACTCTTACCCGGCGTACCAGCTCAGCTCCGCGAACCAGCGGTACCGGCTTCCCTCCAAGCTGTCCATCAAGCAATCCTACTACCACGCGGCGGTGCTGCTGTGCGCGTTTGCCCTCGCAATCGAAGCCGCCTCCGTCTCTCTTTCCGTGCCCTCCAACCAGCGGAGGATCATCCCGATGTCGACGCTCATCACGAAAGCCGTCGCGTGCTGCTCGCAGATGGTTCTCATGGCAACTTGCGCCTACGTTTCGGTGCTGAACCGAAGATGTATGCCGTCGTTCGCTGTTCCCTTCGGGAAGCTTTGTACACAATCCCTTGAGTATTCACGGCACACAGACCGCACGGCTGTCTTTCAGCTTTGCACTTCGCTGACGACAGATGACGTGCCAAGTTGCGAGGGCGAGGACAATAGCGTAGGTTGCTGACTCGTGTCAGAGAGAGGGGCAACAGTTAGCAACGTTGTTAGCAACGTTGTTAGCAACGTTGCACTTCTCTCGTTGTTGTATAAACATGAGTCGCGCCATCCGTCAGAGAGAGGGGCAACAGTTAGCAACGTTGCACTTCTCTCGTTGTTGTATAAACATGAGTCGCGCCATCCGTCAGAGAGAGGGGCAACAGTTAGCAACGTTGCACTTCTCTCGTTGTTGTATAAACATGAGTCGCGCCATCCGTCAGAGAGAGGGGCAACAGTTAGCAACGTTGCACTTCTCTCGTTGTTGTATAAACATGAGTCGCGCCATCCGTCAGAGAGAGGGGCAACAGTTAGCAACGTTGCACTTCTCTCGTTGTTGTATAAACATGAGTCGCGCCATCCGTCAGAGAGAGGGGCAACAGTTAGCAACGTTGCACTTCTCTCGTTGTTGTATAAACATGAGTCGCGCCATCCGTCAGAGAGAGGGGCAACAGTTAGCAACGTTGCACTTCTCTCGTTGTTGTATAAACATGAGTCGCGCCATCCCTAAATTTGCGCGGGTGGCACACTGGATGTGCGGGTGTTCGTAGTTAACTCCTCCACCTTATTTTACATTTTCTTCGAAGAAGACTTGAGGCTAGCATCAAACATGCATGAGAGGCAGTGTCCTGCCAAACACAAAACTAAGATTTTCCGCCCTACATGGTGCTTTCTCCCCCATGATGCCCCCATGATGCTAGCATCAAACAGATATGAGAGGGACAAGATTCCTCGCTACAAAGCTTCCCAAACCCACCACTCTCCCTACCGGGCTTCCTTTTTACCCCTGCAAGCCCGTGAATAGGTGCTACGGGAGTATCTGGCAACCAGTGCGTGCTAATCCATGTGGTTCATGTACTTAAAAGAACTCAATGCTTAACAGTGCTCACGTGGGCGGTGTCTTCGGACAGCACCTCGTGATGTTCGCATCATAAAACAAAGAAGACAGTGAAATGGTCGTTACCTGGTCGGGTTTCGCTCACGACCGTTTCCTGAACAATCCTTCACTAAATCCGCGGTTAAATAACCTGGCCTCAGTGGTGCAAGCACCACGCGCTCTTCAAACCCAAGAAACATTTGCCCCCCCGCCCACACAGCCTGCACAACGAAGGGCTTTGCAGGCCTGGTGCTGCTCGCAGGATTTGTGCGCGCCGCCGTGGAGACGGACGAGCTCCTGGAGACTTGGGACGTCCCGATCCTGCCGAAGCTGTCGTCGACGTACTGCAACATGCGCTTGCAGAGCAAGACGTTCGTGGCGAAGTGCGTCTGGCACGACGGGTGGGCGTATTTTCGGTTGAAGGAGCTGTGCGTGATCGGCGTGACGCTCGCGCTTCCGTTCGCGTTCGCAAAGATTGCGTCGGAGCGCCGGCCGACGCAGCTGCGGAAGCTGGCGAATGTCATGCTGGGCACAGTCGGCGTCGACGCCGTGTTCGAAGGCACCGCACTGCCTCTGGCCACACTGATCGGCATGGACAACGCGCCGGACTACCCCGGGCATCCCATCACCCGGGCCAACCTGACCGTGGCCATCATGGGCAGCGTGCTCATCGTGGCGTCCGTCGCGTTTTTGCTGTGCTTCTACAAGCCGGCGCAGGGCGCCCCCGCCAAGGCCGTCGCAGTCAGCGGCGTCGTGCTCGGAGCCTTGGTGCGCGCCCTCGGCGAGGTGCTGCAGGTCACGCCCATACGCCACGGCCCGATTGTGCACATCTCGTCGACGTACCAGATCCTTGTGGTCGAGGTCGTCACACGGATCGTGTCGCTCTTCTTAATCGCCCTCGCGGCGGCTCTGTTCAGCTGGAGCGTCCTTGTATGCAACACGATACGGGGTTTCTTTTGAGTACTAACAATCTTGCGGGTTGCCCTTCAATGTATATGAGACGATGCCAAAACCCCCCCCCCCCCCAGGCATCTTGTTAAGAACCATCCATCCATCCATCAGCCGGCTGACCCCCCCCCCCCCCCTCAGGCTATTTTCACTGTGGAGGGGGGAGACGCTACCTGTCACACTCTAAGGTGGTCACCACGGTGGGCGGTCAGAAAAAAAAAATTTTTTTTTGCCCCAAATACCCCAAATACCACACTTTGGAAAATTTTTGTGGGCCCACTTTTGGCAGGGAATTTTGACCATTTCACCTGAGAGAATTTGACCACCCAGCCTCCAAGGCAACTGCACTGTAGAGGGGGGGGGGGGGGTCTGGTTTATCCGGCCATCCGGCCAAAGTGGCTGATCCTTAACAAGAGCGCTGCCCCCCCCCCCTTTGCACTAATAAAATATTTTTTGACGTCACTCCATACTGGCCCCGAACCCCCATCTGTGTGGCCCAAAACGGGTCCCAAACGGTTTTTGACGGGCTGAGTCGAGGTAAAGGGGTCTCTGAAGGCCCACGAATGGGCCCAGGTGGGCCCAGGTGGGCCCCGGAGCGGGCTCTCAGTGCGAGGGGGTGTGCCCCCAAAATGGGGTCATTTTCAAAGCCTCGCCACTACTCAAGCTAGTCAAACACCTTCTGGCCTCCAGCGGGAAACCCAGACTACACAACGACAAGATCGGCTGTGTTCCGCTGTAGATAGCCACCAGCGGGTCCTCTTGAAGCCGAAGAGTGTTCTCAGGGGTCACAGATAGCCCTACTTGGCCACCCCGCCTGCAGCGCCTGCAGTGGGCAGGCACACATTGTAAATAGAGTGGGTGCAGCAGGTGCACCCTGCCTTTACCAGCAGTACTAATTAAGAATACAGGTTGACCCAGGAAAACGGAAACTAAGAGAGGGGAAAATGCCAAAGATCACGGGTCTGGAGTTCGTGGAGTCATCGGTGCGAGCAATGCAGAAGTTATCGCCGTTTCATGAGGAAACAAGACGTGGTCAGTCCATGCAGAGACGACTCGTAGCCAGCAGGACCTTTTGTGAAAAGGTCTCTGGTGACGACCTGATCGGTGCTCGACATACCGAACCTCATGATGATTTCTTCTTTCGAGCGAGACCCCCTGACAGGTGCCTTATCGGTACACGAGCACTCTGGCGACAATGGCTTTCTGCTCAAAAAGCGAGTCCACGTCATAAAGTTCAAGTTTGTTGCCAAGGTTTCGGACAAACTGCCACTGGGCGAGTCAGATACTGACTGCTCAAGGTGTTCAGACGACATTGGCTCAAGTGCTTCCAGTGATGAACAGGAGACCGTGGCCGAGAAGATGCAGAAAAAGAGGACAAAGAAGAAAGAGATGTTTGCCAAGATGGCAGACCAGGAAATAAAAAACAGGGCCCGGGGAAAACATCCACCCAAGGAGAAGCCATCAGCAAAAGCCCAGGCCAAACCGCGTCCAAAGACATCCAAGTCCAGTGAACGGAGTTCAGATGCAGCCCCTCCAAGCAAGCGTCAGAAAAAGTGAAGTCGCCATCTCCACCTCTTGGTTCTTTTGCATTTTTCCACCTTATATTCTGCGTTTTCCTGGTAAGCACTGTGTTCTCAAAAGCGGGTGAAGCCGGATTCTAGGCAGGGCGCACTTGCACACCGCACATTCTAAGCGTGTGCCTGCCCACTGCTGGCGCTGCGCACATGGGGCTAACTGTGACCCCCGAGAGCATTCTTCGGCTTCAAGAGGACCCGCTGGTGGCTATCTACGGCGGAACACAGCCGATCTTGTCGTTTTGAAGTCTGGGTTTCCCGCTGGAGGCCAGAAAGTGTTTGACTAGCTTGAGTAGTGGCGAGGCCCGAAAATGACCCCATTTTGGGGACTCTCCCCCTCGCGCTCCAGGGGCCTACCTGGGCCTATTCGTGGGCCTTCAGAGACCCCTTTACCTCGACTCAGCCCGCCAAAAACCGTTTGGGAACCGTTTTGGGCCACACAGGTGGGGGTTCGGAGCCAGTATGGGGTGACATCAAAAAAAGTTTTATTAGTGCAAAGGGGGGGGGGGGGTTTTTTGGCATCGTACCATATAGTGCGGACTAAAAACTTGGTGAGGTCTTTGTCGGTCACAAATTGTCACGAGCCTGACAGCTTTAAAAAAACCCGTTCGACGAAAGTCACCGGGAGACTCTATAACCCCGGGGTCTCGGGCGGACTACAACTCTAAAAAAGACGGCGGCAGCGTGTTTTGGTGGGGATCGGAACTTCTTGTCTGAAAATGACACAGGGTACATACAAGTGGGAAAACGGTCAACCGGCACGCACAAACAAACGAAGCGCCTGTCTTTTTAGTACTAACATTCTTGTGGGTTGCTCTTCAATGTATTGTGCAGGCTAAAAAGAGCCGGCACGCACAAACAAAACGAAGCGCCTGTCTTTTTTAGCCACATCACACAGTGTGTGAGGAAGCTGAGTCGCCCAAGTAGGACCTTCTGATCATGAAGCATTTGCAAATTTGCCACCTGAAACTGTCCAGGATCTGGGCTCAGGGTAGTGCGGGCAACGAAAACTCTAGTGTCCTTTTCTACTTTCTCCTGCTCTCGCGGTGTACGGGTTTGATTGAATTTGAACAAACTAGGACTCAGCAACGGGGACACTTTGCCCCACTCAGCCTCAGAGTCGAGAGCGTCAGTAGGCGCAAGCGCCATATTTCTTGATTGTGTGCCGGGGGAAGGTAGTTACTGAGTGAGCATTATGATCGTTAGGACGCTGCCGACATCACGAAAGATCCTAGTACAGTAGGATGCTCGTGCATAAGCATAACAGCTGCGATGACAAGAGCTTGCGAAACCCTTCTCCGTCCAAAGGACCCACTGAAGAGCTCTAACTTTGGATTGGTATGCGTTCAAGAGGAAACCTGAGACGAAGAACGAGGTGCACACAACACCGCGGTGAAAAGAATAAAGAGGACTGGTCCCTCAAGGTTTCATACCCTACCTGCGGAGTCTTACACTCCCTGCGACCCTTTTCCCTTTCCCCTATTTTATTTTACACTTTCTTCGACGAAGACTTGATGCTAGCATCAAACATGCATGAGAGGCAGTGTTCTGCCTAACGATTAAACTAAGTCTTCTCCGGCGTGAGCGTTCAACTAAAAGACCCACTTTGTAGTTGTATTGCTTCTCCTCCTCTAGCCTCCCGTCGGAATAAGCACAAGGCAAGTCCCTCGAGTATTTTGAGCACTGTGTTCATTGTGTCGTACGGTAATCTGAAAACAAACAGGAGAAACCCGCTGTTTTTCAACGTTCGTCGTCGCACTCGTCGTGTTCTTCGAACCGGGACGACGAGCAAGGTGTAGTCTGAGCCGGTTCTGAGACGTCGGTGGCCCCTTGTTATTGCCCTTGTGGCAGGCGACTGCATTTACTTGCATGCGCTCAGGAGAGCCCACAGGTCTTGGCTGCGAGGGGTTTTACCCAGGGGTATGTGGGCCGCCTTGCAACCTGAGAGTCACGAAGGACTTCGCTCTTTGCGACAGCCTGCTTCTCGGCATGCCGCTCGGCGGTAACGAGGATGCGAGGATGCGAGGATCCCTGATGGCAAACTTTGCCACCGGCTGCGAGCAACACATAGCAACCATCGCGCACTCGCGGCGAAAGCGCGCCAAAATAACTGAGTCGCACGCAACTGAAGGCGCAATTGCGGCACTCACGAAGACTCCACGTCGACTCCACCTCACGTGAGGTCGCCTCTTGCTGGGGTTGAGTTATGCCGCCCGTTGATCCTACTGGAGGGATCTTTCGGGGCTTTTCTGTTGAGGAATCTACTTGCGGATGCGGAATACGGTCATACTGGCCAAATGACAGTTTCATCGGATGGTGAGGAGTACATTTACTTGTGCTCGTACACGTGCTTCTCACTCATCTGTATGGCAGGATGACACTTCACCCGTTCAAAGCTGACAGCAGAAGAAGCTCTCGCGGGCTTGCACCGAAGTCGTGTGCTGTTTTTGATTTGACTTAATTGACCTGGTTCATCCACGTGCCGCTGCTATTTATTGCAAGCGTTGGTTCTTGTTCCTGTTACTGTTCTCACCCCCTTGGGGTTCGAGGCCACGAGGGGTTGAGCCGAATCCCTCGGACAATTATTGGCGGAGGGGAGGTACCATTGCTCTTCCGGCTGTCCAAAAGGCACCTTTCCTGCACTAAGACGAGCCGATGCCGGCTGGCCCAGCCCTGTTCTCTTTGGCCCATCAAGGCAGGCTGACGACCTAACCGCCAGAACGAACTCAACGGCTACGTCGCTCCTGCTAAAAGTGATGTCGACCGAGAATTCGACGACGAAAGAAAAAAGAAAGATAAAGAGATGATTGAACCAGAACCATCCGCTAATACCTACCCCCCCCACCACCCCCCCCGTGTAAGAGACACCTATTTTCGTAATTTTCCCACAAGTATCCCAATTTCAAGCGCAAGATTAGCCTAATGCACTTCTATTGTGGCACTGTGACGTGGCACCTGTACCTACCAAAGCGAGCCCGGACACCCCATTTCTTGCAGTGTGTCAATCCAGTGGTGCTCCCATTGGTACATGTCCGCTGGTAATCGAGACACCCCGCCCTCAGCCCCAAAAGTGTCTCAAATACAAGCGTTTTCTGCTGTCTGACTTCTTTCCCATCGTCGACCCGGAAACAGCCAAAACGGCCCGGAAAGTCCGCACCGCGAAAGCGAGCGGGAATAGAACTTGGAAATGACCAGTTTGACTTCATCCTCATCATCGTTGACTCTCCCGACGGACGACGTCATAAAGTTACACTAGCCCGTGAACAGTGCTCGCCTGCCTGCATGGCACTTGCACGAAGCAGAGCACAGTCCCTCTTCCAAAGCAGTCGGCGCCGAAGCAAGTGTAAGTGAAGAAAATGTGGGAAGTTAGAGAGTGTCAAGCACGTCTATTGGAAGGTAGTCCGTACGAGGGTCAAAGCTAGTTCCGCAGGCGAGAACGCCCCTCTCGTCCGTTCCGGGGAAGCGACAGTCACGAAACTCGAAAACAAAATCGAAAGATTTCGTTTGGTAGGTTTCGCTTCTGCCGACGCTTGCACGAAATTAGCTGACATTAAACCTCCATCAATGCTGTCTCAATTCTACGGGGAGAGGTAAGTAAAAAACTGGGGGGCCCAGGACCACTTGCACAACGCAGTCACTTGGTGTCGGTCACATAATACGACGGTACACGGATGCGCAACCAGATGTGGCAGTAAACAGTAAAGTAAAGGCGACTCAAAGCATGAAAAGGAATGAAAACACACTGCCCAGGCCCTGCTCTAACAGCGCAAATGAGCCGGTCCATCCCCTCTTGATAGACCGTGATAGACCGAAGAATACAGCACCGGGCAATTCGATGCAGCTCTAGGGACTAGAGATGGACCTGATAGACCGTGGTGGACCGTGATTGACTGTGATAAACAGCGGCAGGCACTTCGATGCAGTTTCAAGAGATAGGGACGGACCGGCTCAGCAAAGGAAAACCCCCCTACCCCCCACCACCCTCCCCAACCCGGGCTTCCTTTTTACCCCTGCATAGGTGCTACGGGAGTATCTGGCAACCGCTGCTGAACAATCATGTACTTAAAAGAACTCAATGCTTAACAGTGCTCACGTGGGCGGTGTCTTCGGACAGCACCTCGTGATGTTCGCATCACAAAACAAAGAAGACAGTGAAATGGTCGTTACCTGGTCGGGTTTCGCTCACGACCGTTTCCTGAACAATCTCACTAAATCCGCGGTTAAATGAGCTGGCCTCAGTGGTGCAAGCACCACGCGCTCTTCAAACCCAAGAAACATTTGCCCCCCGCCTCACACGTCAAACGGAGACTTCAAAAAACGGACCGCTTACAAGAAACCGTCTAAAAAAAGGAGGGAGGGGCGGGGGGGTCGCTTTTCAGAGTGAAAAAGAGGTTCCGAGCCATAACTGGGAAAGTGTGTGCACTAATGAGTGTGCGTGACGCAACGGCACAAAAGAGCAAGAACTACCGCTTTGCCCGCCCCTTCGTTCCAATAACAATCGGGAAACAATGGGAATGCTTTGTGCGCTTCACTCGTTGACGATCTTGACTGACAATGAATTGAACGCGAAAGGAAGAACCCTAAACGAGTTGCGCTTACCATGGGGTAACCCCCCGGGATAGCCGCTGAATGGTGAGAGAACTTTTGCCGATTCCTTTGGAATCCGGTGCCCAACACCTATCTAGTGAGTGGTTCGTTACGCGCTTAGCATTCCCACGATGAATTGACAGAATCAGACGCGACTGCACGTCGTGGGGTCCAGCCTCAGAAGCTGGAGTTAAAGCTGGAGGTACAAAAGCGGGTGTCACACCCGCTTTTCGGGTGTGGATTTACAAGCGGCACCCCGCTCTTCGGGCGTGACTCGGGCACACCCTCTTTTACTTCAGCTTTTGAGGACTTCACCCGTGTAAGATGAGCCCCACGTCGCCTCAACCGTTATTGGAGAGACAGCGACTTTGTCCTCACGGTGCAAAATCGAGGTAGAACAGCCAAGCAAAAAGGTTCTGTCTTGAGCAGCGATAATCGCACCAGAGAGCGAGTTGTCCCCTTGTTCATCCGAAAAAAATTAAACGACGCATCCTGCTAGTTCGGTCTCAGTTCGCAGCCCCCCCCGGCACCTCCTTCCACTTCTCGTAGTCCTCTAGCGGGGGACGATGGTGGACAATTTCGGGAGAGCTTGTCCTGTTTCGATCAACTAGTCGTATTCGTGAAGGCGCCGCGTGCAGCAGTGCCTTCGAAAGCCCGCAAAATATCGGACGTCAGATGCTGAGCAGGCACATGAAAGTAGACATATCTGGTGTTGTATAGGCACCCTCTGCTCTGTAGGAAATACTTGAGCAGACTGGCACGCAGTTGCGAATTCTTAGAACAAGCGTGGTTCTCATCAGCAAGCCGATGACTCTCATCACTACTCGCAACAGGAGTCCAATCTCAAAGGAAGTAACTGTGCTGTAGTCCACAAAACACAGGTGAATCTGGGTTTAGTGGCGGGCGTAGGCGTTCAACGAAAAAAGACCTGTGGTAGTATTGTCTTCTTGAAAGTATGCCAATACTGCATGGAATAGTTGACTAGACCTCTTGAGTTTGTGCTAACCACGAATTGGGGAGTCGGGAGAACCTACAAAGCCAAAAGCAGGACCGACCCCCCCCGTTCGTGAGAAAAAGCGAAGAATAAAAACACCTTCTTTTTCCCGTCTATCTTTGTCAAGAGCTGCACTCAACTATTCTCCCCTCTAGCCTCCGTCGAAGTAAGCACAAGGCAGTCCCTCGAGATATTTCTTGCTATCTTAGCCTGTCGATGCGCTGAGATCTGAGAATGTATTTGTCACTTTCCAAAATGTTGAGCAGATATCCGATGTCCATATTCATAGCATGGGTGGGTCCTGGCTGTGACGAGCAACGACTGACAACAGCCGCCTGACAAGCCAGACTCACGCAGCTGTCCTGTCTGCGTCCGTTTCGCGCGGATGATAGTCCGCCTTGTATGTGTCCGTGGCTTAAAGGACCGAAACACGGTTCACATAGGGCCAGTGCGGTCGTGAAGGTAGCCATTCCAAGCACGTTTTGACAATTCCCCCCCCTTTCGCCACATCTAGCTTTCTCGCCATGCTTCGGCAGGCGCTCGTTTTTCGACAAGAAAACAGTCTAAAAAAACCAAGTGCAAAAAACAAGCGCTTCCTTTTGTTTTCTTGACCGCACCCTTCTCCTCCCCATCACTTACTGACGCCTAAATGTACATTACCCAATCCCCTTCACGCATGCAGGATTGTTACCTCTTTGGTACTTCAACCGTTGTCGCAGCACGTTGGCAGCCCCCATAAGGTGTTAGTCTGCGGTCGAGGTTCCGTGTACTCCCTGCCAATTACAAATTAACCCCGCGGCACCCCGTAGCATGGTTAATCCTTTTGATCAACGTATCACAAGGTTTTCATGCCATGATGATCGGTCTGGCCAAAACGTTCATAGTACGTTCTTGCGTTCACGATTTTCAACTCAGCTCTCGTTCCCTTACCCGTCCTTTGCTAGATAGGTAGGGTAACAATGTCTTTCCAGGGTGAAAGTTAGCTTGAGACTCGAGGTCTCGGGTGGCCAAAGAGAAAGCAAACGACGGGTGTAAACGTGCTTTCTGCAAAAAGTCTACCACAAGCGAACCCTTTCTCCTCCCCTTTCAGCTGATTGCTGGCGGGGGCCCTTTCCCCGAGAGACGGGTTTTCTCTGATGGCAAGAAGAAGGAGACCATCGTGCTGACGCAGCTGCAAAGCCGACTCTGATCCCGGGCGACGCCGTCCTTGTATCCCGGCAGCAGCAAAAAAACCGAAAGAAGTGATACGATCACCGTGGCCCCTTGCCCGGCCGCGGTTAATCGAGTTCGTTGAGATTGAAAAAAGCCCCACTGTCGTAGCTAGGCACTGCCGTGGCCTCATAGCCGACATCGTCGCCACCGCCGTGTTCTGCCCCCTGCCGGGCACCCAGGAGCGGCTGAGGAGCCTCGCGACTCCCTGGTGCAAGCTTAGCGAGAGAAGATGGCCGAAACGTGTCTTGGCGAAAATGGTTTGCGTTGCCCGCAATGACGAAGGAGCTTTTTTCGACTGCCACTCAAACGAACGTGTTCTCCCTGGATACTCGCGTGCATGCACGGATGCTGCCTGTGATGCCCCTGCACTTTTCGAGCCGCCAGCAGAGAGAGGCATAAGCTCTCTGACGGGTTGGTCGTGCGGTGCACGCTGTACGGCCGCGACGCGCCGACCGTAGCATGGGCGGTTCGTAGCTGTGGCGACAAACCGGAGGAACATCGCTGTCCTGTCCTGATCAAGACCGAAGCAAGACGCAGACAGGAACGGTGTGGCAACACACGGCCATTCCAAACACGTTCTTGCATCCCCAGAGGGAACTGAAGGCCGCTCTTGTGAACCTAAAATGATAAGAGAAGATAGCCAGGCGCAAGTACCTGAAACGTGTAAGCATCTTTACGGCGACTGTGACAAGAGCCCGGAAGCATGTGTCAAGTCTTGAATACTAGGGCAGATCACCTCCAATGCAGAGGTGGTCTTCGTTAAGGTTCTCTAGATCGACAGCTCTGCTCTTTCGCTGCAAAGGGGCTCCTCGAAAGTTCCGACAGGTAGTTTCGTTCACCGGGGCAAACTCACAGTTTTCCGTTGATCCTTGGGGGCTCGGAATGCCTGGGCAGAAAGAAGCAACTGGATGCCCGCAGAGAAGGGTCGTCAGTCTCGATGGCCTGGCCAAAGGGCTTCACTCGCGTATCCGTCGAGGATACACGAACCTGTGGGTACGTTCATTCGAGGAGACTCTTCTGCGCGTGTGCTGTTCATCGGAAAGAACGCTCTCGAACGCGGTACCGATGCTGAAAAAAATTGCAGCCGCACCCACCCCCGACTGTATCTGCACTAACTATTCCCCTGCATCAGGCGACCACACGTCCCGCGTTTCCCCCGTTCATTACCATCCCCGGCCCTTCTACCTAGCATGTTGTCGTCCCCTCGGCAGCGAGGCCACGTCCGTTCCTTTCAGTCACGCGATCCCTCGTCGAAAAGGGATCCGCCCATTTTTGTGCCCGCAGCACATCTGCGTCCCCGCCCCCTCTTTCTTTTTGATGTTTTCGCTTTTCTTGTTAGTAACGCTTCGACAGCTCGTCACTTGTTTTTGTCTTCCTTTTTCGTATCGCTTCTTCATGGCAAAGCGAATGTGAAACAATACTGGGAGCCAGTCCGCCGCCTACATCACTGGAAAGGGAAGGGAGTTAGCGTGTTGTTTGGTGTCTCACTATCTGTATCACGGGCCGTCACACAAGTGTACCACGGCAGTGTACCACGGCAGTGTACCCGGCAGTGTACCCGGCAGTGTACCACGGCAGTGTACCACGGCAGTGTACCACGGCAATGACCACGGCAGTGTACCACGGCAGTGTACCACGGCAGTGTACCACGGCAGTGTACCACGGCAATGACCACGGCAATGACCACGGCAGTGTACCACGGCAGTGTACCACGGCAGTGTACCACGGCAGTGTACCACGGCAGTAGTGTACCACGGCAGTGTAGGCAGTAGTGTACCACGGCAGTGTACCACGGCAGTGTACCACGGCACAACCTCAGTAGCTGCACAACAGTGGACGTGGAATTGCATACAAGCAGAGCATGCCTGTCTTCTACATGCTGAAGCGACTGGTAGTGGTCGTGCTAGCCGGCTTCGGAACGGCCTGGTGTTCAGGCGGTTCTTTACGTTCCACAGTTCGGTATCTCCCTCGTTCTTCAGCAGGGCCAATGAAGAAGGGGCTGCGGGTGTCATGGGGCTTGCATTCGGCGAATACCCGCCGGACGTGGCGGCGTTGGGTTGGCTCACCCTCCACGCGCTGAAGAGGGGCCTGACCCCATGGGCGTCACCCTCGCGTGAGTACCTGCAAGCCAACGGCTGGTGGCAGGGCAGCGCAGGCGAAGACCCCGACTTGTCCTTGCTGCTAACGCCCTTCTTCTACTCGCTCGACGACGCCCCGCACGTCTCCTTGTCCGAGGCGCACCGGGCGTGGCGGGAAGATAACGGCGTCGATCGCAAGGAGCGAGAGGTCGCCGCTTTCCTCAACAGCTTGCCCGTTGATGCCGTCGGCGCCACCCCGGGCCCTTCGGATGCCGCGCGCGCGGTGGTTCACAGGCCCGGCGAGCCTTTTCGCACGGAGAACGGAGCAGGCGAGACCTTTTTTGACGCCTCGTGCCCGGATTCTGCCGCTTCCTCACGCAAACGAAGAACCTCCCCCTTGTCCGTGGATGCCGACGCGCGGGCATCTCGGCAGGAGAATGGCGTTTCCGGTGAGAACGGACGCGGCGGCTCTCCGCGCGATGTCTTGCCCGAGGATGCAGTCGCTTTTCGCGAAGAACGAGAGGCAAGTCAGTCGAACTCCGAGTGTGCTAGCCCCGTCGCACTTGAAGACCGAGAGGCAGCCGTGCCCGGGGCTTCCGTGTCCGTGAATGCCGACGTGCGGGCATCTCGGCAGGAGAATGGTGAGAACGGACGCGACGGCTCTCCGCGCGATGTCTTGCCCGAGGATGCAGTCGCTTTTCGCGAAGAACGAGAGGCAAGTCAGTCGAACTTCGAGTGTGCTAGCCCCGTCGCACTTGAAGACCGAGAGGCAGCCGTGCCCGGGGCTTCCGTGTCCGTGAATGCCGACGTGCGGGCATCTCGGCAGGAGAATGGTGAGAACGGACGCGACGGCTCTCCGCGCGATGTCTTTCCCGAGGATGCAGTCGCTTTTCGCGAAGAACGAGAGGCAAGTCAGTCGAACTTCGAGTGTGCTAGCCCCGTCGCACTTGAAGACCGAGAGGCAGCCGTGCCCGGGGCTTCCGTGTCCGTGAATGCCGACGTGCGGGCATCTCGGCAGGAAAGCGGACGGGACGGCTCTCTGCGTGGCGCCGTACCCGAGGATGCAGTCGTTTCTCGCGAAGAACCAGAGGCGAGTCGGTCGAGCTTCGAGTGTGCGGGGCCCTCCGAAAAAGGGCCCGTCGCTCTTGAAGAGCGAGAGGCGAATCAGTCGAACTTCGAATGTGCCAACCTCTCCGAAAAAGGGCCCGTCGCACTTGAAAAAGAACGAAAGGCGAGTCAGTCGAACTTCGAGTGTGCGAGCCCCTCCGAAGAAGGGCCCGTCGCATTTGAAGAACGAGCGGCAGCCGGCTTGCCCGGGGCCTCCACGCTTCCATCCTCGACGGGCATGCGAGGCGCCTCATTTTGCCAGGTGGTCGACGCGCTGACCTCTGTTCTCGAACGATGCTCACGGGACGCCGGCACAGACGAGGCCCAGCTGTTGCTAACGTGGCGACTCGCCTCGCCGTCGGTTCAGCGTCTGATGTCGACCGAACTGGTCGGCGAGCACCTGTTAGCCGGCGACGACGAAGCCGAAACGGAGGCCCTCAGCGTCATCCAGAGCCTTTGCGCGGAGAGCGTGTTGGAAGGACACCCCGCCGCGTCCTCACCCACGGAGCCTCTCCTGGCTCCTCCAATCGCCCCGCAGGAGCGTGTGGCACCTCCCCTCGCAAGCAGCAGCCGGCTGGCACAGGCGGGCTCGCCGCTCCGGCGGCAGTTGGACAGTTTGTGTCCTCCGGATGCTGTCAAGGCGGTGGACCCCGCAGTCCACCTGGTGAGCACCCCTGGGTTCCCTCGCTGGATTAACGGGGTGCTGAAGGAGCTGTTGGAGCGGGGTACGGGGTGTGGCAGACCATTGTACCGGGCGACGCATACCTTGACAGACGATACCGACGCGGTGCCGCCGAACCGCTCGGTGTCGTTCGCGTACTTCCTCTTGTCCGGGGCTCTGTACGACCCCACGGCTTGTCCAGCGAGCATCGCGTTTGCTGAACACGCACCGTTGCTGCGTGTTGATCTCTCTGCCGGTGCAGGGGTCGCGGGGTTCGTGGCTGAGGCGTTGTTCTACCTGCCGGAGCTGTCCGTCGCCGCGTCGCTGGCAGCCGTCGGCGAGCTGTACCACCCGCGGACGAAGGTTGCCGACGACCCCGGCTGCGAATCTTTGTACGGGTTCCACAACGTGAAGCGCCCGAGCACGCTGCCCCCGTTCTTGCGGTGCGCGGCCGGGAGCGCGAGGCGCATCCCAGACGCTTGCTTCGCCACGTTCCGACCCGACGCGGTCGGCGTGCGTTCGCGTTCCCTCCGTCAGCGAGTGAACGTTGCTCCGGAGACGCACCTGGATCCGCAGCAGCAGCAGCAGCAGGAGCAAAGGGACCTCGCCTGGGCGGAGAGGGCTAAGCTGGCGCGGGCGTCACCTGTCGGAGCAGACCTGGTGCGGCTCGCCGGTCAGCACCTTACCAAAGAGGCTGGTGACGCAGCGCATTGTCGGGCGTTCATGTTCACCCTGTGCCAGTGCGCTGCGCTGCCATTTCGCATGCGCGCCTCGGTAGGAGCCCCGGCGGTGTCGGATACCGAAGAGTTGGAACTGGATCCGCAGTTGGCTCGGCTGCATCGCAGCTTTGCGATAGCCACCTTCAACACCGACGGGAGACACTGCCCTGCGGAAATCGCGCGGCTCGCGGCATCTTGCGACGTTGTTGTCCTGACGGAGGTGCACAAACCGCTCGCTGATTCCTCGCCCAGTCACTGGCGCGAAGCCGGCCTGCGGTTGGGGTTTCACAGCGTCTCGGAAGCTCACGGGTTGGGGACGCTGGTTGCCAGCGGGTTGGGAGAAAGTTGCAGCGTCGAGTTCGTCGGTCGGCTAGCCGTTGAAGACCGGTCGTTCGTCTGTGTGTCGAGCGGGCCTTTTTTCGTGGTGGGCTTTCACCTCGATCATCTGACTGAGGTGGCCCGCTTGCGGCAACTACGTGCCGCTTTGCAATGGCTGGAGGACTTAGGGGTAGGCTCCAAGCCCCATTGCCTCGTTGGGGACTTCAATGCCCTCGTGTCTGATGACTACACGGAGGACAAGCTCGCAGCTGTGGCCACGCATCGGGCGCTGACTGAATGGGAGCCGCCCCGGTTCGAGGTTAGTGCGCTGCTTGTAGATTCCGGGTACGTCCTCGCTGGCGAGAAAGACGCCACGGAAACTAGCTGGGCCAAAACCCGCATCGATCACATGTGGTTCAAACACTGGCCTATCCCTAATCATTCGTACCGAGTGCTACCGGGGAACTCATCGTTCTTCGACCACAGGCCCGTGCTGGCGACGGTGCCGCGTCCCCCTTTCTCAGCGTGAAGCTTGAACGTTGTTTTCGTGTCTTCGCCAAGGGCGAAACAGCCGCTACCTTCTCAAGCACCGTAGATTTTCTGCGTGCAAAGTGCCATTCGGTCACTCCGTCTCTCGCGTCTTTCTCTCTATTCGTTGGCGACTGGCTGGTGCATGCTTGTGCCTGCGGTTGGACATCGCTTAGCCGTTGGGAGCACGGGTACAGGATCGTGGGTAAAATGGGAGGACGCTTTTTGTATTGCACCCCGTCCCTTTTCCCGTTCAAGGAAGCCTAAAGAAACAGCTGAAGCCGAAGCGACAAATGGAATCCCCGCTCCTCGCTCGGCTTGTGCTCGGCAGCTCTTCGCAGTGGCGAAAAGGCGTGCTGGAGGAGCTGCTGGGCTGCGGGGTGTGGAAGCAGATGTCGCCGGACATCGACGAGAAGGCCATTCGCGACCCGGACGCAGAGAAGCTGTGCCTGATGGTCGCCGAAGCGAAGGCCGATGCCCTCGCGGACCGTGCGCGGGCTCTGTGCCGGGCCGAGGGGGCTGGTGCCGCAATGGTGCTGCTGACCGCCGACCAGGTCATCCGGCACCGGGGGATCATCCGCGAAAAGCCGGAGACTTCGGAAGAAAACTGCGCGTACCTGCGGTCGTACGCGCCGGACGCGGCGGCCGAGTGCTGCTCGGCGCTGGTCGTCACGCATTACCCGTCGGAGGTCCGCGTGCATGGGGTCGACGTCTGCAACATCTTCTTCAACCCGATCCCTGAAGACGTCGTCCGCAAGGTCGTCGCCAAAGGCGAAACAATGACCTGCGCCGGTGGATTCGCCGTGGAAGACCCCGACTTGCGCCCTTACATCATCGGTCTCGACGATTTGGACTGCACATCTGTGCAAGGCCTCCCCGTCGGCTTGCTGCGTGAGCTCGTCGCTAAAGTGGAGGCGACTCAGAGTAAAGGAAACGAGTCGGATCAAAAGTAACTCGACCCCCCAACTCTTACTCAGCGTTGACGTCTCGTTCCGCACGATAACACAGCTGCGGATCCATTGCCACGGTAGAGGTACATGTCCAGCTAGGGGACATTGCTGGGTTCCAGCTCAACGTCCGTCCTTGGACCAAGCCACCGCTTCCGTGCAGAAAGTCACCGTCTGTTTGCGAATCCGAGCGTGTCGCAAAAACGTGTGTCCCTGCGCCGATCGCCCAGCGCCTGTGAGACATCAGTCGGATTCTCTTTATTTTGTGTCCAAGCAATTGCGCAGCCTCCAGCAGACCGTTTTTGAGGCTGCTTTTTACAACTAGCCCAGTGCCAGTCAACCAACCGCTGATGTGTTGTTTGGTTCAGCCATGTGGTGGCATCTTTCATGGAAAGCTATTACCAGCACCCTCCGAGTTTCCACGATGCCTTCATTGAAGTCCAGGCGTTGTCTTCAGCGCAGTCCCGTTGCGTCGGCGTGATGCCTTGCGAGCCTCGTTGACCCGTACACGTGATACTCGGCTCCACGTTGCAACAGCCGGGTCGAAACTCAGCTGATTGACATTAATCCCGCTGAGACTCAAGTGCAAAGCAATAGTACCTCAAGGAAAGCGGCTCAAAGTAACCTCATACGGAGGAGGAGGGGGTTGCCAGTACAGCAAGCCTTCTGAAGGAACTCTCCCAGTTTTATGACCAAAAATGGGAAACCTGGGGGGCTCCTCGGAAAGGTTTTGTACGGCATAAATATTCACATCAAACCTTGATCCTTGTTGACGTGTTTTCTTCCTGGAGGCGCAGAGTCTGAACACCAGTTTCGGTTCTGCCTGTTTCTACATAATTACACGTCTTCCGTGGAGGGTTATCGATAGAGATTGTCAACCACCAACGTCGACTTACAAACAATTCCCGGATTCTCAAGCGAACTATAACTCTAAATAACCAGAGGGAACGGTGGCGGGCCTGTGGTTGGCCTCCAGGGGGTTGGAGTGTGAAACATGCCCGTGCCGGTGTACAGAGGGGGAGGGCCGCCGGGTGGTGTCGGTAAGGCGCTGTCTCGGCGGACGATCCGGTCGGAAAAGGACCTCGACAGCAGCATCGAGAGCCTGCCGTATGGATTGGAGGTCGAGGAGTGCCGCCCGCGGAAAGGGTTCGAGCAGAACGACCTGACCGCGTCCCAGACAGACGTGCACTTGTCGGTGCAGGAGACCTCGGGCGAGGTGGACGGCGGCGGAGCCGTGCGGCTGGGCACGTCCTTTTTGGACCGGCCGTGGCACCCGCCCGAGGACACGACGCTGCTCTCCGAAGAGTACGCCTCCAACGCCTCTTCGCGCCGAGGGGCGGAGCCGCTCCCGAACGTCTTGTCTGGCGCGCCACCGCCGTCCTTCTACCCGCCTCTGACGGAAGAGACGCCTCAGTTCGTCTCGCACTATGACGAGAGGCCAAGCGAAACGACCCCGCAACAACCGGACCAGGTGTTTGCACTTTCTCTCTCTACAAGCCACCATGTCCCCACGAGAGTGCTCTTCAATGGACCCATCCGGGTACTCCTCTATTGTTATGGCCGCGGGATGCTTAGTTCTGCTAAGGACCTGGTGCACAAAGGCTTTCTTGTTCACCCAACCCTTGTATATTTTGCTTGCTATGTACTTGGCCCTTATCTACAAGTAAAAGAATAAAACAAAACTACGCACTTCTTCTCTCGTGAGTCGCACTATCTCGTAACTCAGTTGTACTCTTATAACCCCATACCTGCACTAGTCGTTGCGCTGACGCGAATCGTGAGATCCATATACAGCCGAAGCCGAGAGGCTGGACTACCTCTACCGCTCTACCTACCAAAGTGAGTTGACGTCAAGTGTTGAAACAACTTGGGTCGAAAGCGCCACCTTACACGACGTGCCCATGTTAGGGTCATGGTTGGATTCCAGCCAAATTAAATTGTGGCACTGGCGGGTCGAGTCTCGCCAATCTCTTCAAAAACGCCACAGCTCCCACGTCAGTCGACGGGGACCTTGCCCGTGTGTGCAGGCTGCGACTCGCAGATTCTGGGGAAGTATTATGAGAAGGAAGGCTTGACTGTCCACGTTGAGTGTTTTCGGTCGTACTTGAAGTCCGCCAAGCGTAGCAGGAGCGACTCGGCCGGCGCGAAGTCGAGAAACCGCAAAGGGGCGAGAAGGTGTGTTCTCTCAGATTCTGCTGCACAAACAACGCAGGACCCTCTGTGGTAAGAACGGAGTTTTCTTTCAGGAGGCCGACACCTTTGCGACTGCAACCGTGCTTTCGAGCCAAGCTTGTGGCTGCTTTTTTGTGGTTTCGGTCATAAGCCACAGACTTTGCTACAGGGGGCGTCATCGGTGTGGTCGGTGTGATAGTGCAGTCAGCGTCAGGGTGACGTTTTGTACGTGTGCACAGCGCCCACTGCACACGGCACAGCACTAAGCTCGTGTAACAGCCATCGCACACACGTATCATGTTGCTACAGCAACGCACACACCCTCTCCGGTAACTCCCAGTCCGCTGACCTCCGCGGTCTTTGGAAAGTCACCAAATTGAAAAGGATTTTGTCGTGGCTTGTCTCCTAATCCGGAAGCCCCAACAGAAAGATTGATGCGAAAAACACGTTGGGAGACCTGCTCATGAAGGAGCCTGCTCATGAAGCAGAAGTCTTCAGGCCCCTCACACTCACACAGTCCGCAGCCACGACGCCAGCCACCACCCGTTCCCACTCCAACATCGAAGGGTCTACCAAGTGATGCCATCTCTGAACAAGTATGTAGCATCGCTCTGTGTCGGTGCAAGAATCAATCATGCCATACCGCACAAGGACGAGTTGACTCTCCGCAACCCTCCGTAACAAAGCAGACATCCGAGTGCGTTGCAAGACCAATCGCCAATGGCGCAAATAAAGCTAATGTGATGACGTGTTAGCACTTCTGCTTGTACCTGTGGTTGCTGAATTAGGAAAGATACTAGCGTCACTCCTCCTTTGAAGAATACAGCGAAGTTGTCCGTTAGGTAACAGACAAGCGCAAGAAGGGATGGAGTAACCCCGCACACCTTCGTCTCTTTTTTGTCACCCCTCCCGTGAAGCTCCTTTTCGGCCTCTCTCGTGCGGTCAGAATTTGTCAGTATTTTTGCAAGCCAGGCCGGAGGCCAAGCTATTACCCTGAGTAATGTACACGACAAAAAAACCAAAACGCCAGCCGCAGCAGGCAGCGGAGCCGCGGGAGCTGAAGCTAGACGGTGAAAGCGAGGACGAGGGTGGCGTCGACGACATCGACCTCGACGAGTACAGGGCGAAGAGCAAATGCGGCCGAAGCCAAACGATCGAGCGGCTGATGCCCCGGGACAGCGACGGCAGCGGATCATGGCTGGCCCACGCCGAGTCGCTGGAGCCGGCAGCCCAAAGAGAGCGCGAGAGCCTCGGCGCTGGGAAGCACCAGCCGCCGCTGTCGCCGTTTCCGTCTGTGCCCGTGTACAACAAGAACGGGCGGATGCCGAGCACGCTGCTGCACAGCCTCACCGTCTCGCCCGAAGCCGGGAGTGAGTATCGGTCCCGGCAGCGGGCCGCCGAAAGCGAAGCGGCGCCGCCGTCGACCCTCGACGACGACGCAGCGAACACCAGCCTCAACATAGGCAACATCTCGCCAATCCCCGACACGTGCCACCAGCGCGAAGAAGAAGACCCGCCCATACAAGAGCTCGAAACGAAGGTGACACCCTACTGCATACCGCACAATCGCGCCGAGCTATCTCACGAGGTACTGCGTTATCTCTTGCTGCATCATACCGAATCACCCGTCGGAGACCTACAAATGCATCTGCAGATGCATCTAGCGAGACTAAAAACGAAACTAGTTGAACGAACCAGCATCTCACGTAGGAACTTGGATATGAGATTTTAGGATGCGGCCTAAAACAGGCCACCAGAAGGCATGTCTCGACGTTCATCGTTCCGTTTCCTTCAGGCCTGTCTTCTTGCTTCACAGCGCCACTGTTCACGCGTTGTATCGTCGTTGCCCATTACTTGAGCGCTTCGAACCACACACAGCTCCCGCATGCCTCTGTGGCACTGACCTTCGGCGACAGCCAGCTGTTGGAGGAGAGCGGGCGCCACCAACCGGAAGTCACGCCCCTGCGAATCTTGGTATGAATGGATATTTCAGTTTGCTAAAGAACCTTGAGCCGGCAGCTGCTGCTCAACGGCTTAGTGCATGCTGATCCGTGTGGTCCGTGTACTTAGAAGCTCCAATGCTCAACGGCTTTATCACGTGGACAGCCCTGAGATTACCCCTCAGGCATCACTGATTCACGTATAACCGTACTTCAACCTTCTTGTTTGTCGGTCTTTCCTGAGGTCCGACGTCTGGACAGAACCGCACAAGCAATAAGACTTGTCACCTACATTGTTTTCTTGAGACTAGCACGCCGAGCAGCACGTGGCGTGACTACCGTGGCTTTTACAACAGCCGCCAGCAACCAATCCAGCGCAGCTGAACAGCTGAAGCTGAAGGGGAACAGCAAGGGGGTTCACGCGGAAAGAGCAAGAAAGGGCTATATGGTTACGGATTGTACGCTTGGTGTACGCTTTCGTTCGGTGTTGCACGTCGAACTTCTCTAAGAGAACCCATTCATCAACGGTCATACGGAGACCCTAAACCCCCGGAATTTCAAGCGAACTTTAACTCTAAAGAAGTCGGGCTATTTACTCCGAAAACATCCTGATAGTGCACCGACGGCGTCTCGCCTCCGTCGGAGACGCTTTCCACGAAGCTCGAATCCCCGGTGACTCCCATCGTCCGGCGCGAACGAAACGTGCGAGATATCAGCGATCCTCAAGGCAGAGGCGGACCCCGCGAAGTCCCTCGCTGCGAAGTACGCCGACGACGACATGTCGCCGCCGCGGCCGGGGGCGAGCGCCCCGGAGCCGGAAGCCAGCGTGATGACCGACGCCGAGTTCCAGCACCCGACCGTCGCCTCCCCGCGCGTCGTCGAAGGCTGCGGCCCGCGCCCGTCCGGCAACGTGCTCATCGGCGGCGCGACTACCGCTTCGCCCCGGAGCATGCTGAGTTTCAGCACCCGATCGTAGCTTCTCCCCGCGCTTGTAATAAAGCACAAGAAACCGTAGAAACTCAGACCAATCGAGTTCTTTGTTTCCAAGCAGATCAAAAAGAACACGAGAGTCACCCGGAAATCAACTCTTCACTCTAAAATTCGACGAAGGTCATCGGAGACCTCTAAAATCCCGGATTCTCAAGCGAACTGTAACTCTAAAAACATCCTTCAAAACATCGTTTCAGTGCACCGACGGCGTCTCGCCTCCGTCGAAGACGCTTTCCACGAAGCTCGAATCCCCGGTGACTCCCATCGTCCGGCACGCGAACGAAACGTGCGAGATATCAGCGATCCTCAAGGCAGAGGCGGACCCCGCGAAGTCCCTCGCTGCGAAGTACGCCGACGACGACATGTCGCCGCCGCGGCCGGGGGCGAGCGCCCCGGAGCCGGAAGCCAGCGTGATGACCGACGCCGAGTTCCAGCACCCGACCGTCGCCTCCCCGCGCGTCGTCGAAGGCTGCGGCCCGCGCCCGTCCGGCAACGTGCTCATCGGCGGCGGCGTGTGGCGCGACTACCGCTGCGCCGCGGCCAACCCGCCGGCGCCGCGCCGCAGCGCTTTTTCCCCGCACGACCCCCCTCCTGGAAGCTGCGGAGAGCTGCCGGACTTCTCGTTCGTCAGCCAATGCGCGGTCGTCGACTCGCCGGCTCCCTGCCGGCGCCGGGCCCAGGCCGCGCCCGAGAAGCAGACCCGGAATCCCTCTCCCAGAAAGCCGACCAAGCCAGACCCCGCGAAACAGCAGCGCAAACCGGTCCTGAAGAGAACGGCCGCTGTTGCGATAGGCGTGCAGACGGAGCCCTTGTCGCCGGTGAAGGCGTGGCGGGCATCCATCGACGTCTGCGACGCGGGCAGTCAAGCCGAGATGCACGGCGACAGCGAGGCGGCGGCCGCCGACTTGGTCTTCAAGGAGCAGGACGTGGCGCACTTGAAGCAGCAGGTCCGGGAGATGAAATACGCCCGCGACGAAGCGCGGCTGCGGGAGGAGGAAACAAGGCACCGGCTCCGCATCACCGAAGACTACCTCCTGCAGACGCCCTCGTGGGAACGGGAAACCAACCGCATCCTCCGCATGCTGACGGAAGCGAAGCTCGAGGTGGCCGCGCTCCGCGCGAAGGCGAACCCTCTGACGGCCATCTCCCTCACCCCGGCGCCGCAGCACCCCCGGCAGTGCCGGGCCTCGCTGCCGCAGCAGGACGCGCCGATCTACCAAACGCCTTACGGAGAGGACCTGATGTCGTCCCGGTCGTGCTCGCTCGCGTCCAACGGGTCCTCCGCGCGACCACCGCACCGAGAGCCCCGCCCGGCTTCGTCTTCAAACCAGTCGAAAAAGTCGTGGTCGACGAGCCTCAGCAAAATCATCCTTGAAAGCTAGACAGGGAGGCGCCTATTGCTCCCGCGTGTGTATTCTTCTATTGTTAGTACCCAACAGTCCCGGCGGGCCTGCCTCACAATGTGTTGTGCAGGCCAAGAAGACGTCGGCACACGCACAAAACACGCTGGGAAACGCGGCAATCCTACGAAGATCATCGGCAGCCTAATCCCCGTGCCCCAGCACCCCCGCCTCGCTGCCGCAGCAGGACGCGCCGATGTACCCAACGCCGTACGGAGAGGACCTGATGTTGTCCCGGTCGTGCTCGCTCGCGTCCAACGGGTCCTGCGCGCGACCACCGCACCGAGAGCCCCGCCCGGCTTCGTCTTCAAACCAGTCGAAAAAGTCGTGGTCGACGAGCCTCAGCAAAATCATCCTTGAAAGCTAGACAAGGAGGCGCCTATTGCTCCCGCGTGTGTATTCCTTTCGTTAGTACCCCAACAGTCCCGGCGGGCCTGCCTCACAATGTGTTGTGCGGGCCAAGAAGACGTCGGCACACGCACAAAACACGCTGGGAAACGCGGAGATCATCGGCAGCCTAATCCCCGCGTCCCAGCACCCCCGCCTCGGTGCCGCAGCAGGACGCGCCGATGTACCAAACGCCGTACGGAGAGGACCTGATGTTGTCCCGGTCGTGCTCGCTCGCGTCCAACGGGTCCTCCGCGCGACCGCCGCACCGAGAGCCCCGCCCGGCTTCGTCTTCGAACCAGTCGAAAAAGTCGTGGTCGACGAGCCTCAGCAAAAACATCCTTGAAAGCTAGACAGCACTCCCGCGTGTTTTCCTGTTGTTAGTACCCAACAGTACCGGCGGGTTTCGCCTTGTGAAGGCCAACAAGACGTTCTGTTTTGGTTTGGATGGAACAGGGAAAACCGGTCGACAGCCACGCACAAAGGATGTCAGGAAATGTGGCAAACGTACCAAGTGTAGATTCACTAAGTGTAGCTTTGCTACGTGTAGATCGGCCCCTGTATCCTTGGGTGTAGATTTCGCGCAAGTGTAGACCTGCCAAACTGAAATTTTGGCTTGCCCGCACAACCTCCCCCGGCAGTGCCGGGAGGTTGGACCTTTAGCACTTGCTCGCAGTGTTACACGGGTTTGAACAATGGCCACCACTGACCAGACTCGCACAGACGTCCTGTCTGCAGATTCTAGACTGGTTCCGCGCTGATGATGGTCCGCCTTATGTGTCCATGGGTTAAAGGACCGATATCCGGTGTAGATAGAATCTGTGCGGTGTTGAGCACAATTCCAAGAACGTTCTAGCAATCACCCTCCCGGACTCCGACTCGATTATACTTTATACTCAGCCATGGTCGATCAGCCTCTACTAGTAGTACACGACGGATCTCGCGGTGTACCGGCTCGAAACAGTCTGAAAGGTGGTGTACTTCAATTGTGATCCTCCCCGCCTCATCTCCTTCCCCCCCCCATAGAGCATTTTCTTTTTCGAAAAATAGATGATTGTAGAGCGCTCCCACCCCCCCCTCTCCTAGAGTTCTCCCCCTTTGTTTTCAATACTCGCAGGGTTGACCCTTGAGGCTAGAAAAGCGATACATCGCACCGAGCTGGCTGACCTTCCCGTCAGCCCTTGTGTCCCAGCCCTCGAACAGGAAGAAACCTGACATTGGCTTCGTAGACACGCCGAGTCGCTGCACCTCTGAACCGCGAAGGCTGACCACACTCTGAAGGTCAATTGGCTTCTTTCCGCTCGTGTGCAGATACCACGCACTAGTCCTTCCTTTAGCTCGTTGTCTTCAGCCAGATATTTTCCTTGGAACTTGTTAAGTTGGAAGATCCTTCTCGAGTATCTTGCTGAGTCGGAAACCAACGTAGCACAAAACGGGCCCAAGTGAGAAAGAGCGAAAGCTGCGGACGTCAGGCACTGGCGTTTCAGAGGCGTGAACCGAGCATCGGGTACGAAAGCGGCCTAGTATCTAAGTGTGCCAAATGACTACCCCTTCTGCCCGAACACTAAACTAAAATTTCCCCCCAACTCCTGAAGCAAATCGCCCGAGCGGACAGCTTTCTCTCACGGCGAGGAGCCCAGCGGTGAACAACGCAACCTGCAAGAACTTCGGCGGAATAAGCGAGGCGGCCAGTTGTCTCGCTAAGGCGTGTGTAGGTGGCCTAACCTAAGCAAGGTGGGAGTCCAGCCTCAGAAGCCGGAGCTAAAGCTGCAGTTGAAAGCCTGGTGTCACACCTGGTTTTCGGGTGTGCATATACACGCGTTTTGGTTGCAGCACGCCCGCTTTTCCGGCACACCCTCTTCAACTCCTGCTTCTGAGGCCGGACTCCGCCGCGCCGTTTTACGGCTAACCGTCCATTGCAGTCTTTTACATTCTGTACGCATTGCACGCCCCATTTCTGGCAACAAACGCGCTCGTCATCGTTGAAAGGTGACGACTGGCAGCGGTAAGTACGTGTCGTGGCTATTTCTCTTCGCTGCCTCAGCAGTGGTGCTATTGGGCAATTTGCGTACCTGCTGCCATCCTTAGATGTGGTAGCCGTTTCTCAGGCTCCCTCTCCGGAATCGAACCCTAATTCCCCGTTACCCGTTACAGCCACTGTAGTCCACTACACTACCGTCAAAAGCTGATAGGGCAGAAGCTCTTGCGGGCTTGCACCGACTTGAAGTCGTGTGCTATCACTCGATTGACCTGTTTTATCCACACACCGCTATTCGCGCGGTAGCCGCAACCAAGGTTCTTAGGGTGGTCGGGTCCGGCCAGAAAAGTCGCGCAGAAAAGGAGGTAGTTTGCGCTCGAAAAATGGGCCGCTTCGGACAGGCTGCGCAGACTACCAGACTTAGCCACGCCGCCGCACCATCCCTGCGAACTGGCGTAGCGTTGCTTCGGCAGAATTCTGCGTGTTCAGCACGCCCTCACGTCGCCCGACACCCCCCCCCTCCAGGGCCCCCCACCCGCCTAGTCCTTGTCTCTATGATGTGATTGCTGGTTGTTCTTGCGTGTTTCTCCTGCGCTCCGTTCTTTTTCCTTTGGCCAGCTAGTGATGGGCGTTGTCGACGTGAATGCTGACCTGGGCTAAAGCCGCTGGCCGACAGAACAATGTAGGCACGGGAAATCGGCAAACTGGATCGGAACTTCGGGAAAAAGGATGAGGACACATGTGGAATGTCAGTGCGGGTTCAGGTTCGGGCTCAGATTGGAGGTGCGTGGCGAAGGTGTGTTGTCAAAGACTTACTGGCCGTGTGGATGCCTGGCTGTATCCTTGCCTCTCCGCCAGTCAAACTATGATCTTCCCTCCCTATTGCCGACCAACGCACGCCACGTCGCTAACACAGAAGAAGAATAGAAAGAAGACAAGACCGCTCCGGGTCCAGGAACGTGACGGTCAATTACAGCTTGCAAAGCTTGAGGTGGAGGCAGCACAGTGCCACAACCCCGTCCGCTCTGCCCTGCGGCTGACCGTCTCGACGAGCTTGTGTTCAGCGCGAGCGCCAAGCCCCAAGGTGCGCCAAGCCTTGATGCTTTAGTTTGGGAAATCGAAGCCACTTGACCCGTGGGCCCGTGGCTCTGCAGTACCGCCGAACACGTAAAGCTTGGCTCCCGTGTAGCAGGCTTTCCCTGGTACCTAAACGTCGGAACACAGGAAGAAGGGATATCGCAAAAAGAAAACACCAAAACCCGGAAGAAAAAAAAAGAAGTAACCACCCCCACTGGAAGAGGAGCCGCGCTTGAGTTCGCCTTCGCGTTGCTCGGACCTGGGCGGAAGTTGGGCGCTGGCCGTCGGGCGTAGAATTTACCCACACACCCCAACCCCGTTTCCCCTGTGCTGCCGTGCCGGCGGTGGCTGTGACTTGCTTGCCCGCCAGCCAGAGCGGCTTCGCTGAAGCGACCCGCCTAACCGCATTCGTTTGTGTGTGAAAGATCGTCCTCCGCTCAGGCTCTAGACCCTACTAGAACGACACGTCGGGGAAACGACCGTTCGACTGCCGTGCCCACCTTTTTGTGCCTGTAAAAAGCGGTTCCGCCGAAGCGAACGCATTTCGCGCCACGTTTTTCGCCCAGACCTGCCTCCAAACGGTGCTGCCGCTGCTACGCGCTGCTGTCACTCCAGGGAAGGGCTCAGAGAAGCGCCAGCCATGGGCTGCTGCCAGTCGACCGATGGCCCGGAGTTCGAGACGGAGCCGGTGCGGCCGCGCCGCCGGCATACCGCCGAGCCGCTGCGGCTGACGGTCGAAGAGGCGAAATTCCTGCACACGCCGCACACGCCGGGCCACACGGGCGGGCGGAAGGAGCTCGCGACGCCGGGCTTCGACAGCATTCATCGGTATGCGACGTCCAGCCAAAGGGAGGCAGAGCAGAGTGCCCCAGGCATCTTGTTAAGAACCATCCATCCATCCATCAGCCGGCTGACCCCCCCCCCCCCCCATTTCCCCTGTGGAGGGGGGAGACGCTACCTGTCACACTCTAAGGTGGTCGCCACGGTGGGCGGTCAGAAAAAAAAAAATTTTTTTTTGCCCCAAATACCCCAAATACCACACTTTGGAAAATTTTTGTGGGCCCACTTTCGGCAGGGAATTTTGACCATTTCACCTTGGAGAATTTGACCACCCAGCCTCCAAGGCAACTGCACTGTAGAGGGGGGGGGGGGGTCTGGTTTATCCGGCCATCCGGCCAAAGTGGCTGATCCTTAACAAGAGCGCTGGAGTACCCCCCCTTGCCCTTATCACCGTTGCTTGAGCCCAGAACAGGGGAGTTTAGAAACCCGGTTTCCCGGTTTCAGAACACCGGGGCTTTCCGGTTTCGGTTTTTCGTAAAATTCGATTTCAAGTGGCCCCCTGCAGTACTGTACCTGTGGCGCGTTCACGGTGTGTCACTGCTATTCGAAGCTTGTCACCCTATCTCCGTACTTTGATAGACGTGCACACCGCCACCGCAAGCCTATACACCCCCCTCCGTTCCCTTGTTTGCGCGCGGGGCGACGGTTCCGGGCACTCAGACACCCACAGGCCCAAAACCGGGGTATCGGCTGACACCGGCTTTTTTGCTCGGTCAGACAAAGTCTAAAGTCCCCTGGCCCAGGACCTGGGTTCCTTCAAAAAAAGAATGGGCGTGCCTTTTTGTTTGTACGTGCCGAGGGAGAATAGGATCGTCAGGCCAACCTTCTCCCAAACACGCTGCCAGCGTCTTTTTTTTTTTTCAGTACTAACAATCTTGTGGGTTGCCCTTCAATGTATTGTGCAGGCTAAAAAGACGTAGGCAGCGTGTTTTGGTGGTTGATCAGAATTCCTTACCTGAATACACACAGGGTAAATACAAGTGGGAAAACGATCAACCGGCACGCACAAAACTGATGATGAAATGTTGGAGGAAATGATAAGCTCGTCGCAAACCGTGGCGTTTTCGCTTGCGTCCTGAATCCAGCTTTACGTAAAAATGCCCGGGTTCTCAAGCGAACTATAACTCTAAAAACCGATCAGGCACTGCGTTCAACGGAAACAACTCTCTCTTCACATCATCATCATCATTAGTTTTTATCAGCCGCGGTTGTGCGAGTGACGAGCTCTTATTTCGTGTTTACAATGCATGTTGTTACTACGACTTCTGCCAGTGCTCTAAATTTAACACTGCGGAGAACTGATGTAGTGGAAGTCTGCCGGGTTGAAAGAAGCCCCGACTTCAGCTGACCGCGACCACATTGTGCGTAAGTACAGATAGAGCAAAGCGTACCTCGTGACCCACGCTTTTCAAACTTGGCTGAGCAAACATACACCCGGCGCCCACCGGAGGTGAGCAGGTCTTTTTTGGCCAGCCAAAGTGGTGAAACAGAGAAAAGAACGAGTGGTGAAAACAACCGAGGTAGCAAACCAGCACCCAATAGCAACGACCCCACCGCGCAGGAAAGTACGGTATTCGGAGGTGAGCACCGGCAGCCGGGAAAGCGCCTCCGTAGACAATGCTGTGACCATCCGCTACTTCCGAAAGATGAAGGAAGAGTCGAACTTTGACGCCCGGTCGCCGATGATGACCGCCCCTGACACCAACGAGAGCGAGGGGCTGACCAATGATCGTGAAGTATGACCCACTTTTTGAGAAAATACAAACGAACACGTGATCCCACTTGTTCTGAAAATACACGTGAACAAGTGGTTTCACATGTTCTGATAATACACGTGACAAGTGATTTCACATGTTGTGCCCATACCATGCCAGGCCATGATAGGCAAGGTTTACAGATAGCAAACAAGGCGTTGAAGCGTGAGATTCACCCCCGAGCACCGTTTTTTTTTTTTGGCAGCCAGTGACCCAGTCAGCATTGAACAGTCCGGCAGCGAAAACGTGCGCAAAGAACTCTCGACTTTCCTGATGAAACAACGACGATTTTCTGTCTGGAAGAAATTAGCGATAGCACACCAGGCCTTGAAGCGTGTGATTTACCTGAGCACACGACCCTGCCCCCTCTTCCCCCGTTTTGGGAACCACAAACGCCAATCCCAACCTGTACAGTCCGGCAGCGATTATTGCGCGACGAACTCTGTCGATTTCCGACCGCCACCGAAGGACAGCTCTACCGACGTGGAGCGAAAAGCGTTCTACCTCAAGAAGGAACTGTTTGAAACCGAAATCTCCTACGTGAAAGGGCTCGGACAGGTATGACTTACTTATTCATGATAGTGAAACGCGCGTTCTGCCCGCTCGCCCTTCCACTCATCTCAAAATACGCGCGTGACGCGCGTGACTAAAAAAGCTCCGTTTTTTATGGTAACAAGCTTGCTTGTCTATATCAAAAAGTGTCGGATGGCAGCGTGCTGTGTTAAATCACTCAAAACAGGGTTTACACACGTACGCACAAACAAAAAATATCGCGAACTTGCACTCGAAAAAATATGCCGGCTGTGTGCCTACCCTAGAACAAATGGATCTACCGAACGTAGATCCATCCATTCGCGTGATTCAAAAATGTCTGTTTTAGTGCGCTGAGCACGTCGTACCGGGCGTACACCCTTCCACAGGCAGTAGTGTAGTAGAGTAGAAAGTTGTCCGCGCGCTTCATGTCCGTTGCAGGGGTTGATGAGTTGCAAGCCGAAGGGGGGTTGAAGAGCACCGCCAGGGTGTCTGGAGCGCTGGGGGGTGGGGGTAATCAGAGCTTTGATCAACACGCAACGGACAACGTCATCATCGACTCTGTTCATGAGACAGTACCACAGCTTTCGAGATGCCTCCGACTGGGTTAAGGCGGACGTGATGCTCAACATCATCAAATCTCGACTCACTGATCCAGCGAATGGCAGTGGGATCATGTTCTGGAAGCCCTCCGCCACTTCTCACCCCAGGCCCTGGTTGCGATGATCCGCACACAGAGTCATGTCCCCGGAGGTGCCTTCCCCGAGGCATCGGCTTGACACAGGATATTTGGGAGCGCTACATTGCTGAAGCCATGCAACCCACCCGAAACCTCACACTTATATGGGAATCTGTTCCCAGTTCATGAATGTAGTGAAGCTGAGGGGTTGCGCGGCGTCGGACAGAACCTGAATTTGGCAAGGGATTATTCTGTTGTGTAAACCAGCCACCACTTCCCCGCCCAGTCGGAAACACGTTGCACGAGGTTGAAACGACGGCATGCGTAGCGCCGTTCACGAGTCAGACAGACGAACAGCCATGCGAAGCCTGTAAAGGACAGAATCCGTGGGTTTCTTCCCACGCTCGTCACGCGCGTACCACGCATGTCACGCGCGTGATTCACGCGCGTACCAAAACGGAGGGGCTTTTTTTGAATCACGCCTGCAGACCTCCCGAAAATAAATAAATAGCGAGAGCGTAACGCGCGTTTCACTACCATGTTTGTTACTCAGGGTTGCTACCTGCATCGACTTTCTTGCTGTTTCGAGGCATTCAGATCGTCCTAAGAATGGAAAGCTGACACAACAACGAGCCAGCGACGGAATTTTGTCTATGCACCGCATGGAACATCTAAACGCAAACGCAAGGACCAAGGCACGCCAACCGAGGACCTAAACCGGAGACGGCGCGAGACAGCACGTGACTGGCACATATTGTATTGCATTTCCCGCGCACAAAAAGAATCCTCATGGGGCAAACAATTTGACTGGCCTGTATTCAGGTCACTCATACTTGCACCTTTGCGTTGGACTGACAATCTCCCGCCACATCTTCGACCGCGAAAAAACTGACCGGTTCAAACGTGCTGTGACCATTACCAGTAGACATCTTCGATGGGAATCTTGCTTCTTCAGAAAATACGCAGAGGGTGAAAGGACACCAATCCCACAATTGCAGGTTTGCGACTACTACATGAATCCCCTGAAGCAGAAGATAGACACCATGCGGAAGATGAAGGAGCTGCACATCGACGACTACGAGATTGTGGATGAGACCTTCGCGAACCTGCTGCAGGTGCGGGCGTGTGCGGAGACGCTTCTGAAGGAAATGCGCAAAGCAATCCGTCAAGCCGACGACTTCGCCAACGCGGGCTTCGGCCGCGTTTTCGCCGAGAACACGCGAGTCTTTCGTCAGTACACGGACTTCATCAACGGATACGACAAGGTCTGCGTGCCATTAACATACGTAAGACTATCTTTGAGCGGGGTCATTTCCCATTATAGTACACACTTTCTTAGAGTTACCCATTATAGTACATACCTCTTAGAGTTACCCAAGATAGTACATGTTTCCTTAGAGTTGCCCATCATAGTACATGTTTCCTTAGAGTTGCCCATTATAGTACACACACTTGAAACTCCTGGAAGGCCCCCAGAAATGCAAGAAAAATGCACAGAAACCGTAGTTTTTGCTTTTTCTTCGTTTTTTTTAGAGACCCCCCTTTCCCCAGCCGTGGCCCAGGCACGGGCTGCTGGTTGGGTGAAATACCAAAAGAGTACGGTTTCCTGACTCGGACCTGAGTTTGTGCCCAAAACTTGAGTTCCAAACTTGGGTCCCAAACTTGGGTCCCAAACTTGGGTCCCAAACTTGGGTCCCAAACTTGGGTCCCAAACTTGGGTCCCAAACTTGGGTCCCAAACTTGGGTCCCAAACTTGGGTCCCAAACTTGGGTCCCAAACTTGGGTCCCAAACTTGGGTCCCAAACTTGGGTCCCAAACTTGGGTCCCAAACTTGGGTCTCAAACGCGGTGCACCGTGCTGCACGCGAGGAAAACCCGGCTGAGGGGAATTGATGCCTGTTGTGTTTCAGTGTTTGATCGGCATGGCAGCAAACCTTGCCATTTTGGTCCTTGATTCGATGAGAGTCTGGATTTGCTAACCGAACCTGGTTCTGCAGAAACTTGGACACAACTAAGTACTCTTTTGGGCACAAACAGGAAAAGGTGCTGTTTTGGGCACAAACTCGGGAAACGTACTGTTTTGGACCTTATCCCAGCCTCGTTTTGCCCGGGCTTCGTTCCGCCCCACAGGACAGAACAGAACAGGATAAGAGACCGTACCAGAGCAAAACGTACTATCATGGACAACTCTAAGGAAACATGTACTATCTTGATCAACTCTAAGGAAAGATGTACTATCTTGATCAACTCTAAGGAAACATGTACTATCTTGATCAACTCTAAGAGGTATGTACTATAATGGGAAACTCTAAGGAAACATATGTACTATCTTGATCAACTCTAAGAAAAACCGTACTATCTTGGGTATTGACTCCTTTGAGCGAGTTACGGGTCCAACGTCCCCGTTTCATCATCCACAGCCCTTGTAGTCTGTTTTACCCCCGAAGTTCTGCCCCCCACGGCGCTGTGGCATTGTTTTTAAGTCTTTTTTGCACCCGGAAGAGTCGACAGGGCTAAATGGGCCGCATCTTCCCATTCGCAAAAGGAACAAGTCAAAGCACTCGTGGTTTGTTGCAACGAAACCAACACACGGCAGCTGTACGTGTTCATCAACGGCACGAAGACCGGGAAATGCTCCGTCGAGAAGGAAAAGCTCGTCGCATTCTTGCAGAAGAAGCAGGCAGAGCTCGAGGAAGGCAGCGGCGAGCAGCGGTCGGATCAATCTCTTTTCGGGTACCTCATCACCCCGATTCAACGGCTCGTGCGGTATGAACCTTACACGTTAAAACAGGCTTCGAGCAATGTAGCCCGCCCCGGCGTCGACTCCTGATGTGGTTGTGGCGACTTCGAGTCTAACAGGACACACACGAGTTGTCTTGAACCAATTATGTACTTCCTCAACGCGAAAACGGCCTGGAACGGCGGGGCCTCCTTGCGAGGAGTGTCCACGAGAAGTCTGATATCAGCTTTCAAAGGGGCAGTCCTCTATCGTATCTCTCTCTCTCTCTCTTTCTCTCTCTCGGAAGTGTTAGCGCGGTAGCGATGACAGCGAGAACACATATAGGTGGGAGGGGAGAGGCCCTGGGACTGCTTTGGCGTGACAACCCCGCCCCTGTCCCTCCCAGGGAGCCACCCCGAAACTAGCCTGCCCACCTGACGGTGGGGGCCCACCTGATGGTGGAGGCCCGCACCCTTTGACTTGTTTCATGTGTTCTCTCTCTCCGACCGATAGCTTTCCTCGATCGCCTTTTTTGTATATCACCATCGTGTCTTCCCGATTACCTTGACCATTTGATCGAGCGCATACGAGTATGCTAACTCGGATCTGGAACGAGTCCATGGGAGAGGAACGGTCCTGCCTTTTGCATTTTCATTGGCACATGACCGATTCATTTTGCATTCCCTCCATGTCTTTCGAGCATGTGGTATGTCATTCATACTCATTCTAATCGGCATCCCTCTTCTTGAATCGCGAACGGTTCTTTCCGAGCAATGTGAACACCGCCATTGAGATTATCGAGGCGAGGTCATGCCAGATTAGTTAGCTACGTCACTAGAGCGGAGTGCGTGCCCCGTTTCAAATCATGATCCACCTAACCCCCTCTTAGTGGCTTCCTCTGAGGAGGACCTTTGCTGGGGTCGCGGCAAAATTTAAGCAAAAAGGCGCACGCCACACAGGTACGGAATATTCCTGCGCGATTTGTATCGCCTCGACAGCGACAACGCCGACCTCGCGAAGGCGGTGCGGGACATTGAAGACGTGTGCAACTACTGCAACCAGAGCAAGCAGGCAAGCGAAGAGGCCGCGATCGGGGCCGCGCGACTCAGCGAGATCCAAGAAGAAGTCGGGCTGAAGGGATTCGCATCCCGGCCGGGCCGCAGCTGGGTGAAAGAGGAGCAGGTGATCCTGCGCGTAACGTCAGCGCCCGGCGCTGCGCGGCTGCGGACGACGCGCGTGTCGATGTTCTTGTTCACCGACCTGCTGATGCTGGTGAAGACGAGGCTGCTGGGCAAGAAGGCGGTCGACCTTTGGGTGCAGCTGGAGGAGATCGCCGAAGTGCAGGCGATGGACTGCGCCGACGCCTCCGGCAACCACTGCGCGGGGCTCAGCATCCGCACCACCGACCGCGACAGGAACCACTTCGAAATCATCCTCGACTCTCCTAGTCAAAGGGCCTTGTGGCACGAAACGATATGGTCCTCGCGCGAAGCTTGGATGCGCCGTGCCGCCGCCGGGGTGTGCAACTCATTTCATTTACATAAGCGCCAGGACGGATATGCTCGACGAAGCTGCCAGACAAAGAACCGAAGGGATCCCAAGTGCTGTAACTACCACGTGTTGAACGACGTGCGAGGTAGATCATGCGGGTCTACCCCCTGCAAGACAAGACACACAAAAACAACAGGGAAATTAGTCCCAAGTGAATACCCAAAACACGGTAGTGGCGTATGGTGAGCGTCCACACAAGAAAGGCCCACTTTGTAGTATCGTTTCTCCCCCTGTGGCCTCCTTCGAAGTACGCACAAGGCAGCCCCAAACATGAGATGTTGAAGGACACGAGAAACTCGTCGCCGCACACCGTTGCGTTTTCACTTGCGGCCTGAACACAGCTTTACGTAAAAACGATCAGGCACTTCGTTCTACGAAGAAGTCAGCCGCGGTTGTGCGAGCGACGAGCTCTTCTTTTTCAACATGCGTAAGCGCTCATCAAAAAGGAACTAGTTGTGATTGTTGCTGTGGGGTACCCCCAAGCACGCTGCCAGCGTTCTCTCTCGAGTTTACCTACCTGAAGAGAGGGCCCAAACTCGGCTTGCGAAAAAGAATAGGCGTGTGTTTGTTTGTACGTGCCGGGGGAGGGTTAGCCTGATAGTGAGTGAGTGTGCTCGTTAGGCTAATTCTCCCAAACACGCTGCCAGCGTTCTTTTTCGTGTTTACAACGCATTGTTACTACGAAAAAGTGTGGATGCGTCAACGCAAAACGGAAAACCGCCAACCGCAAAAACAAACACGCAGAGCCGCCGCACCGTTGGTCTTGAACTCACTGATTGAGGACCAGAGGGTCCACTCGATTGTGTGGAGCCCTGGCAAGTTTGACGTCCTCGCGACGTGGCGCCTTTCGCTTAATTACTTGCGGGGGAAGTAAAAATTGCTGCGCAGCTGCAATGTGCCGAAGCCACGCACGTTGTCCTGTTCAAGCATTGGCACCCTCGGTGACATTCTCTGCACGCTGAAGTGAAGGCACAACGCGCAGAGTCCCGAGACAGGCCTGCAGCTACGCCAGGCGAGGAGGCGCAGATGTTCCTCAACGTGATCTCTACCATGGCGGTCAACACGTCGCCACTACCAAGACTGTCACTAAGTACTTGGTACCCAAAGCTGGGCTGACGTGGTTAAACGCTCGCAGGCTCATGTCAGACACAGCGATACCCGTCTTGAAACACGGTCCCGTCCAAGGAGTCTAGCACGTGTGCGAGGCTAGACACAGGCTGCAGGATGTGGCCGTGTTCTCGAGCACGACAAACGAACGGGGTGTTAAAAAACGTGAAGACCGCCTGTCCAACGCGAAGCCAAACCGAGTCGAGCAGGAACTGGCCGACGTGGTACGAAAGCCGAAACTGCGACCTGCGAAAAGGCTCGCGACCAAAATCCCGAAAGCGGGTTTAGGTCCGGATTTTAGATTGAAGGTGCTGTGAGCGGCGGCTCGGGTGCGCGACGCATACCCGTTGAAGCAAGACAGCGCTGCCAAGAGTTGTGAGATGTTCATGCGATGCTTTCAGAAAGAAGAAGAAAAAGGCCGCTCCTGGTCCAAGAACAACCACAGCTTGCATAGCTTTGATTCGGAGGCAGCACCCCGTCCGCTCTGCCCTGTGGCTGACCGTCTCGACGAGCTTGTGTTCAGCGTGAGCGCCAAGCCCCAAGGTGCGCCAAGCCTTGATGCTTTAGTTTGGGAAAGAGCCACTTGACCCGTCGTCTGCAGTACCGCCGAACACGTGAAGCTTGGCTCCCGTGTAGCAGGCTTTCCCTGGTGCCGATGCTTTCAAAAAAAGTCCGCTATCAGTAGCCCAGCGGGAAAGCAACAGAATCGGCCACTTGGCTAATGCACGAGATCAAGTCTAGCTCGAAGATACAACACAAAACATTTCTTTTGGGAACCCCACCGATCACCACAAGCACGCACTAGGCTGAACTTCACAAGCATACAAAAGGTCGAAAGACACCAATCTGTACGTCCATTCGGGATCGTCGGAAACACAAAAAGGAATCGACAGGACGCGATGAAAAGGGGGGCGGGGTGGGAACTTAATTATTGTACAAAGTACACCGGGCTTCTCTTCACCCGAGGAATTGTCATTTTTGGAACTCCCACCAAACGCCGGATCCCCAATCAGGCCACTGACTCGTCTGAAATATTCGTGTCCTTGTGTGCAATGTCCGCGTGGTGTCTATTGTTCTGCACCACAGCCCGTAGCATTCTGCTACGGGCTGTGGTGCAGAACATAGGCATACCCCACGTGGACACTGAGCATGAGGCCACGAATGCGCCGAACCTACGTATGGCCGACGAAGTTGCGCCAAGACAACGTTATAATCCACTTGCAACATCCGTCTTGTCACAGTTTTTCTTTTTGACCAGGCCAAAATCGACGCCCCCAATGAACCGCTGGCGTTTGGACTTAGTTCCAGGGGGGCTTTTCTCGCCAAAGTGACACCCCTCCCCCCATTCCGGAGCTCCCTACGAAACTCTGTATTCATATTCGAGGAGAACCCCGGAAACACTGCCGCTTCGTGACCCCATTGACTTTCTCGTGACCGTCTAGATTCGAACTACTGCCCACAGCAACAGTTCGACCTGGGGTGTGAGAAGCCATTGCACAGGCGCTACTATTTAAAAAGAAACAGAAACAAAGAACAAAGAATAACCCAAACAACTTCCGCCAGTGGAGAACACCGGCCGAAACGGGCTAGTTTGGCGACACCTGTTGTCGGATCGAACAAGCATGCAGACAGCCGGCAAAGGGGGGGAGGACAGCGCTCTTGTTAAGGATCAGCCACTTTGGCCGGATGGCCGGATAAACCAGACCCCCCCCCCCCCCCCCCCTCTACAGTGCAGTTGCCTTGGAGGCTGGGTGGTCAAATTCTCTAAGGTGAAATGGTCAAAATTCCCTGCCAAAAGTGGGCCCACAAAATTTTTCCAAAGTGTGGTATTTGGGGTATTTGGGGCAAAAAAAAAATTTTTTTTTCTGACCGCCCACCGTGGTGACCACCTTAGAGTGTGACAGGTAGCGTCTCCCCCCTCCACAGTGAAAATAGCCTGAGGGGGGGGGGGGGGGGGGGGGGGGGGGGTCAGCCGGCTGATGGATGGATGGATGGTTCTTAACAAGATGCCTGGGGGAGGAAACGCTCAACCCGAGCGACAGCCGCCGGTAGAGAAACCCTGCCTCAAGGAATCGACCGCCCCGAGGGGGCCGCTCTTGACGCTTTTGCTGTCGTTGGGGGAGGGGGGGGGGGGGGTTAGTTCCAAGCAACTTCTGCCGGCACAGAGAACCTGCCAAAGGATTCAACCGTGGTTTGACACTTGCTGTCGGTGGGAAAAAAAGAGGAAAGCAACACGACAGGCACGAGATCTGTCACGAGTACCAGTTGCCCAGTAGAAAATTAGTAGAGTTGGGTCATGGCGAATGCATGAGGTCAAAGTTTAGCTCGGATAGGACCAAGTCCATACATGAAGCTAGGCACGCCAAGTGTCAGCGGTTCCCACACCCACAGCCCGTGGAAACCCCTGCAAACCCCCACACTGACGACAAATAATATTGAATTCCAAAACTGTGCTCACCGAAACCCCCATTTCAGCGTACCTATGGTATTTGCCAATATTATTGGCAATAATATTGTATTTGACTACCTACAGTATTTGACCCCCCCCCCCAGAAGGAGAGAGTAAAAACTCGGTCGGAACAGAACACCCACTGTTGTGTCTTCTTTGCATTGGCACACGGCAGGCGATGTAGGAAAATGACTCGCGCGAAGCTGGGATGAAAGACATCCATCCGTACGCTCATTGCATACGGATCGTCGGCCCACGAATTGTACACCGCTGGTCCGCTCAAAAACTAGCAGCAATGATGCAATTTCTCCCCCTTGTGAATGTGTTCGTGTCGGACGCAAGAGTCTTTTTCTGACTAGCCAAATTGAAATCGCGGAGAGTCCAACCTCAAGCCAAGCTCGAGGTAAAAAGCGGGTGTATCACCCGTTTGTCGAGGTACTTTTACACACGTTATGGGTGTACAATTCGCTTTTCGGGTGCGTGGCTCTGACACATCGTTTTAGCTTCTGAGGCTGTGGACGGTGTAAAAGAGCGAAAGAGTACGTACACGATGCCCGTTGAGAAGGAGAGAAAGACTTGAAGGATAAAACAAAGCTACGCGTTTTTTTAGTACTAACAATCTTGTGGGTTGCCCTTCAATGTATTGTGCAGACTAAAAAGACGTAGGCAGCGTGTTTGGGTGGTTGATCAGAATTCCTTACCTGAATACACATAGGGTAAATACAAGTGGGAAAACGATCAACCGGCACGCACAAACAAAACGAAGCGCCTGTCTTTTTCTCTACATAAGCTGCCAGCTTGGAAGGAAATGCTCGACAGAACTGCCAGGCAAAGAACTGAAAGGATCCCAAGTGCTGTAACTACCGTATCACGTGTTGAACGGACGCGAGGTCATGCGGGTCTACCTCTACGCGACAAGACACACGAACACAACAGGTCAAAGTCCTGTGCGAGAGTGAGGAAACAGCACACGGTGGTGTAAGCGAAGAACAACACCTTTCCCGGCAAGTAGCGCCTGAACACGAAACTAAGATTTCCCCCCCAGAACGAGATCCAATTGCAACGGCTCCCCCCGCCCTCCCCTCGCCCCCGTTCGTGGTGTCGACCCGCCCGACTAAACAAGCCACGATCAATCGAAAGAAAAAGCGGTGTTCGCAATCACGTGTAGCTAACGAGACACCAGCACCAGGGGAAGGGGACAGGGCAGCGTTGACAAGGGGAGGTCTTCTCCCTTGCAATGAAATTGGAAAAAATGCAGCAAGCACCCTCTGACGTAGCGGACATGAACCGGATTGTAGCAACCGAACCACCCGAGTCTAGGACCCTCTGACTAAAATTACGACCAGGATTCGGGTTCAGGGTAGTGCGGGTCAGCGAAAAGCGGGAGTTTACCGTTTTTTTTCGTACTCTTGCGGCGCACGGGTTTCTCCCCCCACAAAAACGTGCTTCTGCGCCCCATTTCCTCATACCGAGGGTTTTGCTGCTAATCCTTCCCCTGGATCCCCTTCCCTTTTCTGTTGCTGCCAAGAGACGACAATCGTTTGGGTTAGTGTGGGTTGGACTGCAAAGAATCTGTGGCGATCGTCTGCACCTGAAACGCCTGACAGACCACGGAAAGGTGTCTGAGCTGACGACTTTAAGCCGGTCCACCCTCTTCTGATAGACAGCGATCGACTGCGGCAAGAATCTGTGCCGACGATGTGTTTTGTGTCACCTTATTGCTCGTGTTTCGATGCGGTTCCAGAGGATGGATGGACTTGCTAGGACACGTGCTGCGATACGGGTGGATTGGGCCGACTCTTGACAAACTTGAGTCAGACTTTTGCCAAAGTCGGAAATGTCGGTTCGGCTCTGCCCGAGCAGCAAAAATGCTCGAAGAGGTTTGGAGGGAACAGTTCGGACTGAAAATATCGCCGCCTTCAGGCAGGAGGCATTGTCCCGACCGACCTGACTCTTTCCGAGTCGAAAGTATGTGTGCCTCTCTTTCTCTCTCTCTCTCTCTCTCTCTCTCCCCTTCTCACTCTCGCTCTCTTTGCAAGCTGGCAAAATCTCCATCCAACTCCTTCCAGCCGTAACCAGGTTGCTTGCCTCGGGTGAGCTTTCTACTCACGATCCCGCCCATCTTTCCCTAGCCGCACGCCCTTGTGAGTCACCCCCACGTGTCTACAGTTGTACCTGCACGAATGAACCTCCAAACGCTTCATCCAGGTTTCAGGGTCGATTTGTAGGAGGGTGTCTTAACTGCCGAAGACTCCGTTGTCTCGATGCAATACGCATCCGTGGCTGCGGATCAAGCGTCAGGGTCTGCGGAACTTTTGCGCACATCCTGCCGTCCGAGTTAACCCTTCAGGTGGCAGCGTAGACGACCCGTACAACTCTGCTGCAGGACCGACCGGAGAAGGGGTGGTTCACAAGGTCGATCCCTTCGTTTCGATATCACACTACCCCTCCCTATCCGACCGTTTCCCTATAATATATATCATCTATGCCACGAAGCGTTTCAGTCACGAACATTGAAGGGGCCATGCGCGATGCGCTGCATCCTGCCATCCTCGGTTGGAATGCAGAGGTCTGGGGTCACGCCCGATATAGAAAAGGGGGACCTCCCCTGCTGGAAGCATTAGGGCTGCAGGAAGACGGAAATACCGCTACCTTTCCTGATCGTCAACCACCATGAGATGAATGAAACCAAAGAGGCACTGGCACACGACAGAGGCTGGTGTGTGGGGGTATAGAGAATGCGTCTGCCACCATTCATAGGCGGGCCTTCTCCTCGCAAATCATCGGCAATTTCCAAGGAATGGAAGTTCAAGACCGACGCACACCCTGTTCTTCGAAAGAGAACTTATAGCGAATTCTTGGTCTTGGTGTCGGTCTCATTAGTCACATACTTGGCTGGCTACAGTTAAAGCGTGCAAAGGCGTCTGAATTTCCATCCCTTTGAGTACCCGACTCCCGGCCTCAATGGTAACTGAAAACCCTGAAACACTGAACCTTTACACCACAATGAACGCTGGAGAATCGTGAGCGAGGCCGACCGAATTAGCACACCAGGGCCGTTTCCTCGCTGCTCGGATCAGCGCAAGCGAGTCAGCGCGCCCACGTAGACCCCCCAAAACCCACGCTCTTTTTTTGAGTTTGACTCTTATTGTACATTCGTACTGAGGGGGAACACTTCCGGGACAACGGCAATGCCGTTCGCTTCGTTTGTTTTTTATGCTCTTCCTTCGGAGGTCATGACCGGGCGCTCGATAAAGCACCCATAACGTACGTGTTCCGCACTAGTACTCATTTGTCACCGGTTGTCTTGCAGCATCTGGAAAGTAACAGACGTCGCGTGCAAAAAGGTCCACAACGGGAAAAAGAACAAAATAAGTAAAACTAAACAACGTCGTCAGACATCAGCGACGTAAATCGTCGACCGCACAAAAATTCGGCAACCCTCGAGGAGAACACCTGGCACCACAAACAAACTAAAGCTCGCGCCACTTTTTTTCTCTTTAAGTAAAACGTAGCTCCTTATCGACGGAGGATTCCTATGCACACGCAGAAAGACGTCCTGGGAGAAACTCCTCATCCAACTCAAAGAATGTTATGACTAGGATTCATTCCAAAAATAGGGACCTGGTGCCCCTTGGAAAGGTTTCGTACCACTTCACTTCACAGCAGCGCACACATTGGTCCTCGACGCGTCTCTTTACCCTGGGATGCAGTGTCGATTCTTCGACAAGATTCTGTCCCCTGTCCGTAAAAATTTATCCGCGCATTTGGAAAAGTGATAGTTCAAGAACACCCCCCCAGAGAGGTTTCACCCCCGGACGATACACCTACGTATGTAGGTGCATAGCATTGAGTTCTTTAAAGTGCAAGTGCCATCAAGGCAGGCGAGCACTGCTCACGGGCTAGTCTTACTTTATGACGTCGTCCGTCGGGAGAGTCAAACGATGATGAGGTCAAACTGGTGAGTCAAGTTCTGTTCCCGCTCGCTTTCGCGGTGCGGACTTTCCGGGCCATGCTATACACCTACGTATGTAGGTGCATAGCATGCTACTGCGTATGGTATGTGCTGCTACTAGCACCACAGCTGCTACTGCGTCCTCGTGGTTATGTATACACACCTCGTAGGCATGCGTAGCACCTCGGTGTACATGCTACGCTGCTGCACAGTACGTTGGTACGGTTACGTACATACCACCTACAGCCTGTATGGCCACGAGTGTTACACTATCCTTCCCTACCCGTACCTCACAGCATTCTGAGTTTCCATCAAGAGTGGGAGGGGGGCAACCCGCACCCCGACTTTGTGGATGTGCATGGGAGAAAACAGGGGAAGTCTCTGCGTCTGGCTGTGCCGTTAACCGCAATGGGTCATCTGAGCCAAAAGCCTCTGGGTCGAGGAAAGGGAAGTCGGCAAACTGATCGGGAAAAGGATCGGAGAACACATGCTGAGTCCTCCGACGAAACGACTTACGCCAAAGTGAGGCGCGACCGGATACTCCCCAGAGAGATGGACCCTGCACGCTCGCTCGTCCTTCTCGCGTCTTTCATATTTCTTCCACTTGACACCCAACCCGGGGTTTCGACGTGGTGAGGAATCAGACCGACACGAGCAAACCCCCCCTTACCACTCACCTCAGCCTTCACAGCCAACCGGAGACTCTAATTTCGCAGTTGGGCTGACCGAGGTTCTATCCATGCAAAGGATGGCTGACCCCCGTAGCTACACTCCCTTCCCGCCCTTTTTTAGTTTCTTCTGAGAACGAACACCACAGGAGTTTGGTGTTGGCGTTCTCACTTCCGCGTTCTTCGCTACTATATTCTACGGAACGATTTCACTTAATTTATCACCCCCCCCCCCCCCACATCCTTCTTTTTTTATCGACAGTCGTACATACAGTCTACGACGTACTGAATGGAATGCTTCCGGAACAATGGGGCTGCACGTTAAAAGTTAATAACGAAACCATGATACACGGGGGTTCAAATTCCTTCTGCCGGGGAGAATTGGTTTTATTGCCCACGCGACGAACTTCTGTCATGATGATGCTGCTCGTCCCTTACTTCATCCATCCGTGCGAGGCCCAACGCCGGAAGCGTTCCCACCAACACAAATACAGACAGACACACCACGAGCGAGGAGGTTTACAGTTACGACCATCGGCACCTTTCTCCACAGTCTTCGGTCAATTAGTTAAAGCAAAAATCAAGTAGATCGTCGACCGCAACTACCGGCCGTTCTTGCGCACTGAGTCCCGAGAATCTTGTACACGGTTGAGTCCATCAGAAGCTGGAGTTGTGTGCCCGAGCCACGCCTGAAAAGCGGGTGCAACCCGAACTATGAATCGTTACCTTCGTGCATTCGTGCAAAAAAAACAAACTTCCGAAAAAGGAAAAGTTAAAGAGTTCTGGACTTCCATCCCCCCATGATGAGGGCTCCCCTCATCTCCGCCATGATCATCACGAACCGCACATACGGTTTCTTCCCCTTCCCCCTGTAGGACCACACACACACACACACACACACACACACACACACACACACACACACACACACACACACACACAGACAAAAAAAACAACACACTCTGGTAAAAAATGTTGAAGCAACCACCAACAACCAAGATAAAACAGGTGTCGAGTTGCAATGTCAGATTCAACGAGCAGGATTACTTGTATTCCTAGACAGGCTGGCCGTATGATTAGTTCAAATGGACGCTGTGAAGCGGCGTCAAAACCGACCTGCCCCCTCTTCCCCCCCTGCTACGAACAGCCGCCTGACAAACCAGACTCACACTCCTGTCTGCAGACACTCAGGTTCCGCCTTACATGCCCGTGGCTTAAAGGACCGGAACACGGCGCAGACGGGACCACAGCGGTGTGAGCACATATCCATTTCAAGCACGTTCTTGCAGTCCCTCCCCCACTGCCCCGAGACTCTCAGATGCGGCACGTCATTCACCACGACTTGCTCACTGATGTCTTTCGGCCACCTTCCGCATCGTTCGCCATTATTTCATCATTCTTCAGAGCCACGGCGACCCGCAGGATAACGCGCACTCAATACCAACACACTGAGGGTTGTCAGAAGTGGTGACCACCACCTCCCGAAGAAAAAACGAACGAAACCATGGCGGGAGCGCGAAAACGAACCAGAAGCCGGCGGGAGCGCGGAAAACTTGACCCTCATCGTATCAGAATCGCGTTTTAGATGGATACATTTTCGTCAAGGGTGAAAACAAAGGGGGCCGCATGTCTTCCGAAAGAGTCGCCTTTTCAAAAAGAGAGAAGAGACCGCCAAGCCGGCAACTCACAGGGTCACTAACCTTGGCATCCGGCTCTTGCATCGGGCCCCAACTTGGGGCAGCCCGACCAAGAAGAAGAAGAAAAAGGCCGCTCCGGGTCCAGGAGAGCGTGACGGTCAACCACGGCTTGCAAGGCTTGAGTCGGAGGCAGCAGTGCCACAACCCCGTCCGCTCTGCCCTGTGGCTGACCGTCTCGACGAGCTTGTGTTCAGCGCGAGCGCCAAGCCCCAAAGTGCGCCACGCCTTGATGCTTTACTTTGGGCAATCGGTAGCCACTTGACCCGTAGGCCCGCCCCCAAAGTGCGCCACGCCTTGATGCTTTAGTTTGGGCAATCGGTAGCCACTTGACCCGTAGGCCCGTGGCTCTGCAGTACCGCTGAACACGTGAAGCTTGGCTCCCGTGTAGCAGGCTTTCCCTGGTACCAAACCAGTCGGCTGCCCGACCGGAAAAAGTATTAATGAAAGAGAAAAGGAATTATTGTCAGTTCTCGAACGCGTGCAACTCCCAAACGGCGGCGACCCTCCTGCAGGAACCAACCAGGCTTTCTTGCATCAATGCACTGGCGTGCTTCTGGATCCTCCCCCATCTCGCTGTGCCTGAGTATCCGCATGACGTACCTTGCCGCCACAGGCCGGGCGGTTGCCAAAGAGAGCCCGCGACACATCGTAGTCAGTGCACACCCTTCAGGCGTTCTTGCCCGCTGCCATTTGTACACACCGCCCGTCGTTGCTACCGATTGGCTGTGGGATAGAGCTTGGGAGAGGGACGCTCGTTCTTGGCAACAAGTTCAGCGCCCGAATCCAAGCCATGTTTCTCAGCTAGAGGAAGCAAAAGTCGTAACAAGGTTGCTGTAGGTTAACCGCTGCTGCAGGATCATTACCAAAGATTTCAATTCTGAGTGAAACGAGGAAACGACTTTCAAACAAATTGGAAACCGAGGGTTCAAACATGGTCATGAAGCCAGCCAGAACGGCCCCGCCACCGGCAGTCATTCTCCTTGACAGGGCCGCGGTAGTAGTACAGGGCAGTAGTGGGGTGGCCGGATACTCCCCGGGGAGATGGCCCCTAACTTGTCTCTCTTTCTGTCGTTTGCCCCTCTGTAAAAGGCGAGATTGGGGATCCTGGTAGCATCCGCCGTGTATTGGAGCCAGTGTTGTGCAGAAGACGTGGTCATTCTTGTTCGTCGCGAAACGCTTTACACCCCGAATTTGAACCGAAACGCGAATCGTCCCTTTCCGAGGAAACCGACACATCGATCGCCAGCACCACTCCAGGGCGCAGCTCGCTCAGTGAGTGCCACCCGGTGCACAGCGCCGAACGACCAACTTTTGGGCGTTCTGACCTCCGCCGTCGCAAAAGACTTACTGACAAAAGGCCGGGCATCTTGAAATGTGAAGCGCTCCTTTCCCTGACAGAGGGGAGGTGGTCCGAAGAAATGCACTTTTCAGAGCACATAACGACCAACCCTAGGATGATTGGACCCCGCCCTCACAGAAAACTAGCTGATAAAACGCAGGGCATCTTGAAATGTGAAGCGCCCCTTTCCCTGACACAAAGAGGGTGGTCCGGGGAAACTGACTTTCGACAGAGTGCAACCGTTCGGTGAGTGGCATCCGCAGGAGCCTAACGACCAACCCTTGGGTGACCTGACACCCACCTTCACAAAAAAGACTTGCTGATGAAAGGCCAGGCGTTTTGAAATGTGAAGCGTCCCTTCCCCTGACACAAGGAAGTGGTCCGGATAAATGCACTTTTTATCGCCAGCACTAGTCCAGGGTGCAGCACGTTCAGTGAGTGACACCCGCAGAAGCACAAGAACGACCAACCCTTGCGTCCGCCCTCACGCAAAAAATATTTATCAATGAAAAGACCGGGCGTTTTGTGAAGCGCTTCTTTCCCTGGCACAAAGACGTGGTCCGGAGAACTGGACCTTTGGTCGGCAGTGATCCAGAGCACAAAGGGTGCTATTGGGATGATTCGGATGAGTAATTTCATGACAACTGATCATCTACGTAGGCAGAGTGTGACTTCGCCACGGTAAGTGACACGCGCGAGAGATCTGGCTACTCGCAGAAACGAGCTGCACCCTCTCACATTTCTCAACCCTCTCAGCCCCCCTCCACACCCAGGCCACTATGGTCACCGGAGACTTTAAATACCGACCTTCTAATCCACAAATAACGCGAGAAAGACCAACCCTTGAATGATCCGACCCGCAAAGAAGATCTTCTTCTGCTGAAAAAGGCCGGGTGTTTTGGATTGTGAAGCTGCTTCTTTCGCTGACGCAAGAAGGTGGTCCGGAGAAACGGGCTTTTGATCGTCCAGCACTAGTCCAGAGTGCAGCACGTTCACTGGGTGGCCAGTGCCGCTTACAGGAACGATCAGCCCTTGGGCGATCTGACCCCCGCCCCCGAATAAGCCCTGACGCAAGAAGGTGGTCCGGAGAAACGGGCTTTTGATCGTCCAGCACTAGTCCAGAGTGCAGCACGTTCACTGGGCGGCTAGTGCCGCTTACAGGAACGATCAGCCCTTGGGCGATCTGACCCCCGCCCCCGAATAAGCCCTGACACAAGGAGGTGGTCCGGGGAAACGGGCTTTTGATCGTCCAGCACTAGTCCAGAGTGCAGCACGTTCACTGGGTGTCCAGCTGACCCCGCCCCCGAACAAGCCCTGACACAAGGTAGGTTTTGGAAGAGAGGGCTTTTTAGTACTAACAATCTTGTGGGTTGCCCTTCAATGTGTTGTGCAGGCTAAAAAGACGTAGGCAGCGTGTTTTGGTGGTTGATCAGAATTCCTTACCTGAATACAGACAGGGTAAATACAATTGGGAAAACGATCAACCGGCACGCACAAACAAAAGCACCCAACCCAGTGCAGCCCACTCATTGACAGACCAGCGGGTGCCCTGGTTTGTCCCGACCAGTTTAGAAAGAGTTGCACTCCAAAGCAATACAAAAAAAAAGCGGTGAAGGTGAAACGCGTCACCTTCTGAACCCAAACATGGCGCTCCGCCCTGCAGTCGCCCACTGACTATTGCTCCTTTCTTTTTTCTGTCGTTTTTCTTTTGTATAAGCACCTGCTTCGTAGGAAATACCTGAGGAGGCTGCCAGCTGCGAAGATCAGGGGTAGTGTGCCGATGACTCCCCACTATCGCAACAATATTCCAAGATCAAAGGAGGTAAATGTGCTGTAGCCCACACGAAACACAGGTGAATCTGGGTTCAGTGGCGAGCGTAAGCGTTCAACAAAAAAGACCCACTTTGTAGTTGTATTGTTTCTCCCCTCTGGCCTCCTTCGAAGTAAGCACAAGGCAGCCCCTCGAGTATTCTTTGTTACCGTACAGTACTGAAGGAACACGTTCAGAACAACGGCACGTGAGAAATGAACGAAACCAACCAAAAAGTGCTGATACAAGACCCCCTACCCTCCCCCTGTACGCGCAAGAACAAGTCCTTTACCTTATCATCGTCTTCACCATCAATAATCAGTTGATGCTGCTCGCGTTGTTCTGAAATGTACCAAGCGATGGGCAACTCGTGCGAAAAATGTTCTTCAGGGCCACCTTTTCGTGTCTGTGTTCCAGATGATCTCTAACACGCGGGTCAAAGGCGAAGTACGTGTAAAGAAGGCCCAAACTCGACCCTTCAAACAAGATATAGAGGGTGTTGGAAGCGTAAAACACATTCGGCGAAACCTTGCGCAAGGGCACGCTTTTTTTGTAGACTCTGTGTGCGCGAAGAAGCACCACTTCGTCGTGTTCAACTCCTGCCGGTTGGCAGGCCCGCTAGGCTTTGAGCTTCTACAAAAGTTTCCTTCTGAGCCAATGCACCTCCCTTGAAGACGATCTGAGCTCGATTACGCGGATGATGCAGATTATCGCCACAGATTCTTTGCTTTCTAAGTTAAACGATTCCGCGGCGGTTACACTGATTCGACGTTTCTCTCGGGACGAGCTGAAGAGGCGAAAGCATGGCACATTACGTGCGAAGAGACCGCGCGTCGTCTTTGCATTCTATTCCAAACGACGACGCTCGACAAAGTTCGATCAGACAGGGGGTGAACTTGTTCAACTTCTTTGCGAAGTTCTTCCGAAACGTCGGTTGTTTGTCGAGTAAACTTCTTTGTGAACTTCTCTCGAAGCGTAAGTTGTTTGTAGAAGGGAGCTCGTCACCAAGCAACGAAAAACGCAAGACTTTTTTCCATGATCATGTGTCTGCTTTTGGCGTCTGCCATTTTGAATTATAAAAGGAAGAAGCGTCGGAGGTACCGTGTAGAAGGGAGTTGGGCCAAAAGTAGCCAACTTCTGAGCACATTTTAAGAAGCGCCTGCTTTGAGAACGCGAGCGGCGTATGCGAGCACATTTTTAATATGCGCCTGCTTTGGGAACGCGAGAGTCGTATGGTGGCCATTACGCGCCCAATCCCAGGTGAAATCTCGGCGTATGCTCGGGTGTGAGCGTTTAGCAAAGAATGCAACTACATCCTTCATAATTGTGATGAAGGTGTCGGTCACATTAGTCAAGCGAAAGCGTGCTACGACGCTGTCTCCACTCCACCAGCCTCTGTGGTCAACCGGAGAAGTATGCAAGTAAGCATAGCTGTTTCTTAGAAAACTCGGATGAGCCTTAAAAATGCTAAGGCTAAAAAAGTTGGCAAGACGAGCGCACAGAAAGGGAACACGGCCCTGACGATCGTCATCGACGAAGACGGAAACGCTGTCCGATACACCATGGTCTATCGGGTCCATCCTTGGTGCTGACTATCACAGTGCGAGCGCGTGAAGCACGACACGGTACGACGATCGAAGGTAGTCACCTGGTGACTAATGCAGGCCATCGCTACCGATACTCTGCATTCTAGCATCTTTTGTCATCGACCGATCGAGTAAGTAGTTGTCAAGACAGTCGAAGGGTCGGTTGAAATCTGACAAGAATTGCTCAAACGAACTTTTACTCTAAAAGAAGGAAGGTCTGTGCCACCGTGTACATCTGCATGTTCGTTCGTTGTACGGATGCATACGCGTCTGATTTTTTTAGATGTATGTCTGCTGCTGTTATGTACGTCTGCATTATGTGCGATAATCTGCTGTATGTACCTCTGCAATGTTCGTCTGTGCTGCCTGCAAGGCTTACGTATGCCAGCTGCTAAACGTACTCTGCATGCTGTAAGTCCTTTTGCACATGAGTACGTCAACATGTATGTACGTTTGCACTTTGAAAGAACGGAAATCACGTCGACTTCTCTTTCCGACAATGATAGAAAAAAATGCGATTCTCGCCGGAAACACAAACGAATTTGCTCGCCAACTTTGATGGTCAGCGCAATAGAAGGGAAAGAAAGAGAGGAACTCTTGACGATAAACCGTGTGAAAACAGGGAAAGACAAACACACAGAACACCCGCGAAGAAGGGTCTCCCATGGTTCCCGCACAATCCCTTATTTCTACCCTGCTTCATGTGTGCATCGAGCACGCTCTTCTACTAGTCTTGCCAGCCCCGCTTCATTTTCCCTGTCGGTGACGTCGAACCTGTTCATCTGGCGCGATGCTCAACGTTATTCCGCCGGACTGTTGGCGTAGGCTATTCGTGCATGCGGAGTGCCCGATGCATGCGGAGTGCCCGACCTTCAGTTCTGCCGTTTTTGAATTATAAAAGGGGAAAGCGTCGGAAGTACTGTGTAGAAGAAAGAGTTGGTCCAAAAGTAACGAACTTGCGAAGCACGTTTTGAATACGCGCCTTTAGGGAACGCGAGGTGGCGCATGCCGAGCACATTTTGAATATGCGCTTGCCTTGGGTAGCGCCCAATCCCGTCCCCGGACAGAATTTACAGCACATACAAACCTGGCTAACCGTAGTTAGAGTGTGTAGTCATACCTACATCCCTCATACTACCCGCCCCACAGCCTCAATGGTCAACCGGACACCCTAAAATACCGAATCTCTAAACCACAATAAACGCTAGAATTCGGAGCAGGAAGCCCGTGCTGTGTAGCTCTACAGGTGCGTAGTATCTATATAGAGAGATACGTGTGCGTGCATGAGAGCCCACATGCCGGGTGGATGTATCCATGACTAGTACGACGTAGCTACCGTAGAGCACAGGACAACCACATAGCTACGTAGAGCATAAGAGCACCCCCCTTAGGTCCCCCCCTGTTCAAACCAGCAAACCAGAAAGTGTCTGGTTCTGAAACCAGCAAAAGTAGCGAAGCTATTCTCTAATAGTACTGTTGTACTGGAGGAAACATTTTCGGCTGCACGAGAGACAAATGAGGCTGCCCAAACAGGCAACAAAAAAACCCCTGGGGTTTTATTCGCTGTGCACGCGAAGAACAAATGCTGCGACCTTACCATAAACGTTGAGTCCTGCCCGAAACGCTTGTGTGTTGCGCAGTGGAAAGGCTCGTCGGCTTTCGTCGTTCTGCCCACACGCAACATTGCATTGCATTGCAATGCATTGCATTGCATTGCATTGCATTGCATTGCATTGCATTGCATTGCATTGCATTGCATTGCATTGCATTGCATTGCATTGCATTGCATTGCATTGCATTGCATTGCATTGCATTGTTCATTTCCAGCCGCGTCTGGTTGCCAGTTCTTTCCTGCACCATGTGGGGGAGGAGGGGGCAGGAAGGTGTTTGGCATGTCCAATAGTCGCAAGCCACCGTGCAGCCGCTGGTCGACAAACCGGTGCTGCTGCGTTGGGTTTCGAAGACGGTTCAATATGTTTCGCCACGAGCGCCCAAGTTTTTGTTTGTGCGATTTGACCTGTGCGTTCAGGTTAAACCGCTGCCAACGTTCCTTTTTAGCTGTAACAAGTATGCTCTCTAAGGAGGTAGTTCCGGGTTATCGCAGGTGGGGGAGGAGGGGGGCAGGAAGGTGGTTGGCATGTCCACAACAAGATTCGCAAGCCACCATGCAGCCGCTGGGTCGACAAACCGGTGCTGCTGCGTTGGGCTTCGAAGACGGTGGCGGACAACTGCTACAGCCTCGAGCAGCTGGCCGACGGAGCCGTCTTCCTGCGCCTGCTGAGGGCCGTGTTTCCGAGAGTCGTTCACCGAGTGGCACGAGCAGCCCGCCGAATACGGCGAAATCTGCGCCAACTACGACGCGCTCGACTCGATCACGGCACCGGATCCCAGTCGAAACGTTTTCAGGTCCACGGGCATTTTAGTGACCCCTTCAATATGGTTCGCCACGAGCGCCCAGATTCTGTTTGGTTAAACCGCTGCCAACGTTCCTTTTTAGCTGTAACAAGTATGCTCTCTAAGGAGGTAGTTACGGGTTATCGCAGGTGGGGGAGGAGGGGGGCAGGGAGGTGGTTGGCATGTCCAAGAGTCGCAAGCCACCATGCAGCCGCTGGTCGACAAACCGGTGCTGCTGCGTTGGGTTTCGAAGACGGTGGCGGACAACTGCTACAGCCTCGAGCAGCTGGCCGACGGAGCCGTCTTCCTGCGCCTGCTGAGGGCTGTGTTCCCGAGGGTCGTGCACCTCAGTTTCACCGAGTGGCACGAGCAGCCCGCCGACTACGGCGAAATCTGCGCCAACTACGACGCGCTCGACGCGGCCATGGCGAGCCTGGCACTCCCGCTGACGCCGCTGCGGCGCGGTGATCTGATGGCCGGCAGGCTGCAGCCCGCCTTCGAGCTGCTCGCGCTGCTGTACTTCGTCGACCGGCACGCCCGCGCGCGCAGCGGGTACAGAGCGGCCCTCGCACTGCCCGTGTCCGACGAGCTCGCGGAGTTCATCACCGGCCCCGAGATGCAACGCGTCGCCTCGAAGGCCGGGCCCGAGGCGCAACCTGCCGCGGAAGCGCCGCCGATCCGCTCAAAGGTGCTTGCCTTCGGCATGCGGACCACGGTGGAGGTGAACGGAGCCGTTGGCATCGTGATAGGCAACGGCGGTGACGATGCGGAGCGGGTGTTGGTCCGATTTCCGGAGCCTCTCGACGACATGCTGGTGCGGGTCGAAAATCTGAAGGTCGTCGAACCCCCGGAGCCGCTGCCGCCGGTGGGCCAGACCGTCATCGCGGTCGGGCTGGGCGGCGAGCTGAAGAACCTCATCGGAACCGTGCAGGGCAGCCACGCCGCGGCCGCCGGCGAACGCCTGATCGTCGAGTTCCCGCCCCCCCACGGGCACATGCTCGTCGTCCCGTACGCGGTAGAGCGCATCGAAGTGCGCACGATGGACGGCACCGTGTTCTGCCCTCTACAGGAGCCGGACTCCGACGGAATCTTCGCGTCCAAGCCGACTCTTGCGCCTATGCTCTCCCGCGAGGCATCCGTCAACACCGGATACGGCGAATCCGCGTTTCGGGACGGCCTCGTCCAAACGCCGAGCCCCGGAGGTTTTTATTCTGCCCGTTCGGCGTCGCCGGAGGCGGGGCGGGGGAGCCCGCCGTTTGTGGGCGGCACCGCGGCGCCTTTCGTGCCGAACGGGCCGTTTTGCGACGATCCGGACCTCGGAATTTCCCGGGGGGTGCGCCCCCTGGGTAGGCTGCCCCGGCTCCAGCCGCCGCAGCGGGCGGCGTCTGCGGCGGCGGAGGGAGAGGGCTTGGCGGGAGCAGCCGACGGCCGCGCGCTGCACCATCACCACCACCACCACCAGCGGCAGGGGACCCCTGCGGCGGCGGAGGGAGAGGGCTTGGCGGGAGCAGCCGACGGCCGCGCGCTGCACCACCACCACCACCACCAGCGGCAGGGGACCCCTGCGGCGGCGGGGCTCGCGGTTTCTGGCGTCTCGCGCGGCATCCAAAACCCGCAGGCGCCCCCCGCCGCAGCGAAGGCCGGGTGCTTGCCTGCAGTTCCCGACGCTTCGAGCCCAACGCAACTCCCCCCTGCACAAGGCGGCCGCTTGTCTGCGGTCGCAAGCGTCCCTCGCGGCATCCACCCGCAGGCGCCCCCCGCCGCAGCGAAGGCTGGGTGCTCGCCTGCATGCGTTCCAGACGCCTCATACGCAATGAAACCCCCCCCAGCCCAGGGCGGCCGCCTGTCTGTGGTCCCAAGCGTCCCGCGCGGCAACCACCCGCAGGCGCCCCCCGCCGCACGAAAGGCCACCGGGTGCCGCGCGGAGGCGTCGGACCCGCCGATTTGGGCGGACAACGGCAGCTTTTTCACCCCGAAAAAACAGCCTCCGCCGCCGCCGCCGCCCGCCGCCGCCGGCAGGAGCGACCGGAGTGCAGCGCAGCCGTCGTCGTCAGCCGGCGCCGGGACCGTGCAGCAGTCGTCACCGCGGGCCGAGCCGGTGAGGATGCAGGCGACCCCCACTCGGGCGGCGGAGAGAAGCAGCAGCGCCGGGGGCCGGGCGGAATCGGTTGTCGATGTGGTGTTGCAGGTGCCGAACGGCGAGCCTTCGGACCTGGCGCGGTTCCTGGACCTGAGCGACCTCTTCGACGCGTCGCAGATGCCGCCGCCGCCGCCGGCATCGCCATGTGCCCGGCGTGGCTCGGTGAGCGACGCACACGACTCCTCCTGGCGCATCTCCTCAACCCCCCTCCCGCTCGAGGCGCGGGGCCGGGAGCCGACGGATGCGCCGGGACGCCGCTCCGCGGGCAACTCCGTCGACTCCTTCGGCGAACGGGCGGCGCACAACGCAACCCTGCCGCAAGCCCACCGCTCGGCTTCGGGCTCGGGCGATAGCTGCTGCGAGGCGCTGCCGGAGGTTTGGTTGCCGGGTGAGGAGATGTCCGGAGGCGTGGGCCTCGTCGAGACGCTGGCGGCCCACGGCGAGTTGCTGCGGGAGCAGGCAAGGGCCGTGAAGGAGCAAGGCTTCCGCTTGGAGCGCGAGGAAGCCGCGCGCAAGAAGACCGAAGCGGAGCTCACGCTCCAGGTCGCGGAGCAGAAGGCCGAGATCGAACGACAGAGGCGAGAGATCCACAACTGGGCGTGCCTTGCGCGCGATCGCCCTGCCGCCGGGAGTCTTGAGGTCCGCAATCGCTCTCCCTTTTCATCCAACATAGTCCGCATGGATTGACAAACTCCTTTTCAGAAGTTGTTGGATTTGCCCATTTTTTTTCACATCTTGAAGAAAAAAAAGATCTTGAAATTTTGTGAAAAAACGTCACGGTATTAGCTGCAGTTTCTGTGCTTTAATGGTTGCTCACACGGCCAATAAAGCTCGGCGAGGGCTCCGCAAACGCGGTGAGAAGAAGCGGCGGACACTCGCCGACACGGCACGACCCCCTTCTGCGGACAACGACGTTCACCCGTGAGCCGCCCCCGCAGCGCGACCCATCTGCTGTTACGTAGACACCGACTGTGTGCACAGTGCGTTCAGGGTCGTCAAAGGCCTGGCAATCACTCTACTGCAACAAACGCCCACCCGGTGGCAATCAGATGAGCCTGATCATGAGGTGCCTGTAAAGATCAGATGCCTGTAAATATCAGATGCCTGTAACGAACAGATGCCTGTGAGGGACAAATGTCTGGGAGAACGATTGTCTGTAGTCACTACTGAGCGAGGCCTATAGCGAGCAGTTTCCTGCAATGAACAGTTGCCTGCTATGCGCAGATGCCTGTCGACAGATCCTGTAATGAACAGACGGAACGCTCGGATGGAATGCTGCCAGTGCGTTAACACCACAGGAGAAAAAGTACATGTGCGCCGGTAAAGACCGGCGCCCAGCGAAACAAGAGGCAGCAGTTAAAGTTCGGGAAACCGTAAAGTTCGGGCGATGCTAAGTTCTGGACCAGAATCTGGTAGACTGACTCAAATTACCCAAGGGGACCCAAAAGCCACGAGATATTGAGAAACTCGGCAAAAAAACGCAAATGTCGGGCACATTAGACCGCGAAACCCAAACTGCTGCCTCTACGCGCGAAGCGCAGCACTTTTTATAGTGTCATTTTCAACTTCAAGGGTCTCCGTAGGAAGTTTTCCCCCTGGAAATGACACCGTGATGGTAGAGTGAACAGCGCAAGCCTTCAGGGCTGGAGGTCCCGGGTTCGAACCCGGGCGAGGCACTTTTCCGGTCGACAATGATTTACGGGGTTTGTAAAGTTCGGAAAGCAGCAAAGTTCGGGCGAAACCAAGTTGCTAAGTTGTGGTGATGCAAAAGCAAAGTTCGGGCGAAGCTAACTTCTGGTGAAGCAAAGTTTGGGTGAAGCAAGTTCGGGCGATGCTCAGTTCTGGTAGACTGACTCACGTTACCCAAGGGGACCCAAATACCGCGAGTTATTGAGAAACTCTGCAAAAAACGCAAGTTTCGGGCATGATAGACCCCGAAAACCAACAACCCCCGAAAATCATTTTCGACCGGAAAAGTGCCTCGCCCGGGTGTCCTCGGCCGGGTTCGAACCCGGGCCTTTAGGCCTGAATTGTGCGGCAAATACCCGGTGCCGAGTCACGGATCAAGAAAAACCCAGAGCGGGGGAAAATGAACTACTAGCAAAACGCGTACGACGGTAGGCTAAAAAAGTGCCCCCGGGCTTCGCCCCCGACCCCCTAAAAAGTGGGGTTGGCTCGACAGAGCTATTAGCATATCCTCGTCTCGGACCAAGTAAACAATGTCCGATTCCACTGATTCCGACTCACTGATTCGAAATCCGCTGGCTCCGTGGCAACAACAGATTTCGTCGCGGACCCGGAGCCCGATCACGAGCCTGAGGCTCGTGCAGGCCCGATGAATCTTGAGGACCGTAACCTACATGTGAAACTGGACTAGGTTATAGTCTACCAGAACCGAGAAAGGATTCCGGGTGCTACGGTGACCGTGCACGTTCTTGGGCGCGTGCCTCGTGTTGGGCGGGTGTTTTGTAACCCGTGAAGTTCTTTTCTGGTGCAATCCGACGGGACTAGCGCCGAGTTTTGTCTCACAGCTGGTTTCCTTGGGCTGCAACCTTAAGGGAGAGGCAACGACAGGCGCAATTCACCTCAAAAAGGACCACACACCCCCACTCACAAGGACAACGCACAGTCACTATTTTTTACAAAATTTCAAGATCTTTCTTTTTTCTTTTTTACACAAAGATGTAAAAAAGAAGTAGTTAATTTTGAAAAACAGCATGTGGAAAAATGCAAAGATCTTTGTAAAACCATGTAGTCCGGGGAGGGTGTTGTTAAAAAACGGGATTTTCGAGAACTCTGATGAGTTGCTCTCAATACTGGCTGTGTGTGTTTGCAACGTTGTGCGCTTTGCTAGGTTCTGTTTCGCGGGTTTGCAAATAGGGCCCGCACTATCAATAGTCGGTGGTCCCTCAGGATTGGAGAGGTTCCGCGTACGCATTTCGTCAGGGAACAGGTCGGGTCATTGTCATCATATGGTAGAGATATTGAATTTCACGAATGCATCAACGCTTAACCCCTTACGGACGGGCGGCTGTTCGTGTCGAAAAAAGGCAGCATTAAGCTGGAGTTCGGACTGCAAAGATGTCTCTCTTGGCACGACGATGATTGGATTTGTGCAGTTGAAACAGAAAATTGTTTTGAAAAGAAGTGATGCAAAACAACTCTCAGGGCTCGGACATCCGTGTACAGGCGGGTTTGCAGACAACGAAGAAGACACGGCACATCCGCAGCCCTGCACTGCCTTCGGCCCTAGCGCCGAGGTCCCAAACGAGTGCGCTGTCGGCAGTCACCAACCGGCTTTGCACGTGCAACGAGCCGTCTGCGCCGCCGGCCGCATTCGGGGCGTGGACTGGGAACATCTTCGAAGACGCGGAACGGCTCCGGCAGCACAAAAAGCCGAAGTGCTGCTTGCACCCATAAAAGTCGTTTTTCTCATCCCAGGCCTTTTCGACACCGTTGTACTAGTACCGCGGGAAGACCGAAAGAGTAGTCACGCCCTTGCCAGAGTCGTGCGTCTTCGCTTCTCTGGCGCGGACTAGATACTGCCCATTGGCTGCTAAGCACCCCCGGACCGGCCAATTTTTTGCCACTCTTGTGGCCCTCTATTCGCCGGGCGGTGCTGTCAGCAACTTTGTTCCGCATCGCGTCCAGTACATGATGCTGCCGGCTGGGGGATCGGCGACCGCAGCTCAATTAAGGCGCGGTCAACAGTGTCGCCTCGTGAAGCCCCCCCGATGCGGAGCGGCACAAGAAACTGCTCTGTGCAGTCACCATTCGACTTCGCGTCCTGCGCAGAGCTCTTCTGTGCCGAACGTGGCGCATGGTCTTCACGGCATTTGCTGTGATCCAGGCGGTTGCTGAACGGGCTCGAACGAAGTTACCCTTGTGGCTTTTCGTGTGTGCGAAACAAGCAGATCGCCTTCCTGCTCGCCCAGCAAATCTTTTGCGAGAGGTTTCCTGGGAGTCTCTTGCCCCATCTTTTGTCGAGCGCGTAGATCCAGGGTCGTGGTTAGATGCCAGAGTCCCGCTCCTATGTTTATTGCTATGTCTTCTGCATTACCGTACAGGCACTGAGCGACGCGAACAGCAACGTTAGAATCAAACCTTACCATACGTTGCGAAAACTCGCCGTTTTCGGCTACGCGGCGCCTCTTCTTCTGCTGCCCTGCGGGAGCAACTTCGCTCAGTGTTTGCTGGATTGATCTTCGCTGAAGGAGCATCTTTCGCGAAGACTAAAAAGGTTTCGAGAACAGTCGGTCTTTCGTGGTCTATGTGGGCTTCCAGCAATTACTTAGGCCGCGAGTATGTCAATTCGTAATTATTTTACGAGTTCCCCTTTCTGTATCTGCTTTGCGTTGAAGTACACACATCAGGCCGGGGGCTGGGCGGAGAGGACTGGCAGGGGAAACGGAAGTTTCCCTGGCAGGATGTCGGATGTAGAGCCGAAGCATCCGGCTTCAATCGAGAACAAGGACCTGTTGCAATGGGTCGCAGAGGTCACCGGCACCAGCTGCCCGACGTTTGAGGAGCTGCACAGCGGCAGCATCTTCTTGAATCTTTTTGCGCACGTGTTCCCAGCCGTGGTGGATCTCGACCAATTGAACTGGTACCCGGCCCCCGCGACAGTCGAAGAAATCGACGCTAACGTCCAGATCATCGACAGCATCATGGCAGACCTCAAGATACCGCTCACGCCGATCGACCGATCCGCTCTGCAATCTTCGGACAACGTTTACAACATCCTGGTCACTCTCTTCTTCCTCTCGCAGCTGGCGATAACGAAGGACGGCTTCGCCTACCAGTTTGAAAGATCGTTTCCAAAGTCGCTCGCCGCATACTTGGAGGTATGTTACGAAGTGCAAGACTGCCGGAATCTGACGTCCTGAGGCGCCCGAGTGTCCCAAGTCTCATGGCACTCACAAAGGTGTCGAGACTCGTACCAAAGGGGGCTGTACTTAACCCGAGAAGGAATAATCAAAACGAAGTTCTTAGCGGTTCTCTTTTGAGTTTTGTCTAAGGCCTCGCGGGATCAATAGGCACCGGGGTCGTCGGTACTCCTGCATCAGAGGTGAATTTTTTAGATCGTAGGAAGACCAACTTCTGCGAAACTATTCGACAGAATGTCTTCATTAATCAAGAACGAGAGCGTGGGGATCCAAGATGATCGGATACCGTCGTAGTCCACTGCTGTAAACGAAACCATCTCAAGATTCAGATGTGTCATCGTACGACAAGTTTTCAATCTGTGACGATAGTCTGCTACCTGCTACTACTTTTTTGCATGCGTCGTGCCATGCTTCGGTCGCTTCTTGCCCCGCGCTACCGATTGTCTCCGGTGCGCGTTTCATGTCGGACGACAAGTATAACGGCTGGTGAAGATCGGCCTTTTCGAGGAGAAACCGGTAATTTGAGCCCGGACCCAAACCCGCAGTCGGAAGCCTCTCTGGACGCCGTGCAACGGGGCCTGTCAAGGGACCCAGGGGAGCAGCAGCCGACCCCGCTGCAGCATCCGCAGCATTTCGACCACCCGCACGACATCGTCGAGATGCCCGAGATCGGGTCGATTGTGGAAGCCGTGGGCATGGTCAGCAACGCCCAGCTCAACGGCGTGCGGGGGCTCGTCCTCGGCAAAAGTGACGAAGGGACCCGTGTCCTGGTTGAGTTCCCGGAGCCGTACTATACGATGATGGTCCTGCCCAAGAACCTGAGGGTGGTCGAACAACCCAAAGAGAGGCCGCCTGTGGGCTCGAGGGTGCAGGCTATCAACGTGCCGCACATCCGCGATCTAGAAGGCAAAGTAGGCCTCGTCACCGGAGAACACCCACACGAGGACGGCATCTGGATTATGGTCGAGTTTCCGCCCCCGCACGGCACCATGGTATGTTTCTGTCTCTCAAGTGAAGCGACCGGATACTCCTCGGAGAGATGGCCGCTGCACTCCAACTCGTCTCTCTCTCTCTCTCTGTTTCTTGCTACTTCGTTTTGCCGTGTAAGACACCAGTCTCAGGAGATGAATACGGACCGACTGTCTCCCATGCCTTTCATTCCACCTTTGCGAGTAACGATGCTTTGTAAGCACGAAAGAGAACGCTGGCAGCGTGTTTGGGAGAAGATTAGCCTAGCGATCGTGTTCACTCACTATCTTTTCCCTATTCTTTAGCAGGCTAGTCCTCCCCCCAGCACGTACAGTCACGTGAAGCAGCGAAGCTTGCCTGAGTGTCCGATGAACCCCTCGTCAATACCACCCAGCGACTGTGACGCCTAGCGCCACCACACATTCTCCCCGACGAACAGACACCCTGTTGATGTATGTGTTCGTCAAGCTTCGCAGATTCCCTCGGAAATCCGTGAGTACTACGAAAAAATCTGGAGTTTGATGTCAGCTAAATCCGACCGATGCCTTCGTGGGCTTCGCAATTCGACACAAACAGAAGTAATTCTACTTACGAACGACATGCATCAAACCGCAGATCGTGCGACCGAGTAACTTGGTTCTGGTTTCGGATGCGCCGCAGGATGGCGGGCTGCAGCAAATCGGGTGGCAAGTGCCCGAAGGCACCCTCGTCGACATCGTGGAGCACGCGCAGCTCGCGGGAAAGCGGGGGAAGGTCTCGAAGTACATCGACACCGCCGACGGGATGATGTGTATGGTCGAGTTCGGCAACGGGCACGACCTGCCGTCCATCGTCAAGCCGCAGCAGATTATGCCGGTGGCCTTCGACGACTCCCTGCGGAGGATGGACTCGACAATGAGCCACCGCACGTGCGACGGGTGCCGCCCGGCGTTCGACAAGCTGCGGCTGCAGGCCATGGGATCCCGCCAGCAGGCGGACATGATGCAGCGCGAGCTGGGCTCGAAGAACGACCGCGTCTCGTACCTCGAAAACCTCCTGCAGCAGTCGAGCATCCCGTACGCCCCCGCGGGCGCTCCTGGCGTCCACCCAGCCGGCGACTTCTCTCAGGTGTGCGGACCACGTTTTTAGAGTTAAAGTTCGCTTGAAAATCCGGGGTTTTAGGGTCTCCGTGTGACCGTTCATGAATGGGTTCTCTTAGAGCAAGAAAGGGCTATGTGGTTACGGGTTGTATATTTAGTGCACGCTTTCGTTATGGGTTATGGCTAGCCATGTCCGGGACTGTTTGTGACCGACACCAAGTACATTCCTTCGTTTTTACGCGGTGCTTTCCTGCACGCTGTGTGTGCTTGTGTGCTTGTGTGCTTGTGTGTGCAACTAGACATGTCTTTGCCAGATCAGGATGAAACGGAAACATCGTCGAAGTACATCGAAAGGTGGCAAAAGCCACAAACATCACGGCAGCACGCGGATGGTTGGGACACCAGGTGGCTGGTGGCTGGGCCGCTTCGGTTGCTTTGACATCGTTTCTAGTCCTGAGTAGTCTTGGCAGCGCCCGAAAGACCTTCGGGCCGTGTTCTCAGAAGTATACCCCACGCTTCGGAAAATGTTGTTACGTGCTGGCTCATCGGGCTACCACCACAATTTCTCACTGCAGGTCTTGTGGAAAGACAACAAATCGAAGATCAAAGGCGAAGTTCTTGTCACTCGGCTGAAGTTCGAGAACCAGTCGCTCCAGCGTCAGCTGCAGCTCGCGCGGGAGGAAAAGCAGTTCACCATCGGAACCGGAAACGAAGCCCTCTTCAAGCTCAAGGCCTCCATGGAAAACGAGAAGAACATGCAAGCCGAGCAGTACAAGAGCGACCTCACCCTCGCCGAAGTCGGCTATCGGAAAGAGCTGACCCAGTTGCAGTCGTACTTCGCCACCGAGCTGAAACGGATAGCAGCTGAAATGAAGTGTGGACTCTTTCTTTTTCTTTTGCATCAGCGCCTTAGGTGTCGTGGGGGGGGGGCCTTCACGTGGCGACACTGTTGACCGCACCTTAATTGAGTCGCGGTCGCCGATCCCAGCATCATGTACTTGATGCGACGCGGAACAGTGCTGCAGCACCGCCCGGGCAACAAAAGTGGCAAATCGACCGGTCGGGGGGTGCTTAGCAGCCAATGGCCTGATGGCTGAGTGCACACCTAAGCAGGGCATCCTCGTGTTGTAGCCGTGTTGTGTATAAGGCTTCGTGGGGGCCTGGTCAACCACCTCATAACCTTTCTCGACAGTGTTTGGACAGTCGGGATGCCGGGGGTGGGTCTCCATGAAGAAGAGAAAAGTAAAGCAAGACCTGACCCCTGCGCCTGCTGTCTCCAGCTGCTTCGGCAGACGACACATACAACTACTACTGCTACTGTATCGGCGCCTGCTTTGAGTAGGAAATACTTGAGGATGCTGCCAGTTGCGAAATTTCACGCTCTCGAGCCTCCCCAAGCGCCGAAGGCGCAACCACCGAAGCCGACTTTGTACGAAACAGAGATCTTATGAATCAACGAAAAGCGAGCGAAAAAGAGCGTGTAAACCCGGAAGAAGTCAAAATAGTAGCTGGCTGCGCAACAAGAGCAAAAGTGTGGAAAAGTAAGTACTTATGTATTTCTTTGTCTCCCCATCCACCTTAATGTGTCCTGGCTGTCATCAGAGAGAGAATCATTACGTTGTAGGCGCCGTGCGCCTACGACGCGGCCTTGTCGTAAACGATGATGATTGCGTCGATGATGGCGCAGCCGGGGGCGTTCTGGCTGGTGGGCGCGACCGCCTGCGAGTGTTAACAGGTTGTGTCGCTGGTTCTTTTTGATCGCTTGGCCCATGGCGGCGGCTAGCACCTTGACGGGGACTCTCAACTCCCGCTGAACAATACGTCTTGCGGATACTCGGGCACCGCATCATTCCCAAGAGTGCGTGCTCGAGGGGAGTGGAAATGTGCTGTAGCCCACCAGCGAAACACAAGTAAATCTGGGTTTAGTGGCGGGCGTAGTTTTGTAAGCCTGCACCAATGTGCAACAGCCGACCAGTTCCCACATGCGCGCATGACTTCCACTTCTGCAACAAAACGTCTCGCGCACAAGGCAACGGGTGTCGTTCATTTCTCACAAGAACCATCTTTGCTTTGTTCATGACCTTGTGCACTCCTTTCGACTCAAGAAACACAAAAGACACATGTTCATGATCTTCATGCCCTTGTGCACTTCTTTCGACTCAAGAAACGCAAAAAGACACATGTTTATGACCTTCATTTCCTTGTGCACTTCTTTCGACTCAAGAAACGCAAAAAGACACAATCAAAATTAGGTACGAGGAGGATATGATGCGGCAAGGGTCCAATGACAGCATCGAGGCACTGCAGGACGAACTGCTTCAGCTCCGCCAGCAGAAGCTCGCCCAAGAACCGCTTGTCCAGGCCATGGAGAAGACGAACGCAAGTCTGAAAGATCTGGTACGCCCCCTTCCTCTCACGGCTTACCGTTTCCTCCGGTGGCCGGCGCTCGCCGTGAATGATAAAGCATGGAATAACAAGGGATCGATTCTCTCGACTCTTTTTGTTGGTCTCTTAACCCGAGAAGGAGTATCAAACTGAAGTTCTTAGCGGCTCTCGTTTGAGGTTTGTCTAAGGTCGTTTGCGCGCGCACGGCTCAGCTCGAAGTTCGCCGCACATCCACCATAATTCGCACAAAGCACTCAACCTATGGCTATGCCGTGTATCCCATACTCAAGTCGGCCACTCAACCCTTGGCTATCCCAAACTCAAGTCGCACACTCAACCCATGGCTGTCCCACACTCAAGTCGCACACTCAACCCACACTCAAGTCGCACACTCAACCCATGGCTGTCCAAAACTCAAGTCGCACACTCAACCCATGGCTGTCCCAAACTCAAGTCGCACACTCAACCCATGGCTGTCCCACACTCAAGTCGCACACTCAACCCATGGCTGTCCCAAACTCAAGTCGCACACTCAACCCATGGCTATCTCACACTAGTCGCACACTCAACCCATGGCTATCTCACACTAGTCGCACGCTCAACCCGGCTATCTCACACTAGTCGCACCCTCAACCAATGGCTCTCTCACACTAGTCGCACACTCAACCCATGGCTATCTCACACTAGTCGCACGCTCAACCCGGCTATCTCACACTAGTCGCACACTCAACCCATGGCTATCTCACACTAGTCGCACACTCAACACATGGCTATCCCACACTCCTGTCGCAAACTCGCAGCGCACCACAACACGCAACACAACCCTCATCCACCCACAGGCCCTGAAGTACGAAGCACGCGCGGGCAAAGAGGAGCAGCGCGTTGCGGACGCCTACACGCACTGCCGGGCCCTCATGCAAACGCTGCTGACCATCGGGGCCGAGGAAGCGCCCCCGAATGACGGCGCGGCGGCCGGCAAGCTCGGGTGGACCCCGCTGCAGGCGCTGCTCACCGGCCAGCCCCTCACGCAGCAGTCGGATATGGCCCTCCGCGAGGCTCTCATGCACCACGTGAACGGCGGGAGCCCGGCGAGCGAGCTCGTCAACGACCTGCTGGCGCTCGCGATGAAGATCCGGCAGCTGACGCAGGATGCGGCGCAGCTGAGCCGCGAGAAGGACGCGCAAATCGAGTCGCTGAAGCTGCAGATCTTCAAGAATGAGCGCAACGGCTCGAACTCGATGACCCTGCAGGAGGAGTTCGACAAGGCCGAAGAGGAGGCTCGGCTGCGCGAGCAGGTCGCCCGGCTCAAGAAGAACCTCGAGTTCTACCGCGAGAAGGAGAAGCGGCAGAAGGAGCTCGAGTCCTCGGCAAACGGAAACGGTTACAGCGACGGCGGCAGCCACGCGCCGGCCGAGCCGCTGCCGCAGGATTTTGCGGTATGCCGCTGTCCTGGCTCAAGCCTTTTTTTTGTCGTATAAGATCGCAGATCTTAGAAGATTAATATATCCGACGAATACCGAACACTCGTTACAGGTTGAATAACCCCGTCGCTATCCCGAAAACATCGTAACTTCACCCCTCGCTTGTGCAAGTTTTTTTTTTGCGTCAACAATGCACTGTTGGTAGGAATAATTAGCTAATTGGCAGGCGTAGTACATGAAACTTACCAAAGCAGGCGAGTTTTGCTGGTGCGCACAAACAAAAGAAAACGCTATACAACTAGTTCTTTCGGCTGGCGCACGCGATTGCAACTGGTAGTACCATTGGACCAGGAAGCCAACATCGCTGTGTACGAAAGTAGCCGTGGCGGCATCTGTGGCCCGAGAGAAACGTTTCTTCTACGAGAGGTTTCCCCCCGCAGCGAATATGGTCAGCCTACCAAGATTAGTGTAGTTGGTTTGTACTTGGGCGCACGAAGTGCACAAAGAAAAAGGAGGAGGCTGCTACCGTGCTTGCGCGGCGGGGGAAGAAAATACAGCATTTTGGACCGCAGCCATTTCTGGACGGGGGAGACCCTGGGCCAGTCCGACACGAGCTGTCAACAGGAAGAAAGAAGAAGAAGAAGAAGCATACGAAGAAGAAAAAGGCCGCTCCTGGTCCAGGAACGTGACGGTCAACCACAGCTTGCAAAGCTTTGAGTCGGAGGCAGGACAGTGCCACAACCCCGTCCGCTCTGCCCTGTGGCTGACCGTCTCGACGAGCTTGTGTTCAGCGCAAGCGCCAAGCCCCAAGGTGCGCCACGCCTTGAAGCTTTAGTTTGGGAAATTGGTAGCCACTTGACCCGTAGGCCCGTGGCTCTGCAGTACCGCCGAACACGTGAAGCTTGGCTCCTGTGTAGCAGGCTTTCCCTGGTACCTGTCAACCAGCGCAGTCAGCGGCCGGTTGAATTGACAAAAAAAGTATTGCTCTCGGATTGACATTCGACCGGTCAAGGCGGTCGAATGTGGACACCGGTCGAATTCGACCGGCGCCTGTGTCGATTCGACCGGGAAAAAAAAAAAATTAGAAAAATCTGCCATGGGTAGTGCCACGCAGTAGTAGAAAATGGTGGGAAACGGAAAGCTTTGACAAAGCCAATGAGGCCGACCTACAAAACCAAAACAGTGTTCCATTGCCTCAGGCATTTGAAGACTTCACTGCAACCCCGAAACTCGTCACTCTGGGCCCATCTTTTGTATGATGGACGATGTGACAGTGAAACTGAGTTGTCGACCTGTTCATGGCACCAATGATTCACAAGCGAAGCTAGTGGAAAAGTCGTATTAAGCCGTCCTACTACTGAAGCACGACAGTGTACTATCTCTTTTTTTTTTTTTTGTATAAGCACCTGCTTTGTAGGAAATACTTGAGGAGGCTGCCAGCTGCAAAAGATCAAAGGAGGTAAATGTGCTGTAGCCCACACGAAACACAGGTGAATCTGGGTTTAGTGGCGGGCGTAAGCGTTCAACAAAAATGCCGAAGCAACTCGACAGGTCGGGCGCGGTGAGTTGGGTGAAGAGGGTGGTCGGGACTGATGTCCCGTCCCTTCTTTCATTCACCGCAAACAACCGCCGACTCGCGGCGGTACTCAAGGTCGCGCGCGACGTCGAGGGGACCGCGGAGGCGGGGCTGAGGCGCCTTCTGGGCGCCTTGGGGTACACGGACGAGGAGGCCCCCCCCGAAGGCGTGGCCCAGTGGGTCCTCGCGTGGCTGGCGGTCGCGTCGGCTCCGTCCGCCACCGCGGACGAGTTCGCGGACCTGCTCCGCTCGTCTCCGAAGGCCACGCCCCCGCCGCAGACGCCGGGGCACATGCCGCTCCCCGCGACCGTTTCTCCCGCTGACGACTCGACCACCGCTGCATTGTTCGGCCCATCTCCCCCAGCCGCGCGACGTGTCTCTTTCGCCGAGAGCGACGATCCCCTCAGCCCAGATGACGACGATCTGAGGGAATGCAACTCCGCCGGGGGCGGCCGGGACGACCACGCGTCGGACATAGGCCGGCTGCAGCGTCAGATCGACCGCCTCACCGAGTTGGTGATGGCGGCCCTCCCAACGCGCACCTCGCCACCCGTCCGGCCTTCGCCCGCCCCTGAGGCAGCACCTGAGGCGGCACCCGCGGGCTCCCGTCCCGTTCCGCCCACGTCGGTGGGCACATGCCCCGGTCCAGTGCTGCATCAGCTTCCGGCGTTCACGAGACCACTCCCGCCGCCTCCGCCCCTCGTTGACGTTTCTCGCCTTCCGCGGGCTGTCCTGTTGCCGGACAATCCTCGCAACCTTCCGCAAGCCGTCGTGGGCGGTCCTCTGCCAGTGGGCTATCGCTGCCCGCCAGCCGCATCCTGCCACCAGCCGTACGCCGAGCCCCGCCAGCCCTACGCCAGCCATCCACTTCCGGATTTTCCGGAGGACCCGTCTTCGCTGGGGGGAGGCGGGTCGGTCCAGGGCTCCCACACGCTTCTCTCTCCCGGACCAGAGCTACTCGACCCCGAGCTCTGGGTGAGCCTCTCTCCCGTCGAGAGGTCTCTCGCGCTCGTCCACATCCGCGGCTTCTTCGCGGATATACTCGACGCCGTCCCGAGCATCGCCAACGACGCAGGACACCTGCTCAGCCACGCAACGTCCATCATGCGTCTGATGGACGACTCCTCCGACCCCGACGCCCTGGTAGAGCTGGGGAGGGACACCATCCACCGCATGATGGTCCTCAAGACGGCCTTGAAGGCCGGCTGGTCGTTGGCCGCCGGCCTCCAACACCGCCACCAGCACGAGGCCGGGTTCCCTCCGTATCTTCGGAACGCCTTTCAGGCCCTGCAGAAAGCCGAGGAACAGCCCGCCCCCAAGCCGTCCAGGAAGCGCAGCCCGAAGTCCCGCACCCAACACCCGGGCGAAGCTCACCCCGACTCCCAGCACCCTCAGCGAGCAACCTCAGCCAAGGGGAGGGCCAGGCAGTAGGTGCCTTGGACCGTTTCCCACCTCCTGTGGCGGGGCGACGCGGACGTCCTCTCCTGTCGGAGCCCCCGCTCTCCCCCGGCGAGCGGGAACGTCTTGTCCGGTCCGCGAACACGTACATTGGGGATGCCCTGGCGCTGTCCACGCGTCGCGGGATCCACTCCGTGTATCGCCGTTTTCTGGAGTTCCGGCGCCACTGGGAAGCGGTGTCCGACGATCCCCTCGACGTCCCGACGGCGCTGGTCCTGTTTGTGACTCGGCTGCTGGCCCGCGGGGATATCTGCGCAGCTTCTGCGGTGCAGTACGTCGTGAACGTTCAGTCGGCCGAGAAGCGTTTGGGGCGACCTGTCGACAGCCAGCTCGTCAGGGATTTTGTCAGGTCTCTGAAGCGGGCGGGCGCGATGAAGCCATCGAAGCAGGCCGTCCCGGTGACGAAGGACGAACTGCATCATGCTGTTCGTTTGGAGTCGGATCCCGGCGTGCGGGTTGCGTTGGCCTTGGCATGGCAGGGGGCTGCGCGCGTGGACGACGTCCTGACGAGGAAGGCCGAGCACATCACCGAGGGTGCCGGTTTCTGGGCGGTAAACTGGGTGGGCTCGAAGTCGGATCCTTTCCGCCTAGGTCAGGTTACGGGCGTGATTCTTCCGCCAGCTCAGGACCAGGAACTTCGCTCGCTGCTGTCTCAGACGCCGCCCGGCCGCCTCCTGTTTCCAGACATCCCTTTTCGGCGAGTTGTGTCCGCGCTGAAGCGCGCCAACCTCTCCCTCACGGGCCATTCCCTCCGGCGGGGTGCCCTGTTCCACCTGTTGAGAAGCGGGGTCGACCTGCGAGTGATTCAGAGCGTGTCGCGTCACACGACGCTGAGTGCTCTGATGCGGTACCTTCCGGAAGCGGAGGTTCCGCTCGTCCGGAACACCGCGGAGGCGTCGGCGAGTCTCCTATAGCCTTTCGCCTCGAACCCCCCTTCCCGTTCAAGCTACCGAAGAGGAAAGTCCCCGACCCGCTGGCGGCGATTTATCCAGGGCCGGGGAGGATCCCTGACGTGGAGCTACCGCCCTCTACGTTCACCCCGTTTGTTGGTGTCGCGTACGGAGGCGATCTCCTTGTCAACAACTCTACGCCCCCCCCGTCGCAAAGCAGAAGAGGAGAGGACCTCGCGCCCATCTCGTCGTCATTCATGAACCTTGACAGGTTGTCAGCTTTGGACAGCCAGGGTTTGCTGCGTGGCGTGCTGGATGTGATTCGCTCTTGGGAGTCCTTCCGTTCTGCCCTACTCCCGGGAGCGGAGGAAGCGCTGACAGAAAGAGGGTTCACGCGGACGACGTCAAGGCGCATGCTTCGTCATCTCCCGGATCTGGTTAAGTATGGAGTGACGGAGCTTGCTTCGAGCCCGTCAAAGGTCGTCCTCCCTGCCTTCACTGTCGACAAGAAGAGCGGGGGGCAACGATTCGTATGTGACGGGCGGAAGCTCAACGCGATCATGGCGCGTCCGCCTCCGATGCTGCTTCCTTCCGTGCACGAAGTCATCGACCGCGTCCTGGCCTCGTCCGTGGTTTTTCTCGCAGACGCCAGGAGCTATTTCTATCAGTTCCGGCTGGACGCGAGAATCCGCCCATTTTTTGGCATGCACTTGGCCGGACCGCGGGGCCATTTCGTGAAGGCTCAGCTCGTGGCCATGTGCATGGGCTGGAGCTGGGCTCCGGCGATAGCGCAGAGGGCCTCTCGAGTACTCCTGCCGGAGTCTGACGGTCTGCCCTGGGTCGACAACTTCGTCGTCGTTGGGGATTCGTTGGGAGAAGCAACTTCGCGGTTTGACTCTTTTTTGCAGCGCTGCAAGAGCGTCAACTGCGAGCTCAACGAAAACGACGAGCAGTTTGGAATACCGCTCAGGGAGTTCGACCTTCTGGGCCTCCACTTTGACCTTTCCCATTCGAACCGCCCCGCTCGATACAGAATGGCGGACGCATGGGTGACGAAGTTACTTGGCTCTGCCGAACTCACCAGAGTTAAACGCGGAGGGGCGTCACCCCGCGAGTTTTACCGGGTGTTTGGGGCTTTGGTCTGGTTTGCCTACACCACGCATTTCCAGCTGGCCTACGCCCGGTGTTCACTGTCCTTCCTGCAGAGGCTGGCCTCATCCCTGGTGGAGCCAGCTGACTGGGACATCTCCAGGACGGTTCCGCCCTCGACCGTGCGTGAGGTGGAGCACCTCACCTCCCTCGTCGAAGACAACCGCTGGGTCAGTCGTTCGAAGTCGATCTCCTCATCGGTGACTCTCTGGACAGACGCCTCATCATCATGGTGGGCCGCAGTCCTGGAGGGCGAACCTGAGCGGATATCGCAGGGCCCGTTCTTGAAGTTGAGACACACTCACATCTTTTTAAAGGAGTTGTTTGCGGTCCTTAGGGGCATAAACCTGACCGCAAGGTTTCACACGAATACGCGCATGAGACTCATGGTTGACAACCTTCCGGCTGTCCAGTGTCTCGTCAAGGGGCACTCGAAGAACTTTGCAGCAAATGTCCTTTTGGCGAGGATTTTTGATGCTGCGCGGGCGGCCGGCCTTGTCATCAGTGCCGAGTGGGTACCGACTGATAAACAGAGAGCCGACCCGTACACCCGCGGGGTGCTAGCCAGAGAGGACGACACGCCAGAGGGCGTCTGGTCGCCTCAAGCGGAGGACCTTGCTCCGCCTTCAGATTTGGTGTAGCCACTGCGTGGTCCCTGGGGGTCCTGATGCGTAAGCGTTCAACAAAAAAGACCCATTTTGTAGTTGTATTGTTTCTCCCCCTCTAGCCTCCTTCGAAGTAAGCACAAGGCAGCCCCTCGAGTATTTTTGTATAAGCACCTGCTTTGTAGGAAATACTTGAGGAGGCTGCCAGCTGCAAAAGATCAAAGGAGGTAAATGTGCTGTAGCCCACACGAAACACAGGTGAATCTGGGTTTAGTGGCGGGCGTAAGCGTTCAACAAAAAAGACCCATTTTGTAGTTGTATTGTTTCTCCCCCTCTAGCCTCCTTCGAAGTAAGCACAAGGCAGCCCCTCGAGTATTTTTTTGTGAGACTGCCCGTTTCAGCTAAAACCCAGAGTTTCAAGCGAACTTTTACTCTAAAACACCACATGTTGTTTTCCCACGCGTAGCGTCGGAAAATTTTCTTCTGGCATAGGATGGATTCTGACCTGTATTCGCCAGTGCAAAAAAAAGTTGTGGCAAATTCCTGTCCAAAAAATTTTTTTTTTCGGAAAGTGACTTGACCGGTCGAGCGGTCGAGCCTGACTGCACTGCTGTTAACAGGAAAAATATATATATATATATATATAGAAAAACGTGCACAGGTCGAATCGATCATCGGTGAGATTCGACACCTCCTCGCGAACAAGGACCACGACGGACTCACGCGGTATTTCTGGCTCCTCGTTGCCCACGCTCAGGCGCTCGAAGGCCAGCTTATGCGAAAAGAGTTGGAGCTACAAGACGCGTGCAAACGTCAAGTATGCATTGATTTGTTGTGTTAGTAGGATGCACAGACCCACTTCATCAGGAAAATCCCGGCGCAGTTGGGGCACGTTCGGATTCTGTACGGTGCACCAACCAGGGGAGGTTCTGTGTGTGCGTGTGTGACCAAATACGCAAACACACTGCCCAGGCCTCTGCACAGGACTCTTCTGATGTAGCTATCGCGCAGAGAGTACTTTTACGCGTTGATACCCGCACAAAGGCGCTCGAAAGACACGGAGGGAATGCAAAACGAACCGGTCACGTGCCAATGAAAATGCAATGGACTCGTTCCAGACCCGAGTTAGCATACTCGTATGCGCTCAATCAATGGTCAAGATAATCGGGAAGACACGATGGTGAAATACAAACAAGGCAATCGAAGAAAGCTATCGGTCGTAGAGATTTACTGCGCATCGTCGTTGCTGACAAGATTCTACGAACCCATCCAACCCCTAAACCCCCGGAATCTCAAGCGAACTTCAACCCTAAAAATAGTCCCAAAAAACGACAACAGGCGGCTCTCGTGTCGGAAGTGACGGAGGATCGGACCCTGTTCGAGCGGCGACTGACGGAATTCAAAACGAACCAAAAGATGGCGCTGGAGGAAGCGACGCTGGCGATCTCGAGGGAGAAGGCCGCGGCGCAGGTGGAGCTGAAGCTGACCGAGGAGCATCTCGAGCAGGCGCTCCAGGCGCTGAAAGAGCTGCCGCAGGAGCAGCTCGACCGCGCCGACCTCAACTTGCAGACCGACGAGAGTCGGTTCATGACCCTCCACCGGAAGAACAAGAACCTGCAGGCAGCCGTCGGCAGGCACCGCAACCGAGAGCCCCTCCTCCTGCAGCTCGTCCAGAAGCAGCGGGAGCTGCTGTACGTCCTCGAATCGCTTCCTTCCGCCAGCGGCGACCAGGCCGCCTCCCTGCAGCAGCAGATGCAGCAGCTTGAGCTCGAAGACGCGAGCATCGTCCAGCAGCTGCAGCAGCTGCCGCCGCTTGACGAGGCGAGTCAGAACGGCATCAAGTGTATGCCCTTCTAGCTGACTTTTCGTTCATTCCTACTGTGTAGAGCAGCAATGCAATTGGAAGTGCATCTCCCTGTCAAGAACAACAACCGAACAATCGATGGCAGCGAACCATCCTCACTCCCGTTAGATGAAAAAAAAAACAGGTTTGAAGGATGCGCACAAACAAATCGGCCGTTGTAGCGTGTGGCCGATGGTCCCAACAAGCCCTCTTGTGCGCACTACCCTGGCGTTACTATCATGCTTATAGGCTTAGGCTTAGGTGTTGAACCGCGCCTAGGCTCTTCTGCGGACGGGCGAACGTCCGCTGGTGCATACCGTATGCAGAGGCTATCGGATTGCCTCCGTTGACTGGCTTGCTCGGCCTGGCTTTGGTTGAAAGCAAGAAATTGGAAAGTCTTTGGCAAAATTAATGAAAATGAAAACTCATAGTGAAAGTGTACACGCAAGCAACAACCCGCATCCACATAACCCTACTTTAAGCCGGTCCATCCCTATCTCCTGGAACCGCATCGAATTGCCTGCCGCTGTTCATTGTTGCGAATCCAGGTCCACCACAGTGTATCAGGTCCATCCCTATCCCCTAGAGCTGCATAGAATTGCATGGAGCTGCATTCTTCTGTCTATCACAGTCTATCAGGAGGGGATGGGCCTGCTTAGCTTACTTGCTCTACGAGACCCATTCCAGAAAGGTCACCCGGAGACCCTAACATCCCGAATTCAAAAGCGAACTTCAACTCTCAGAAAGTCGAAGAAACCATTCCCGCGGCAAAAGTTCACCCTTCTTTTTAAGAACCCGTTTGCGAAGGTTACCCTCTAAACTGCACACGCACACACAGCTGGGGAAGACCACGTGGAGCAGCTGGTGCAAGAAGTCGCAGCTTCGTGTCGCGAACAGCTGGGGACCGCGCAGCGGCAGCTGATGTTGGCGATGGAGTCCTCCGATGCAGCCAGCAGCAAGGCCCGGAAGACCGAAGTCGAAAAACAGTCTCTGCAGTACGCCCTCAACAACGAGCAGCAGCTGCGCTACCAGCTGAAGGAGGAGTGCAACAGCATCGCCGAGGAGAAGGCAGAGTTGATGAAGGCACTCTACCAGAGGTAATGCCCGTCTTCACCTTTTTTCCTTGTTTCCGACGGAACGACTTTGGACCGCCATTGCACGGGTAGTAGTGAGGCGACCGGAAACTTCTCAGGATAGATGGTGAGCTGTACAGGAACGCCTCGCCCACCGCCCCTGCCATTGCGAAGATGGCCGTCCCTGACTGAACATGCGAAGTCCAGGGAAGACTGTTTGTCGTCTCCTGGAGGCGCCAACCTGTTCATTGCAATTCAAAAAAAGTGCTCGGAGAAGTCCACATTTTGTCGGAAGGATCGACGGATCCCTTCCCCGTGCAGACGATGTCTGTGGGGGTAGTCCAGTGATATGACCGGTGCTGGGTGCCGAGGTGCTGGCGGGCGGCTTCTCAGCGAGCAGCTGCGGCGGGCTCTACGTCCACGCGACGGCGCCGGCACGCGCATGAACTGACCGGACGCGGCGCTGCTGGTCGGTGACCCGGGCCGTGACGCGGGAGACTTGAAGTATACTGGTGCGAACTTCTTCGCGGAGCCGCGCGAAGCTTCCCCGTGAAAGAAATTTCCGCCAGTAGCTTCCACGAGAACATTTCCACCAGGTTTCCGCCACGAGAGAAATTCCGCCAGTAGCTTTCGCCTCGAGAAAAATTTCCATCAGGTTTCCGTCATGAGAGAAATTTCCGCCAGTAGTTTCCGAGACGAGAAAACTTCCATCAGTTTTCTGTCGAAGGCGAAGGCGGGTCCTTTACCGAAGGTGGGGATGACACTTTGATCGCTGGTGCCACATGAGTTTTTTCTCGTTCGTTCCGCGCTTTGTCCTGAGCGATCCCAACGGAAGTTCAGCTGCGGCGCGGAGACTTTCCTCCTTTTAACCGCTTTTGCCGCCGGCTCTCTGTGGTGATCGTGTGCTTCGCTGTATTGCAGTGCTCGGAGAGGTCCACGTTTTTTTGGAATTGCTCGATGGATTCCAGTGCAGATGCTGTCTGTTTCCTCTGTCAAGAAAAACAAACGTGGGGAAAACAGGAAATTCAGTTACAACTACGCGTACGGAAACGACCTTCACTGGCGGAAGTGGGCATTGGGACAACATCAGAATGCCTCAAGAGCAACAGTCCGCCGCAACGCACGAGCGCTTGAGACTATGTACGGATTCACTAAATAGCCACCAATAGGTCGCGGCTGCAGGTTTGTGGCCAGAAGCACAGGCGCACCACCAGGCGCGGTGTTGCCCCTATGCTCTGTGGATCTATCTGAATGTTTCATGCTTGCGCATGCGGGAAGAAGTTCGCTGATCTGAGTCCAAAATTGTATATTGTAGGGCTCACCCACCCCTTTCCATTTTGACAGGGGGAAAAAAAGCTATCTCCGCACTAGTATCTAGTCCAAAAACAATACACTTTTCGCAAAGCCTTGGTCATTTCAAAGTCAAGTTCAGGAGCACGACGAGCAGCAGGGCTTGAGCATGGTCGTGCTCAAGATGGCGCTGGTCACCCGGCCGCGATGCTTTGATGAGGATGAGGTCGAACTGGGCGGGTGAGTTGGGCGGTGCACATAGACACAGCAGAAGGATGATTTCCACGCCTCGACGCGCCAACAGCGCTACAGGTCTCAGAGGAGGAGCTCGCCAAGACCCTCGCGCTGGTGCTGGCCATCTGTCACCCAAAGGGTACCCAGAAAACCCCCGACGGGGGTGTCTCGGAGGTTCTGTAATCTGGACGGGCTTAGCTGGTGACCGGTCTCCTGTAGCTCGCCTGCGACGCCGGCCTCCTTCGGGCTGCCTTGAAGGGGGCGCCCAGGGTTGTCCAGCCGCCCTCTTCGCTGGACACTTCTCCGAGGTCTTGCTCGAACTTCTTCTTCCTCTTCGACAGGTACACGTAAATGTAGTGCCCTGTTCTTCGCGCTAGTGCGCTGTTATTCGCGCCTCGTACCACTTGCCGTCTACATGTTCCGCTGACACCCGGTCACCGATCGTCCACCGCGCTCTACACGAGGAAGGAGTGGACGGTGGTGGTGCGATACTTTCCTCTCCGCTGTCGCTCCCGTCCGCGGCCCAATCCACCATCGATTCTGGACTGCTGATACTCTGTTCTTCCTGCTTTCTGACCATCAGTCGTACCTTCCCCTTTGCCGGCGTTCCCTCCGCTGACCTTGAGGCTTCCCGCTTTCCCGCCAGGCATCTTCCCGGGGCCTTTTGCTGCTGTTCATGATGTCCGTGCTGCGGCTCTTTTTGCACCTGCTGTTTCTGCCCATCCTGTCCTTGCTGCGCGCGCTGCTCTCGGTTCTCGTCGCGGTTTCCTTTAGCCTGCTCTTGCTGACTCCGCACCTGTTCAGCTCGCTTTAATTCCCCCTCGTGCTGCGGATGCTTCTGCTGCTTCGTTAGTTCGTGTTTTTAAGCAGCTTCGGCCTGCCGTGGTTTCTTTTGATGTTGCTTCTTTCGCTGCCGATCTGCTTCGGCCTGCTCCAGCTGCTTCTGTGTGCCATCGTGCTGTTTCTGACGTTGCCGCTGCTCTTGCATCCACTGCTGCTGTTCGCTCATCCAGGCCTGTTGAACCTTCAGTTGCTGCTGCTTCTGCGTGTGCTGATCACCAATTAGCTGCTGGAGGTCGGCCAGAAAGACTTTTTGACTGGCCTCCTGCTCCGCTGCGTGCCGCCTTCCAGCTTCTTCTAGCCGACAGTCCATCCTGTCATCTTTCCAACCTCCCTCTCCATGTATTGCATGATGCTAATAGGTGCGGGGGGGCCTCTTGGGGTGCCATGGAGGGCCTCTGCATTTCCGGCGCCGCCGCCGACGTTGCTGTCGTCATCGATGGATCCGAGACCGGTGTCAGCGGCGCTTGTGTCGGTGCTGTCGATCGCACCGGCAGTGTTTGTGGTTCTTTGTTGTTCCGAGCCGCAGGCTTGCCTTCCTTTGCCCCCCTTTGTCCCCTTCCGGCCCTTCCCGCACGTTGCTTTACCCTGCCTGCTTGCTCCCCTTTCTTGGCGGCTTGTGCGTATGTGTTACAGGCCAAGTGGGTAGCTGTGTCCGGCTTTGCCTGCTTCCACAGGCCTCTCCTTCTTCCTTTCCATAATGCGTGATGAAGTCGTCTCTTGTGTATACCTGTTCCCTCCTCTCAGAGTCTGCCTCCTTCGGATCCGGCCTTCTCTCCTGCGATCCTTTCTGCGCCTAGACTGGCCGCTGGTTTCGCCTCACCGTGGACACCGTCACCACGGCTTCCGTTCCTTCGATGTGTAGTATCCATGCCGGCGGTTCCTGCCCTCGCACCACGGCAAGCTGCCCTTTCCTTTTCGGAAGGAGCCGGATGACGTTGACTGACAGGGTTGTCCAGCCGCCCTCTTCGCTGGACACTTCTCCGAGGTCTTGCTCGAACTTCTTCTTCCTCTTCGACAGGTACACGTAAATGTAGTGTCCTGTTCCGCTGGGCCCGCACGACGACGGCAAGAACACGATGCTCTCCACAAACCGATCCGTTAGGCTTCCCAAGCACAACCGGAAGAGGAACCTATGCGGTGCTTCTCGGCAAATGCCCGTACTGCCTTGTCCCCAGCGGGTCGGTTGCGCATTTCTCTTTTTTTTTGTATAAGCACCTGCTTTGTAGGAAATACTTGAGGAGGCTGCCAGTTGCAAAAGATCAAAGGAGGTAAATGTCCTGTAGCCCACACGAAACACAGGTGAATCTGGGATCAGTGGCGGGCGTAAGCGTTCAACAAAAATGCGCTATATAAGCGCTATATAAGATCGCAGATCTTAGAAGTTTAATATATCTGACGAATACCTAACATTTGTACAAGGTTAAACAACCCCGACAACATCGTATCTTCACCCCTCGCTTGCCCACCCACCCGTACCCCTCGGCCGCGGAAACGACCTGCGAGGAAGAAGGGGAAGTGCGCCGAATCATCTGATTCCTCGTCATCAAACTGCATCTCGGACGTGAAGCGCGCACCGGAGACAAACAGTACGCGGGGAAGAAGCGACCGAAGCATGACACGACGGCGTGTGCAGCCTATCGTCACAGAATGTTGCTGCAAAACAAGTTCAAACATACTACTACTACATAAGCGCAGCTTGGAAGGAAATCCTCGACAATAGCTGCCAGACAAAGAACCGAAGGGATCCCATGTGCTGTAACTACCGAACCACGTATTGAACGGACGTGAGGTCATGCGGGTCTACCCCAACATGACAAATCACACAAATACAACAGCTCAAAGTCCTGCGTGAGAAAGCAACACATGGTGGTGTAAGCGAAGACCAAAAGGGCACAGAGGGCGGACTAGCCCGCGTCGACGCGGTCGACCTCCGCTTTCCTATCTCGACGTGCTCCAACGCGACCTCGGCATGTCGAACACGGAGGAGATCCGGGAGCTTAAGGCAGACAGTTTTGCTGGGTTTTGCGTAAAAGTAAAGAAATACAGCTTAGCACACTAAGAGAAAGGCCAGACCCTGTCTTCAATTCGCAGTCAAAACCCAAACACCGAATCCGACCCCTCGTTCCCCTCCCCCATTTCCGGGATATTTAGGCTTTTCTGGCATTTCGGCAACCTGTTTCTCACCGAAAAAGGGGTCTGTTTTCGTCTTTCTGTGGCGTGTGTCCGACCAAAAGCCGAGTGTTTGCCTGCCCGCCAGGCAGGCACCTCGGCTGCATGATGTTCCTGCAATGCAGCGTCAGCTTGCATGCTTGGCAACCCAAGTTTGAGAACCCAAGTTTAGAAACTCAAGTTTGGAAACCCAAGTTTAGAAACCCAAGTTTAGAAACCCAAGTTTGGAGACCCAAGTTTGAAAACCCAAGTTTGAAAACCCAAGTTTGGAAACCCAAGTTTAGAAACCCAAGTTTGAGAACCCAAGTTTGGAAACCCAAGTATAGAAACGCAAGTTTGAGAACCCAAGTTTGGAAACCTAAGTTTGGAAACCCAAGTTTAGAACCACAAGTTTGAGAACCCAAGTTTGAAAACCCAAGTTTGGAAACCAAGTTTAGAAACCCAAGTTTGAGAACCCAAGTTTGGAAACATAAGTTTAGAAACCGAAGTTTGGAAACCCAAGTTTGAAACCAATGCAGGAGTGTGACGCAGGAGTGTGACACAGGAGTGTGACACAGGAGTGTGACACATCGCGTTTGCGGGTTATGGACGCGCCTGTCATTGTTGACACAGTTGGGTTGTCGTGCACCCCGGCTCCGTCGTCAGCCACTGGTCACCCTAGTGGTCGACCGTACGATGAAGCTTTAGAAACCCGCGCAACTTTTATTCTAGGGGAAGTGTGTGTGTGTGTGTGTGTGTGTGTGTGTGTGTGTGTGTGTGTGTGTGTGTGTGTGTGTGTGTGTGTGTGTGTGTGTGTGTGTGTGTGTGTGTGTGTGTGTGTGTGTGTGTGTGTGTGTGTGTGTGTGTGTGTGTGTGTGTGTGTGTGTGTGTGTGTGTGTGTGTGTGTGTGTGTGTGTGTGTGTGTGTGTGTGTGTGTGTGTGTGTGTGTGTGTGTGTGTGTGTGTGTGTGTGTGTGTGTGTGTGTGTGTTACGGACCCGTTTTAACGTGGTGCCTCCCTTCACGAAAGTACGACCACGCTCAGATTAAGCTAGGTGACGGCCGATGCACCCCCGGGCTGGGAGTGGGGGCCTCCATTCGCTCTCCTGTTTGCGTGATGCTTTGTGCAGCAGCTGGCTAATGCTTCGTTTTCAGCCACACAATCGCCGCAACGTCCTAGTCTGTGAGCTGTGCAGAAGTGCATCCGGGGCCTTAGACCATCCGATCCGTGATGATGCTGCTTGAGGCGACAGCAGGTCTCCGCCGGTAGACGCTTTTTTACGCACTCACTGCATCGCGGCTTTTTGTGGAGCGAGCAAACCACTCCAGGGCGGGAAGTGTTAGCAGCGCCTTCTGGGGCCTCGCACGGGGGGGCACCTTTGCGCGGGTCAGTGCTTGAACCCCTTTCGGCCTCTTCCGTTCTGCCTTTCCAGTCGGGTTTTCCCTGTGTCCATCCTGCCGGGTAAGCCTCCTCTGGCAAGAAGGTTGCGGCCCAATTCAGGTGTGGCGGGTAAGGGCTGCTCTCATGTTCGTCCGCGATTCCCGCCTGCGCGTGTTCGCGTATCCTCACGATGATGCCTTCTGTCGCCTCTGACAGCTGCGCTCGTCGGGAGACGCCCCGTACAACCGTCCCTCCCAGGGATGTCAGCACGGTGGAGGAGTACTCATGGCCATAGAACCACGGCTGCCCCGTCACCTTCTTGTACGCCTTCCCCATCTCAACGAGGCTAAGCGCTTTGCCCAAGGCGGACCGGCGAAAGTCGGTTAGCATCTTCTCTTGCCTTCGAGGAGTCGGCCGCTGGCGCTGCACCAAGTCCATGGCGGCGTTACTCAGGGCATCAGCGTCCGTGTTCCTCTCGCGCTTGACGTGCTCGATGCGCACTGTCATCCGTCGCTGCAGGGAAGAAACCATTCTGGCAGCGCGTGTCTGGTATGGCTTGAGCTCCTCGGAACATGCCAGGCGTCGCAAAAGCTGCCCCACTACCAGTGCCGAGTCCCCCCGCACCGTACACTGCGTGCCGTCCGCATCGTTCGCTTCGTTCAGCAGATGCAGGCCCGCTAGCACCGCTTCATACTCTGCCACGTTATTGCTGCGCACGGTGGGCAGCGGCAGGATTACTTCCGACACCTTGACGCCGTCTCGGTACATTACCGCCCCTGCGCCAGCAACGGCGAAGGCGGTTCCGTTCGCTCTCGCCCCACCATCGAAGCACACAAGCAACCTGCTGTCGCCCATTTCCCCATCCGCTAGCGTTGTGCGAGCTGCTGTCACCTTGCCTGTCTGTGCTTGAGGTACTGCTGTATAGTACCTGCTTTTGAGGTCAGGGAGCCGCTGTCCGGTGTGCATTTCGAACTCTACAGCTAACTCGATGAAGCTGATGCCCAGCTCGTCGTGTCCCGGGGGTGCCCATTTCACCTGCCGCAGCCAGTCGGTGAACGCCATCCACATTTCCCGTCCGTATTTCCATTTCGTTGTCACGGCGGATGGCGCAATGAAAGGGACTGCGAGTCGGCAGGGTTCAGTTGGTCTCCAGCCTCGCGGGTAGCTCTCTGTCCTGTGATGCCGGGCTGACCTGTCGAGCAGGCCGTCGGCACCCTGGCGTTCCCTCAGCACTTCGACAAAGAACAGTTGCAGTCGCTTCACTACATGCCGCCTTTTCTCCTTTTCTGCCGGCAGCACGGAGGTGCTTTCGTCTACCTGAGGGGCTGGGGCTATCCCGCACAAGCGCAGACACGGGGGCCAGTTTACCTGCATGGTCCTTATGTCTTCGTACTTCGCGCGCAAGTGCTCCCAAGCGGGGCAGCTCCAGAAAAGGTGATCCACCGTTTCTCGTTCCTCCGTATTGCAGTATAGACAGCTTTCTTCACCGGCCCCTGTTCGTCCAGCCGCCGGCGTGGCTCCCACAATCACTGATTTCAGCATGCCGGCTTGATACGCGGTGAGTGGGGAATCGTGCATCTCCAGCAGGTGCCGGGTTGTCTGGTAATCCACCCCGTCCCGCACTCCCCCGAAGTCTCCTCCCCGCCTTGCCGCGAGCTGAGCCATTTCGCGTAGTCTCAAAGCGTATCGCAGGTCGTGCTGTAGAAGCTTCGTGTTGTCCTGTGCCGCTGCATCATGCACTACCTCGTCTCCGGCTTCGTTCGTGTAGGCGATGCTGGTTGGTGCCACCCATCGCCACCCGAGTCCGTCTAGCGCTTCTTTGAAGAAGGCGAAAGGTCCATGCAATGTCGCAAGCGAGTCGCTGTGCTCCCACGCTGTCTGTGACAGAGATCTCGCGGACTCCCACTTCTTGAGTTGCACTGCCCAGGTGGTGATTCTTCTGTATGCCGGCACAACTACCGGGTCGAGTCGGTGCCCATGATGTAGGATATGTAGGACCGCCTCTTGAGCTCGGCGCGGCGGCCCAGTCCACATCGCCTCCGTGAACAATCTTCTCAGGCGCACGCTGTCCCGCTTCGTCATTCCCGATACTGCTGCACCGTAGTACCGTTTAGCTCCCGCTGACATGCTGACCACGAGGTCCTTCGCTTCGCCTGGCAGCGGGAGGCAAGCTGCCCTTTTCAGCACCCGCTCAGCTTCGGAGTTCCTCTCCACAATCCGTTTCGACGGCCGAATTACCTCCCCCGGTGGCACCTTCTCTGTGGTTAGCATCACGCCGAGAACGTCGAATGTCACCCGCCTTTGTATACCTTCTTGTCGCCCGTTGTTCACTGCTGTGCCGTCGCTTTCCGCATAATCAAGGGTTTGCGGGGTGTCCGACGCCGTCGTGAAAAAATGCGACTTTTTCTGCGTGCAGACTTTCATCCCGGTCAGCCCGGCGAACATTCCTGACCGCCTGGCTGCCTCCTCTAAATCGGCAAACGTCTTCAGCATTGCATACACGTCATCGACGTACGATAGCGGAATCGCCGCTTCGATGTCCGCTACGTGTCGCATCCAGACACTGATGATGACGTTAATGAGAATGACACTCAGCGGGCATCCCTGCATTATCCCGTTCGTAGGCACGAAGCCTTCTCCAACCGTTGCTCCCACCCGGAAGTGACGCCGCATGTTGGTGTAGGCTGCCCTCAGAGTCCGCAGTACAACCTCGTTAAACCCCAGCTCCTCGGCCAGCTTAAAGGCTACTTCGATCGGTACCGAGTCAAAGCACTTTTGGAAGTCCAGCGCTAGGCCAAAGAGTGGCTCTCCCGTTAGGTGCGCCTCTTCGATAAGCGCTGCCAAGTGCCATACCAGGTCGTCTGTTCCATGTTCCTTCCGACATCCATGCAGGCCGCTCGGCGCAATCTCGTCCATCCACGCGAGTGCTGCCTTCGCCCTTACGGCTGCCCATATCCGGTACAGGACAGGCGTTATCGAAATCGGTCGTTGCGACAAGGGGTCCCCGTTGCTTTCGGGCTTCGGAAGCAGGTGAATGATCGCATGCATTAGCTGTTCCGGCCATCGTCCCTCGCTTTCCACTGCGTTCATGGCATCTGCCATGAGTTGTAGGATTTCCGAGGGGAGTTGTCGTAGCTCGTGCACGCGCCATCCATGTAGTCCGGGGGACGATGTCTTTTTCATCTTCTTGAGTGCCGCGTCCACATCAGCAGCACTGATGGGCTCGCATTCCATCGCATGCGGCGCGGGTAGATACCGTGCGTACTGCGACTTGAATGCCTCCCACTCTGGCTCCGGTTGGTCCGCATACTTTTGAAATATACCTCCCCAGGCGCCGGGCCCTCTCAGCATCTCATCGATCTCCGTCGGGCACGCGGTTAAGGTGCCATCCTGTCGTCGCAGAAATGCCGTTGGGATCCCTTGCTGTCCAGCTAGAAACCGATATATATCGCCTTTTTCTGGGCCACTCCAAGCCTTCTGCATTCGATCCTTCCAGAGGCGTGAGCGCTGCGTCTTCAGCGCGGCAATCGCTTCACGTTGGGATCCTTCCAGCCTCTCTACCGCCGCCACGAGTTCCTGCAACTCATCGCTGCTTCCGAAGTGCGTGAGCTGCGGTAAGAACTCTTCCACATTTCTTCTCCGCAACGCGTTTCGTGCGTTGCGTTCTGCTACCGTCATCGCACCCACTTGTCCGCTACCGAGCCTCTGCCTTGCCTCCGCGACCACTGAGCGTAGCATTCCAAGAACTCTATCGCGTTGCTTCGTGGACCAATTCATAGCTCCTCGCGTCGTGCATGCCTGCCTCGCAGATGCGTGCGCCTCCCGTGTGCGGTAGCCGCCGGCTCTACCCCGGTAAGCAGTCGACCCTGGTTCGAGGTTCTCTCGGTGCAAATCAATCAGGTACGCCTCCGCCACTTCAGACGCATTCCTCAACGCCCCGTCCGCCCCACTTTCCGTTCGCTTTCGACGCAAGGCCGACGCTAGCATGCTCTGCTTCTGCTCCTGCGTCTGCACTGGCACTCTCCTCGGGAAAGGGGCGGGTATCCGGTGGTTGCGTTTGGGCGGCGTGAAAGCCGGTATGTTGAGTGTGACAAAGATTGGGCAGTGGGTCGGTATGTCATACTCTCCCGCTTTCGCGGTTTGGACGGTCACCACGGTCTGTGCTGCTACTGCGTTCAGGAAGCACATGTCTATTCGGGAGCCCGCCGCCGCCGCCCAGCAGGTGGGCGGTGCGTCCTGTGACCCCGCTCGCGCAGCCGCTGACGCCGCATCGACCCATCCACTTTGGCAGGCTGTGGTCAGGGACATGCTTTCCTCTGCCGGCGTGTTGAAGTCACCCATGACAGCTATCGGTACCTGCCCGAGTCCTGCCGCCATTTCGAAAACATCTGCAATGAGCTTCTCCCGATCCCGTACCACCGCCGCCTCCCTGCCTACGGGTGCATACACCGATATCACGTGCAGCACCATACGCGCATTTCCCGTTGCCACCACCGCGTGCGCGACTCGTGTACTCCTCGCCAACTCTCTCTCCAACTCTGTTGTGGGCTGGGAGACACTAGCCACCATGCCGCGGGTGGCGACAGCTGCGCCTCCTGGCACCCGTTGTCCTATACCGTTCGCACCCACAACAACAGGCACGTCTTCGCCCCAGTGACAGTCCCATCCGTATGCCGCAAGAAACAGCCCGCATGTCCTTTTTGTCTCTGGGCCCGCCCTGGTCTCTTGCAGAGCGACGATGTCCGCCGGGAGGGTCGCCACTGTCCGACTTCTCGCATTTATGGAACCCACGTTTGCCGTTGCTAGCACTATTGTGCGACCAGGGGGCGCTATCGTATTCCGGGCTGAGAGTCTGGGTATACTGTCTGCTGCTATCTCACTCAGGGGAAGCTGTGACACCTCGGGGCCGAGGGTCGACAGCAGCTGCAGAGTTTCATGCGGTACGTGCAACGCGTCATAGTGCTGCGGCCTGTGTGTGTGTGTGTGTGTGTGTGTGTGTGTGTGTTAGAGACTGATAAAAACAGCCTCAATGGTCAACCGGAGACCCTAAAACACCGAACCTCTAAACCACAATAAACGCTAAAAACTCGAAACAGTCCAAAGGGCCAACGGCCAACCAGAAGGTTGCAGAAGTGCCCAGCCTCCGAAACTGTCGAAACGGCCAACAACCAAACAGGGAGCTGCAAGAAAGCAAAGAAGTGGAGGACCTGAAGAATCTGGGCCGAAGGCTGGAGTCGGAAGCGCGCACGATAGAAGTGTTCGAGGAAGTCCGGCAGCTACTCCGCCTCGCGCCGCAGCAGCACCACCAGCCGCCGCACGACACGTCGAGACCGTCGTACAATCACAGCAACGGCGCCGGCCTGCCCTCATCTCTTACTGCAACTTCCACCCCGCGACTAGACGAACGCAGTACCCAGCAGCTACGTAGCCACGTCGGCAGCCTCTCCCCTGCTGTCAGCCCGCACCGCAAGTATGACCAAACATGCTACTTATCCTCCCGGGATTCCCCCCATTGTCACAGGTTGTTGCTGCGTTACCATCCTCTGTTGTGTTCGTGGTTGGTCCGGTTTTGAGGTGTGAGAGTGCCTACCTTGGTCCCCCATGAGTAGGAAGCCGACACGAATCCCGTAAACGGCACACATGCCGGACACCAGGGTTCTCAAAGCGGGTCACAGGCCCACCTGCCCTACGCGAGGCACGTGCCCAAGTCTCGTGCAGGACTACTGTAGGAGTCTCCGAGTTGGCACCTTCCTCAACTACTACAGTCGGGGGGGGGGCTTTCAAGTAATTGGGAAAACACGTTCCCCCCCCCGGCGTGTGCGCGTGGTTTTCCTCCACCAGAGTCACTGCCGAAGCAGCCGCATCACGTCCTTCCCCCTAACTGGCTCGGGGAGGCGGCGTCACCCAACCTGTCATTTAGCTAAGTTGCTTATGACTGCTGCCCCTTCGGCGATGACACGACGGGAGCACCTGAGTTTCCCCGGGTCACGATACTCTGTAATCCGCTACCCAGCATCTTCAGTCGCGCTACGGATTCCCCTCCGTTGATCAGGCGGTGGGGTGGTGTCTCCCGTCGCGTCTTGCCTTGCTCGCTTGTGGGGAGGTGACGCCATTCACCTGTCGTGACCCAGCAGGGGCGACGCCAAATCACGATGCTGCCCCACCTCTTGTTGCGTTCGTGGGAAGCTGCGTATCAAGCTACTACTGGGCTCAGATTGAAGGTGCTGTGAGTGGCGTCCTCGAGTGCTACCCGCGGCTCCCAATTTCTTCCGGGCGCCTCTTATGTCATGTTGTGCCCGCAATGAAGTGACAGCTTGGAACTGTTACGAACAAGAGGAATCCAACTGGTTATTTAAACCACAGAAATCCGCTTCATCACACGACTTCTGCCCAGTGCCTTGAAAGTAAACGCCGAGAGATCAGGTCACGTATTAATTTTGAAGGAGGACCTGCGCTCTGTACGAGATGCCCGAGGAAAAAAATGGGTTGCAGGCTTGCAGCCGCACAAAAATACTGAGAACCCTGAGAAGTGCCGGGCCAACCTCGGGTACTTCAACCTTGTGCTTGCCACCAGGGCTCCATTACGACACATTGCTACGCGAACCCGCAGGGACGGCCGCCACGACCATGCTGCCGCCGATACCTCGCTGACCGCTCCGTGGTCTAAAACCCTTAAGAGCCACCCGGTATCGTCCACGAGATCTGAGGAACGCTACGCGTCAACCCCCCGGTATGCTGCTTGCCAGTGCGGTTACCGCATTTTGGGTTCTTCGGAAAGCAGGAGAAAGAAGCTCCCTCCCGAGACACTGAATTTCAGTCCGTGCTCGACTCCGGCCAAGCCAACTTTTCCGATGCGGAATTTGGATCAAATATTACCAACGGGCTCGTCGTGAACTTCAGGCTGAGCACGAGAACAGGCCGGCTTGCTGCCTGTTCCGTCTCCGAGCCTGTGTCCCGTCTAAACGTCACTAAAACTTTCACCCTTTGCTGCAAACTGAACAACTTGGCAGGCTTGCGGACCTCTCCATCGACAACTACAACAGTGCACTGGCCGCCGCGCTGCCTCGGCATCACAGCGGTAGCCTCTCTAAGGAAGCCACGGTATGCGATTCTAAAACCAGGAGCTGCCACTCGTAGAAGATCTACTCCCACCATTGCTTAGCATGCTGATCCTCCGTCATCATTTAGAAGAAGTCGTACATGATATTTTCTCCGGAAATGCTCTGCCATGTGACAATCCGCTTCCAACCCGACTTAGAACTCTACTTACCCGCTTCCAACCCTACTTCCAACCCGACTTAGAACTCTTTTACCCGCTTCCAACCCTACTTACAGCACGGCCTTGACGAGAAGATCAACGCAGCGCGGCGGCAGATTGAAGAGATCCTCGCCTCGACGAAGGGCGTCGACGCCCAAATGGCGCAGATGCGCGCGCCGAAGCACGCGCTGCCTCCGCCCGCCCTGTTCTCGGGTACGTTCGACCAGCGGCACGACGAGGCGGAGTTCGCCAGGCAGCAGCGCGAGGTGCTTGACGACTTCAAGTCCACCTCACGCAGGTCCCGCCCGACCTCCAACGCACCCGGCCACTCTCCGCCCAGCGAGTCGCCAGCCAAAAGCGCGGACTCCCGCAGCGCAATCCCTTCCATGTGGCCGGATGGTCAAGCTGTTCAGTAGCATCGTGGAGGAGCCTCGTCCGCCGAGTAAATCACCACCGCGGCAGCTGTTGACGCGCGCGCCAAAAACACTTTGTCCTCGGGCACGTTCGACTCGGGCACCCTTCGGCTCTTAACGCATGCCAAAGAACGCGCTGCCTTCACCGCCCGCCCTGTGCTCGGGCGCGTTCGACCAGACAGGCACCGTTCGGCTCTTGACGAGCGCGAGGTGCTGGACGACGTCAAGTCCACCTCACGCAGGTCCCGCCCGACCTCCAACGCACCCGGCCACTCTCCGCCCAGCGAGTCGCCAGCCAAAAGCGCGGACTCCCGCAGCGCAATCCCTTCCATGTGGCCGGATGGTCAAGCTGTTCAGTAGCATCGTGGAGGAGCCTCGGCGGCCGAGTAAATCACCACCGCGGCAGCTGTTGACGCGCGCGCCAAAAACACTTTGTTCTCGGGCACGTTCGACTCGGGCACCCTTCGGCTCTTAACGCATGCCAAAGAACGCGCTGCCTTCACCGCCCGCCCTGTGCTCGGGCGCGTTCGACCAGACAGGCACCGTTCGGCTCTTGACGAGCGCGAGGTGCTGACGACTTCACGTCCACCTCACGCAGGTCCCTCCCGACCTCCAACGCAGCCGGCCACTCTCCGCCCAGCGAGTCGCCAGCCAAAAGCGCGGACTCCCGCAGCGCAATCCCTTCCATGTGGCCGGATGGTCAAGCTGTTAAGTAGCATCGTGGAGGAGCCTCGGCCGCCGAGCACCACCGCGGCGGCAGATTGCTAAAGTATTCGCCTCGACGAAGGGTGTTGATGCTCAACTGGCGCAGATGCGTGCGCCAAAAACACGCGTTGTTCTCGGCACGTCCGACTAGCGGCTCAGCCCAGCGAGTCACCTGTGTGGACTCCCGCAGCAAAACCCCTTCCATGCCGCCGGAGTTGTGAGTTCGAACCACCCCCCGACAAATTTTATCCAACCTCCAACGTACAGTCTCGCTCAGCGAGTCGCCTGCGAGAAGCGTGGATTTCGTGGCTCCCCAATAGTAAAGCTGTTTCAGTGGGGGGGAGACAACCTGAAGTCGGCTCCTCCGTTTCGCCTTTTAGGCATGCTATCCAGACTTTTCCCCGCCAAAGCCGCTGCACTCGCCGCCCAGGCGTCACCCGACGACAGAAGCTGTTGGCAGGAGATCTCTGCCCGGTGCAGTGTATCGGTGGCGGAGATGCGAATTGCGTTCAACCCCAAACGCCGTTGCACACCGTTCGTCCTGCGAGTCGCCTGCTGCAAGCATGGACTCACGAAGCGGCACCTTCTGCTCATCAGTAGCATCACGGAGATGGACTGACACAGCACTTCGGAAATTGGCTGGATTAGAGAGAGCGCCCACCCATTGCGACGTGACGGCAGGAATGCTTTGTGCTGACGATCTTGACTGCCAATGGATTGAACGCGAAAGGAAGAAAACTAAACGCGTTGCACTTACGGGTAAACCCCCGAGATAGCCGCTGAATGGTGAGAGAAACAGGCTAGCGTAGTAGTATCTCTGGCTTTTCGTTGGATGCGCGCCTCGCCGTGCATTCACCGGCCGGAGAGTCGCGTGTGGTGTCTGTCCCGTCACATTGTACAGAGCCTCGCCGGCCAAACCGTGGTAAGACGCTACAATTTGTGAAACCCGTGTGGCTGAGAACCATGATCACCAAAGCAAGGATCCGACCTAGACTTGTTTCTTTTGCCGAAAAAAAGTCGCCTGGCACCTCGCTGCGGGGGATCGACGGTAATACGAAAAATATATTTTCACGAGTGTAGAAGCCCCTTTTAGAACCTCAAAATGCTCTCGGGGTACCAACGAGTCTCTTGAATAGTCCTCTTCTCTTTTTCTTTCTTTTTTTTTTTGCAACAAGAAACCGAAAACGCTCGCTCTCAACAGGATCGTTTGTAGAATCTTATAAAAACCACAATAAACGCTAAAAAGTGGCAAGCAAAAAAAAACGGAAGACGTCTTCACATGGATTCGTTTTTCATCCATCGGTTGTTGGTGTTGGCGAAGTGTTGATGGACTCGGTCAGTGCGCGCTTCTTTTTATCAGCACCTGTTTTGTAGAAAAAATACTTGAGGAGGCTGCCAGTTGTCAATATCAAGGTGGTACATAGCGGTACTTGACAGCATGCTGATGACTCCCCACTATCGCACATTTTTCCAATATCCAAGGAGGTAAAAGTGTGTAGCCCAGACGAAAAACATAGGCAAACCGCGGTTTAGTGGTTCAACAAAAAAAGACCCACTTTGTAGTTGTATTGTCCCTCTAGCCTCCTTCGAAATGAGCACAAGGCAGTCCCTCGAGGAGTTGGCAGCTAGCTTCTGGCCTCATTGCACTCGGTCTCGGCTTGGGTCATCGAGTTCATTCTTCATCAGAAAGGGAAGGAGGAGAGAAGTCTGACAGAAGCCTGAGAACCTGCTTACTAGCGAATGGGATAGAGTGTGCCTGTTGACCATGTCAATGGGCCAACCAGGCGAGATCACATTCCATCCACCAAAATCCAGTCTCAGAAGACCCACCTCAACCCACCCGAATTCTCCTGTTGTAGGCTCGGGTGGTGTGCTCATCCTGCCATGCGCTTTGCTCCAGTTCCTCCCGTAAACTAAAGTATTTTGCTGCCAAGGAAAGTCGCAATTAAACGAGTCCGGCCGACCCTCGTGAGCAAAGACTATTCTAGGTTCCTATTTTTACAATAGCAAGCGCGCTTGGTTCCAAGTCGTGACGGTCCGCACCTTTGGTGCAGAAGCTACCTTCCAAACATCTTAAATAGCACGGCGGGCGCAAAACTACCGGTCAATCCCTTCCCAGAGTTCTCCTCACACTAACGTGGCCGCAAGGGGCGAACGATAGTGAAGATGACCCGCGATTCACTGAGTGTCCGAGCAATGGATCTTGATATGAGAGCGAGGACTGACGACTTCCAAGGTCGTCGAGTCTCGTGAGGTTCACACTTCAAAGGCATGGATTGATGTTGGCGAAAAGTTGCAGCTGTTGAAGATCGCGCCACTCACTCAGTGCACGACTCTGGGAACGGCGAGTGAACAGGGCAGTGCCCATGCCTACACCCCCCGGGAGCTGTTGAAGGTACGAGCCACACGACCCAGGAGTTTCTGCTCTTCGTATTGTCTGACGAGAACGGCCTAGAAGAAAGGGAGAAGTAAGAACACGTCTTTGTAACTGATATCACTAGCACAAGGGAATGTTGAGTGACTGCCTTAACCCGGGGAAACGAGCTTGGGCGAGGTCACCTTGACTGTTTCTTTGAACCAACCACACCCTGAAGGCTGTGTTGAGTTCTCTAATCGACTTTCGTGGTGCATCAACTCCCACAGCGAAACTGTGATACTCACAGCCTTGCGTGCTATGCCGCTTGCAGTTCCAGCGTAGCTTTCATAAAAACGAGCGACCTTCGTTTGGGAAGGGACGCGTACAACTACGGAAGTGTGCTGTATCTCCTGTTCTTGCCTTCTTGTATGTCGGTCACCCCCCCAGCCCACATGACCCACTAGATATGACGGAGAGTATTTCTCCCTTCCCCCCCCTACAACTAAGTTTTCCCCCCCAAAAAAAAAAAATAGTAATCCATTTTGCTGTGGTCGTATCGGACTTTGTACTTCCGGAGTCTCGGGCGATCGCTCTAAAAACAACTGGGTTCCCTCTTTGTGTCGATATCGAGTGATTCCGCATCTTACTGTGCATTTTCACTTTTTATACCACTTGGTGAAAAATGACAAGTGAACGTGCATAAACTGGTAGGTCGTGTACCGCAGCTCATTCCCCCTGCCTCCAGTTCTTCTGTTTCTTCTTCGCCCTCTTGCCAGTTCCTTTGGATTCTTCCCGTTTACCGTTCATGTTCCAGGAGAGCCCCTGTGCTGTGGCACGGCAGAGAGTTGACACGCCTCGGTGACGAGCACAACTATTAGTTGCGGCGATGCGTGCATGCGCGCGTGCTGTGAAACCTCGTTATCTCTTCGGCTTCTATGCAACTGAGATCACCTTGCGGTCTGCACCGTAGGCAGACGATGGAGCAGTCTCGTAAAGTTCGGTATGGTCCGGAGAAATCTGCCAAAACTCCAGCTAAACCACAGGCAATTCACATGACGGAGGTATGCAGCGCGAGGGGACTTGTCCAGTTCGGGGACGAGTCCTTTCACGGCAGCGGGGTACCGAGCCAAGAAGCGACGACCGGCGGGTCACATGTGCGTCACTTTCTTGTATCGTAATTGGAATAATGTTGGATTAAAGCTGGAACGGGTAAATGATAGACCGGGTAAAACCTGAGACACCCCGGGCGGTGTCCCAGGTAGTCATGCACCAGCGGTGGTCCTGCAGCCTCCTATGACAGCGGCGAGCTGAGTATTGAGCACCCGAAGGCGCGGGCAAGCACCAGGGTCGTGATATTCTGCAAAGCACGCAAGTCGCAAACCCCCCAAAAAAGTATGCCGAACCGGGTAAACCTGGGACACCCAGCCCTATTTTTGGGAGTGTCCCTGAGTTTACCCGGTTCAACATTAATCCAATTATCTGGATTCAGTGCCCTTTTCCAGAAAGCAAGCTGCCTGGGGCTAGTGGCCCGAAGTCATGTTCTGAGTTTGGAAACCTAGTCTGCTCGCATATACGAGCATGAGAAGGTAGAAGGTGTCCAGTCCCAGGAAATCTTAAAACTGCCGGAGATTCTCAAGCGAGCCATCACTTTAACAAAGTACGTGCGCTCGGCTAAGGCCGGCGCGTGGCGAGACTGGAGGCAGCAGTTAAAGTTCGGGGAACAGCAAAGTTCGGGCGAAGCTAAGTTCGGGCGAAGCTAAGTTCTGGTGAAGCAAAGTTCTGGTGAAGCTAAGTTCGGGCGAAGCTTAGTTCGGGTGAAGCAAAGTTCTGGTGAAGCTAAGTTCGGGCGAAACAAAGGTCGGGCGAAGCAAAAACCGGAATAAGCTAACTTCGGGCGAAACAAAGTCCGGGCGAAGCTAATTTCTGGGTGAAGCAAAGTTCTGGTGAAGCAAAGTTCGTTAAGTTCGGGTGAAACAAAGTTCTGGTGAAGCAAAGTTCGGGCGAAGCTGAGTTCTGGTGAAGCAAAGCTCGGGCGAAACAAAGTCCGGGCGAAGATAAGTTCTGGGTGAAGCAAAGTTCGGGCGAAGCAAAGTTCGGGTTCTGGTGGCAAGTTCGGCGCCAGTACCCGGGGGGGGAGACCCCCCCCGACTCCGTTTCCCGTGGTGACCCAAATACCGCGAGATACTGAGAAACTCCGCAAAAACGCAAATTTCGGGCACATTGGACCCGGAAATGCAACAAAACCTCGTAAACAATCTTCGACCGGAAAAGTGTCATGGGCGGGGTCCGAACCCGGGCCCACCGGCCTGAAGGCCGACGCCCGGTCACTGTGACCTTTTGGACGGGAAAAAAAAGGCTAGCTCGGCGCTTTCCAAAAAACAATACACTTTTGCACCATAAAAGCCGCAAAAGCACGTCCAGCTCGTTTTCCGACATTCGGATTATGAGTGAAGAAGCGCTCCTGCTGGCGTTCAGTGATTCCCCTACGCGATGACTGAGTAAGGTTCACGGAGGATACAGGATAATCCCTGGATATCTTCAGGGCCTTGTTTATAAAAAGCCTACATGGCGCTAACCACACCCACCCACCTGGTCCAGACAAAAATATCGGGGAGTATCGGGGAGCTTCGGGGAGTTTCGGGCAATTTCCTTTGCGGCGACCACTTTCCCTGGGAGGGGGCTACACGATTCCCCCACCACAGAGCGGCCCTGTGTTTGGCTATGCCCCATAGCAACAACCCGAGCACGACCAGCAGAAGAGACGGGAGCGGGCTTTCGCCCCCGGGGACGCTTGAAGCGACACCGAAGTCGAGACGCAAGCTGCGAGCGCCGGTGCGGCTACCATCGACCCCCGAGACGCCACAATGGAAGCGGCGGCAACACCGCCATCGAGGACGCCGCACCGACGAGCCAGAAGGTAACAAGCGCCGGAAACATGACACGCGGTGCGCTCTAAAAGGTAGTCACGAAAGAGAGCAGAGGCAGAGTATCGCCACAGGTTCTTTGCATTCTATGCCAAACCACCAGAGGCGGTTACGGTCGATGACGGCAACCAGCGAGGAGTAAGGCTGATATCCAAAAGAGAGGCACGATGGCCGATGCTTGGCCGAGGATAGGATGGCTATGGCGGCTGGGACAGAGTGATAACACACACAGAGTGATAGATGAGAGTCCTCCTTGTGTGGGGTAGTCACGCCTTCACAGTCCGAGGGCCTCCACCCGGCATACGGTCGTCGACTGATCTTCCTCGAGAAGGACGAGTTGGAATGCGGGTGCCATCTTTTCGGTGATTTCCGGTTCCTCCCGTACTTTACAACTCCCCACATAAGTGGACGTGGACTCCGAAGTGTGACACACCATTCAACCGACCTTTCAACCGGGTGCACGAATTCAGAATTCCCTTCCCTCACCCACCCGCCCTGACCCGCTCGACATACACCTAGGGCTGGCGCCTTTACCCTTGGCAAACTCTACACCTGGCGGAGTGCACGTTTTCAAAATTGTGCCCCTTCCCGAACACACTCAGCTTTTTTCCCAATCTCGATAACCTTTTTGGAACAAAATACCACGCCGTGGAAATGTCAGTTCAAAAACAAAGTTGGTTGCGTTAAACCGGTCCTTCGCACACACAAATAAACCACGTGCCCAAAATAGTCCGCTATGAGGAGCGACTTCGACAGGAGCACCTTCGATCCGAGGGCCCCCGGGATCATCCAAGCTGAGGAAGACGAGGCCTACATCTTGCTGATGTGCTCGAAGAGCCATTCCGGGATGGGTTGACCCACTATTTCCGGTGCGGCCTTCCAATCATCGCTTGTTGTCTGAAGGCTAACCTGGGTGCAAGAGTGGTTTCGTCGTTCGGGGACCAGATGGGGGAAGACGACTGGGTCTGTCCGGCTTGCACGTGGCTGCTACAGCATGGTCAGGAGTGGGAACGTGATCGGGAGGTGGTGGGCGTGGATACAGTAATCAATCAATAATGCGACCCGAGTTCGAAGGAGGTGCTGGAGCAAACACCCGTGCAACATCTTCAAACCAAAACCCAACAGGGAACTGGAGAGTTTGACATAAGAATGGCAAACTCATGGTACCCGACCGTTGCAACCGCAAACCAGAAGAGCCAGATGATGGTTGAATGCCTCAACAACTGGCTAGGAGTCCAAGCTACATGCATGCAGGTCACGTAACACAGTCACGCACGTGGGTGGGGGGGTCGTTTTTCTTGTGTTAACAATGCATTGTTGTTACTAAAAATTAGTAGTTGGCAGCGTACTACATGAAACTTACCAAAGCAGGTGAGTTCCGCTAGTGCGCACAAACAATTGAAAGCGCCACACTAATCTTTCGAGACTGCTCTGCAAGAGAGAGAACAATGAAGGCAAGGGCAATGGAAGGCAGAAACACACCGCAAGTCTAGAGTTATGAACGGCACCGGCCGCTGAACGAAGAAAAAAACACACACAAGAGAACCCCCTTTGCCGGGCCCCTTAAGAAGTAGTGCGCGTCTCGGGTAAGCAGCAAGCCGCCGATGCCAAAAGACACCCCCTACAACGACACGCCCACCTATTTAAGGGTCGAGATCTCGTTCGTTAACGGAATCAACCTGACAAATCACTCCACCAACCAGGAGCGGCCATCTCCTTTAGCTGCTCAACAGCATCGCGCAGAGACATCAAACCGAAGCTCCCTGCAACCCCGTATTGAAGCTAGCTGTCACTCTATGCACACCACTGCACAGGTTTCACCAAAGGGAAAGAAAGGGAAAGCGAATAAGCTTTGCAAAGGCTACCAGCAGCCAGTAAAGGAAAACACGCAAAACAAAAGAAATCGCCGGAAACACAAAAAACACCGTGAGAGGAAGATGCACTGCACAGGTCAACACTGAAGTCTTTTTTCAAAGAGGAACTGACCCTTAGACGGTCGGGCCACGCAGGCGGGCGCGACCGCAACAAAAACCCTACGTATTCACGCCCGCAGTTACGACCGCCACTCTTACACAGTCCCGACGCACGCCTACCTGTCAGGGACACACATTGCGTGTGCTGAACCCTCAAAGGTAAGAGAAGGTTCGTTTCCGTCACCCGGCCTTGAGCAAAAAAAAAAAAAAAAAAAAAATCTGTACGTCCATTCGGGATCGTCGGAAACACAAAAAGAGCTCTTTCCAAGAGGCCACCGCCCGTACCCCGTTCTCCTGCTCCTGCAGGGTGCACAAACGAGAGAACGACATCTTGGCGAACGGCGTCCCGCCTCAGCAACAAGCAGTCTGACTCCCATTTGGTTGTGTTCTCTGCGTCCTTCTTCTTTCGCAAGCTTTGCCGTTCTTTTCCACGCGCCGCGTCCCCTCTTCCAGGCTTGCCAGCCCTCGGGAGCGTGGCCGCCGGTGTGCCGATACTCTTTAAGTAACAAGCGAATTCCTTCACTCTCAGCAAAAAAAAAAAAAGGCACAAGAAACCCCCACCCATCTCTTTCCTTCGGATTCACCCGCCACTCGCCGCGCTGCGCTGCGGCACCGTTGGCTCGAACGTAGGGGGCTTTGAGTGTCGCATTCGCTTCTAGCCCCACACAACCGTCTTCATCCCCCGGACACCCCTGTTCTGCAATCAAACGAACCGTGAAGCGAATAACTTTCACTTCGTTCGGAGCGAATAACTTTCACTTCGTTCGGAGCGAATAGCTTTCACTTCGTTTGGAGCGTATAGCTTTTTCACTTCGTTCGGAGCTAATAGCTTTCACTTCGTTCGCCACATTTTTTCCCCGATTGGTAGACGTGACCAACCAAGGGCATCTGATCACCCGCTCGGACACGCGTTAAACGCATCAGATAGGTACCCAGGAAGGCACTCGCCGCTCACCAAAACAAAAGCATTTCGACAGCAAAAACAAGGAAAACAAAGACTCAATACTTTTGAGCTCCCCACCATCAAAAAAAAAAAAAAAAAACAGCGCCTCCACCGGCGAACTGAACTGAGCGTTCGACGATTCTCTTCTCGCACCTTAGAGTTCGCACCACGCACTGAAGGCACGCGCGCGAGGAAACACGACACTCGCGTACTTTCAAGAAAAAAATAAACGCAAAAAAAAATCGGGATCGACGGTGACACAAAAACTGACGGAGTGAATATCGCCGGAAACGCAATAAATCGCGAGAGAAAAGAAGGGAAAGGACGAGCAAAAAAACAGAAGAGGACAAAAGGGAAACCCCGGCGAGGGCAGCTACCGCAAAGGTGCTTGATCTATTCGGACCTTGCGCACGTACATGTCCGTCCGTCTCGCAGACTAACCTTAGTGGCCGAAGCAAAGCGAATTCCCCTCTTCATTGAGGACTCGAACAACTCAAAAGCAAAACGAGAAAAAAAAAAACTGACACTCGTCTCCCAGCAAGTGTCGTCGGGGGGGGAAAAGGCACCCTTCTTCCCTCTCGATACGAGACTCTGAAGAACTCAGCCCGATTAAGTCTCAACTTCCTTCCACAAGAAAATAAAGTAAAAGACAAAAGCAAGCACAAATAAGTCGCCTGGCATCTCGACGGCGTATATCGTCTACCGCACGAGATCGAATTAGCAAGTCTGACAAGCTTTCGGCGAGGGGAGGGAAAAAAAAAAACAGAAAAAAAAAAAAAACAGGAGGACCGGCCACTTGTTGAGTTGTTGATCCTGTGTGTGTGTGTGTGTGTGTGTGTGTGTGTGTGTGTGTGTGTGTGTGTGTGTGTGTGTGTGTGTGTGTGTGTGTGTGTGTGTGTGTGTGTGTGTGTGTGTGTGTGTGTGTGTGTGTGTGTGTGTGTGTGTGTGTGTGTGTGTGTGTGTGTGTGTGTTCGCCCCCGCACTCGGATCTTGGAGAGGATTCGTGCGCGGCGTTTCAGGCAGCCGGCTCCGTGTCCGTTCGCGATGGGCTGCGTGACCTCAGGGGAGGTGCACGAGAAGTACTACCGGACGGCCACCACGGTCGGCGACATCGGGGTGATCAAAAACGACAAAGTCGTGACCCGGCGCGCGAAGGGCGAGCTGCGCTCGGTGAACAACTACAAGATCGTCCGGCCGCTCGGGCGGGGGTCGTACGGCGAAGTCTACCTGTGCAAGAGCAAGCTGCCGCCTCTCGGCATCAGCGGCGCCGGCCGGACGCGGGTGGCGTCGAAGGACAGCTTCTCACCGCTGTTCCGGCGGTCGTCGACGCTCAGCCGGCTGGGCACCTCTGACAGCTTCGACGAGTCGACGCAGTTCGCGCTCAAGGTGCTCCATCGCGAGAACTTCTCGGTCAAAGAGTTCGAGATCCTGTGCAAGGTGCAACACCCGAACGTAGTGCAGCTGATCGAATACATCGACGACGTCGTGAGTAATTCGGTGTTCCTCGTCTTCGAGGTGCTGAGTGGCGGCCCTGTGGCGAAATTGCTGAGCTCCGGGCATTTGAAGGGGGAGCCGTTCACCGAGGATACTTGCCGGGACCTGTGCTCGCAGATCGTCCTGGGCATGATACACCTGCATGAGCACGGGGTCATCCACCGCGACATCAAGCCCGAGAACATCGTGTTCACGGCGGATCGGGTGACCGTCAAAATCATCGACTTCGGGCAATCCCGCCTGCTCAAAGGCCAGTTCTCCGACGACAGCTCGCGGCTCACGAAAGGCACGCCGTTCTTCCAAGCGCCCGAGATGCTCACCGGATTTTTCTTCCCGGACAAGGCGACCGACGTGTGGGCACTCGGGGTGCTGTTTTACGCGTTGTTGATCGGCGAGGTCCCGTTTGGGGTCGATTCCTCGTCCCTCATTGTCCTGTGGGAGGCTATCCGGGTGGAGACGCCTGACTACAGCAAGCTGTCGAAGCCGGCCGCTGATTTAATCCGAAGCATGCTGCAGCGGGATCTGTCCAGGCGGGCGACCCTCCCCGCGCTGATCCAGAACGACTGGTTCAAAGAGGGCGCGCAGCTGCCGAAGGGCGTCGACGTGCTCGAAAACAGCCTCCGCAGCCTCCGCAGCATCGTCGGAAACCCGCTTGCAAAGGGCTGGGAAGGCGGCGGGCGGTCGTACAGCGGGCAGCACACGGCGCAGGGCTTCATCACCGGGCAGATGGAAGCCGGCCCCGCGCTCGATTCCATGGGATCGAAGCTCAGCCAGTTCATCACGCAGCGGATGGCCCCTGAAGGCGGGTACGACAGTGCCTCGGATTCCCCGCGCACGTTCGTCTCCCTGCAAGGGTTTTCTGGCTCGGTCGACAACACCAGCGAAGCCAGCCGATTCGGCGTGCAGAAGTCGTCGCTGAAGCACCCGTTCACGACGAAGTGCTCGGCATCCGGGCTGGTCAGCATCCTCAACGAGTGCGTCGCGCCCGTTGCGACTCGGTTTTTGATCGTCGACGACACGCACCATGAGCGCAACATGCTCCAGCGCATGGTCGAAAAATGCGCGATGCCGCCTTCCGACAACAGCAGGACGATCGAGGTCCACCAGGCGTGCAGCGGGAAAGGAGCGGTGCAGGCCATCCTTGAAGCGGCGCAGGTGGGCGAGAAGTACGACGCCGCCTTCATCGACTTGTACATGCCGGACATGAACGGGATCCAAACGACGACTTTGATCCGCGAATTCGAGATCCAAGAAGGCATGGAATCGCTTCCCATCCTCCTGATGACCACCGAAGAAGAAAGGCCATCGAATCTGGAAGAACTGCCGCGCGGGATGCAGGTCCTCACCAAGCCGATCAGCTGCTCGCAGCTCGTCCGGATCTTGAACTGGTTTGGGTTCAACGGCAGGGACGTGCCGTTCTCGGAGCTTTCGCGGCCGAAGCACCTGGCTGACAACGACTACATCAACAATTCGATGAGCCGCAGCGGCATCGACGACGGCGTCGAGTTCCCGACCGCGTCGCACTTGCGCATCACCGACGGGTCCGAGGAGCGTCCGTCGTTCTCCCTCACCGAGAAGAACGACTTCGACGACTTGTCCGACCAACAAGCTCCCGGGTCGGCCATGTCAACTCCCAGCTTCGGCACCCGCGCGCGGTCTCTGTCCCGCGGTTAACGCGCCGTGCAGCATATCCCCTGCCGTTGCCCGCGCGCTGCACGCGTCTCGAACCACAAGACACGGACCGCCGGTTGTCGCACTTTTGCTACGCACCCGCATGTCCTTTGGCGGCAAGCGTGGCGTCGCCGCGGCGTCGCGACCCACTCGCGACCAACCAGCACCCTATTTGCGGGGATTCTCGTGGCTGTCATGTACTTCATGACCTCAGGACGGTGGGGTTTGAAAATGTGGGCAAGGGATGGTGGGCAAGCGAGAGGTGAATGTACGTTGTTTTCTCGTTAGGCGATCATGCGAGAGCATTGCTACGTGATTCTTCTTCGGCAGCAACGGGCATAGACTGCCCAAAGCGCACGCCAAGGAGGGAGTATTGTAGCCGGTCTCAACATGACGGGGGCGGTGCTGCTCCTGTGGGGAAATTGAAACGCGCCCAGAACTACTAGCTCAACGTTCTTACTTTGCGGGTGGTTCGTCGCAACTTGTCTAAAAACTTTGTCTCATGACATACAATATGTACGGCACCACGCCTCTCTTCCCGCTCCTTGCACAGGCATGCACTGTGGAGTTCAGCTTCAGGACGCTAGAGTTAAAGAGCGCGCCGAGTCACATCCAAAAAGCGAGTGTTTACAACCAAAGACATGTAAAGTGCACACTCGAACTAGCTCCAGCTTCGGCGGCTGGACTCCACCACGTGCATGTGGTGCTCAGGACCACATTCATTGCAAATGTGGGTCGTGATGTCGGTCGCATGAGTCGCTTGGCTAGCCAAAGAGAATGCTAGAGTGAAAGACGACGTTAGATAGTGAGTATATATTTTGTAAAATGAAAGAGAAACGAGAGAACGCATACCACAAGTCAAAGGGTGTGGTGGTCACGCCTTAGCAGTCCCAGGGCCTCTCTCCCCACCCATCTGTATGTGTTCTTGTCGTCATCGCTACCGCGCTGACATTCCCGATGCTCAACCGACGGACATCCCAGAACCGCCAGTAGCACATTTCAACACTTACGCGCCGCCTGTCCGCGCTGATGAAGGCCTTCTGTTTTCGTGGCTTAGAGCACACAACTGTACCAGGCACGTTCTTCTGTCCCCAAGACTGCGTGGAGGAACTGTGACGATTTGTTTTGAAATACCTTTCATCGACTTTAGTAAAAGTTTCAGAGAAATAAAACGAAGGAGGTGCAAGCCTCGACAGGGCCTTCTGTAGGATAGGATAGGTCCCCCGAGCTTGTGATCCTTACCCGAGGGATCGTCCCCCAAATGAGGAGTGCAGGCAGCGGGGACACACGAGCCACCTGATTGGCCGGGGCGATTCGTGTGCAGAGCGTTTGTTACAATCAGCACTCGAGTACCGCAATGCTCAAGTAATGCCCAAAGCAGGCTCTCCTAACAGGATTGCGCAAAAACAGAAAAAAGGAAGACGAGGCACGCAACACGACAACAATAGAAACGTCGCAAAACAACTGAATGACACACATAGTCGGAAGCACCAATACAAAACACCCGAGTTTTGGTGTCTGGGGTACAGTACACCGTGGGAAAACTATGGACTGTCCACGATAGATGAACGACAACTGTGGAGCCTCTATAGCAGAAGAGTGGTTCCTACAGGGCTTGAATCCTGTGCGGAAAATAATGCGTCCGATTTGCAGTGACTTTCACCGGCGGTTGAAGTAAACCATTCTTCAAGGTTGGGGGCGGAGGGAGTTTGGTCGGGCGAAGCCCAAAAGTCTTTCTCGAAATTAGCAGAACCAGCAAGCCAGAGCAACATTTTAAAAGTGCCGTGTCAAGTTACTTTCCTGGTACCCTGTGAAACAGACTAAAAACGGAAAAAGTAGCCCCAGAGACAAGTGTAAGGAACCGCCGGGTTTGGGTGGTTACAGTGCATTCCTTACTCTCCGGGTCTTGTACCCCTTTCTCCTTTTCTATCTCTCATGTTCTTCGACGAAGTCTTGCTGCTGACTGCCGATCGCAGAATCGATTTCCCCCCGAGGTTTGTGGATACACTTAATAATTAATACTTATCCATCCGTCCATCCAGGGGCTCTGGTGACTTTGTTGAACGGATTGATTATAAATCTGAGCAATCCCTGCAGGTGGCGGTTCCGGTTTGGTCTGAAAACTTTGTCTCATGACATTGTGGAGGGCGTAATAAAAGGGAGGAAGCGAACCTAGCGTATGATGGTTTAGCTCACAGAGGACTGGATTAGGGCTGACTAGAGACCAGCCAACACAGCAACAATTGTGGTACGGGGCAGGAGTTCTCTACGGGCTCTCGTAGCAACCTGGAAAACTCTCGTGCAAGAAAACGACTTTTCTCGAATTAGTTGTTGTTTCTCTTTGCAAGGGTCAAACGCTTTTTGTCCCGCGAAAGAACGGTTCATTTCGTCCCTGCTCACCATGCGGGAAGGCACATCTTCTGATACCGCGCCTAGTTAAGTTCTCCTCGTATCCCTCCTTTTCAAACAAAACTACGCATTTCTTCCAGTACCCCTGAAAACCCCGTATTGCGTAGCTCCGGCGAGGGCTACACTTTATAAGTGTACTGGACTTTCTTTGGCCGCAGTGGCAAGTTATACAAGCCCTGTCAGGACCGCTTAGACACTCAGTTAGCCACCAGCTGCATGTGAAGTATCAAAATGTAACCCTGCCCCGTACTGCGTAGTTCCTGCGTAGTTTGTGCAGAGCTCTTGCGTAGTTTGTTACTTCGGTTTTCGGGGTACCAATGTAGTATTCTACCAGCTCGTAGTACAACATGGCCATGCAAGAAAGAGCTTTCAACCCGTCGATCCTCGATATTGAGAGGCCAATGTTGAGTTAAAAGCGGAGAAACGCAAGGACAGCCACTTCCTCGTGTCGCAACAGAGCTTTCGATGAGCTTTTTGAAAGATTCTGAGCGTGCTCGGCGTCCAACTTCCAAAAGGCAACGCGGAGCCTGAACGTGTTTTCACCCTCCTGATGACGAATAGTACTTACGCTTACGTTCTTCGTAATAACAATTAATTGTTACTGCGGGGGTCGAATACAGGAGGTACCTTGAATACAAGAGGTACCTTGAATAGAAGAGGCATTTTGGAAATCTGGAAAAAAGTTGGATTTTTTCTTGGTCCGCAGAACAGATCTTTTTCGACGGTTTTCTGATCGCGATGAGCTCCGATGAAGAAAACCGTAAAAACTAGACCCGGGGACCAAAACTTATATGCGTGGTTCGTGGGTCTTTACCTGATGCGGGGCACCGGGCGTGGAGCCCACAGGCTTTCAAAGGAAAGGACGGGAAGGGGCGGGAATCGACCCACTGGTCGGTGATATTTCTTTGCTGGCCCGTGTAGCAGACCTTTTTCGGCGAATTTGTGCTCGCACTCAGCTCCGATGAAGAGAACCGTGAAAAATAGACCCGGGGACCACAAATTACGTGCGTCTTCCAAGAAGAAGGGGGTTCCCGCGGGTTCCGGGTTTGCGGTACTTTTTTCTATTTCTTTTTTGGGAAATTGCAGAATCGGCTACAAGAGGTACCTCTTGTATTCGGCCCCCCCCAGTAACACGAAAGGGAACGCTGGCAGCGTGTTTGGGAGAAGATTAGTACCTACCGATCATGTTCTCACTATCAGGCTAATCCTCTCATTAGTAGTTGGCAGCGTACGAAAAGCAACTCACCAAATCAGGTGAAAAGCCGCTAGCACAAACAAACGGAAGCGCCATACTAATTTTTGACGTCTCCCTTCTGACTTTCCTTTTCCGGAAAGGTGGTTGCGTGCACCAACTGTGCTGATCAAAGGGAGCAGTCAGGATCGAGAGCAATACCTACCTACCTTTCGTTCGTCCGGGGTAAAGTCAGAAATGTGGACTTTACTCCAAAAACCATCATTGGTCGAAGCAGAACCGACTTCTTTTTTGAGTTCGAATCATTCTTTTTCGAGCAGTCGAAACCTGCCTCCCGCTGCGACACGAATCTGACTTGACTCGGACTTGCCAACGAGAAGAAGCTTTCATGCAACGGTGGATAGTGACGACAAGGACAGTGACATAGCGCTGAATGACCCAGCCTGTGCAGCAACCCAGGCTGCAGGGCAGCTTGAATTGCTGCCATACAACTCTCTCTCTGAATGACTGTTACTGTGGGCCGTGTGCTATTGTGTGCCTTTCATTCAAAGCACGATAAAGTGGCAAAGTGAAAGTCGAACTTGGTCAAGCTTTATGCTGCTCTACGCCAGCATGGCTGGTTGGGAAGTCAGCTCGACACTGGCAAGATCCGGCCTACGAAGGTGGGGGGGGACCCGGCAAACGTTGAACGTTTGAACGTTTGTCAAACGTTTGCGTTTGCAAAATTCATGTCAAACGTGTATCAAACGTGAGTGAGGCGCTGGCTGCGCCTGCAGTGGGGATCCGAGTGTGGGGTCGGCTGTGAACACTCGAGCCACAAGGGCAACATCTTCATGCCCGGGGCCCCGGAAAGTGGGAGGTAACACTTGCTGAAGGCTAGTATCTTCCTGTGTCTCCCTGTGCACGCCCAAGGAGACCCAGAAGGATGTCTTGTTCCCTTATTTTCGTCGTGTCCGCCTGCAGCCACGTGGACAAGTGCTATCAAGGGTCGTGTACTGTGTACAGACCCGGTCCCGATTGGCAAACGTCACGTTTGCACGTTTGTCAAACGTTTGCGTTTGATACTCTTGTCAAACGTACGTTTGTAAACGTTTGATAACATCACTGCCCTAGGGCTATGTAGGATGGAAACGTTGGAAACGTTTCCGTTTCCGTTTCCTTCTTTTTGGTGGTGTATGGAAACGCCGTTTCTCTTCAAAAGAAACAGCTGGTATGCCACTAGTGTACTGGCTGTAGGTCCAACCGGAAATGTGTTCCGAACGGCGGACCACGCAATCCAGTGGGAAACCATGGACAAGGAGGCTCTGAAAAGAGGGAGGAAAGAAGCATAAGAGTTGCGACCGCATGGAGCAGACGCAACTACACGCATCCGCTTTGAGGTCTGCACCAAGCTCTTTATACCAAGGGGCGTTGTGGCGGCGATGCTCCGTTTTGCGAGGCCGTTGGCCAACGTGCTGAAGACGATCGGGAAAGCACATCCGCTTCCAATAATGGCTATCCAGATACGATCGGTCAGGACGGCGGGAGCACCGCCGCGTCACAGGCTACACGACCGGGGGTTTTCGGTGGCGTAAGACAAAGAGAGAGTGCGATGAGCACCAGGAGGTGAGAAGGGCACATGTACGCCGGGGCAATGTTGAACCCCGCCAGAAAAGCGATGGCGATGCAATAAGTGCGTGTTAAGCATCGCTTGCCACAGTGCACCTTGTATACGACGACGGGTGGCAACCGTCACCGGAAGGGGTACCATCGGGCGGTGTTGTCGGAGCACAGGAAGAACCCCACCGACAATACAGAAGAGGACACCAGATCAAAAAGCTCCACTCGGCACGGCCATACAAGTAAACATGAGAACGTGGGTTGGAAGCAGCAGAAGACGATGTGGTAGGCACTGAAGAGCGGAATCTGGGATCAGAAGCCCTCACGCTCACTCGCATCCACATGTGATGACATTCTGCATCATAGCTGTTGTGGTTACCTATTTGCTCGTGTCAGATCGCCGACGAAAGAAAACGGTGAGCTTCAGCGACCTGCTCTGCGCAAACGAGACCCCTACGACACACAAGAAGGGGCCGAGCCAAGTCGAAGAACATCCCACGAAGCAGTGTGAGGTTTAGCTACAAAAAGCTATAGCTAGCTACAGCGTAGCCTTTTGTAGCCTTTTGTAGCTCTTTTTTGGGGGGGGTTTCCCACCCATTTCTGGCCACTTTTTGCACCAGTTTCTTCAGTATCGGAATTTTCCGGGAGATTTTCAGCGTATTTCCGGCATCATAATCACCACAAGGTTGCAAGATAAGGGTATGCGGATTTTTGCAGTCTGTGCCGATAACGCAAACGCGATGCAGCGTGCACTGCTTGATCTGCAAGCAGATTCTGCAATTGTAGACTGCACCGGCGATGATGCTGAGGGGGATAGCCTGGATACCTTTGAGCTGAACGATGAAGACGAGGGTGCATGCGAAAACACTGTTTTGAGCACGCTGGAGCACTTTTCGGATCTCGGTTTTTTTACTTTTCGATGTGCCGTGCACTCGATGCAGTTGGTCTTGGGCGACCTCTTTAAAAATTCGCATTTCATGTCGGTGAGGACCGCAGTATTGTCCCTATCACAACGATACAACGAGCCTTCGGCACGCGACGACCTCAAAAATCGTCAGCGACAAGCCGGAATAGCTGACAAGTTAGTGGCAGGGGTTTCGATACCCACAACAGTCCGCTGGAACAGCCTGGTGGATTGTGGTCTTTCAATCTACAGGCTTAAACAGTTTGTTGAAGCAAGCTCAAATGTTTGGAACAAACTTGAGCTCTTTCTCAAGATTGTTGAGCCCATAGCTGTCGCAAGTGACAGACTGCAGAGAAATGCATCCGGCATAGGGCAAGTTCGAGACGAGCTTGCAGCTATTGAAGACCATCTGCGCCAAATGGTTTCCTCACACAATCCGGCAACCGCGTGGAAGATGGACATGGTCAAGCACGCTCTGGACATGTTCATGGACAGGAAGAAAAAGCACTTTCAGTCTGATGCCTTAGCACTGGTCGACTTACTCGACCCTAAAAAGGTGCGCGCATTGCAAGGAACCCAGGCAAGGGTAGAGGAAAAATTGGTGATGCAGTACGTGAGACCCTTTGCCACGAACAGGGGTCACGAGGAGTATTGCGAGTTGAATTGGTCTGAATTTCGCAAAGCGGGAATTGTCTCGGCGTACAATGGTAAAACCCTAGCTGAGCATTGGAAAAACGAAGAAAGATACCCGCTTCTTTCAGCCTTTTTTAACTCGCTGGCAAATGCGGCTGCATCCGAAGCGGCGGTAGAACGCCACTTCAAACAGCTTTCACGCGTTCTGACAAGGCAGAAGTCGCGACTGCGTGAGGAAAGTGTAAAGAATTACTTGCAAGTTTCGCTAAATGCCAGAGCTCTTGTTCCTTGTTTGAAACCCCCGGCACCATCACAAACCTCCGAGCACAAAGAGAAAAAAGCCACAGGGCGGTGGAAGCAGGCTCTCGCGTTATCAGAGCAGTGACAGGGGCTAATTCCCATTCTGAATAAAAGGAATAACAGGAATTGACAACTTTTTCATTTTGGGATCATCATTCGTCCATTTTCTCAGCGATCCCAGCGTGCGTTTCGACAATTTTTTTGTTCGATGAGCGTGGCGCGCCGCGCCACGCCAAACGCGCCAGGCTCCAGGAGCCACACTACGTTGCACACGTACTTTCAGATCACCATTTTGTGTTTCCGACGACATCGGACATGTCTCTTTCTTTTTGCGTTCATGAACGTCGTCGCAGTACACTGGCAATAAAAACATTCGCACTTTCTTCCACGTTTACAGCTACGGGAGAACCACGCATGAAGCTTTCTATGCTACAGCCGCAGTAGCACAGGCCGCCAGGTCACCCTGATGGATGGCCGTGCCAATTTCATCAGAAAAAACCGGAAAGTCGGGTGAAATCCGGTTTTTGGTGGACTTTCACACGGTTTTGATCGCACAAAAAAAAAAGCTACAAAAAGCTACAAAAGGCTACAGGAGCTACAGTAGCTAAAAACTGTAGCAGCTATAGCTGCTACAAAAGGCTACTGTAGCTAAACCTCACACTGCACGAAGGGCCCTGAAGAGTCAGAGAGCTCGCCAGAAGACGAAGGGAAAGAAGTACCCGCTGGTAGATCAAAAGAAGAAGGTCTGAAAGGAGAGCCAAAATTTGGCCGGAAACGGACACCGGACGGATCGACAGAAGGACCCGCGAAGTGGTATCCTATAGGAGCCTTCCGGCGTTTCTTTTAAAAGAAACGAAAACGTTTCCGTTTCCGTTTCCTTATTTCGAAAAAACTAAAAGAAACGGCGTTTCCATCCAACTTAGCCCTGGGGGGTTGATCCAGCCATCTCGGCGGCCATGTTACGGAAGTCGTTCGGAGGCCATATCGCGGTCGTCTATAAATATGCCTGTCCCTCTCGCCCCTGATAAACCGTCGAAAGACTCAAGTATGGAGCAGAATACACGGAATTGAGCAAACAAATCTAACAGCATGTTCTTGCTTTTTCCCGTAGCCATGCCCATGTCAGTCTGTCGCAGGAAGAGCCGCGCGGGAGAAATGGCCGTCTGCTACTCGTGCAGAGCTTCAGATTTGTTCACAACTAGTCCTCCCTGGAGGGACAGGAGCGGGGTGTCACGCCTTAGCACTGGTCACTAGGTGTTGAGTGCGAGAAGAACTCAGAGGAAGAGATTCAGGTAACAGAGACTAACCACGACCAGTACCAATGAGAGGTGAGTAATCAGAAGTGGTGAGGCCATGGTGAGTACTTCGAGCTTCCCCCTTACTTCCGTCATGACGAGACGTTCGTGTTTTGCTGTAGCTCCGTCTTTGAGTTGCGCTCAGCTGCCTTTCTTTGCTCCCACGCTCATCTTTCTCTTCTTCCGTCTTTTTCTTGTTGCGTCGTGTTCTTGTTGGCTTCGCGTGCCCACCAACATATCTCTCGGCTTGGGTGGAGCAGACCACCGAAGCCATTGTTTGCAGACCGCAGTTGTGCTTGAGTTGCAACCCTCTTTTGCAGCGGCGAGATCGTTGAGCAGAAATGAGTGTCTGGGGTCACATGTTGCATTCAGCCTCTTGTCCGACGAAGGGGCGGGCGTTCCGACAGTCACAATGAAGGCACTAACAACGTGGTTTGGGCCACGCGAATAGCCTCTTACATAATATTATATGTCCGCCTATCACTCATCGACTTCTCTTTGATTTTGCCATTTTTCCCATCTGTAGGTCCAAGTGGGAGGTAACTAAAAGATCGGTCCCTATTGTCATCGCCTTAGAATTTAGCAGAAGGTGCGAGGTCGTCACTTTCCTGGTCTTCAGTGTCTCAGGAGGGTGATTCTGCCCTTTGCGAGCTTCTTTCTCCTGTTTTCCGAAGAACCCGAAATGAACACAAATCAGCTCTTTCGGTAGTGAAGCTCAGATTCCTCCGCGATTCTTTTAGGGCGTGGTCCAGCGGTCACCACCCACACGGTTTTGGGGTCGGCAGGTCGATTCCTGCCTGAGATCCTCTTTCTGGGTTTCTGAAACAGCCCAAAAATTCCCGATTCCACACCAGATTTGAGTCGCCACGCGAGCTGATTGCTTGCCCATGCTTGCCAGGATAGCTCTTTCCCATCCCAAAAGAAATATCTCAAAATCCAAAATTGGTCCCCAAACGGGCTGCTTATCAGACGCAAATTACACTGCCAAATAGTGTGACATTCTTTTGTGGGATGAGCGATATATGTATTCGAATATCTATGGTGCCTCAAGCGTTGAGGCTTCAGGGGTACCCGCATGGGCCGCCCGCTTGAAAGATGTAGTGGCAAAAAGGATTTCGCGCTCCCAACGCCACCTCTGAGTACGACTATCCTCTGACCAAGCCAAGGTTACCTGCGAGAGGAGGGAGGAAGACACTAGTTTCGTGCGGACAGGTGCTGGAAGCAAAGGGTGCATGCTGTTGTAGTCGTCACCAACGCTTACAGTGCCTTGTCGGGACTGGATCCGGTGCTTGGAGCCGGTAGGTTCGTCTCTTTTCTTCCCCTTCTCTTCAGCTTTCTTGTTCTGTACCGCATTGGCTCCGTCGTCGTCTCGTTTCTCGATCATCCACCTCCATCTCGTCGTCACTATCTCCATCGGTGCCGCCCCCAAGCATTGGCAGGACCGTGGCCGTAGGTGCATTTGAGGGACGGGTACGAGAAATACCCAGGGTGCCCAACCCACGTAGCCGTCTAGGCGTTCAGTGCCAGTACCCACTCCCCAGGCTCACGCGATACAACTGTCAGGATCTCCCCGACGGTAAGAGCGAGTCTCTCTGAGTGAAGCCAATACGAGCGACGAACTGCTCGGTCTCCCGCACCTTTGTTTCTCGTTTGATTTATCTGCTGGTTCTTTGGAGTGCTTCGGCGGTTGGGCTCTCTGACAATCTCATGTTCAACTGTTAGACTAACAATCGAAGGCATCTCCTTCAGGAGAGGATTCAGAATCTTGCAAACCCCTGCGGTTCCTCGTCCCCTTTGCCCCTTTGAGGCCCCCAAGTACCCTAAGACCGGTGCGCGACAACGTAGATTGTGAAGACGAGGCCCCATTTTTCATGTTTGGCAGTCGATATCGACCATGTCCAAACCGTCACTCTTCCTGCAGGAAGAATCCTCAGAAAGAGTTCCGCGAACACAATTTGTGTTCAGCCGGCGATGTTAAACGAGAGGCGCAAACATTTGAGGTGCCGTTTTGCGGTAAGAAGACGGACCTAAAATCACTTCTGGACCTGGTGGTTTCAATAAATTCAGTCTCAAAATAATCACTTTCTAGAGTGCAAGTTCGCTTAAAAAAATTGTCTGGGGAATTCTTTGTGAAAGGTTCCCCCACAAGTTTCAATCCCGTTGCCTGGAGGCGACGAAGTGATTATTAAATGCGACAAGCTGGATTATGAATCCACTTTGTAGGCCGTAATCCACTTATACAGAATCCGTTTGGTCGTTTTCCCCCTTTGTTTTATTCTTTTCAACCAACGAACTTGTGGGAAGGCAACGGAAGGAAGGACGCCTATCAAGAAGTCAAAGGGGAAAACAAGGGGTATCCCGCACAACTTCCGCCGAAGAAGAAACCCTGCCTAAAAGAGCCAGGTGTGCTAATTTGACCCTCGCTGTGTCGTCAGGAAAAAAGAGAATACGACCGCACAAGTAAAGGAAAACCATCATTTCTGAACCCCCAAGCAACTACTCGTACGGTAGTGACCTACCAAGAAGGAACAAACTACTCCCGGGCGGGGCTAGTCTGACACTTGCTATTGTCAGGAAGCAAGCAAAGGGAGCATCGAGAAAGGGGAGGCTATGGTGTCCGCTTCTTCCCAGTCGCGGAGCGCATTTGCGCACAACCTGGCAACCTGCAGAAAACGGCCTTTTACTCATGCCTGGCTTAGTAGACGACTCCATTCTGCAAATGACTTCTTTTCTGTTTCAGGGAGAGTATCAGGGTGTTCTGTCATTTCCACCAAAGCAACGGCCACCCGACCGACATTTACACGAAAGCAACGACTACCCAACCGACAGTGATCTCTCTACCTTCTTTTCTCTCGCCCTTCGATTCTAGAATCAACCAGCATAGTGGGCTCCGCCGCCTCAGCGGTCAAGACTCAAAACACGAAACAGTTTCGTAGTACTGTCGGACTGGAGGGAACATTTCCGGAGCAGGGGCCCCTTGAGATAAGGTTAAAACGGAACTATCCAAACCGGGCCAACGAAAGACAGAGAGGATTCGTATCATTGATCAAACTGGTTGTTAACTCCGGAAATGTTCCTCAAAGGGATCGACGACCTTTGAGAGGAGCAACACGTGAAAGGAATTTTGATTGTACGCCCGGCTCCAGAAGACGCGCGTGCGCCTGCACCGGTCCTCTTCTTTGTGGGGGCAGATATCAAGACGCATCTCACCCCTCCCGCGATTACCCGCTACACTCTTCCACATTGCTTCCTCTTTGTTACGCTCTCTTCCGTTGGTGTGCCTGATACGACAAGGGTTCCGCTTGCCTTAAAGCCAACCTTCACTCTAAAACTCGATTGTTCATCCCTTCAATGACGCGGTTAGTTGATCAAGATGACCCTGGTCAGGCCACAAAGCACAAGCCGTCACACAAAGGGTCAGTAGGTGTCTTTGATGGCAATCAGGAGATCGATTATGTCTTCCTCAACGGGCTCGTTAGGGAGTGAGGTTGGGTGCTGGCGATACCGATAAGGGATCGCCTCTTGAGGAGTGAACGAGCCCAAATGACGTAAGAATAGTTTGACCATGGTTCTAGATACACATCAAGAGAGATGATCAATCGAGCGCCAAGCATCTTGTTTAGAAAGTGGGTAGCTACTAAATCCGGCTTTGCAGCACCGCTGAACGCGCAGGCGTTGCTCCCGTGCTGCAGGCCGCCAGATCCGTCCAAGTGCCCGCCGGGGAGATCACAGCAGCGGGTGATCTTTCGGCGCGGGAAACCCCCAGCTTCGGATTCAGTCGTCATTATTGCGTCACTGGGAAGTTGCGCCCTTTTCATTCCGGCCATGCCTGCAGCCGGCGAATTAACGGGGACTTTCATGAAGACCCGGGTCGACCCTGGGTGGATAACCGCTGGGCGGGTGATCACGGGGTTGGTGACCACTGCGCACCTGCAGGATGCATCTCTTTTTCCGCCGCGCAAAGCAAGTAGACGCGTCACATGGAACCCTCGTCAAGTATCCCCCGCTCAACAGCTGCCTGACAAGCCAGACTCTGCATGCAGACACCCAGGTTCCACGCTGGTGATGACCTATAGTACCCGTGGCTCCAAGAGCCGTAGCGCGCAGACAGGGCACGGTTCAGTGTTGAGCGCATATACCCCCCGCACTTTCTTGCACTCCCTCCCAGGTCGTGACGGATTTTCCTGAGCTCTGGTAGCACGGGTGGTCCTGGCTGTGACGAGCTACGAACAGCCGCCTGACAAACCAGACTCACACCGCTGTCCTGTCTGCAATACTCAGGTTCCGCGCTGATGATGGTCCGCCTTATGTGTCCGTGGCTTGAAGGGCCGGAACACACGGTGTTATGCACATACAAGCACGTTCTTGCAATCAGATCGAAAATCGAAGATCCTTGGACCACCACCCTTCCCCCCTCCCCCCCCAAGACTGTAGGAAAAAAGGAAAAAGCTTTGCAAAAGAGCGGAAGAGCACACGCTGAGTATCCGGTGAAAGGGAACATGCAGCCGGCGCGTCGCGGATTGGCGCGGCGGCTACAGGTTGCGGCTGGGAGCCCGAGGCTGGGCGCCGACCTGCAAACAAGGCAACACAGCGTGCACCCCGTCGTTCACAAGCCCGCGAGAGCATTGCTCAGCGGCAAGGCAACACACCCCTCGCATACCAGGATCCCCGCTCTACACACACAACAAAGAAGCCACAGATCCACGGGGTTGGCATTGCAGCAGAGTATGGCGTCCAGTGAACCGATTAAGCGATTTACGCTTCCTGAAGATGTAAAACCGAAGGTGTGTTTCCTGCGTGAAAATCGTGTGTATGCAAGCCCGGGATAACGCAGATCCACGAAAACCTTGCCGCACTCCGTCGCCCCATTAGATTGACTGCGCGTGTTATCTTTTGGGTTGCAACGGACTTTGTTGGCGCACGACCAACGAACGCAAACCAAAAGTGCCAGGAGCATCGCGAACGAAATAACAAATGCTGGAGTATGCCAATGCTAACACAGTATGGATGCAGCCGCAACGAAGCGAGGGATCCGTGCCCATTCCGGTTTGCACGCAATACAGTGCGGTGGTCATCTGCAGCGCTTGGAAGACTCCAACAAGGGTCTGTGGTACGAAAAGTATTGGGTGGAACAACGACGGGAACCGCGTGCTGCTGCTAACCCGCAATGCGTCAACCTTTTGAACGTGAAAAATAACAAACAGAACTACAACCTGACGCTCGAGCCCGATTTGGAGAAGTTTTCCTTCGCTGGCCGCGTCGAGATCGACCTTGAGGTGCTCGCCGCGACGCAGAAGATTGTGTTCAACTCTGCGGAGCTGACGTACCGCAAGGCGTCCGTGAAGCAAGGCAGTGAAACGGTGTGCTTGTCTTTCTGTGACTGAGATTGGGTCCACCCTTGAACAAAGTTCAGCTGGGTTGAAATGTTGGAAATGAGAAGCTCGTCGCCGCAAACCGTGGCATTTTAACTGCGTGCTGAATCCAGTTTGTGTAAAAACGATCAGGCACTTGCGTTCAACGAGAGCAACTCTCTCTTACCATCATCATTAGTTTTGTATCAGCTGCGGTTCACGTTCGAGCGACGAGCTCTTGTTTTCTTATTGATTGACGATTGGCCCTCAATATTGGGGGAGCTGACCAAGTTTCAGGTAGTGCCAGTGCTGCTCCACGTTTGTGCCCGTTGTTTTGTGTTCTCTCTCTCCCTCTCTCTCTCTCTCTCTCGCTCTGAGCTTCTTACCTCGGGCTTAATTTGAACCTGCTTAAAGCTAAGCTCAAACTTTTGCGCAGATCGATATTTCGGGCGCTGATGTTGATCTCGACACTGAACATGGGCGAGGTACGTTGAACCTACCGAAGCCGCTCTCCAAGGTGTGTACCGTTTTGCTCGCTGTGTCTTTTCTTCAGTCAGACCTTGCACGTACACGGGGCACTACGTCCTTCACTGCGCCGTGAAGGACGTAGTGCCCCGTGTACGTGCAAGGTACCGCGACGAAGTGGTCCAAGCGACAGACAGTTTCTACCGTATTTTCCGAAGGGTATTTTGACGGGTCCTGCACATTAGATTCCGTTACCGTTCTCCATCCCCAGCCAGTTCCTGCAGTGCTGCATCCGTGCACACAGCGAGAACGATGAGTCAAAACAGGGTTCACGTGCTATTTGTATTTGTGCCGAGTTCCGGTGGCACCTTATCAAGCAACGAACATCTGCAGGGCACCGCCACCGTGACTTTTGAATACGACGGTATCCTGAATGATCAAGTGAAAGGCTTCTACCGTTCGCCGTACACGTCGAAGGCGGACGGAAAAGAGCGGTTCATGGCCAGCACGCAGTTCGAAGCCGCCGACGCGCGGATGGCGCTCCCGTGCTGGGACGAGCCCGCGAGGAAGGCGTCGTTCGACGTGACCCTGATCATCCCGAAGCAGTTGGTCGGTCTCTCGAACATGAACGTCGTCTCGGAGACCGCCGAAGGCGCCGACAAGAAGAAGCTAGTCTTCGCGAAGACGCCGATCATGAGCACGTACCTGCTCGCTTTCATCGTGGGCGAGTTTTCGTACCTCGAAACCAGCGTGAAGAAGGTGCACAGCGGAGAGAACAACGTCATCCGTGTGTACACAATGGTCGGGCAGGAACACCTGGCGAAGCACGCGTTGGAAACCGCAGCGAGGTGCCTCCCGCTGTACGAGAAGTTCTTCGGGATGGACTACGTCCTCCCAAAGTGCGATATGATCGCGATCCCCGAATTCGCCAGCGGAGCAATGGAGAACTGGGGGTTGATCACGTACCGGGAGACGACGCTTCTTTGCGACAAGGCGAATGTGTCGTACAGGACGAAGGTGTTTGTGGCGCTGGTTGTCTGCCACGAGCTCGCGCACATGTGGTTCGGCAACTTGGTGACGATGGACTGGTGGAAGGAGCTCTGGCTCAACGAGTCATTCGCAACTTATATGGAGTTCGGTGCTGTCGATGAGCTGTTCCCTGAATGGCAGCCGTGGTCCATGTTCATCTCGGAGGACTTTGACAGCGCGTTGCAGCTTGACGCGCTGTTGACATCTCACCCTGTGGAGGTCGACGTCGTCCACGCCCACGAGATCGACGAAATCTTCGACGACATCAGCTACGCGAAGGGCTGCAGCATCATGCGGATGCTCGTCGCCTGGATCGGGAAGGAGAGCTTCCAGACCGCGATGCAGAAGTACCTGGAAGAGTTCAAGTACAAGAACGCCACCACCATCAGCCTTTGGAAGGCGCTCGAAGCCGCCAGCAAGCAGCCGGTCGTCGAGGTATGCCTTTCTCGTGAACATGGACGAAGCACGCCAAACCCGCACCCGCATCACCAGCGCACAAGGAACCGCAGGTTTTATTTCAAAGTAGCGCTGGATCAAAGGCAAAGCGAAGGAAGAACGACGAGAACGCGTTTGCAGAGTAGGTCAGCTTGAGAAGAGAGCACCACGGACGGCCCCCTTTCCCGTACTGGGGCTGTTTTACTTCGTTTTTGTATCTGCGGGGGGGTTCGCGCGACGCACGGTGAGTGCTGTGGATGTGCTGCGGCTCTTCGTTCGATCTTCGGGTCCCGGCTCACGTAGTCTTCCCTGTCCCCACGCGAACGTTTTTGATAGCTTCGCAAACCCAAAGCCTTTCTTGAGAGCCTGCTGGGCTAAAGGCATCGCAGGGTGCTCCTTCACCGCACCTCCACCCCATACTCCCCCATACAAGAACCGACATTCTCTAGTAGCACGGGTGGTCCTGGCTGTGACGAGCTACGAACAGCCGCCTGACAAACCAGACTCACACCGCAGTCCTGTCTGCAGACACTCAGGTTCCACGCTGATGATGGTCCGCCTTATGTGTCCGTGGCTTAAAGGACCGAAACACGGCGCAGACGGGACCAGTGCGCTGTTGAGCACATACCCATTCCAAGCACGTTATTGCAATCCCCCGCACAAGAACCGACATTCTCGGGAAAAAGGGTTTGCACGTAGGCAGTCGAACTTGCGGGGTCGGCAAACCAGTTTTCTTTTTGTATAAGCACCTGCTTTGTAGGAAATACTTGAGGAGGCTGCCAGCTGCAAAAGATCAAAGGAGGTAAATGTGCTGTAGCCCACACGAAACACAGGTGAATCTGGGTTAAGTGGCGGGCGTAAGCGTTGAACAAAAAAGACCCATTTTGTAGTTGTATTGTTTCTCCCCCTCTAGCCTCCTCGAGAATTTTGTAGTAACAATGCTTTGTAAACACGAAAGAGAACGCCGGCAGCGTGTCCGGGAGAAGATTAGCCTAACGATCATATTCACTCACTGTCAATCACTATCAGGCCAATCCTCCCCCGGCACGTACAACCAAACACACGCCTATTCTTTTTTCACCCTCTCCCGCAACAAACCGCAGGTGATGGCTCAGTGGACAAAGGACCAAGGGTACCCCGTTTTGAAGGTTGAGGAGCTCGCCGACGGCACCGGGCTCCGCGTGATGCAGCAGCGGTTCCTCTCCGCGCGGGCTCCGTCAGCGGAGGAAGACAACGTGGTGTGGTCCATCCCGATCCAGCTGGTCACCAAGGACGGTGTCACCGAGCACTTGCTCCGCGAAAAAGTCAGCGAAATCAAGTTCGCCTCCGGCAAACCGACGTGGGTCAAGCTCAACTACGGGCAGACCTCGGTCTGCCGTGTCCGGTACTCGGACTCCCTCTTGAACAACTTGAAGGGCGCAATCGAGAGCCAAGCGCTGAGCACCGTAGACCAAGCCGGCATCCTCGGAGACTGCGCCGCGTTGGTCGTGGCCGGCCAGTTGTCGGCGGTTGCGGTGTTGGACCTGGCCCCGAGCTGCAAGGTGTGCAGCAACTCGACCGTGCAAAGCGCGTTGAGCTACGCGTTGGGCGAAATCCAGGTGCTCGTGCGGGACCACGAGGAGGCTAAGGCGTTGTTCACGAAGTACATGATCATGATCTTCGAAGACTTGGGCAACGCCCTCGGTTGGGAACCGAAGGCCGGTGAAGACGACCTCACGAAGCAGCTGCGAGGAACCGTCCTGTCCCGACTGTCAGCGGCCGAACACGGCCCGACGCTGGAGGAAGCGAGGAAAAGGTTCGCGAAGTACATGGAGTCGAACAACGACTCCGACTTACCCGCAGACATCCGCGGTGGCGTCTACAACGCAGTCGTGAAATTCGGAGGCAAAGCGGAGTGGGAGTCCGTGCAGAAGCACTACGAAACTGCAGAGGATCCGACCGAGAAGGTGCGGGCGATGCGTGCACTGGGGTCTACCAGAGACGAGGAGCTGCTCAAGGCCACGATCGCGTACGCGATGTCCGACAAGGTCCGGACACAGGACACCGGCTCTCTTCTGGGCGCCGTAGCCGGGAACGTGAAGGGAACCAAGATCCACGAGGAGTACGTCACGTCGAACATCATGGAACTGTACAAAAAGTTCGGCCACGGGCCCCTGATGAACCGGATCGTTTCCAGCCTCAGCCACCACTACAGCCTCGCGGACCGCGACAGGATCTCCAAGTGGTGGGAAACTGTCGACCAGAGCGTCCGTCGGTGCTGCGAAAAGTCGATGAGCCAAACGCTGGAGAGCATCACGGTGCAGGCCAACCTGAAGACGCGCGAGTTTGACAACATCTTCGCATACCTCAAGAAGAGGATGGCATGATCCCAACTCAAAAAAAAGAGCAGAAGTGAATCTCAGCAGAGACGAAAGCAGAAGCTGCTCTAACTTGCAACGTGCAATCGGAGACCCCTCGTTCTTTTTGAATAAACACCTGCTATTTTGTAGGAAATACTTGAGGAGGCTCAACTACTGCAGGGATTAGTCTGACCAGACCTCTTGAGTTTCTGCTGCCCACGAGTAGACAGAACCGACCCACCCCTTTCGTGAGTGTGGAGGGTACCACTAAAAAGGCTCTTTCCCGAGAGCTCAGACCCAGCCTGTTTTTTTTTCTTCTGAGGCCTGAAAGCTTGTTTTAACTGCCCGTTGTTGTTGTGGTTTAGAGAGTCACTGTCGCTCTCGGCCCTCAATCTCACGGTATCCTCCCCGCTGGTTTGACCACACGATTCTCCTCCCGCTCTGTCTTCTCGTGTCGCTCTCTCATCCGCTTCCTCTAAGCGATCTTCCTGCGAGAGGCTTTGTCTCTTGCCCTCCTGCATACGCAAATGCTAGCAATGATACCACCTTCCATCCTGAACCTGTGCTTTTCGTATTGAAGAAAGCACAAGAAGAGCACCAAAATAGGCAGAGAGGTCGTCGTCCCTACGAATAGGCCGCCTTGGCAAGACCTGTTGTGCAGGCATGCACCTGCGGGCAGAAAAGAAGGGAACAAGAGAGGACAGTCCCACTCTCACGAGCAATGGTCCAACACCTTGTGGTCGCGTTGAAGGCAGTTTCCTCCCGGCGATCGTTAGAAAAAAAAAACAGAAACGTCTTCCTGTTCAGCAGAATGCCGTCTCGCAGCCTCTTGCCCTGGAGCCGGCACCATCCCCTAACTTTCTGCCGTAGAGGAATCACTAAAAGCGTAGAAGGGCCAACCGCAGCTTGTCAAGCTAGAGTTGAGAGTAACAAAACATACCAAGCTTGAGTTGGAGCGCTAGCTCAGTGCCACAGGCGAGCTCCATGGCTTATGTCAAGGAGAGCCGAGACCCGCAGCTCTCCCCGTGAAGCTTGCTTCCGTGGTGCCGTGGAGTAGCCTTTTGCTGTTACACTTGCTGTGCTGTGAAAGGGGAGTTCGCCTCCCAGAAGCGCGCCCGTGAGTGAATTCCGCTGCCGGCCTGAAAGAATCACACACCACCCGCAAAGGGGGGAGTCCTGTGGTGAGACTTGACTTCCACGTGCGTTCGCTTTCTGTTCTTCCTTGCTTTCCAGAACACACGGGTCGCCATCGCTTTTTAAACCGACTATCCTTTCTGCATGCTGCCTTGTGTTTTCTGAGCGCTGGGGTGAGTCAATCCTGCAAGCAATACAGATCTCCCGCGCTGGAAAGCAAGGAACGTGCGCGGACGACGCGAAAATTTTATGTTGATGCCTTTGCTGTGAACCAGGTCCACAAACTCACGGCAGTATTCTTGCTGCGCTGTGTAGCTAGCTTCTTGCGGGACAAATTCCTGCAAACGAGATGGGGCGGCCTGCCACTTCTGTACGGAATCACCCCTGCCTACACCAATAAAATTCGCCCATGACCCACTTGTTCCGTGCAAAGCAAACAGTGAATGCACTCGTCGTGTGGAACATCATGTGTCTCGAAGGAGGCGAGCTGAGAAGTGGGAAAGAAGTAGTAGGTACGGGCGACAAGGTTGAGTCCGCCTTCGCGCGAGGTTGAAAGGGGACAAATGCGGAATCAGCGAGTAACACCGACAGTTGGTCAAATGCGGAATCAGCGAGTAACACCGACAGTTGGTCTTCCTCCTCTCGGACGATTGTGCGTGCGTCGCCTTGTCTGCTCCTCAGACGTCTCAGCAAAGGTCCGAACTTGACACTCCCCTCTCTGCCTGCGCTCCATGACAAGTAGGCGATCGTGCCGCCCTTCGTCTCCGCATGGCTCTTGAAGCATCCCGCCCTTCCGAAACCTCAAAACATTCTGAAAAGGCTAGAAGCTCCCCTAAACGAAACACACACACGAGCTGTCTCGATGATCGGACCTGTGGACATCTTCCGCGACGAAGGCGAGGGCTCGCTTTCGTCTGCGCGGCCCGCGTTGGGTGTTTTGGACGGGAACGCACGGCAAGCGCGCGGGCAAACGGCGGTGAAGAGGCGCGTGCCGCTGCAGTACCAGCAGCACCAGCCGCCCGGCGTTGAGGAGAAGATCCGCCTTGAGAATGAAGTCGAGGGCCTGCGGACCGAGCTGCGGTCGCTGAAGGAGGAAAAAGACGACATCTTGTCCTGCGTGACCCGGCAGATGGAGAAAATCGACCAACTGCAAGAGAGCAACACCGCCTGGCAGCAGCGCGGAGCCGACCTCGAAACGCACGCCAACGCGCAGCGGAGCCTCGCCTCGGCGAACAGCGGGCAGAAGGAGAAGATCAGGCAGCTGCTGGGGGAGAACGGGTCCCTCAAGCAAGCTAACCGGGCGCTTTCCGCCGAGAACGCGGCGCTGCGGTCGGAGCTGGCGCAGGAGGCCGTGCTGCAGAACAAGCTGCTCGCCTCGCTCGAGGCGGCGCACCAGCAGCTGCGCACCGACGCCCGCAGCGGCGACGGCGGCCGCGTGTTCGCCGGCGAGAAGCGGGCCGACGGCGGCGGGCAGGCGGAGCGCGCCCTCGCCGCCTTCCGCGCGCAGCTGGCGGCCGACGCCGACAAGACAGACGCCCGCCATGCTGAGGTCATGGCCGCACTCGCGGGGCTCCAGCGCTCCTTCGGCAAGCCCCAGCAGCTGCTCCTCCAGCAGCTCGGGCTCCAACAGCAGCAGCAGCAGCAGCACGTGGCCGCTCCCGCAGCGGCGGACCACTTTCCGTACACGAACCCGCAGACCCGGCGCGGGCCAGTCCACGCGCCGCACCACGTGTACGCGGGGGGTCGGCCGCTGCCGCAGGCGGTGCCGGCGCCGGTTCTAGACGCCCTGCGCGAGGGCTCGGTGAAGTCCGCCCACGGCGGCGACGCACCCCCCCCGCCTCTCGGCTCAGTGCTGCAGGCGGCGGCGGGCGGTGGTTGTGGAGGAGGGGCGGCCGATGTCTTCCGGCGGTCGCCTTCGCCGGGGGCGCGGCCCCGGTTCGCGGGCGGCGGCGGGTCGCCCGCCGGCGAGGCGACGTGCGACTCGCTCATCTACAGCAACACGAACTGCGGCGACTTCACGCAGAACCTCCCGCCGCGGGTCCTCTTCGGCGGCGCCAGCTCGAACGACGACGAAAGCCTCACCGGCTGAGCCGGGGGCGCCGGGTCCGCGTTTGTTTTTCCTGTGTGCAACAGACTTCTACAGCTGGGGCGCGCCTGCTAGATCAAACACGGAGCGGAGTCAAAGCAACTCGGGAACTTACTCGTGCGAAGCCAACGCAACTCGGGAACTTACTCGGCTTCCATGCAACCCGGGAACTTACTCGGTTTCCGATTCTCTGCGAAGCAAAAGCAATTCGGGAACTTACTAGGCTTCCGTTCCTTGCGAAGCCAACGCAACTCGGGAACTTACTCGGCTTCCATGCAACCCGGAAACTTACTCGGTTTCCGATTCTCTGCGAAGCAAAAGCAACTCGGGAAATTACTCGGTTTCCGCTCCCTGCGAAGCAGCCGTTCACGGCTGAGGAAACCGTATGGTGGCTGCCAGGGCTGCCCATTACTCCCAATCTTCGAGCCTCAGGTCCGCAAGTCTGGGTAACGATCTTACGAAACGGATGCGTCAAACCGCTGGCCCATCAATCACCCGCCAACCAAACCTTTTTCTATTTTCTCGCTGTATCAATTTTGCGGGTTTCCCTTACACCACGTATTGTGAAGGCTTAAAAACCCCGGTGAACTTGCACTCTAAAAAGCCGGAGCGTGTTTTCGCGGTTGATCCTGAACAAGAAGCGGAGGATGAAGACAAGCAGGACATCGATCACAAACAAAGCGAAGCGCCTGTCTCTTTCTTTTCGCAATTCTTTCTTTTTGCTGACGACGATGACAATAACTGGGTCTCTGGCAGAAACCGAGATTCTGGAGACCCAACCACTGACCCGCCCCTTTCTTGTACCGGCTCTTCTGTCTTATGTAGTGGCGAAAGAGGGCTACGAAGAAAGTCGAACTCAGCGTCCCTATTCGGCGGCCTGAAGACTGTAAACTCAAGAGACTACAGACTGTCCGCCACACACAGTCCTTAGCTTGTTCTAGATAGACATCCAGGCGAGACTTGTGTTCCTGACACCCTAACCTGGAGCTCTTTTTCCCTCTGCGCATCCGTTTCTGTCTATTTCCTTTCATTCCTTCGCCTAGATCTTGTTAGAACAACCGATACTTGTCGGTTGCACACCATTCTTAGAACTATCGTTTGTCGGTAGAACCGCTCATCCATCTTTTACTTGCGCATGAAGAAAGCACGGAGTGAGACACTTCCTGCAGAGCAAACGGCTCGCTACTCGTTGTGGGGGTTCTTTCTGGTCGCGTATTACTTGGAGAGTACATATATACGACCTGTCAGCGGCCGTGTGCCCGCTATTTGTTTAGCGTGCCAGCACAAACCGTTGTCTGAGAGAGAGAGCTGCCTCTTTACCGTTCTTTTTGAGTGAGCATTGGCGTACTGCTAATGCAGTGACGAACGCACGTTTGATTAAGTTTGCGAAGAACAGGCAGCTGCCCGTGATCTTTTTGAACGATCTGAGGCATCTCGATGCGACAATTGTGAAAGACGGAGCGGCGCGCCCCGCTTATAGATTCCCTCATGTCTCTTCCCAGCCCCCCCTACTAACTAAGATGTTCCCCCGGTTTCTTGTGCCGGCTCTAGAAAAAAGAAAACGGCAGAAGCAGGCGTGTCTCTTTGCCTTCTCGTCGTGTGTTTACGCTCAGATTTCTTGCAGCATCCGTTTCTGGCGCCCGTTCAGTCATGCGAAAATCCCCTCGGGAGCTGACTTGTATTCCGCTTCCCGCGGTCTCGACTCTGTCCAATCCGGACCAGGTCTGTGCCTTTAGTTGCGGAGTTCGTCTTCTGCACAGCAGACACGGCGAAAGCATGTCAGTTTAGGAAGTCATCAAGAGACAGCCATTCCTTAGCAGACACTTCAGTTACAGCTGTGAAGTGCACAGTCGCTGAAGGCGGTTACGCGAGCCATATCTGGGATGCCTGTGTAGTAGGGCTCTTCTTCATGATCTCGGTCATCCGGGGTGTTGGATTTTGCTTCTTTTCTCGAGAACGACGTCAAGACCAAATCTGCATTCTTAAAAGTCATCAGAAGAAGCTTCCTTCCTCCCCCTTTGGCAGACGCACACTCCAACTACGACCGTGGAGTACTCAGTCGCACGTGGCGGTTGCAAGCGAGCCAAATGCACCCCTGACACATCCATGATGGTTCCCGCCGCCGCGGAGTGCCTACTTCGTAAATGGGCGGCGGAAAGGCCGGACGCAGTGTTCATCGACAGCCGCGAGCCGAACGGCTCGTGGTCGTACCGCGATGCGTCCGCGGAGGTGCGTCGGCTGGCCTCCGTGGTGGCGGCGCACGCCGACGTGCGCGGGCGGTGCGTGGTTCTCGAAGTTGGCGGAGAAGAGCACGACGGGGGCCTCACCCCGGGCCACATTCTAGCTGAGCTGGCCATCCTGCAACTTGGCGGGTGGGTCACCTTCGTCCCTGCCAACACCGCGTCAAACAGTCGTCTGCAGCTGGAGGCCGACACAGGCGCGATGCTCCGGATCACCCCGTCCGTCGCACCACAAGGCGAACTCGTTGTTCTGCGCATTGAGCGCACTCCGGCTGCCGGCGGTTGCGACGACGAGAAGAAGATGGGGGATCAATGGCACCAGCACGGTGTGTGCGAGTCTCGCCGCGTGTACTGCGTGTTTACGAGCGGCACGACAGGGCTGCCCAAAGGGGTTGTAGCCTGCGAGGATAACATCGACGCCTACGTCAACGCGAAGGTTGAGACCGAGCGGATAATCCGCGATTCGAGAATTCTGCTGGCGTCGGCCGCGACGTTCGACCCGTCGCAGGGGGATCTCTTCACGGCACTGGCAGCCGGCTGCGCGCTGTGCGTGCCGGGCTTCCGCGGCTTTGTGCAGGACCCGACAGCGGTCTTGCTGCAATTCCGCCCGACGCACGTTACCTCCACGCCTGCCCTCTGGGGTGCGGTGGACGTCGAACGCGTTGCAAACGGCAACTTCCTTCGTGCCGTCAGCCTTGGGGGCGAACCTTTCCCCGTTCAGCTGGCCCGTAGATGGATCCACTGCGGAGCAACCTTCCCGCCCGAAGTTCGTAACGTGTTTGGTGTAACGGAGGCGACCATTTACCAGGTGCACCATTTGATCACAGCGCGTGACCTCGTGGCAGACAACGGAGCAGTGCCGTGCATCCCTATGGGAACTGCGTACCCAGGATGCTCTGTTGAGCTGGCAGAGTCCCCACACTGCAACGCCGGCCACGGAGGGGTTGGAGCTGGAAAGCGAGGGGAACTCGTGATCAAGGGGAAGTTTGTCTGCCGCGGGTACTTGCAAGACCCCGGGCAGGCGGCGAGGTTCACCTCAGACGGGACGCAGCGCGCGTTTCGCACCGGCGATGTCGTCGAGGCGTCGTCCCCGCCTTGCGAAGGCGAACTCCGTTATGTGTCGAGACTCGAAGGCGACCAGCAGGTCAAGATCGCCGGCCGGCGCGTCGACCTGCGCGAAGCCTCTGCCCCGTTCTGCACAGCGGCTCCCCTCGCCGACTACGTGTCGGCCGCTCTTGCCCTTTTCGCAACCGACGGGGCCAGGGGCGCAGGCGTGATCGAGCTGCACGTTTGCATCCCGCCCATCGGAATGTGTGCACACCGCGTGAAAGGCCCCGCCGAGCCAGCCGGCGATGTTCTTGGAAATGGGGAACTTCCCGAAGAATCAGAAAATCAGGGCACCGGGCTGCACAGTATAAGAAGCGGTGAGAACCGCGTCGAAGACAGCGGGTCCGCGGAAAGAAATTTCGACGACGAGAAGTTTGTGGTTCCCGTTCTGAAAGTCGTAGCGTCGCGTTTGCTTCCAAGGTGGCTGTGGCCTGGGTGCTATGTGACACACCGGGCGGGCGGTTGGCCTATGACGCAGCATGGGAAAGTCGATCTCGCGTCCCTTCGCGAAAGGGGTCGGAAGCAGAGGGAAGCCGACATGGCCGCAGAGCCCAGCGGACAGCGCCGCGTGCTCACCGAGTTCGAAGCCGTCGTCGCCAGCGCTTGGCGCTCCGAAATCGGCACCCCGTGCGACCTGCACGCAACCAGCAGCTGGTCGGACATCGGCGGCGACTCTCTGTCCACCCTTCGAGTCGTCCGGCGCGTCCGCGAGCTGCTTGAGGCGAGTGTCGCCCCCCCCGGATCCGACGGCGGCGCGGAGGTGCTGGCGTCTGCGTTCTCGTACTCGAACGCGGCGGAGTCGTCGTACGGCGATATCAGCGGGGTCTTTTCACCGAAGCACCTGCTGGAACGCCCCATTCTGTCGGCCTACGCCTCTTTCATCGAGGCGGAGATGCGGCGCTTCTCGAAAGGGAAAATCGATCAACAACCAACACGCGGCGTCGATGCAGTAGAAGAGCGTGTGGCACAAGAAGCAAGAGACGGGGAGAACGACGCCGAAGTAGCGTTGTTGAAGCTGCTTGCTCGGGAGGGAAGGAGCAGGGAGTTAGAGGTGTTGATCGCACCGCCTTGTAGCGTGTCCGTGGACGGCGGGATCCGAAGGGGGGTGAAGGGAATAGCGCCGTTGCACGAAGCGGCGAAAAGGGGGCACATGGAGTGTCTCCGCGTGCTCTTGCGCGGAAAAGCGAGTGTGACCGTCACCACCGAGTTGGGCATCTCGGCGGGCCACCTGGCGTCGGCTGGCGGCCACCTGGAAGCCGTCCGCGCGCTCGTTGCCGCGGGCATGTCGCCACGCGTGAAGGACGCGAACAAGCAAACGATGCTGCACCACGCTTCCCGAGCAGGCCACGCCTCGATGCTCCGGCCGTTGGTTTCCCTGCAAGTCCCCGTGCACGAGTACGACCGCTGGGGCCGCTCGGCGCTGCACTGGGCCGTTATCAACAACCACGGGGCCGCCGTGCAAGAGTGCATTGCCCTCGGGCTGCCCGTCAACGATACACGAACAGACTACAAGAAGACGCGACTCGTCAAAGAGCACCCGCTTGACCTGGCGCTCAGGATGCACCCTGGGCAAGCAGATCTCGTCGCGTGCTTGATCAGCGCAGGCGGTGTCAAATACGTCCAGCCCGCCAATTCGAAAGCGCCGAAAAAGCCGGATGTGCCGGGCTGAGCGTAGCGTAGGCGGCTTTGGCGACAGCTCGCAAGCACATGCACTTCGTCAATGGCACGTCGCTGACCCTTGCGCGGCACCATTTTGGTGAACTGGGGTTTCGTCATGGGGGGCGCCCAATCTCCGCGGCACGGCCGAGTGGCTACTCGTCACCCCCCACGCGGCGCTCGCAAGGGGCGAGTTTCCATTTGTGTGAGAACAGACGAAATCGACGAAAGGCCCCCACCTCGCACATCCGTACCTCACGGACGCATATCAGCACTCTGGGGCCAAAAAAAGGGTTTCGTCAGAAACCCAATACTGGAAATCTGGGCCACCCAGGTGGCACCATACACTCCGAAAATCCAGAAAAGGTGGTCAGATGCTAGTTTAAACTCGAAGAATGGCCGCAGAATGCGAAAGCAAGGAACAATCACCTCCACAGTGCGGTTCCTCCGGGAAATCCTGAAGGAACCGAAAAAATCAGGCACAAAACCAGGTCTCAACGGAGGTATCAGAACGTCACGAGTTGGTAGCTGCCTGCTTGCCGCCCATTCTTCGGGTACGCTGGCGTCGAACTCCGTGGGTGAACACCCACCCTGCGCTGAGACATGGCCGTACTGCTACCCTATCCCTTCGTGGCGCGGCTCACGTCCTTTTTGCTGTTGCACGCCTGTTGCAGACGAAATGGTTGCTCTGGATCACGGGTCTCTCGCCCCAAGGAAGACGGCTTGTCCAAACTTGAGTCTTTTTTCCTCTCGCGAAGATTGAAGGCAGCAAGAGGTCGCCGGGCATGAAACTAGTCGAGAGTTTGTTCTTTCGCGCTGTAATCTGCCCGAGAGGTTGACAGGACTTCAATAGCAAAGAAGCGACACAGGAGGCTGTCCTGATGCAAACTGACGAAAACTAGCCGAATTCCGTGTACTGCTCTTCGGGTTGAAAGACAGACTGGGGCTGGACAACGTTGCCGAAGTGCGAGCAACTGATACCCTTAGGCGACAAAGGGGTTAATCCAATCTCTTTTCTCCGGGACAGCATGAAAGCCCCCATCAGCGTCAGGGGTGCACAGGAAGGAAGAAAAGACAGCTGACGAGGAGCCGCTGGGACACAATCAGTCGCTACTTGCACACTACAACAGCAATAGATCCATTCCGTGGCTCCTGCGAAGCTGCTTGACGAGCACGCAAAATTCTTGGGTGACCGGTACGGTGTTGTGCACATACCATTCTAATCATCTACACCCCCCCCCTTTCAAAAGCGGCACGAAGAAGCTTAAACTACCCCATAGGATGAACTACTAAGGGAGAGCACCTGGCCGGGGGCACACACCGGGTAAAGGAGCGAAGAACACCAAAGAAAGGGGGCCCTTGAGCGCAAGGAAACGCCGAACGCGAAAAAGGAAGACACCGGATCGAGGCCTGCCGGCGGAACACGAATCCGCCCACGCGCGCCTCGACCGAGCGGCGCCCTTTCCTGATTGCTTTTTTCACACCCTTTTTGTGGCGTCTTCGTCTTGTTTGTTGGGTCTTGCCTTCACTGACTTGAATCTTCTTTGTCTGTCTCCCTGAGAAAACAGTGCACGAAAGAAGCTGCACGTTCGTCCCTGGCCGGAGGCAGATACCCACTCTACCAGGGTGGCACGGCGAGAACGTGGCAACGAGCTAGCTGTGATTGACTCATCTCACTCGTCGTGCCCGCCTTCCGTCCCAGAGCAACTTCTCTTTTTTACCTACCTGCCTGTTGTTTTGTTCACTGACACGTCAGCCCTCCCCCCTCCAAGTCGGTAAATAAAGAAACGAGTTAGTCCAGTCAACGAAAGAGATTCGCGTCGCGCTCCCCCGCTGCGGAGGGTGAAAGAGTTCGAGAGGGCTGCGGGGAGCTCGAACCATCTTTTTCTTTCTTCTCGCCCCCCCCCCCTTTTTTTTTTGCACCCCCTCCCCCCCTTCTCTTCTCTGTCTTGTAGTTGCCCGTTGTGTCCGCCCCGCCCTCACACCCCCCACCCTTGTTTCCTGTTTTGGCTGCCTTTTGTTCTGTTTCGTTTCGTCGCCGATTCGACCGTTCGCCGCCGCCGCCTTCCGAAAAAGGGCGCAAAATGGCGCTCACTTCCGACGAGCTGTTGAAGTGCGTCGAGGTGTATGAGCAGGCGGGGGAGATGGACAACTTGTGGGCCATCCACGGGGCTCTCGCGCGGTTCGGGTGGACGTTCTGCCCGTCAGACTTCATGGGGACCGACGAGCAGGCGGAGAACCTTCGGCGGACGTTCGACTTGTGCGGGTTCCATCCGGGCGAGACCCTGTCGTACGCGAGCTTCGTGAACCTCGTGTCCATCATCAAGCAGAAGTTCGCGCAGGAGGAGCGCAACCGGAAGTGGCTGCACGCCACCGCCGAGAAGCCGGGAAATAGCGCCGATCCGGACCGCCTCAGCTGTTCGCAGGTGTCGTCGAACGAGATGCCGACGCCGGATCTCGCGGTGTGCGGGCTGTCCAACGCGCTCGACCTGTTCAACTCCCTGTCGCCCGTCGACGGCGTCCAGTACGCCGAAAGCACCGAAGCAACCCCCCCCCTCGGCCCCGCCGACTTCCCGACCCCCCCAGAACCCACCCCGTATCCGGCCAGCCCCCCGAGCGCAGCGAGGGACGCGCCGACGCCGGCGAAGCTGCGGCCGGGCGGTACGTCGCCGCCGCCGGGCGCTGGCGAGGGTTCGCCGCGGCTGACGGTGTCCGGAGCCGACGGAAGGGCGGGCGCGGCGGCGGACGCGAAGAAGCAGCTTTCGCGCGCGATGCGCGCGCTCATCGCGCAGCAGCGCGTGGCGGCGGCCGCCGCCGCCGACGGCGGCGGCGACCTGGCGGCCGATTTCGACCACACCCAAAGCACGCACTACAACGCGTCCGCCAGCCCGGCCGTGTCGCCACGCCCTGCCAGCGGGCTGCCGTCCAACCCCGAAGCCCCGCCGGCGCTGTTCATGTCGCCCAACCCGCGGGCCGCGGCGCTCGTCGAGGCGTCGTATCCGAGCTTCCGAAAGCTGCAGCCCCACCACGCCGCTGCTGACGATGGCTCGCTTCTCGGCGGGCGCCGGGCAGACGCGAACGAAGACAGCTTCTACGACGCAGGCACCTCGCGGAACCTGCTCGACGCGGGGCACCCGAACCCCCTTATGAACACGAGGGGAACCACGCACAGCGCCAGCTTCCAGGGCAGTTTTTACAGCGCGAACGGCGCGACGCAGTCCGCGCCGAACATCGCCGCCCTCTTCGTGTCGTCTCTCATGCGGTCGAGCAATGCGCCGGAGGACGGGTCTATGCCTGGAGCGAGTCGCAGCTCGCGGTGGCCGGGGTTGCTGTCGAGTCCGACGAACCACAAGGCGCTTCTCTCGAACAGCACGTCCGGGAGGTTTGCTGCGCCGACGACGGAGAGCTCGCAGTTGCGGTTGAACAGCATCATGCAGAAGGCGGCGTTCCAGCGGCAGATCACCAACAAGCGGCTCAAAGCCGCGGCGGCGGCGCACACCGGGCGCCCGTCACTGTGGGAGCACAGCGACCCGACCCAGCCGACCGTCAAGGACGCGCGCAAGCGCGCGAAGAAGCAGCGGCAGCACCGCCAGCGCCAAGCCCGCGCCCGGTCCGCGAAGCCCGCGCCGGACAACGACGCCCCCGCCGAGACCACGCCGCCGGAGGCGGCGGAGCCGCGACCCGCGAAGGAGAAACCGCCGCAGCAGAAGGACCCCCAGCCGCCGGTCCACGGCCGCCCGCCGGCGTCGGCGCGGGCGGCGACAGCGCGCCCGAGGCCGAACCCACCCCCGGGCGGCGCCGCGCCGCCGCCGCCGCCGTTCGCCAACAGCAGCAACATGGCCAGCCGCCTCGCGCGCAGCTACGTGCAGGCAGTCCTCTCCCAGAAGCCGCGCCGGGGATACTCGTCGTCGTCCGCGAAGCACACCGACACCCCGGTCGCTACCGACACCGAAGCAGAGGACCAACCCGCCCAACCAGCCCGCTCGCGCCCACAAAAAAGACCCGGGCTACATCGTGCCGGGTCTCCATACGCGCAGAGGCAGGGCGGGTATGTACACAGCAGCTCGCCGACACGCTTCGTGCGGAAGGAGCAGGAGCAGCACAAGATAGCGGTGGCCGTCGGGCTGCCGCGCGAGGCGCACCCGGCGCCGGGCGAAGACGCCCGCGCGCAGAGGAGGGCTGGCTACGCGGCCAGGCAAGCCGGTGGCAGGCGGCCCCTCGAAACCGGGGCTGCCCTGGCGCAGCTGGGCCTGCCGGCGAAGCTGCCGGATGCGACGATGGACGACGCGGTGCTGGTGGCGCGGCACGTGCGCGACGCGCACTTCCAAAAAACGGCCGGCCACCCCTCGCGCCTCTCGTGGCCCCCCGGCCACACCCAGCAACCGCAGCCGCACTACCAGCAGCAGCAGCAGCAGCTGCTGCAGCAGCAGCAGCCCGGGGGGGAATCGAGGACCAGCCCGGCGCGCGGGTACGTGTCGCCGCTGTCGCAGCGGTACCCGCGGCGGAGGGCGTCTCCGAGGAACCACACCAAAGGCGTGGTCGCCGACGTCAAGACGCGCAAGCTGCAGCTCCAGGAGCAGCAGCGGCAGCAGCCGCCGCAGCACCCGCCGTCGCCGCCCGAGCCGCGGGCTCCGCAGGAAAAAGAGGAAGTTCGCCCTCCAAAAGAGGACTCGAAGCAGCAGCAGCAGCAGCCACAACTACCGCAGCAGCAGCAGCAGCAACAGCAGCAGGCGCCCGCGGCGGGCCAGGCGGTGGTGCCGTCGCCTTCTTCTTCGTCGTCGGCGACACAAGGGCTGTCCGACGGGTCGAGCAAGCACAACTCGCCGCCCGCGGGGAAGAAGGCAGTCGCTCCCGCGCCAGCGAAAGCTGCGCAGATGGAAAAATGGGCCGCCTCTCATGACTACGGGTCGCGTGGCGTCTCCTCCAGCTTCCGTTCCGTCGCAGCTTCTCTGGACTCCTGAAGCGAGGGGGATGTGAAGACCCGTTCGTCTTTCTGAATGACCTGAGGCCCATCCGTTTCACTAATCAACAACTCTGACTCTGAGCTTCTTCGAACTTAGACTGAGCTGAGCTTCCACGGGTAACGAGATGTCAGTGAATCGCTCTTTCGGGGCGCGAGGCCTGTTAGAGGAATCAGACCTTTTCTGATCAAACTAATTCAAGAGACACTTCCGTTTCGTTCGCTTTTTGCTTGAGGTGCTGCCGACTCCTTCCGAAGGTTAGTCGGCGACGACTGTCCGGGTGTTGTGTGTCGTTTCATTTTTCGCGCGTACGGATTTAACAGAAATGTGATCACTGTGAAGCAAACAAAACGTCAAGGTTCGCTGGTGCCAGACAGCCGTATGTCGTTGGTACGTTCTGCGCGCGTGTTCACTGAGTAGTGTATAAGTCATCCTTCTATCATATCTCCCAGTACAAATCCATGGCACCCCATGAATTCTTTGCCCCGAAGCGGCAAGAGGAAAAAGGAGACAAAACAAAGAGTGTCTTCGCTTTCTTGCGCTTTCGGGCACGAAGTTTTGTTACGTGCCTTCCCTCCCTCGTACTCTGGAAACAGAGACCTTTCTTGTTCATCGAGCTACCGTATGCGTGTCTAGTGACCCGGAAAGGCGAGTATGCACACGACAGCACGCTGGAACTCGTTCAGCATCGCAGGTGGCATTTTCGGTACTTGTCCAAGCGCAGAGTGTGGTCACTCTACAGCTGCCTATCCGACGATCAGCTTGAATACATGGTTGTTACTGCACGCACTGAGGGGGGCCGAGAATGGTTGCTTGTCTTTGGACCACACTTAGCCTGAGTAGTCCTGGTGGTGACAAACCACGAACAGCCGACTGACAAACCAGACATGCTGGCCTGTCTTTTGATACTCAGGTTCCGCGCCGGACCAGCCTCCATGTGTCCGAAACACATGAGGTGCAGATAGGACACAGTGCGGTGTTGATCACATACCATTACCACAAGCAAGCTCTTGCAATCTCCCCCCTGCAGTTACCACTCCCAGTGCCAGTCTGGGTCTGAGATCTTGTGACTCGCATGGCATCGCTCCAAGCATGGTCACTTTGTCCTCTATTCCTATCTGTTTCGGTTAAGGCGGAGGCATCTGCCGCAATCGCGCAAGGTCCGCAGTGTACACACGCCTGTGTTGTATTCTGCTGGCTAAAGAAGAAAATACCCTGCCTATGCTACTTGGAGAGCACCTTGGGGTATCACGATTAGTGCATGGTGAACTCTGAATTGTCGAAGACGCCGACCCCTTCGAACATTTAAGTCTTGAAGATTGTCAGTAGTTGTATCCTTGGATACTTTACGATTGATGCCGATGGAAATGTGATGTGGGAAAACACACCAAGATCATCGACAATTCTTTTGGTACTTGACCCTTCTGCAGCGACGTGGAGACTGGACGAGACGGCAAATCCAGAACACGCAGCAAGGAGTAACATACTGCAGTAAAGAAGCCCTCCACTTCATCTCGAAGTTCACTGTGTACTTAGAGAGAATCCATAGTGAACGAGATGTCCCCTACCTCCTCTCTCTCTCTCACCATTCGCACGTAGCTAACCCGTCTATTGTGAAAGTATCTTCGGTCTGTAGCAATCAATAGCACAAAAAAGAAGAGTGTTTGTCCATTTTCTTTCCTTGTTTGGAAGAACCCCCGGCAGCGGCTCCGTTTCACACAACCACCCGCCGCTGGCTTCCATGTTCTTTGCAGTCGTACGCAACACGAAGAAAAAAATATGGCTTCACGCTACCACTCTCGGCTTCACAGTACCGCTGCGAGCACAACCGTTGTTCATCGTCAGTATTTACCCGCCTGGGGGAAGGTTTTCGGGAAACCCGGCTGTTGTAGCAGTCGATCGTAAGTGGCCAAAAAAGGGGGCTACATAAAAAGGCTTGAACGGCAGGCAAGACTCTGTTTCGAGCGTTCAGTACCTGCAGGAAGGAAAAAGATGAAACCCCGGGAGAAGTCGTTATTATTGGGAAGTTGGAAGACAGTACATGGGTGTTAAGACATACCCTTTGCGAATGTCGAGGAAACTTGATGCCCGATGCTCTTTTTGTCGGTTGTGCGCAACGCACCATGATACCTTGGCGCACAAGCTGGCGCACGGGCGAAGGCTCTCCAGCGTCTTGAATTGTATGTAAAACTGACGCAACTGCGCAAGGGAAACCCCCATACGTAGACTTCAAGACCCCTGAAAAGTTCATTGGCATAGCATCCAAGCACGATCCAATCCTTCCCAGACCAAACCCTAACCCATTATAGAAATGCAGTGTTCTGCCTGAACATTAATCCAAACTCCCCCCGACGAAGCAGCCAGAAAGTGCCAGGTTGACCCCCCCTCTGGAAGAGGAGACAGATGTCAGGGACGTAGCAGCAGTCTGCACAGATGCCCGTCGTGAGCGATAAGAGGGCGGCCGTGTACATCAAGCTGAAGTACCGGGCGTGGGACCGGCGCAACAGAGAGCGGGAGTACAGGGCATGCTTCGGCTACAAGGACAGGTGGGCCGGGCTGCTGAACGAGCTGGACGCCATGCGGACGGACGGCTGGCAAGTCGGCATCGAGACGTGCAACGCGGTCCTCCGCCGGTTCGCGGGTGCGGGAAAGGTGGGCTATGCGGAGCGCACGCTCGCGAAGATGGCCGAGTATACGGTCAACCCGAACATCACGACGCACCTGCTCCTGCTGAACGCGACGGCGAGGTCCGACCAGCACGGGATCCACCACAAGCGGCGGGTCGATGGGCCGAATCTGCTGCAGAGGGTGGTGTCCGCGTGGGCGGCCGTCGCCGCGCACCCACCGCAGCAGGGCGGTGGGGCGGCGGCGGGCGTGACGCTGTCGACGTACAACTCGCTGGTCCGCGCGCTGTGCACGGCGGGGCACCCGGGCAAGGCGCTGCACCTGATCCGGCTGCTCGAGGCGAAGGGCGTCGCCTTCGAAGAGGAGCACTTCTACCTGCCCGTCCTGCGCGCGGGCGTGCGGCGGTGGGGCTTCTTCGTCCGCGTGTACAACAGGTGCGCGGCATCCGGAAATCGCGCGCTGCGGCCCCGCAACGCATCGCGTGCGTGCGTCGCAGCCGGCGCCGGGAAAACGCGTGCGCCCCTGCAAATGGCGGAGTCTGTCCAATTCAGCGAGCCGGAGTCGCGGCTGACGGACGCGCTAGAAAGTAGTCGGACGGGATCACCGGCTGCTGCAAGCACATTCTCCGCAGACGGCGCCGGAAAAACGCATGCGCCCTTGCGAATGGCAGAGTTTGTCCAATCCAGCGAGCCAGACTCGCGGTCGACGGACACGGTAGAAAGCAGTCGGACGGAATCACCTGCTGCTGCAAGCACATTCTCCGCATCACCTGCTGCTGCAAGCACATTCTCCGCATCACCTGCTGCTGCAAGCGCATTCTCCGCGGACGGCGCTGGCAAACCGCCACCTGCGTCCCAGAGAACTGCGAGCCCGACCGAGTCTGCCTTGCCACACGAACCAACCCCAACCGGTACTTCCCAAACGAGAAGCACACCAGAGCACACGAAGGAGGCCCCGTTGAGCAGCCTGGGTGTTCATTGCAACACTGCATCAAAAGGGCACGAGCAACAGCCGATAGCTCGCGCGATTCGCCGGGGATCGGGTGGAGTGCAGCCGGTCAAGTCCAACCGAAGACCAAAACCGGCCGACGCGCCGGCCTCGGCGACGATCACGGAAGCGTTGCTGCAAGCTGCGTCGGCCAACGGCAAGGTTGCACTCGCCGAGCGCGCCTTCGACGCGTACAAACGGATGATCGCCCCCAAGCCGTTGAGTCCGCGGGTCTGGGGACAGCTTCTGCAGGCCTACGCCCGCCGGACCGCGCTGGCGCTTTGCAAGCGCGGCACGGGGGCCAAAGCAACCGACCGGCAGCGCCGCGGCGCAATTCCCGCGAACTCGGTTGCGGGCCTCGAGCGCCGTCTGCACCGGGCTGCGATGGTGTGGGAGAGGATGCGTGGGAGGCCGCTGGAGAGGATCGACGACTTTTGCGTGAAGGTCTACCTTGTCTTGTGCAGGGTGAGGGCGCGGGTGCTGTACACGACGGGGAGAGGTGGGCTTGTCGACGGAGTCGTGGACGAGGCACTCCGGTGCTTTGACGAACTGCGAGATGGGTGCCGGCTGGGCAGATCGCTCCACGTGTGGGGTGCCCTCGCTGCACTGCTGGCGTACACGGGCCGCGGGGAAGACTTGAGCCGGGTGATGGCCGCGCACGAGGCGTCGGTCGGCAAGCCTTGGCACCCACGCGGGTACTATTCTCGCCTCGTGGCTCGGCTGGCGGCGGCCAGCCAGCAAAGGCAGCAGAGGGTCCGAGGCGAGGTTGAAAAATAATAGGTGCGATGTTTGTTTGTACGTGCCGGGGGAGGATTGGCTTGGTGGTGAGTGAATATGATAGTTCAGGCTAATCTTCTCTCACACACGCTGCCAGCGTTCTCTTTCGTGTTTGCGAACAATCGTTCGGGACGAACGCTGGCCCCGAGTTTAGCCGCCACCCCCCGCCGATCGCACCTTCGGCAGCCGAACGCAAAAGTGGTCGCGAATAGGGAACAGCTGTTTACGATTCCAGTACAGCTGTAGAAGAGTGGACAAATATCCCCACCTTGTGCAGCGTCAACTAGCCCCTCCTGCGATGTATTCGACGGCGCAAAACGAAAGAAACCGGCGGCAAGCGTAGCCGACCACGCTCACCCGCTCGGCACCACAAGCGGGCCACGAAAATCGCCCAAGCTCGGCGACGTGAAACCGTTTTTCACCGTTTTCCGACTACGCGCCTCCTTAATCGGAAAAGAAAATGAGAACCCCCCTCGACCCAAAAGAACCCTTGTTGTCGAACTGAACATGACCCCGGCCTAGTCACGGCAAAGCCTACCGAGCAACCGGGCGATACAGCAGAAAAAAACCGGTCGGCTTGGCACTTGCCCTCTCTGATAGGGGGCGGTGCACAGAAGTCCTGTGAGCGTGCAAGCAGCCTCCGAAAAAAGAAAATCCCTGCTTCCATCAACTGAAGCGCGTCGTCGAAGCTCCTGTCCAAACAAGCAAAAAGTCGCAGGACAACAAAATTAATCGTCCGTCGGGATCGAAGGTAGCACAAAGTGCACCCGTGTTTGTCAATATCGACGGTATCTTAGCGAAGACTCAAACAAGCAGGAATCAGAAAAAAGGAACACACAAGGGAAAAGGGCCGCACTTCGCTTTTGTTTGAACCGGAGCCGGGCCAACAAAGACCACCCCCGGACCGAAGCTCGCAGAAGGGAGGAAAGGGAGCGGGAGCATGTTTAAAGTGCGGGACCTTAGCAGGGACTGCCGCCAGGGCCGAGGGGCAGCAACTTTTTCAGGACCGCGAGCCAGGGCGCCGAGTCGTCGGCGCCGGAGGTGATCGATGGCGGCAGAAGGGCGGCACGAAGAAGGGAGGCGGCAAGGAAGGCAAGGGCGCGTCGTCGAAGCTCCTTCCGAAACGAGCAAAGGTCGCAAGACAACAAATTGATCATCCATCGGGATCGAAAGTAGCACCCGTTGTTTGCCAACCTCAAGCAGGAGGAAAGAGCTCAAAAACCCAAAACAAGCAGGAATCAGAAAAAAGGAATACACAAGAGAAAAGGGCCGCACTTCGCTTATGTTTGAACCGGAGCCGGGCCAACAAAGACCGCCCCCGGACCGACGCTCGCAGACGGGAGGAAAGGGAGCAGGAGCATGTTATAAGTGCGGGCAGCCCGGGCACCTGAGCAGGGACTGCCGCCAGGGCGGCAACGAGGGCCGCAACAACTTTTTCGGGACCGCGAGCCAGGGCGCCGAGTCGTCGGCGCCGGAGGTCGCCGACGGCGGCAAGAAGGGCGGCAAGGGCGGCTCGAAGAAGGGAGGCGGCAAGGGAGGCAAGGACGGCAAGGACGGGAAAGGCGGGAAAAAGGGCGGAAAGTCGAAGAAGGGCAAAACCAAAGACGGCAAGTCGTGGCGAACGCCGCCCGTCACGGGCTACCGGGCGGCCGGCTCGTCCGAGCTCGAGCAAGATCCGCTCGCAGAAGATGCGGTTGACCACCATGACGATGCACAGGAGAGCAGCGATGACGGCAAGGAGCCGGTGAAGCGCGAAATCGACACCGCCGGCCACGTGGAATACGCCGCCGAGTCCATCAAAGCGCTCGCGGAAGGCTCGTACGAGTGCCTCATCTGCGTGCTGCCCATCAAGTCTCGGCAGGCCGTGTGGGACTGCAAGCGCTGCTTCAAGATCATCCACCTCACCTGCGCGAAAGCCTGGGGGAAAAACTCGCAAGGCGGCTTCCGCTGCCCGCAGTGCTCCGAGCCCTACCCAGCCGTGCCCAACAAGTACTGGTGCTTCTGCAGGAAGACGAAGAACCCGGCAGACGACGGATACAGCACGCCGCACTCATGTGGCGAGAAGTGCAATAGGATTCGAGGGGAGACGTGTCCGCACAGGTGCCCGACGCTGTGCCACCCGGGCCCGTGCCCACCGTGCCCCGAAATGGGCCCGGTGAAGAAGTGCCACTGCGGCGCGCTCGAGTTCCAGAACAAGTGCGGGGAGCCCGACGAGGGCAGGTCCTGCGGCAACAAGTGCCTGCGGCTCCTCAACTGCGGCAAGCACTACTGCCAGAAGGTCTGCCACGAGGGCGCCTGCGACCCGTGCGCGGTGCGCTTCGCGCAGAAGTGCTACTGCGGGCAGGTGCTGGTCGCCGACCGGATATGCGACGGTTCGGAGGCGATGTTCACCGACGACGAAGAAGAGTCCGAGGAGGGCGATTCGTCCGAAGAAGACTCCGGCGACGACATCCCGCGCACCTTCCAGTGCGAGAAGAAGTGCAACAAAATCCGCGACTGCGGCAAGCACAAGTGCGAGCGGCCGTGCCACGTCGGCAAGTGCCCTCCGTGCCACCTGACGCCCGCCAAGGTGTCGACGTGCCCGTGCGGCAAAAAGCCGCTGCACCTGCTTACCAAGCGGGACCGCACGTCGTGCACGGACCCCATCCCCTGCTGCAACGCGCAGTGCGGCCGGCAGGACTCCTGCGAAAAGCACCCGTGCCAACTCCGCTGCCACGAGGGCGACTGTGGACCCTGCAAGGCGCAGGTTTCCGTGCCTTGTAGGTGCGGGGGATCGAACTTGAAGCTACAGTGCAGCGTGTTCGAAGCGTTGCAAGGCCCCGCGAAGTGCACGAGGCGTTGCGGTGCGATCAAGACGTGCGGCCGGCACAAGTGCAACGAAGTCTGCTGCGCCACGTCGAAGGGAGGCGAAGGCGGGAACCACACCTGCAACGACATGTGCAGGAAAAAACTCGAGTGCGGAACGCACTTCTGCGAAGATCGCTGCCACCCGGGCCCATGCCAGCCCTGCCGGCACATCGTCACGACCGAGTTGACGTGTCGCTGCGGCGACAAGGTCTTGGAACCGCCGCAGCCTTGCGGCACGAAGCCGCCTCTTTGCGACTTGCCCTGCACCCTTCCCTACGCCTGTGGCCACACGCCGACACCGCACGAGTGTCACTACGGGCCGTGCCCTATTTGCCCGGTCAGGGTGGAGAAGAGGTGCGCGGGGGACCACATCTCGATGGTCGTCACGTGCCACGTGAAGGAGCCTACCTGCGGCGCGGAGTGCGGGAAAGACCTGCCGTGCGGTCGGCACAAGTGCAGGGAGCGCTGCCACGGCGGCCCGTGTCCGGCACCTTCCCTCGCGCCGGGGCTGAAGAAGGGCAACAAGGCGCCAGACCCCGCGCAGAGTTGCCTTGGCGTGTGCGGCGCGGAGCTGGCCTGTGAGCACACGTGCCAGCTGCCGTGCCACGCGAAGGACGTGTCGCACACGAAGCTGTGCATGGTCAGCGTCGACATCTCGTGCAAGTGCGGGAGGTTGAAGAAGACCACGGAGTGCCACAAGTACTACACGCAGATGCGCGCGTCCGCCGGGAAGCGAGGCGGAAGAGGAATGGTGCGGCCGACGATCCCGTGCGACGACGACTGCGCCCACGTCAACCGCTTGGAAGGCATGCGAGAAGCGTTCGGCATCGACAAAACGCGCGAATCCGGGCAAGCCTTCAGCAACTCTCTCACCCCTCTCACCTCCGTCGTCTACACGCAGAACCTCTGGCTCGCCAACCAACAAATGCCGTCGCACATACAGACTGTGCAACGGAGCTTTTACGACCTCATCATCGGCGCGTACAACAGCAAAATGACGCCCGCCATGAACAAAGAAAAGCGCGCCGTGTACCACGCGCTGGCGCCTTACTACAAACTCGGCTGCACGGCCGTCGACAGCGAGCCGAACCGGTCGTGCGAGATCACGAAGAACGCCATGTCCGCCATTCCGAAGCCGCTGCTCAGCGAGTGGAAAGAAGACCCCCTAGAGCTGGCTCAGGTACGACTTCTCCAACATCTTGTAGCAAGCAGTTGCAGAGCGAATGGGCTTTGAAAAGAAGCTGCTGCTCACACAAGACAGCCCGCTAACCTTTTTGGCACAGGAGAGACCGTTTTGAGCCTGAACATGCTCGATGTTGAAGATCCGGTCATTGTTTTTGCGTGCAACTTAGTCTCACTGCATATTCTTCAGTGTTCTCGCAGGACCTTTTTTTCACTTGACCCGCCCAATTTGCAGGAACGCGCAACTAACTTTCCCGAATCGTGTCTGGTTTTCAACCTTCCGACTACCGCACCTGACACCGACATTGCGAAGCTGTTGAAGACGTACTTGGGGCGGTGGATTGGTTTCAGGAAGGTATGCACGCACCTGCGTTAGTTCAATTCAAGTTAGGTCATGGCTACGATGGACAGGGCCATATCCTCAGAACGTAACTTGATGTGCACGCGAGGGGGTCATGTCGCATCGGGTCGCATCAGGGGAGACAACTTGTACCGCGTGAGCGGGTACTTTTCGATGCGCGCAAGCAACAGTGACGCCGCCTCTTGTCGGGAAGGCCGGGGGGAGTGCACTGTCATCCTTCCAACTATGTAACATGGATGACAAGGGTCTAGGACACAACTACGTACTTGACATGTTGAGTCGTGGTGCCCGTGGAAAGTAAACGACACTGCACACACACAGTCCGGTAAAGAATACGTTGTCGCGTTCATGCAGACAGACGACTGCAGACACTGCGTAGCGTTCCTCACCCGAGAAAAGCCTGCGTTCAGTTGGAGGCTGTTCTCTGATCACCAGGCAATCACCGCGAGCCGGAGTGAAGCAGCGGTATGGTCTTTCTTCAGCTTTCCAGGCGGAGTCAGCCGCATTCTCGCCCGTTGAGCTGAACGTCACTTTAAGATGAGTCCCCAGTTCGAGCTCTTTTTACCTCAAACTTAAACTTCAACCGCAGGCGACACGTGTGGTGCAAGGGGCCTCACGGAGAGTTCGACCGGCAACGTCCTCCGAGCCCGGGCCAAGTGCTCCCAACCCTGCTGCGGCGGCACCGACTGCCAGCAACAACGCGGGCGCCGCCGTGTGGGGCAATTTCCTGCAGACACAGCGCAAAAAGGACGACAAGGCCCCTCCGGCGGGCGTGCAGCTGTCGGCAAACAAATGGTCCGCGCTGAACAAGAAGTGAATGCCTCCCCGCAGCTGCGCAGCTTTGCACAGCACAACACAATAAAATGCAGCCGAGGCTACCGCCGGTGCGAGCTCACAGGCTTGTTGGCCTTTGATGAGTGCGCGATCTTGGATGTAGATTATCGGTCAGTCAGTCCTTTGGCAAGGTGCAATTGCTTGTCTCAGATGCCTCTGTCCGGTGTCGTTGAACGTTCGGCGCCTCCTTTGGTCGCCGGATGGTTAAGGCAAAACGCAGTGTCTTGGAGGCATCTGTCTCCAGTCCCCGGGGGCCTGACGCCTTCGTCGACCCTCGCCTCCTCCCTTTTGTTTTCCGCTGCCATCCTATTTGAGGGGCGACAACACCCACTTTTTCCTATTTAATCTTTGGATTTTCTTGTTTTGTGTTTCGCTTTGCGCCCAAGTCGTTAGGATTATCAGAAGGTCAATTACTTCTGGCAGTACTGTACAACGCTTTTGATTCCCAACACGCACAGAGCCTGTGCAGACTTTGGCTGCTCTAACCTGCGCTTGTCAAAAATAGCATCCAGGTCCTGCGGGTTTCCCGAACTACGATTTGGCGAGTTGCGATTCGGATAGGTCCTAGGATAGAAAAAACGTGCGTTTTGCTACGCGCCGCGGTTCATATCCGTCCCAGGCAACCGTAGTAGAACACGAAAGACATCGAAGGGAATCCCCTGCGTATCGGCAGCTCCGAAATGTCGGGGGGTGAGTGGAGGAAGGAGATGTGCACAGCTCTAGCCCCCAAGCTTGGCGCACACGTCTTATTTACGCTCGTTCTTCTGTTTTTCAATGTGTTCCAAAAGATGCAACCTTGGGCAAGGAGCGAACCAGCACCGTACTGAAAATTATCTTACCAGTTCAGTTTACATGTCTGTATGACCACTGAACGAAAGTGAAAGGTCCAACTTGGCTCATTGACGAAGCATGCATGTTCTTTCCGATTTTTCTTTTTTTTTCCTATCAGCGAGGTGTTGAAGGCGAAAGGCAGGCGAAGCCAAAGGTGGCATCTAAAGAGATTCGGCGCGAGTAGCGCTTCGTTCCCGTGTCCTCGTGGTTTGTGTGTCAATTATGCTGACATTCTCCTAGCAGTTGGAACAACAACCAACATACAAATTGAAAAGAGAGACAGTCTTCGCAAACCGATACGAACATTTGCCTACAACCGAAACAACCTCGTGGGATTATTTTGCCTCTATCCGCGCTCTTCTTTTTTCTCCAAAGGATGCGAATCCTGCTGAGAATGGTTGACTGGTCCTCTTGAAATTAGTGCTGCTAAGAGTCCGAAAACCGAAAACAAATACGAATCCGCCTTTTCGTGGGAATCTCGTGAACGGTGAGCAGCACAAATTCGAAGAGGGTTAGGCAACTATTCCCTTGCAAAATAACTTGTCTCGAACAGAGCTGCGACGCAACTTCTTTTGGCTCCGGCTTATCGTCGAGGAAACGAACACAAGTAAAATAATTGAAACAAAACTACGCATTTCTTTGCTCGAAAGCTAGCTCTTCTTTCCGTCGTACGGAACTCGTCTACCGGATTCTCGCTCGTTTGGCTTCACAGTGCCCAAGTGGGTGGGAGGCCGCCGTCGTGGCCATTCTCGCCTCCGCCACGTATAATTCCCACTTTTTGTTACTCCCTAGGCCTCCTGGCAGGGTGTATCATTTTTTTTCTTTGGTCAGTTGATGCTGATCGTCCGATCAGTGCAAGCCCCAACTCCGGAAATGTTATTGTTCATTTATGGCGGCGGTGTCCGGAAGCCCCCTGCGGCAGCCGTTGCGGTACTTCGAGACTGGAGGTCCTATGAACATGCAATGTGAATAGCCTCTATTCGAGCCAACCCGGCTTTTCTTCATGAAAAAAGTGTATTGTTTTTGGAAAGAGCCGGGCAAGCTTTTTTTTTTGTATAAGCACCTGCTTTGTAGGAAATACTTGAGGAGGCTGCCAGTTGCAAAAGATCAAAGGAGGTAAATGTGCTGTAGCCCACACGAAACACAGGTGAATCTGGGTTCAGTGGCGGGCGTAAGCGTTCAACAAAAAAGACCCATTTTGTAGTTGTATTGTTTCTCCCCCTCTAGCCTCCTTCGAAGTAAGCACAAGGCAGCCCCTCGAGTATTTTCCTCGCAGAAGGTATGCGGGTGGCAGAGTGACCGGGCGCCGGCCTTCAGGCCGGTGAGTCCGGGTTCGAACCCCGCCCATGACATTTTTCCGGTCGAAGATTGTTTTCGAGGTTTGTTGCGTTTCGGGGTCAAATGTGCCCGAAAATTGCGTTGTTGGCGGGTTTCTCTGTATCTCGCGGTATTTGGGTCACCCCGGGAAACGGAGTCGGGCGGCCGAGCTTGCCATCACAGGCCAAACTTGCTACGAGAACCGAACTTTGCTTCACCAGAACTCAGCTTCGTGCGAACTTTGCTTCGTCCGAACTCAGCTGCGCCCGTACCAGAATTTAGCATCGCCCGAACTTTGCTTCGCCAGAACTTAACTTCGCCCGAGCGTTGCTTCGCCCGAACTCAGTCCACCCGGCGGCGGGGGGGGCGCCCACCCGGGTACCAGCGCCAAACTTTTCCCGCACTCGGTGGGTCGGGGGGGGTCCGGGGGGGGTGTCCCCCCGGGTACGAGCACCGACCTTGGCTTCACCCGGACTTTACACCCTGGCCGAACTTCGCTTCGTGCCCGAACTGTTTTTTAGTACCAGCGCAGCCTGAGCGCTTAGCAACGCCCGAACTAAGCATCACTCGAACTTAGCTTCACCAGCATTGCCCGAACTTAGCTTCGCCCGAACTTTACTGTTCCCCGAACTTTAGCTGCTGCCTCCAGTCTCGCCACGCGCCGGCCTTAGCCGAGCGCACGTACTTTTTTCTACTTCCTTTCTCCCAGCTCCTTGGGGACAGTCGGGCTTTCCGACCCTGCAGGAACGAACGCGCGAAATCGTCCGCGCAGCAGGGGGGCACAAGAAGTTACAGAAGGCATCACGTCCTTACGAGGGTGCACGTACCCGCTTGCCCGACGGCCCCCTCAACAAACGGCCTCTGCCACAGTGTCTCTGCTTCGAGCGAATTCCTTGTGTCCCTACTGCTGACGGCCGCCCGAGGACAAGCGAAGCCTGCGCATGCAGCCGACAGCTGGGTACAGTCCTCCCAGCGGCGCGGTCCTTTTTGAAAACCAGCCTCTTCATTTTTCTCTCATGTTGTAGGTTTATCTTGTCCTGGTTTCCCTTCGCCCTCGGTGTCTTCGCACGAAAAGAGGGCAGCCTACCCAACCTGCACAACGGAGTCAAGCGTCGAGAGACGAGCGAACCTTTCGGTGTTTAGTGTCTACACAAAAAAACACAAGGATCATCTCTGCTCTAGGTGCCATTTATTCCGCAGGGTGCCTGACACAGAGTTTGCCAAGTAGAACATCTGCCAAAATGAATTGACTTTCGCCAGGTCGAGGCCCCCCGACCGTACTGACTTGACCCTTTGTTACGAGCGACCTATGAAGGCCGCACGGTTAGGGGGCGTGGTACAGCCGTTCAGAGACAAATCCGCAAGCGCACCTTCACCTGACAAGAACAACCGAAATATTTGTATAGGTTCAGCAAATAGTAGAGGCGGGTGGGCTAGGGAGAAGAAAGTGCCGCGAGACGATGGCACCAACATCCAACGTCGAGAGCGTGCAGCGCAGCTCGCTAACTGATTTGTGCAGGTGTGTCCTTACATGGGGTCAAACACGAACCAAGGAGTCTACCGCGTGCGAGGCTCAGGGCGTCAAACCCACGAGCCGCACGGAAAGGGAGATGTGAGGACGCAGCACAGCCCGATCCTTATTTACTGGAAAGGTATTCGAGGTCAGGTACACTTGCTTGGGACCCGAAAGCTGGTGAACTATGCCTGTATAGGATAAGTCGGGGAAACCCTGGGAGGTCCTTTGCGGTGCTGACTTGCAAATCCCTCGTCAAAGCTGGGTATCGGCGTGAAAGACCCATTTGCATCTCGAATTGTTAATAACCTGCCCATCCCTGTCTCCGCCCAAACGTTCGTCGAGGACGTCTTTCATTTCGTTCGTAAGTTGTTGATCCCTCAGCCTGCCTCGTGTGTCCATGTAGCCGAACCAAAACACCGTGCAGATGGGACGCGGTGCGACACACAGTTTCAAGCGCCTTCTTACAATCCCCCACGTACTCATAGAGCCAAACTCCAAAACCACAGCTCTCTAATGGTTGAGCTGAAAGCGCACAAAGAGCAGACGGGTACAGACCCGTGGGAGTCGCTCGGAAACAAGAAGGTCGCGGTCGACCTCGACGCCCTCAAACTGGAATCAGAGGCACTCGGGAACCAGTCGATGGATGAAGTTCTCGATGCTTTTGACGACATGATCGACGACTTAACGCAGGGCCAGAAGCCATTACCCGCGGCCCCCGCACAGCGTGCCGCTGAGAACATCGAAGAAGGCCTGGAAGACCTGGTCCGGCTGGCTGCGAAGCAAATGAAGGAGCACGGCCTGCCGAACTCGCTGGTCAAAGCGCCCGACGCGAACGCGATGAGCTCGCTTGTGCCTCCTGGTGCGAAGGTCGTCGACATATCTCTCGACGACGACGACGACTTATCCGGCGCGCTCGACTCCCTCGTCGAGCAGATGCAAAACCAACCCTAAATACGTTGCACCAGGCTACGTACACGGTGAAGGCGGCGAAATGTCGCCCGGACGACGACTAAGGCGGAACGGGGCGAGCGTCGAAAGAACCAGCCACAAGGCGGTTAGACTTGGAACAAAAAGGCCCAGGGCAACCTATCAACCCGGTTGACGCTCGTCGGTCTGTTCCTTCTGTCGTGCAAACCTGGTGGACACACTCAGTTGGACAAACCCTCGTTAGGCAACAACCGTTGTGTCGCACTGTTGAATTGTACGTAGAGTTTGTCCTGAACGTACATAAAGGGGGGGGTCGAATAATAACATCTGTGTTATTATTCGATTTGTCGAATACTAACAAAAGTTCCGGTAGCCGAACAGTAGCGGGATCAAGTCGGGGTAGTGTTTTTAGGCAACCAGACGCGTGTCAAATAACTGTTATTATTCGACCCCCCCCTTTACGTTCACCCATAGTTTTAGGTAATCTTCTGGTTTCTCATACGTTTGCCGTTGCCTCCGTAACAGTCGTTACAGGTAACCGCGGCTATGTATTCACGGTAGGTGCGTTGTCAATACTCCTGCATGAAAAGTCAACTTGTTGTTGAGTTGCTGGGCCCCTCCAGAGAAAGACGTCTTACACGGTGCAGTACTCGTGTGGCCAGGTTGTTTTGAAGTCTTGTACTGCCAAGAGCGGTTCTATCTGAGAGACTTCGGTATTGCCTATTTAGCTCTCCTGTCGGCTGCACGAGCACGGGCCACACTGTGACCCAGTCTGTGAAAGTTTTTGAAGCTTGCCACGAAGGGACGAGTGATGGCCGTGGGGTAACGCCTTGAACCTCATGAACGAACGAACCTGTGACATCCAAGACACACACACAAACACACACACACACACACACACACACACACACACACACACACACACACACACACACACAACGTTTCATCAACGCTTTCACGGAAAATTAGAACGTAGCATTGGGGTTACCCACTGGGCCTTTCTACAACTTCCATCAAACTTCGAAGCTCACGGCACACACGACTGAAAGTGACACCTGCTATACATTATATCACACATTTAAATCACTGTGGTGGGTGACCCCATCAAGCTTAGTACGTTCTAAACCCCTGGCCCGAACGTATTGCAATAGCTCCCAGGATTCAGGGAGTCTGTCTAGCTTGGCTTGGACAAAGCACCCCGTCACGCGCAACAATGCACTCAAGCGCCGTTGATTGATTTACACACAACAAGTGCAGCGTGAAACCGTTTGCAGTAGGCAACGCCCGGTACCTTTCACTGCCGTGGCACTTTCCTTCTTTTATTGTGCGTTTCCACATTGCGATTAGCCGGAATTGTGGTAGAGATCCATTTAGTTAGTAAGGCATACGTTTAGAAAGAAACCCGTATACGTGCGCTTCCTCGTGTTTTCCTTTTCGTCGGACGCGAACGCATGCATCAGCATTCAGGGGCAGCAGGCGGAAAAGGGACTAACATCCAGTAGAGGAGTACCAAGACGGCTCCATTGAAGAGCACTCCTGTGGGGAGGGTGGTGGCTTGCCGCCGCTTCTCCTCCTTTGTATTGCCACACGAGCTGATCAGAAATGGCGACAAGTGAAGCTGAGCTTCCAGAGAACATTAGGTTTGCTTCCGAGATCCACAGGGGTATTGCATTACAATTCCTGGTACCTGTCTCCGAGAATTTGCAACAAAGTTGCTTTGTGCATTTCCCAGTAATTCCCAAAGAAAATTGTGCCCGACGACTAGTCCCCGTTGGGCAAACCGAGTGCGGTTGCATACTTGGTCCACCGCCTACACTGAGTTTGCGGATGCGTCGACTGTTGCGGACAACGGTCGACGCTGCGACCTTTTTTTAGCCTGAATCTGGGGCAGCCAGGAATCAAAAACGAAAAGAAAACAAAAGAATGAAAGCCACTCCCGATGACGGCAAAAAGAAGCAGCCGAACGACCAGCGCGACGGCGAGATGGCCCAGTGGGTGCAGGCGGCGTCGGCACACGTGCAAAAGGGCATGAACCTGGAAGAGCTGCACGCTGAGATATCGGAGCGGAACAGCAAGCTGCTCGACACATTCGACCAGTTCCTGGCTTCGGCGCGCAAGCGCAGCGACGAGGCCGCGGAAGAGTGGAAGAACAACGGCCGGGACAAGTTCAAAGCCAAGCAGTGGGAAAACGGCGTCCTCTGCTACACCCGCGCCCTCCACGAGGCGACTGAACAGGACAAACAAGCCATCCTCATCACCAACAGAGCCACCTGCTTGCACCACATGGAGCTCTACCCTCAGTCTGTCGCGGACAGCACAGCCGCCCTCGAAAGAGACGCTTCCTATAAGAAGGCGCATTACCGCCGCGGCCAGACTTTGAAAACGCTCGGCTACCACGAGGCGGGCGACTTTGAAGTGCTCCGGTCACAAGAGACGGAAGCGGCAGCAGCCGAGCTCACTGAAGAAGCAGTGCAAAAGGGGACGACGGCACTGGACGCGGCCCTGGCTGATCTCGACGCGAAAATCAAGCAGAATGGGGTGGCAGGCGATCCGACCGCACCAAAGGCGACAGAAGCCCACCCAGGCGTGCAGGTACTGTATTCTCTGTCTCAACAACATTTAGGACTCTGTACGCCGCACTTCTCATTCAGTTGATGACGACTGCGGAAAGTTGTGCAGAAGGAAGGGAGCCCAGTTCAGGCGAACGCGTTTCTTGCACTTTAAAGCCGCCACCAAAAAACAAGTGCCGCAAGAACACCGAAAACAAGTCCCAAGTTTTTCTTTTAGCCACATGTAGGGTGTGAGGAAACTGAACCACCCCAAGTAGGACCTTCTGATCATACACTACCCTGAACCCAAAAATCCTGGACGTGGTTTCAGGTGGCAAATGGCAAATGAACATGATCCGAGGGTCCTGCTGCCAATTTGCGTCCAGGATTTGGGTTCAGGGTAGTGTGGTCAACGAAAACTCTAGTCTCCCTTCTACTTTCTCCTACTCTCGCGGTGTACGGTTTCTCTTCCCTTGAGCTTCGAAGTCAGCCGGGGGTACTTAAGATAGAGGGCCTTTGCATACCGTAACAACACCCCCCCACGGTCAGGTTGTGTACACGCCGGAGACGGGGCGAAAGTTGGTAGCGAGAAGTGTGATTGAGGCCGGCGAGGTGTTGATCGCGGAAGACGCGTTCGCCGCCGCGCTGCGGCCCGAGCACCTGCTCACGCACTGCGACTGGTGCCTCCAGCACACCCCGAATCTGTACCCGAGCAAACAGTTCCAGCAGCGGTCGGCGTACCGCAGCCGCGGGCTGTACTGCTCGGCCGCCTGCGAGAGCCACGCCTGGCAGCTGTACGGGTGCGTCGAAGCGAAGCACCCGTTCTTTTTGATTTGCCCGCTGGACGTCTTGGTGGCCACCCGCATGGTACTGGCACGCCACGCCTCCCAGAAATCCGCGGCCGTCAATCCGTTCCGGGAGAGCGAAGGCAGTTGGGAAGTGCCGAAAGGAGGGCTGTATTCGGCTGACTTTATAGACTCGTTAGAAGGTCACACGCATGAGACGGAGCAGACCCTTTCAGTCGGTGGCATGGAGAGTGCTGCTGTGTGTCTGATGTACCACAGTGGCGCGCTGGCGAGTCTTGTTATGAAATGTGAAAATGTGGAGCAAGTGCCGGTGCCGACGCTGTGGCTGTATGGCGAGCGTGTCAAGCGCAGCATGCAGCAAATTGTGACCAACGGCGTCGGCGTTTCGAAGATTCTACGGCTTCCTGCTCCTTCCGCTGTCACCGGCGTTCACTCGCTGGAGCACCGGAAAGTTGCAACCGCCGTGTTCCCGGCAGTAGCGTTGGCCAACCACACGTGCGACCCGAACGCATTCCTCAACTTCTTGGGCGGCCCTCATGCCGCCTACCGGCGCGTCTTCCTGAGGGCAACTCGCCCCATCGCGGCAGGTGAGGAGATTGCTATCTGCTACGGCCCGCACAAGAACAAGATCCACTCGACAAAGAACCGCCGGGAAGCTCTGCAGAACCAGTACAACTTCCTCTGTCATTGCAAAGCGTGCCTTGAAGAGAAGGATGACGTCGTATGCCTTTTATCACACGTGTATTTTAGGTTTCAACGCTCACACCCGGCACCAAACCCAGAGCTCCATCTGTGTTTCGCGCGGGCTTCAGCAGGGGTCCTCTCTTTTTTTGATATTCTTGCAAACCGGCGGCCGCCTTGAGCCTTAGCTACAGCGCTCGTGCGCATGTGTTTTTGAGCAGGCCGAGGTTGGGCCCTCTTCCGGTCGTTGTTTTCCTTTTTCGCCTGGTATGTCTGAGTTAGGCCTCCATGTGAAGCACGGACGTATAAACTGTGGCAGTGACATGATCTTCAGTATGGCGTTGGTTCGCTCATTGCTGAGACCTGCACTTTTGGAACACATTGCAATGTCCCGAAAATACTCGACGTGCCCGTGACGGCCGTGTGTCGGCGCTAGGTAGAAACGATGACTCTTCCCGGCCAGGTCTTGTCTGCTCCGGGACCGGGTGACGTTTCCGCTTACTCACATCTTACAGCGAACCCCCACACACAGGTGTCTGAAGAAAAACAAGAGATCATGATGAAGGCGTCGGCCTACTACCAGAAAGGCCGGAAGATGATGCGCGAGGGTCGACACGAAGACGTATGGCGTTTTTCTGGGCCGTATCAAAACCGATTTTTTCTCTGCCCGCGCGCCGTCGGTAATTCGGATTGGTGTTGCGTTCAGGCATGAACGATGGACCGATACTTTCTCTGTGCGGGTTTGGCGCTACTTTCGAACTAGCATTTAGCCCCCGGTTCTCTACTCGTTCGTTAGGAACGTAAACGTGCGTACTTGACCGCCGCTGAAACCTTCATGTTTTCGTGTCAGCCCGAACCGCAAACGGAAGCCGAGGAGCATGACATCACCATAGATGCAGATTATCGCCACAGATTCTTTGCATTCGAACTTCAAGGACATCACGATCGCACTCATCAGTCTGCAGACAAATTCTTCCAGGCACAAACGCGGACGCGGCTCGCCCCCGTACGTGTGTGTATTCGTGCCAAAGGCAGCCGCGAACTGCACTACCACCCGCTGGCAAGTCGAATCCCAACCCAAAACCACGCATTTCTTCCAAAAAAAAGAAGAGAGCCATGACAGCAGTCCCCCGCGAGAAGAACATGCCTGCGTGCCACGGGCAGCCGCGGCTCGCCTTGTGGATGGACTCTTACTTTGAGTTTGTTTCGATGCTGTTTTACTCGTTTTGATGCTGTTTTGTGTCGTGCCCGTCCACCTCTGTTTTCTCACACTTAAAAACGACTTGAGAAGGCGTGGTTGACCGGAAAGCACCGCGATACACTCGCGCCTCTAGGCGACACGTCCTGGTGCTCTTCATTGTTTCTCTGTCAATCAGATCCGGTTCCTCCGCCTTGGAGCTGGTGTTGCGCAGAAAGAAATGGTTATAACACAGGCGATCCCCGCGCTGCAGGCGTCACTCGACATGCTTCTCAACGAAGTATTCATCGGCAAGCACCGGACGTCGTTCGTCGTCGGGAAAACATACGACGCCCTCGCTGAGTGCTACGCCATGAAAAGCAGGTACAAAGAGGCGATGAAGCAGTGCAAGCTTTCCCTGGAGTCGACCATTTACGTGCACGGCGAGAACGAGATCGAGGTGGCCCACGAGTACTTGAAGCTATCCGGCCTGGCAGCGCAGGTCGGTGATTTCGAGGAAGCCGAACAGATGGCAGACAAGGCGGCCACAATTTTTGCGCACTTCTACGGCCCGGCCGCCATCCCCGAAGTTGACGAATGCCGAGAGGCAGCGCAGGTCCTGCGCCAGCAGGCGAGCGGGTAGGCTTCAGCTTCAGAGCATTGGGCCGTTTCAGCAGTGCTTTGCTTAGCCTGGCTGTAGTGGCACCAGCAGCAAGCCACCAATGCCCGGGGTACTGCCCCCCACTTCATCAGACGAGGTCCCCACGACGCGGGCTTCGACCGCCCTTCGGAAAAGATGGTTAACACGGGAACAGGATTGTTTTCCCGGAAACTCTTCGTTCCTCTTTCTATCTCGCATACGGTCTTGTCGTCGGCGTTCGCAACCTCATGTCTCTCTGCCGGATGAGGAAAAGCAGCGGCCATGCATGCAAGAAGCCTTTTGCGTTTCTGCCAGAGCTGTTCTTTCGAAAGCGAGGGCCTGACTGAGTCAGCAAGCCTTAGCAGCTGATCTTAGAAACGGCGGGCCAGCGGTTATTACTGCACCGCTAACATGTCGGTTTGCCTGGTTTTCGAGATACCCGACGGCCACTACGCACTGCCACCGTAATGATTTAATAGATTGCCACCGCGAACGATTGCAGAGCTGTGCGTCCCCGCCTCTCTCAATCGAATTCATCGATGTTCCTTTCGCATGTACTGCCGTTCCGCATTCCCTGTTCCTCTACTCTGCATCCGCGACTTTGAAACTGTGTCTATGGCTGTGTGACCACGGCAGTGGCTGTGGCTAGGACTGGCTGATGTGACTGACTGAATGTCGATCGGCTGCAGCGGACGTTGCGATTAGAACACGCTCCTCGATTCTGACTCACAGGGTACAGTAGTTTAGGAAAACACGGGGCGCTGTTTGCACGCGATCTGCACGCGTCTGATCATAAATAGGGAAGAGCGTTTCCTGTTTAAGTCTCTTTTATCCGAGGCTCCGATTGTGAGAGGCTGGCCGAACGTGGAGTAATGCCCGGGGTAATGGTGGAGTCTCAGCTTTGCCAGTGCTAACTCGTTCCCAAGATCTCTGAGCCGGAGGTTGTTGTGTGTGCGGAGTGCAAAAACGCGTCGCTTACTTTCTAGAAACTGCCGGAGCTAGCACTCCGTCGAAGCGCAACGGGATCGAGTCCCTTTGTCGTCATTCGGTGCAGATCGCTCAGTAAACATGACAAATGAGTTAGAAGACCCCACTGTGTCTCCGTCTCCGCCCCATTTAATTGCAGCCAGTACCCAGTTCACAGCCAAAGAAAAGGAAGACGTTCAGTCGTCGAGTGCTGGTTATGGATGGCATCGACCTGAGCGTTCTCGATGGCGCGCATTTCAATATTCGGCAAGGTCCGAAGGCGTGCGTGCAAGTGCCACTGATGGCAGAGAAGACAAGGCGCGTCCAACCTCAGGCGAAGGTTCAGGCTGCCGCACAAGTTCGGCGCGCAGAGAAAGGGAACGGTTCAAGGACAACCGTGACGAACTCTCTGTCCGAGCGCGTCACGGGCAGGCATTCAAGACGTTCTTGCGACGAGGATGAGTCGTCTTCAAATGCTTTGTCCGACTCGGCCACGACGTGTGACGACACAGCATCGTCACACGCGAAGATCTTGCTGATGGAGCCGTCTGTGGTGTCCCGTCCCCACAGCAACAGTGAAGGGCGGGCATCCTCGGGTTCGGCGCAGACATCCGAAGCTGGGCCAGTGGTCGCAAGCACTGCCGACACGGCCAACAGCGCTCGTTCGGATCACTGGTGCATCGGCGCTTACGACCTTGATGAAGACGACGAAGATTTAAAGGGCAGCACCGGGGAGGCTTCTGATCACTCGGAGCTAGTAGAACGAGAGCCGGAAATCTGTCATTTGGCGCCTCCTGCTGCGCACCCGCGCACCGCTTCAGGCTCCGCATCCTCGTACGCCTACAGCGACTGTGGGGTACCTCAACAAGTGCCAGAAGAGCGCATGCGCGGTAGGCGCTCACTTAGCGCGGGTCGTGACAACTGTGCAGGAGCATTTTGCCCGCTGCCGCTTGTTCCGTTGTCTTGCAGCAACACGGCAACATCGATCGCAACTGATGAGTCTCGGAGTTCCGTAATATCGGCAGGCAGACCTAGCTCAGGTCGGGCGAACAGCCAGCCAGCGAGTAAAGGGACCCGGTCAACTTGCAGAGGAGACCGCTGGCGACGCACCCGCGAGAAAGAGTGGGTGTCGCCGAAGCGCCTGCGCGGCTCTCGCCTGGCGAGCGAGTCGCTGAACGTGTGGGAGCAAACGGAAGGCAGCCGCGTCTCATCGCTGGCTGCCGCCCTCGAGACGAGGGACTTTGCGTCGGAATCGGGTCACAGCGTCGATCCAGCTCGCGTCGTGGCTCGGCTGTACCCGAGCAAGGCGGCGCGCAAGCGTCACGAGACGGAGCTGCAGCGCCTTCACGAAGTCTACCAGCAGCAGCAAGGTGCCATACCACCAAAGCGCGCTCCTTCGCGCACGAAGGCGGAGCTCGACAAGTGCCTAACACAGCCCCTGCACAAGAAGGTCGACGGCTACGAAGGATACGACAAGGGACCCGAGTACACGTTTCGGCCAAAGGTATCGTCACCCCGCATACTTTTCTGCTTTTCTGTCCGAAACACCAATTCTTCTGCCTGCTGACGGGTATCAGTTTCCCGTTGCTTTACAACGGGAAACCAATCAAGCTCACCCTGAAGCCGCACTCATCGACCGTTGAAAGCACCCCACTGCAACACCACAGCTGACGCCGCATGACATGACCAGCGAAGAGTACTCAAAAATGAATGGGCCGGTCTGGCAGCGCCTCGCTGCGGAAAAGCAGACTCGTCGCTGAGTTCGCGTTCTCATCTGCGGGCGCAACTGCCGACGCTGCTAGGCAGCACCGCGCAGCGGAGCGCTGCACATCCAAACCAATTAGAATGTTGTGCCAAACAGCACCAGCATGCTAGGACCCGGATGGCGTCCTCAGGATTTTAAGGTATTCAAAGACCGGGAACCCTGTCTTCAGGCCGCGCCTGATCCTGAGTTGAGCGCAGTTGCCGGGGGTGTTTTAGCTGCTGGAGTGGCTTTTCTGTCTTGTCCCTTCCGACGAAGGCGACCAGCTGCTTTGCTCCAGTATGCTGCTGCCTTTGGTGCGTAAAACTTGCATCAAACTGTTTTGTCGGTGGGGGTTGTAGCCCGCAGCACACGTCGCATTTTCAAGCCTTTCAAGCCAATGACTTTTGTCGTCGATGTATTTTAGATTCTCCCTCTCCAGCGTTGTTGTACCCACCGCGGCTTCCTTCATGCTTTTCTTTGCCGTTGCTTCGTCGACACAAGAGAACTTCAAGTTCCTTACGCCCATTGGCCACAGTACACGAACTACTGGGCAACAGGCAGGGTGGCTTCCTGCGAAGCTTCCGTTTCTGACCAACAACGGCGTGTCTGGGCACTGCCCTCATTGTCAATTCTTCGCACTCATTACAGCGTTCTATCCCTTCCCTTTTCCATGTCCGCGAGGAAAGAACACAGCCAAGCCACCTTCTGCCTTGGTTGAGTGGGCGAACAGAGAGCGAGATAGCGGTAAAATGAGCCAGCCTCGGAAAGACGCGTGGCATTCTCAGATTCTCATCGTGACTCTGAGGCGAGGACAAGGTACTGAGTGTGTGTACAGAGAAGCCAAATCTGTAGGCTACAAATTGTGTGGAAATCCGAGGAACTATTATCACGTTCTCGATTGGCGAAAGTCACCCTGCCAGGGGCAGTGATGTTATCAAACGTTTGCAAACGTACGTTTGACAAGATTTATCAAACGCAAACGTTTGACAAACGTGCAAACGTGACGTTTGCCAATCGATGGACCGGGTCTGTGCACAGTACACGACCCTTGATAGCACTTGTCCACGTGGCTGCAGGCGGACACGACAAAAATAAGGGAACAAGACATCCTTCTGGTTCTCCTTGGGCGTGCACAGGGAGATACAGGGAGATACTAGCCTTCAGCAAGTGTTCCCTCCCACTTTCTGGGGCCCCGGGCATGAAGATCTTGCCCTTGTGGCTCGAGTGTTCACAAGCCGACCCCACACTCGGATCCCCACCGCAGGCGCAGCCAGCGCCTCACTCACGTTTGATACACGTTTGACATGAATTTTGCAAACGCAATCGTTTGTCAAACGTTCAAACGTTCAACGTTTGCCATGATCACTGGCCAGGGGGGGGGCAGAGGAAGGGGAGCCTCGAAAGAGAGGAGTCAAGCATCATTTTTATTCCGGGAGGGTGGCAGCCGCCACATGCAGCGCGCTCCAGCGGGGGGTCTCGTGCGCAGGAGGAGGAAGATCGCAGGTGCGTATTGCGGAGCGTGTTTCGTCGCGTTGCTCCTCGCGTACGTGCTTTTAGTCCGCGCTTCATTCGGTGACGAAGACGTGGCTACGGGGAACGCCGCGGAATTAGCGAAGCCTCCGCCGGTAGCTGCCGGGGTTCTGCCTCTCAGCAATCGTAATTCGCGGAACGTAGCCGCCAGCGATGCAGCAAGCAGCACGCTGCTGGTTGCGGGTCGAGAAACGACGACTGATTCCGAATGTAGGCCGGACTCTGAAAAGCGACCTGGGCAAGGTTGCGGCAGGAGATGCGAAGAACACGGGCTCGGCGTATGTTGCAAGGATGTGCTGGTCAGTGCTAGCGAGGCGCCTTTCTACGATGACGTCCCGTGGGAGCTTTCCTTCGACGAAAGCCACGTTCCGGGACCGATTACCCCAGCTCGTCACTCGAAGGACCCCATCCGCACGTCGTCGAATCCGTCATTGCCCTTGCAGCTCCACGGGTGCCGCGCCGCAGGTGGTGAGGGGCTTCGTATCCCTCTGTGGCTGCCTCCCTTATGGCGCGAGCTGACCACTGCATTCGATTTGCCATCTCTTTCCTCGCGTCTCTCGCGTCCTGATACCGGCGGGGGCAGCGTTCTTGTGGTGTGGATCCCGAGTAAGTTCATGCCGCCGCAAAAGCCGGGAAAGAACGTACGAGGTGAGCTGGTCGAAGCCGCTACCAAAGGCAGCAACAACAGCTACTACCTCGAGCAGTACCAGGCCCTTTGGGCCACAAGCTACACTTCTGGTGACATGGCGTACCACGCGCAGGTTGTATCACGCGACGCATTGGTGGTCTGCTTCTGGGAACGCCTCCACATCAACCAGTACAACTGCGCGGCAAAACCCGACGGCCCCCGCGTGGCGATTCACTTCTGTCAATGCAGGCACTGCGCGGACAAGTTCTCCAGTACCGTCCCCGTCGAAAAAAACGCCGCAAACCCACCGACGCCGCCGCAGGCGCCGTTGGCGCGGTACGCAGCTCGAAGGCCTCCCGATGCATCTGTCTTTGTCACGGTCTCGGATCCCGAGAGCAAGCGGCAATTGCAGTGCATAGACGCCGGAACAGCTCCGTGGCTCGTTCGACGGAAGCACAAACCAGCTTTCAAGTACGAGGGCTTGCACAACGACCTGAAGCGGCTGCTCGAAGTGCAGGCGGACGAGAACCGCGTCGTCCTCGTTTATATTTTCAACAAGTTCTGGGTGGATCACCTGCACAACGTTGTCTTCTCAATGACGAAGCACGCAGGCTTCAGCAACTTCATCGTGGCGACCCTCGATTGCGAGTCTCTCGAGTTGTGTATGAAAAACCGGTCCGCCTTTTAGTTTTGGAAGCGAGGGAGGAACGTCAGCCAAGTCAAGGAAATTGTGCAGCGAAAGTGCGGCCAAAGGTTTTGTTTTTAGCCACATGCGATGTGTGAGGAAACTGAACTGCCCAGGTAGGACCTTCTGATCATGATCATTTGCCAAATTTGCCACCGTGTGCGGTCAACGAAAACACTAGTTTCCCTTTTCTACTTTCTCCGACTCTCGCGGAGTACGATTTTTACTGTGGTACGTGGTACGTTTTGTACTGGTCGCGAGACCCCAAGCTGATCGTCTATAGAGATTGTCGATAACACAAAGACCCCGTAGCTTCAAGCGAAGTTTCACTCTACAAACAGGTTGCCGTGTCTGAACGCAGAACGATTTGCAGAAGCAGAGAGCGACATGAAAGTAGGCGGCGCAGGACACAAGAAGGGGTTCCAGAGAAAGGTGACAGAAGAGTTGTCGTGGATAAAGCCCCGCTTGGCGCTGAAGGTGATGTCGCTCGGCTTTCGGTTTCTGATGGCGGACATGGACATGAGCTGGTGGACAAACCCCATGGACAATGTCATCACGCGACAAGCTGACTTTGTGCATCAGTGTGACACACCAAACAAACAATCGATCAACACGGGCTTTTACCTTCTCCACGACAACGCGCACACCAAGGCACTTTTCCAGAACATTCTAGTCTTCCCGCCGTGGAGGCTGTCAGACCAGAACGCGCTAAAGTTGGCGGTCAGGTACGATCACACGCACGATGCTTCTTCGATTTGTCTGGATCGCTGGAAGTTTAATATGAAATGCAACTACAAGGTGGACAAGTCCGAAAAGTCAGTCAACGGAGTGCGTACGTTCAAGTGGAAGCCGCAGCAGCGTCGACGGGATCTGTTTGACTGGCACATCTTCCACGCGACGTGCCTTGACGGCGCAGTCGCCAAGATTGACTGGCTCCGCGCGTCCAACGCTTGGTTTCTTGATGACCTCGATGCCGCCACACACCAACCGTACTGTCTGGTATGGCTGCCTCCTTGCGTTCGCAAGAATAAAACAAAACTACGCAGTTCTTTCTCTTTTGCGTTAGTGTTGGTACTAACAAATAGTAGTTGGCGGCGTACAACATGAAACTTACCAACCACTTCTTTCCTACGAGCTTTACATTGCAAAGCCCAGATACGTGCAAGGAGGGATACGGACGCCTTTTTCAATTTTAGGAGGTTCAAAACGAACAACCACCTTGTCTAACACGCAGGTGACTGACGACTTGATTCTGACGAACGAAACTCGAACGACGATGCACAGTGCTAAGTACCCGACAAAACTTGACGAGTCATACTTGCAAGAGCGTCATTGAGCAGAGTTAATTACGGCGTGGTGCACCACCGGACCAATTCATGCCACGAGGCATGTTCGAGAGCTCGAATCGCAGAGGGGGGCGTGCTTCTTGCGGAACTATCTCGCTTGTCCCTCGGAAACTCAGATAAAACGCCTGGTGACTGTACGTAGCGGAAGGCGCGCCACGACCTTTGCACGCGTAAAGCCACAGGTGGTGCGATAGACAGCCGCGACGCTGCTAAACGTCTCGAAACGTCCGCTGAAAACCCTCCGTCTGCTGACATCGATGGAAGCCAAGTTCCAGACTCTCTGCTGACAAGACAAAACTGAGCTGTTCAAGCGTCTCACTATTTCTGGTATCCTGACTGCTGACACCGAAAATGAAAGCTGAAGTCTGTTCCCCACTTCCCATGGCGGAGCTGATGGAATGTGTTGTTTACACAACTTCGCCAAACGCGACGACCCTTTGATCCGAACGCAGTTTCACCATCTCTCACTAAGCCTTGCTTTGTGCCGCGCGGCAGTTTCTTTTCCTTCCTTTTTTTGGCCCGCAGTTGTACTTCATGCCGCCGGTCCGAGGCCGGCTTTGGACTTTCGGAGCGGCCTGCAGAAACAAAACGGGGAGGAGAATGCTTGGCTTGCTTTCACGGCGCACGCTGGCAGAATGCTGTGGACACGTTGCAGAAGCTTACCCCCACACGTCTCTTGTTGCATCAAGCGAGTTGGATTGCCGCGCTCTTCCTTGAAGCTTGAAGCGGGAGACCTCAGAACGATCACTGCGCATTTGTGCTCGCGAACCGGTCCGTTCTCAGTTTCAAACGATGCCTTAAGGTTAGCAGCCCGGGCGGGGGGTGGAAGGGCTCGAGTACAAAATGGAAATTGTGGCTACCTTGGAGTATTTCCAATGGCGTCTGACGCGCCGCGTGTTGAACATTGCGACGGAGGGCGTCATGCGGCCGAAGAAGCAGGCGGGTGTACGCAAGGCACTGGAAGTGTTCTGCATCAACAACTGGAACAAGCGCGCAGTCTGGCCCTCGCTTTACAGTCAGTGCCTGACTGATGGCAAGTTCTTGAACAAGCTAACCGGCGATCTTGCCCGCTACGAAGAAAATGAAGACGAAAAGACTGACCGCTCGAAGCGAAAAACGGTCGCCATTCGAGAAGCAGTTTCTGAAGCAGTCGAACGACACGCCATAGAACCGGTGAGCGCGATTCCCATAGTCACCGCGGGGAGTACGATGTCCATGGGCAAGTTTAGAGTGGACTTCGATGACCGCGCCCGAGCTCTGAGCACGATTTGCGGTCTCGAAGCCACGGCAGGTTTGTGTTGTACGCAGATGGTCCGCGTGGGAAGTTTTGCCCAGAACGTGAATAGAGCCGATCCTTGTCTACTATCCATTACCTAACCCAGTTCGCGTGTTGAGTGCGCTAGGCTTGAACAGCCCATTCAGTGCGTGCAATTTCTTGAATTTGAAAGTAAACAAAAAACGCAGCCGTCCTTTTGCGATATCATTCTGCTCTCGCTGAGAGCACACAGTGGAGCATCCCGCCAGCCGTGTACGAAATACTCGTCAAGGAGCTGTTCTGCTATGGCGAAGGCTTTGCTTCGCCGTTAAACAGCTTCATGTTAGCGAACGGCGGTGAGTACTGTTCGCTGTTCGAGGACCTCGACAAGAACTTCAAGAGCCACGGTTCCGTCTTTGACTTAGAAAACCCCCAGGAGCTGTGTCTCGGCTGGGTCTTCAACCCTCCATTCACGCTGTACCATCTGAACAAGGCCGCCAGCTTAGCGGCAAAGTGGCTGCGGAACAACGAGAACATGCGCATCGTTGTAGTTGGCCGCTCGCCTGCCAACCCGAACAGCGTATCGTCCGACCATCGGGGCAAGAAGATGCAACATACGTCGCCGTACGCGCCCCTTCGCCCCTTCGTGAGGGCTGAGATTCATCTCGATCCGCTGGCACATTATTACTTGTCCAGTCGCAGACGGCCTGTACATGCCGCCTTCCCCACTAGCATTTACATTTGCGGGCTGCCTCTAGAAGACGAGTCTGTCGTGGACAGAATCCGAACCGCCTTCTGCACACGCCCCGGGGGTGACTTGCCTGAGCCCTGAGCCTCGTGTCGGCTTACTCAGAGGCAGTTACTGAAGTGGCAACGGTGCACCAAAGGGAAGGTGTTCAGAGGAGTGCGTATTGTTGGAGCGCATCGTAGCTGCTGAAGAGTCCACGTAAATTCGAAGGAGGCAATCATTTCCGCTTATTTCTTTTGCCTCGGAAGGTTGGCAACCAGGGACTTATATGGGTCTGAGAGATTTGGCAGGAAAGTTGGGAGTGCAGTGGGTGAAACTTGCAGTTGGAATGTTGCCTCTTGGCAGAAGTTTCCGACGCTTTTCGTCCCACGCACTGTGTCATGCTCGCCCAGCCAGGTGCCAGAACGCGCTGCGGTAAGAAGATCGGGTAAAGGCGTTGGGGCAACAGGGTTTGTTTGTGTTCCAACTGAACGTTAGCCCCGATCTCGTTTCCTGGCGCTGGCACCTGCTCCGGTCAATACAAGACAAAAAGGTGTCGAGGTCTATGTAATCTAGATCTAGACTTCTGCGATTTGCAAAAATCATGCGCATAGCTCCTGCATGCGTCGATTGGTATGCGAATCCTCGGAGAGCGAGTGCTGTCTCATGAAGTCGGCTAGAGGACTAGACTGGCAGTCGTAGGTGCGATAACCCGAATATTGGCTGAGGTTGCGCTTTCGACTTGAGCTGCTCACACTTCTCCTTCCTGGCGCATTCGAGCATGACCAGCAGGTTCTGCATTTGGAGCTAAAAAGCCAGCGAGTGTGCCCTGTGATCGAGTCTCGCCCGCTTCTTCGGTGGCATAGTGCCCTGACCCTGGCTAATGCCCAACAAAAGAACTGCCTGTTCAGAAAATTACCACTTTTTCTTTTCCCCACCCGCCTTCAGGGATTATTCTAATCCCCGAAATTCGGGAACTTCATGGTTAAAAAGTCTGCAGCATGGCCGGAAAGATTTTTTTTGTCGTATAAGATCGCAGATCTTAGAAGATCCGACGAATACCTAACACTCGCTACAAGGTTAAAATAACCCCGTCGCTATCCCGACAACATCGTAACTTCACCCCTCGCTTGCACCCACCCTTGCCCCCCTTTTGTCTGAAGCCGTGTCCTGAGGCGTCACAACGATTGTGACAAACCACACCGAATCATTGCCTGACCTTTCAACTTTCGATTTATGCATCATCCGCGACGGTGAAGACGAAGCAGCAGACGAAGCCAGTATACACAGTAGGAGGAGGATGTATTATTCCACGTTGAGCGAGCTTTTTTGGATGGCCTGTAAGCCTGGCATGCGACCTTCGTTGGCGTGTTGCTGCTTCGCCACCTTGTTGTAGACCCCCCCCCACTTGTGGGTCTTGCGGGTCCTCTAGCCTTCATGTCTCTGACCTTGCAAGCACAAAAATGTTTTCACCAGAAACTTCCGTGGTTAAAAAATCTTTTTTAACCGGCCTGTTTTGCGAAGATTTTTTTTTTTGGTGAAGAAATAATTTTTTAAACATGCAGGATAATCCCTGCCCGCCTTGGTACCAGGGAACTGCTACACGGGAGCCAAGCTTCACATGTTCGGCGGTGCTGCGCGCGAGCATCGGGCCCACGGGTCAATGGGCTCCCGACTTTCCAAACTAAAGCATCAAGGCTTGGCGCACCTTGGGGCTTGGCGCTCGTGCTGAACACAAGCTCGTCGAGACGGTCAGCCGCAGGGCAGAGCGGACGGGGTTGTGGCACTGTGCTGCCTCCGACTCAAGCTTTGCAAGCTGTGGTTGACCGTCACGTTCCTGGACCAGGAGCGGCCTTTTTCTTTTTTTTCTTCGGGTAAACAGTAAACTTGAGAGACGGCCCAAGTTTGCTATTCATAATTATTATTATAGTAAGCCCCTGTTGGCAACCCCTCGGCACTAAGTCCGACATTCTCGGCAGAATTAATGGAAATTATGCTGCTGAAAATGGTTATTATCGTGACAGCGGCATCATCTTCCTTCTTCAGTAAACGACTCCTGTTTCTCCGTACAGACAAACGAGGCAAGTTTGTGCAAGAGACTGAGTTCAACCTTGTCCATGTTTCTCAGTAGCGAAACACGCGATGAAGTACTACACCGGTGCTTTGCGAAAGTTCTAACTCGCACCAGCTTCCTGCACCTTCGTTTGCTTCGAGCTGACGAAGCTCTCAGCAAGCGAATGGCACGGTTCACGGTGCTGCGCTAATCAACGCAACGTCTTCCTTTCCGTTCTCTGAAAACATTCATGGGCCGAGCGCGCGCGCGGACCCCTAAATCACTCGCCGACGCTTTGTGTGTCTGTTCTGGGCTCGCGAAACTATTGAAGGAATATTGATTGCTGAGGAAGCAGTCTTACAGGCTTTCCTCTGAGCAAAGAACAAGTCGACCTCTTTCTCGACGTCGCTCGGGCTCCCCGTTTCGACGAGGTTGGAGACAAAGCGACTAAGACTTGCAACACGGTGAAGGCCCTGGCTGTCGGACCTATTGACAACCACAGAGACTGATCACCATTGCTGCACGATTACGCTTCTTGCAGACGATAGCAACCGCCTCGTATTATAGAGCGACTTCCTGTGCAGACTCGGCTGGTAGCTTCACTATTAGCTCGGTGCTCCGCACCGTACTCTCGCCTATTTAATGCAACGGTCAAACCCGAGCACTGGAACAGTACCGGAAGAGACGAGTTTCGACATTGGTCAAGGTCCAGTTGGATTGGTAGCCAATTCTTTGAGGGAGATACGAAATAACAAAAATTATAGTCTCCATTTCCTATCCTTCGATGGGGTCACTGTGACCCTAGCCGAGAAGGAAATACCTCACTGCTTCGAGAAGGCCTGCGGCTGTGAGCGTGGCGCGACTTGACTGCGCAGTGTCAAAGGGTTAACGACATCGAGAAAGGGGCGTGCTAATTGAGGCGCCTGCCGTCACGGCAACTGAACACGTTCGCACCATCACATACATAGGTATTGAAACCCGAATAAAACAAGGAACAATGTCGACCCCTCGTGAAAACTGCCGCTTCCACCATGTGCAGATTTACGTGAAGAACATCCAGCCGATGGAGAAGTACAAGGAAATGGAGACGCACTTGAACTCCCTGGCACACCGTGGAAGCTTCGATCCGTTCAGTGGCGGCATGCGCTTCTTGAACGCGAACGCCCTCCCCGAGAGAGTAAGGGAGGGGCGCCGCTGCTGGCTCGAAATCGCGGGAGAGTCGGCAAAGGACCCTGCGAAGTACGTGTCGCATGACCAGGACGTTGTGGAACAACTGATTATCGGAGCGGGGTGGAGAGTCACCGCTGAGTACATCGGAAAGTCGTGCAGGTCGGTTTTGGTGTGCTCAAACGACCCGTGCGGTGTCAAGATGATTGTCACGTGCCCTCTGGACGTGAGCAAGTCAGCGGAGGACCCGTATGAGCACTTCAAAGGCTCGTCTGTTGTGAAGTTCTTCAAACAGCATGCGGACAGACAGGGCGTGGCCGTGCTTGGCTTTGAAGTCGATGTTGGGACTATCGACGGTATCTTCAAGCGGTACCAGAACCTGCACCCACTACTCCTTGCGAGTGAAAGCGTGAACGAGTACAATGACATCAGAAACGTGAAGAAAGGCAGCAAAATGCAAGTGCTGGACTTCGGATCGTTCAAGTGCTTTGATGTGTACGCGTACTACAAGCCGCAGAGGGGAAGCGGGCCGAAGGAAGCCGACTCAGGCACCGTGATTCGCTTCTCGGAGAGATCGGGTATCTTTGCGCACTCGCCGGGTTGGGCAAACCCTCAGGGTGTCCTTCCAGGTTTTGCCGATGTGCCTGCCACCTTCGACGGAACGTCGATTGCTGCCTACAACGACCACTGGGTATCCAACGTCGTGGACAGGAAAAGCTTTCTGGCCACCCTCGAGGACACTGTCGGTTTCACGCCGAAGGTAGACTTCAATGCAGGTGTTGTTGCTGCGGGTGAAGCCATTATCGAATCAACTGTCACAGGTTTGTCTTGTCGTGTGAGCAACAACTGCAGAACCTCAAAACTCAGGAAATCTCACGTCATAAATCTTCAGATTCACATGCACTCTTCCAGCCAGAGCTGAGCACTTGCAACGTTTTACCCTCACTCAATTGTTTGCAGGTAACACGAGCAGTCTGAACAGTGACGATATTCAGGTCGTGTTTGAGGACCAGTCGCAGGTTTACCTGCCCATCAACAATGCCCTGAGCGAAGTTGGGCACGTCCATGGCTTCATTGCAGAAATGGGACAAGGAGTCCAGCACATGGCCATGCGTGTGAAGGACCTCGTCTCCTTCATTGAGAGGGTCAACAACTACCGGAAGATCACGGGGCAGGGCTTCATGTTCCTTCGTATTCCCCGATCATACTACGGCCGTCTCGCCGAAAAGGACTTGATTAAAGCAGGCATCAGCGAGAGTTTGGCCGCTGACATCATGAGAGGCATGGTCAACGCCAACTTGATGACCAACACCGGCGTTGTCAACTTGGACTTGGACCAAGAGGCGCTGAAAAAGCTGTCGATTTCGGCGGATGCTAAGAGCGAATTCGAGGAGAAGTTCTCTTCAATAGCTGTCATCATCAGCCGTGCACGCTACAACAACTTGTGGTCCCTGCTCCGCGACAACATCTCTGAGGGTACTTACTTGCAGATTGTCCAGAACCAGATTTTGGTCGACATTCAGGTGTGCACAAAATCTTCTGTTTACCCGGAAAAAGTCACAGCTTCGCACAATGAGGCAAGAACTCTTTTTCTCTTGGAAAAAGTCGCGCGAGAGCGAGTGACCACGAGTATTCACCTAGGACTGCAAGGAAAAGCGACTACCCCCGCCCCTGTCCTCCAAGGAGCGGCACCCTTTAACTCGGGTTTGTTCGCTTTTTTCTAGAGAGGAGCGGCACCCTTTAGCTTGAGTTTGTTTGCTTTTTTCTAGAGATGAAAGTTCTTCAGCGAAAAAAGAAAAGACGTATATCGTCGCCGCACAAAGAATGAAGACGTGCATCAACTGATTCATGGTGGTAAAAAATGGGAGTTAAAAATGGGTGCGTGCGGAGCCGTGCGTAAAAGCCAGTACGTCCAGAAGTATTTTTGTGTGTTACCTCGCTTTTTCAAATTTCTTCCCGGATGAACGGGTTTACATTCACGGTCAACAACATAACAACGCGGCAGGGTCAAGACATCTTGTACCAGATCTTCACGGCCAACATCCTGCAAGAGAAGCCAGGTGCGGAAGCGCCGTTCTTCGAGTTCATCCAACGCGTGTGCTCTGCCTCGCATGGCGCCAGCACGAAGCCGCTGAAGATTCGCCCTGGGTGCGGTGGGTTCGGAATCCGGAACTTCCTGACGCTTTTCCTGTCGATTGAAGTTTCGAAGGCGATGCTTGGCCAAGAAAACGCGGTTAAAGAAGGCAACGCCGCCGTTGCTGCGAAGCAGGGCAAAGTTGTTGATGCCCTTGCCAGTCAATTGGACGAGAGCAACCCCATCTTGACGAACATCAGCGACGCAATGACCGCCGAAGCTGACGAGCTCGACGCGGCTGCAGAGGCAAAGAACGAAACTGAGAAGAAAACGCACCTCGCTGCCGCCGAGAAGCACAAGAAGGAAAAGGAACAGGTATGAGCGAACGCCCCCTCGAGCTCCTCACGCCTTTTCCCCCGTGTTACGTGCATTTAGTGCCTCAGCGGGGCAGACGGCACACGAGTTGCACCCCGCCTCAAGTGGTTGCAACGTCCGCCGGACATGTGTACGGGGAATGGCCAAAAACACGAACCCGGAACTGTTCGAGATATGACCGCTGGGCTACCAGTTATGTGTGCTCGCTCTCGTAAAAGCGCTGCTCGTCGCTCCTACAGAAACCCGGAGACTCTAAAATCCCGGATTCTCAATCGAATTGTAACTCTAAGAACAACAAACGATTTGTCCTGTTGCCATCGCTTTCTCCACATTATCGGGTACAACAACGACTCAGTGCCCCCTTGTCTCTTGCGCGCGAAGAAAGATGAATACTCTGGTGACGCTGTACACAAAACACACAGGGAAGCGAGGCGCTGAAAGTGACTTCCGACAAGTACAAGGCGATTCTCAAGGCTATCCGAGAATCGTAAAGCTACGATGTAGGCGAATTCATCAGCCTCCTCCTCATGTTTGCAAGACGTGCACACGTTTCACAATCACGCAGCGCACAACAACGCGACACGCTGCCCGGTTCCCGACAGAGCCCGAGTATCTGCGTCTGATGGCGCGCGGTCCCCGTCTCTTCTCCGTTCTTCAACCTTTTCTGTTGGTGAATACAAGTGAAACAAGCGACACAGGAGGCAGCAGGGGTCAGCACCGCATCTGCAATGCTCGGAGGCTTGCCAGAAACTCTGGCGAAGCGCTGAGTTGGTCTTCTGTGTACGTACGAAGGTGACGCGGAGTCACCGACTACGTACCTAAAGGGAACGACGCAATTTGGTCTATCTACTCTCAGAAAGAAGGCCGAGAGCACTGTGGGGATGATTCAATAAAACAAAACGTTAGAAGCTGAGATCAGAAAGCAGCGAGTGTTACGTGTATCAACAAAGCCCGCAGCTACGACGACCTCAGACATAAAAGAAACGATGACACCGTTTCGGCGGAGAAACGTAAACCTCTTATTTTGCTCGGGTGGCGTCCACCTTCTTTCTTTCTCCCGCCAATGAAGAACATTTACTGCCTGGAGACGAGAATCAAAGTTCAGCGAAACTCCGCTTCTTGGTTGGTAAACGAGGGTGCCACTGTGTATGCACCCAAAGCGTCTCTGCGATTCTTCCTCTCGGTTTTCCCTACAATCGGGCAGTGTGCTTCGTTTGCTTCGTTTTTTTTCAACCGCGAACACTCATTGCCTCCGCTCCTTCTTTTGCCCACTTCAGCTACAGGCTCTGCGGGCTGGCCAACCTAAAAGTTGCCACTAATTGTTTCTGTCCAATTGTCACTTTATACTGCGACAAGACGCATCTTTTCACACGCTGCCACAAGCAACACACAGGGCTGCCCTTCTATCACGCACACACAGATTTATGCGTCTTACAGTAAGACTTACTCCCTCCAACCCCTCACCCAGTGACATGCTCCCTCTCTCTGGGAATTGCGTGTAAACAGCTCTTCTGCATTCTTCGCACACGCTCACGGGGCGCAGAGCTTCTGAACAAACGGAGGCAGAATCTACCGCATCACCTTTTCTTTTTTTGTTGCCTCGATTTTCTTCTATAACCACGTACTCTTTTGCTCACGTGTTTGCTTATCCTTTGTTCTTCGTGGCAACTTGAACGGAAAATGTCTACGGACCATCAAAGATCAAGCTTCAATTAAAGTGCGACAACTGCACTACCACAACATCACCACCAATACATGGTTGCACCTCATGAAACTTGATTCCATATCCACCCGCCCTAACAGCTTTCCTCTTCCTCCCCTCCCCTCCATACACGTTGTTGCGTGCCGCGCAGTGCATTGGCTCCCCTCCCACCTGACGTTGATCCCGTCTCGTGCATCGGTCAAACAAGATGGAGACAAACCGCATTCAAGGTTCGCGGATCCGTCTCATCAGCAGGTCTGAGATCAGATATGAAGGCACTCTCTCCAGCATCGACCCCGTGGCCAACACTGTGAGTCTGAAGAATGTGCGCATGTACGGGACGGAAAGCAGACCCGCAGAGCATCAAATTACCGCTTCGAGTATGTCCCAATTTCTTGGCACAAAGAGAAGTCACGAGAACAAGTAGGTACAATGGCTCGCACCGTGGACCACGGATGGGCCTGCAGTATGCAGTATTACATTAACACGATCACCACACATACAGACGCCCTGTACGATTTCATAATCTTCAGAGGGAGCGACATCAAGGATCTCACTGTCTACGACTCAAAGCAGCAGAAGTCTGAGTTTATTGACCCCGCTGTCGTTCAAGCACAGCCTGCTCGCAGCCCCGGTGCCGGTGGCGGTATGTCTTTTTCATATGTTCGCACCCAAATTTCAAACTGAACCTTTTGCATGTGCTCTCTCTCGTCGAACCAATCGCGCACCAATGTACGCCTGTCACGTGCGGCACCCGCCTGAGCAGCTGTTGTGTTATTTGTAGGTTTTCCTGACATCGTAAACCATCACAGGTCGCAGCCGCCCCTCGCCAAACTACGAAATGAGATACGAGTATGTACTCTTTTCCATCCATTCCACCTGGTCCGTCCTGGTAAGTTGCCCGAAACTCCCCGACACTTCCCCGAAATTTCCCGAAACCCCCCGATACTCAGCCCGATTCTTATGGGAAAAAGTGGGGCTGCCGGTGGGTGGGCAGGTGTACAGGTTGGTAGTTGAGTGGACAGATGGGTGGATGGGGGTGGGCAGGTCGGTGGATGTGGGTAGTTGGGTAGACGGGTGGGTGGATGAGGTGAGGTGTGCAGGTAGGTGTGCTAGTGTGCTCGGACGCGGCTCTCTTGAGCCGTCCGTGTTCCTCCTCCTCCGATCCTCTTCGTTGGGCACCTCGACAGCTCGCAAGGCGTTTCTTAAGAACGTGCGAGAGAACTCGGATGCATCTACCAACTGTAGCTTGGACTCCTAGGCAGTTGTTGAGGCATACCCTGCAGCCTGCGGATTCGGAGGGCCTCAAGGCGAACCAGCAGTTGCTGGAAAACCTGCAGGGCCTGCTTGAGTCCTTGAACACAGTGAGTAGTGGAACAGGACGCGTCTTATGCATGAGCGCAGGTTCAACCATCATCTGACTCTTCAGTACCACGAGTTTGCCATTCTTATGTCAAACTCTCCAATTCCCTCTTGGGTTTTGGTTTGGGCAAGAAGTATTCGCGCCCGCCATCTGACCACGCTGCAGCAGTCACGTGTAAACCGGGCAGACCCAGTCGTCCCCCATCTGGTCCCGAACGACGAGCACCGCTCCTGCACCCGAGTTTAGCCTTCAATGATTGGAAGCCGCATCGGAAACACAACCCGTCCCGGAATTTTGAATTCGTGCACCCGGTTGAAAGGAGTGTCCACTTCGGAGTCCACGTTCACTTATGTGGGGAGTTGTAGAGTACGGGAGGAACCGGAAATCTCCGGAAAGATGGTACCCGCATTCCAGCTCGTCCCGGGAAAGGTCAGTCGACGACCGTATGCAGGTGGGTGGAGGCCATGGGACTGCGAAGGCGTGACCACCCCATAAGGAGGACTCTCTATCTTGCGTTATCTCTCTGTCCCAGTCGCCATAGCAACCTTATCCTCGGCCAAGCATCATCCTGCAACCCTGCTTTCAGGATGGCCATCGTGCCTCTCATTTTGGTTATCAACCTTACTCCTCGCCCGAATTGCCGTCTTCGACCGTAACTGCCCCTGGTCCTGGTGGTTAGGGTTAGCATGCAAAGAGCCTGTGGCGATAATCTGCATCTGCTCTCTTTCGTGACCTCTTCGTGCTACCTCTTCGTCACTGGCACTTTATCTTGCACCTCTGCCCGCCGCGGAGTGCACGTCTCTGTCTTCTGATGGCGAGTCCTTACGCCGCCGCTTCGTTGCCAGCGGCCGTCCTAGTGTCGTCGCCTTCTGCGGCGTTCTCGATGGCGGTGTTGGCGCCGGCATCCGCCGCTTCCCTTGTGGCGCTTTGGGCCGATGGTCGCAGCTTGCGTCTCGACTTCGGTGTCGCTTCGGGCGTCCCCGGGGGCGAAGGCCCGCGCTTCTGTCTCTTCGCCGCCGACTCCGCACATCGGCATATCGTGCTGCAGGCATCCGTGGTGGTGGCCTGGGCACGCCTACCTCCATGCGCTGGGTCTCCGCCGCCCACTAACTTTACCCTCTTCTGCCCCTTCTTGCCGGAGGTGCCGTCTTCGAAGGCGTCCCACCAGCACGTCCAATCCTTTCCTCCCCACGTGGAAAATACGTCCATCCCCCAGACCTCATCATTGAAGGCGTGCCTGTTCGTCCCAGCTGCGACTCGAGCACGAGCATCGTCTCTGTACCCGCACGACCTCTGATGGAACGGTTCCTGCTCTCCTTGCCGCGGATCCTGTCGCTACCTGAGTCAATCTGTACCTCCCAGTCTGTCCTTCCTTCTCAGCCGCTATCTTCGTCTTCGGGGCATAGCCAAACACGGGACCGCTTTGCGCAAGGTAGGGCCATAATAGCGTAGCCCCCTCCCCACCTTCGCCAAGGCCGGCTGCAGGGGGAAAGTGGTCGCCACAAAGGAAATACCCCGAAACTCCCCGAAATTCCCCGAAACTCCCCGAAACTCCCCGATATTTTCGTCTGGACCAGGTGGCCATTCCTGCATATCAGGCCTGCATGCCCCATCAAAAGCAATCGAAAAGAAAACAAAAGAGCGGTTTACCACCTTGCGCGGTGACACGGGATGTTTGGCAGCCGCTGCTAAACAGGTGCATGCTAATCCATGTGGTTCATGTACTTAAAAGAACTCAATGCTAAACAAACATAACGTGGGCGGCGCCGAAGCTTTACCAGCTTCGGCTGACACCATTTGCGCACTTAACCATGGTTAAGAAGACGACTGAAAGCATAGACACAAAGATAGCTCAAAGCATCTGCAGAATAACAAAAGTCCTCTAGGCAAAAACCCGTTTTCACATTTCTTCCTGCAATACCACTCTTGGATCTTCAGACAAATGTGAAGGGGCAACAAAGCACGTGACACGCCCGGAACACGTCCACGTTACACGAGGCACACACAATCGGTCAGAAGGCGCTTTACAGTATTATGAGCATGTAGTGCAACTATCCAGCCATGCCCGCGTCAGGGGTTGAGCTTCAACACATATGCGTTTGACCGTACAAAATGCAACACAGGCAAAGCGAGCCGAAGGAGCGGAGCATGTACGACCACTGGGCAAGCAATGACCGCCGACAGCCGCAAAGCTACGGCGGCTACGGTGGTGGCAACTACGGACGGGATTTCAAAGAGAAGGAGTCGTACGGCGGAAAGTCAGGCGGCAAATCCGGCGGGAAGGACTACGGCGGTGGCAAGGACCACCACGGAGGAAAGGACCACCACGGAGGCAAGGACCACGGGAAGTCGAAGGGCTCGAGATACTCCGAAGGAAGAGGCGGTGGGGAACGGTACCAGAAGCAGGTGGTCATCCAACAGGCGTCGCACGGAAAGGGCAAGGGCGACAACAACAAGGACAAGGACAAGGACAAGAAAGGCGCTGCCGGTGCCGGTCGCCAGGCTTCGCGAGGCAACAGGGAAAACCCCATGGCAAACCACACCGGAATGAACTTTAAAGCGAACGAAGACGCTAAGGCAGAAGCAAAGAGGAAGATGTCTGGTGTCGAAGGCGAATTTGACTTCGCGAAGGCACAGATCGACATGGCGAAAGTAAAGGAAGAGTCGTCCGAAAAGGCGGAAATCGGCTACGACAAGAAGAAGTCGTTCTTCGACTCCCTCTCGTGCGAGACCACCGAAAGACAAAAGGGTGAACCGTCCAGGTACCAGCTAGTTCCTGTGTCTCATCGTTCTCTCTGCAAAGGCAGTGCATGCCTGGCTGTGGCACCTGCACTTTTCTGCTCTCAATGCAAAGGCATGAGCGGTAAGTAGCCTCCGTGGAGGTGCATGCAAACCCACGTGGCCCGTGTACTCAAAAATATCTCAGTGCAAAGGCATGAACCCGTGAGACTGAGGGAAACTATTGGTTGCTGTCTGAAATGGAAAGCCCTGGGCGCTGGAAAGGTCTTGGCCTTCGACCCTGGGGTCCTGGTTGTCGTTCTCACACGTGAAGGAAGGCACTGCGTTAAAACGGGTCCGTAACACACGCACACACCACAGGATGACGAAATCGATGCGCGAGAACAACCACAAGCAGGACATTGCTACTTTCGGCGCTGACGCGGTTACCGTTATCGAGCGCTCCTTCACCAGGCAGCGCAGAGGGTTTGCTTTGCATTTGAGTTTGCGACAAAGTCAGAGGTGCGCTGCGCTCTGTCCGGAGTTGCAGCGACCCAACAATGAAAATATTGCGAAAGCAGGAAAAGGAACCCCATACCCCGCCATACCCCGCCATACCCCGGTTCGACGGAGGAATGGTGGCTTGACCGGAAGAAAAGACTTTGCGTACAAGGTGAGACTTCTTTCCTTACTGCCACGTGCTGCAAACTCAGGAAGGACAACGAAAGTCACCCGCAGGCAAAACCTCGGAAGTTTCGGGAAGCTTTGCCACCCAAACACACGCACACAGGAGACGTGATGGTGCTAAAGGTGGAAGCAGCATGCCGACGTCGAGAGGAAGGGGAGGTGCCAAGGGTGCCGCTATGCCGTTGGGCCGAGGCTCCCGTGGTGGTGGTGTCGCCAGTGGTGCTGGTGGTGCCCCCCGTCGCGGCCGCTGGTGAGCGACGCTTCCCTCCTCGTCCATGATGCAGCGGCCGCTGTTTCTTTCCTTTCTTTCTCTTTCTGCTTCTTATTTGTTTCTTTTTTTGCGACCACGGTCCAAACAGCACCGATCTCACACAGAATCCCGCGCACATCCACTTCACAATCAACATAAGCAGAAATGAAAAGAGATTGTTTAAACGGAAACCCCCAGAACAGTTCAGGCCCTCTCGCACGGGGCGACTATGAGAACGAGAGAAAGAGGGATACAAAGAAAGAGGGGGCCTAAGGAAAAAAGTGTGGACGCGCAGTGTCAAGACAGGGCCTGCTACAGCATCCCAACAGACCTCGTCGACTCGCAGCCTCTTCACGAACATCGAAAGCATGTCGCTTTGACGGCGTGTCGGGTATGTAACAAGTACGTGTACAGTCGGGCTCAGTGAAAGACTGAGTACCACAGCAGGCAGACGCCTCTTGGAGCTTGTAAACTTGGGACTGTTGTCTTGGCTTTCAGCTAAGATACGCGGGCAAGATCAACGCTTGAAGAGGCGAGCACAGGCTGAAACTCGGCTCAGCAAGTTCGATGGACACTGATTAACGGTGTTTCTGTCAACGCAACAAAAGCGGCGAACTGATCCTTGACTAGAACTGCTCGGCAATCCAGGCTTCCAATCGTGCCTAGCCAACGCCTATGCAGACTTTCTGTCAACTTCTTTTCCCGCAGATCGACAATCTGACGCCTCTCTTCCCTCCTTCTGCTCTTTCATCGGATGATTCTGCGTTTCCGCCGCTTCTCGTGCTAATTGTGACTGTTTCTTATCTTCTCGTGGAACGGAGCAACGCGGCCCCTCTATTTGCCCCCGCTTGTTTTCTTTGTCCTTTCCCTTTTTGCCCCGTCTTTTCTGTGCTGCCACTTCTGCTTGCGACCCTTCGTTTTGAGATTTCTTTGTACGCATAATTGCGTTGCCTTTCGCCTTTCGGTGGCAGTCGTTGGCTCGCCATTCGATTGCACAATGCGAAGGGCCCCAAGCACCTTGTTTGGCTTTGTTCACTCTTTGACGCAAAAAGTGCGGTAGACATCCCTTGGAAGTTCATGTCTACGGGTCTTGGCAGCAAATCCCCGGAATGAACCCACGGGAAAAAGTATTAAGCACCCGCGAAGATGTGTTTTCCCGCTACTTGCGCGCCCTGTGGGAGGTCGCTAGAGTCTACCGCAGTTTCTACAACTACGTTCACCCCTGGTTATTCCACGCAAGGTGGCAAAACCCGGCCGAAACCACCAACCTCGAAAGTGCATGCTCGTGCAGCGTGACAAAAGACTCAAGCTCTGTGCACAAGATCATTTCAACGAGTCTGAAGACTTGAAACCCCCGGAGTTTCCAAGCTAGCTTACTCTAAAACCCAATGCGATACGGGGGCTCTGTGATACACGAAGCGTGAGTCACTTCATGTGTAGTCCCTGTCTCCCGCAAAGACGCAGAAACGAGCTGAGAGCCAAAGCATACTAGAAATGATGATCTTCTGCTTTCCTTTGTTTCTAAAACGCTGCGAACCACCTTCCTCTTCCCCCTCCTACGGGCCCGCCCTGCCCACCTATCTCCTCCCATACAAAATAAGACTAAACAAGAAGGAAGCACAAAGAAGCCGGAAGCTCGTACGACGAAGACGAGAGGGACGCTCATCTCCTTTTTTGTTTCCTCCTGTCCCTCCACTGGCTTCAACATGGTAGTTTTCTCTACTTTGCGGTAAGATTGGAGCAACAAAACGTAGGCGTTCATTGGATCTTTGGTCTTACTGGCGTCGAAGCTTGTATGCTCCTAGCAGACTTGCTGGAGTTTCGTGACTCCCCGGCAGGAAAAGTTGAGATTCCCTCCCAGAACATGGGCCTGATTTCTGAGTCAAAATGCGTATCCGTTGACATTGAACGCCACTTGCAAACATTTCAGGATTCCCTGCAGAACGATTATGCAGCTTCGCCCGGTCACTCAGTACTGGGTGACCATCCGCAAAATCAAGAGCCATATCGGGTCTCTGAAACAGGCACTCAGCCCCTAGCTATTCGTGAGATGACGCAGACAGTGAGCTTGAGGTTAGTCGAGTGTCACTGATGCTCCGTGGAGAGAAGCGCGACAAAAGCTCAACTCGGCCAGGTAGCACACAATGCACAGCGCAATGCAATTTCTTTCACGCGGGACTCGCAAGAGGGTTGCACTCGCGTGCACAAAAAGCTAGGCAAGCTGGGTATCCCAGCTCTCCTTTCTCTCTCGGCGCATCTGGTGGCGAAAGGTTGTCGTATATTCTGCTGTTTCCTGCGCCATTCCTCCCTTGCGGCAACTACTTCTGTTCTGCCTCCTTTTTGATGCCAAAGACACTTTCCTTCCATCTCTTTTTCCCTTTGCTAATGGCTCGGTGGACCCGTCCTTGCCCTCTCCCTATTTTTCCTTTACCGGAACACCTCGTTTATGTTTTTTAGTTATGCCTTTCCTACAGTTCCTTTCGTTGTTATCGTTTCAGAGAGAGCGTTATTCTGCTTTTGACGACAATCTTTACCTTTCTGATTCTCTTTTTTCATGCCGATTGCTTCGTTTTGTTGTTTCGGCAATGAACGTGCGCCAACGAACTAAGCAGAGGAAACGGAGACGTATCTCCTCGTTCTATTTCTTTTTAACCGCCTTCCATGTTTTCTTTCCGGTTTGGGCCTGTTAAAGGCAATCTGAATGGCAAAGCCTTTTACTGATTCCTTTTTATTTCCTGCTTTGTTTCCTCGTCCTTTTTTTTTGTGTCCCATCTTTGTTATACGCTTCTTCCTCGCCTTACGGTTTGTCTCTTCGTCGTTTCCAAAGATTGCAGAGTGTTGCAAATGAGCAGAGAAACAGAAAGAGAATCGGAGGAGAATGGGGAAGTCAGGCTTTGTAACGTTCAACCTTGCCAAAGACAGGCGGGATTGTTTGTGGGGGGGGTGAACAGAATCTGGCAGGTCGGTCCCAGATGAGCCAGGAGGAGAGCACGTCTATCTTTGCGTCGGAGAATGTAGCTCGCTGCGTGTGCACTCTAGCGTCGCTCTGGTACCCGCTTCTGTATAGTGTGCGGCTTCTGTTTGTCATTCCAGAAGAAGAACACGCAGCGCTTACACGGCGCAAGTTGCACAACCTTGTTGCCTTCTGGGCCCTCTGGACAATTGCGTGGGCTTCCGAAGAGACGTATGCCATGTTCAACGAAGTCCCGCCTGTCTACTACCAAGTGAAAGCTTTGCTTGTCATTCCTTTGATTCACAGCGAAGCAGCGGCTTCATTGCATGCCCTGGTTCTAAAGGTTGGGTCTCCGCTCGGGCGTTCTCGTACGAAAGTCTCTTGACATCCTACTTTGTACGAGAATTGTGCCTTCGTTGCGTGCCACTATCCCGCAAACCCGTCAATCGTCTCTTGCACGGAAAGCATGATACCACGATGCAAGGAATTTGACCGTTTCTTTAGGAACTGGCATGCGACCAGCTGTGCCTGGAGTACAGGCACACGTGAAGCTAGACCTTGCCCTGTGCTTCTTGCACGCACTCCTCTGCCTTTGTTGAGTTCTTCTACTTTTGGTGGTTTTTTAGTTGGCAATCGTGCAACGAAGCGTAACTACGCGTGTGCAAGGTTCATGGAGCCACGTACTGGGTATATGTCTTGAAACTACCGACAGCCTAGGATGGAGACCATCGCTCGTGTGCATAATTAAGGATGAGCAAGGAGAGAGCACTAGAGACACAACCACGATTGCACAACTTACCGCTTTCCTTCGTACACTGCAGGAGAGTTGCAGCTGTCAAACCACTCCGCACGGGGTTGCTTCCTCTTTAAGATATGCGTTTTCAATGAGAATCGATTCCAAAGACCAGGAGAACACTAACAAAACAAAATCGTGAAAAGAAGGGGGGCAAGAGCGCATCGAGAAGTAGGCATCAAACATGGGCTGTTGCGGCAGTGCTGACGCTCCGCCCAACAAATCGTCACCTCCAAAGCCTGCCAGAAAGGTAAACAGTGCACAACCGGCTACCACAGTAAGCCCGAAGCCAAACGCGGCGAGGCCAAAGGCGAACAACGGTAACGCTACTACCAGCACCAGCACGAAGGCCAACGGAAACCCGGTTAAACCGAACAGCAATGGGCAGCCGAATGGGTCTAGCACATCAAACAGTTCGGATGAGAGCAATAAGAACAACAGCAGTAGCAGCCACAACAACTCGAACAACGCCGGTGCGAAGGATGCGAAAGTCGAGAAGAAGGAAAGTCGAACTGTGTTGACTCCGTTGATCCCGAACAAACCAGGAGTCCAGGCGGCACCGAGGAAAGACAACCAGGATATAAATAACAACAACGGCAAACCCCGTCAGCTTGACGGAATCGAAGTTGTCGACACGGAGCATACAGGCTCCCCGGCGTCTCCTAATCCTGCAGGCACCCGCAAAGGAAGGTCGACCAAACCTCGCCGTTACAGCACAGCAGATGAAACCGTTGGGAACAGCAGCTTTGCAGAAGATCGTTCGACGGCACTCCTTGACACGATATCTCCCGATCACTTCCTCACCGTAAATCCAAGCATGTACGGGATCAACCTGAATATGTCGCTGTCCCTCAGGTGTGCTTTTCCAGCGTTGATACTGACCACGCTGAAAATACATGCAGGAACTACGGAACTACAGGGTCGGGCTACAATTTGTTCTCGATATGCTGGTGGCTGACTGTGTGTCAAAACGGTCGTGACAGGGCTTGATCCAGGGTTTGCGGAACAAAACACCGGTACTGGCGATTTGCATATTGAAGGTCACAAGAACAGGAACAAGCCAAAATGGGTCCCAAAGTTGGGACCCGAAGTTGGCACCCAACGTTGACTCAAAAATTGGACCCAAAATTTGGGCCCAGAATTAGGGCCCAAAGTTTCCAAGTTTCCCGCTCAGCCAGATTTTCAAGTGTACTATAATCGACAACTCTGCATTGCTTTGCATCGCCCGGACTTCTGTGGTGCCCAAACTGCTGCTCTAGTCTCGCTGGGCGCTGGTCTATACCGCGCGCACGATTTCTTGTTTTAGCACTTGCATTAAAGGAAATACTTGAGGAGGCTAGTTGCGAAATCTCAAAGGAGGTAAATGTGCACCCACACGAAACACAGGTAAATCTGGTTTAGTGGATCTATTCATTCCTCTTTCGGGCACAGACAAGCACAGGGGGGGGCTCTCCCGCCCCGCCTTCGCCATGGCCGGCAGGGAACCCGGTCGCCACAAAGGAAGTGTCCCCGATACTGCCCGATATTTGTGCCAGGACCAGGTGGCTGACACCCAGCCTACCGGAAACTCTATAATACAGTAATACGGTATACCGGTCCTCAAAACCCGGACGTCGCTGTTCAACATGACTACTTCCCACCACAGATCGCCTCCTGAGGGAAAGACGTCGAAAGCACCACCCGATTGCACTAGCATCGTGAGAAACATTAGAGGAAACGAAATGTCACCGGAACCCGAGCCAATCTTGACCCGGAAGTTGTCGCTGCAGAATGTCAGCATCAGAAAGACACTCAGCCGTGAGAATCTCAGACGAGAGTCGTTGCCCGGCGCTGTTATCAAACGACCGCTGGCCCGTCACGAGTCTCTCCTCACACGGACTGGTGATGCTCGACGTGCATCACTTCCACTGATTGCAGGTATTGAACTGGCCAAAAGCGACAGCAATCTCGGCATGTACATGCAAGACAGGGATAGGGATTTAGATGGCCACATGGTAACACCCGCCGTACCTCGCAGAGCGAGTATGCTGGCCGAAAAATTTGAAAAGCTGGGCAAATCTGCCACGATGAGTCCCTCGAAGTCTAACTCAGCAGCCAAGTCGTCATCAACTAACGAAGAAAATCTGCCCGGATCAATCCTGGTGCGATCACCGTCGCAGCTTGCGATTGATACCCAGGCTAGCTGCTCCGAAGCGGCAAGCAAGTTCGATATTGATGAGAAGAGAGAGGACGACCTCACTTTACACAAGTGCTGCAGCGTGTATCACCACAAGCGCGTTACCTCCATCACCACCGAGCACTTGGCCAACACAAAAGGAGGCCACAAATACGGTATCAAGATATCGTGTTGCGACCAGGAACCAACCAAGGTATGCGCGTTCTGTCTTTGATACTGCGTGCTTCACTTATCGTTGTCTTTTATTTACTGGGGTTTTGGCCCTGGACCATTCTGTAATTTGGACTGGTCAGTTTGTGACCGCCAGCCTGAAGGAACATAAGCCAGTGTGACCGCATCCCATGCGGTCATGTTCTCACGCGTGAGACTGACCCCAACCAGCTGCTTTGAAAAGGATCTTTTGGTACACGTTGTTCACCGACCCCGCATATGGTTTCCAGCGCCCACTGCTGTTTCATGTATTACCAGGTAGCGGGAATAGTGTTTGACACAGAGCCCGCCGCAGGCACCAAAAATTTTTGAGACATTCTGGCTTAAGGCAAGAGTCCTGCTGGCACTTGCTCTGGAACGTCGTCCACTTGTCCTTCATCTTGTGCAGTCGCAACTCAGCCTTCTCTAGCTACTCGTTTTCAGCTTCCACGTTGTCCAAAACCAGGAAACCTGACTTCTGCCTCCTGTAGAGTTGATGGTGTTGCCGCTAGGAGTCTACACAACTTCTATCTTCCTTAATATTTTTCAAGGGGTGATTGAGTACGAAACGTGTTTGGTACGAAACGGTTAGTACCTGACGTGTAAATGAAACACGCCGCAAGGTTTGATGGACGTTGCCTCGTCTGATGGGTAGGATTGGAGTTCGATACGAGCTCTGGGATAACTGCGTGGAGCTGTCCCTGAAGGAAATCGGGGAGCTCGAGCGGGAGGTTATGGAGATTCGAGCGAATTACTGGTTTCGTCGTTATTTTTTGGCCACGAGTGCCGGGAGGCACCAGTCATACGAGGCGAATCCTCACATTTGCAGGGATTTTCCTGCATGCTTAAAAAATTATTTCTTCACCAAAAAAAAAAATTCTCAAAACAGGCCGGTTAATGGTGTGATCCATATGCCCGGTGCAAACCCGGCACAAACCCGGAAAAACTCAAGGGGGGTCCGATTTTTTATTTTGCACCACCCCTTCAGGTTTTGGCAGGTGATCGCTGCAATCAAGCTAAACCGACTACACCAGGGTCCTGTCGAGTACAAACCAACACCAATAAATATGTAAGGCGGCACCGAAAGTGTAGGTCCACCGCAGAAGGTACCCGGAATGCTTTGCCATTGCAGCGCTGAATACACATCTCTGACATTTTCCAAAGCCTCCAGAGGGCAAGCCCGGTTGTGCTTGACGCAACGGACTACAACCGACCACCAGCCAGCAATTGCCTCAAACTCCCCCGATACTACGGGAACCGAGGAGCCTAGTACAAGCTGATTAACCCTCTGCCCGCGCTGTTTCCAAATGAAGCATCATTTCCAAATTCATGTGTCATGCTGGCTCTTGCCGGATGCTAGCGAGCGAGCTTTCTCACTTCACCACCGCGCCGTAGCCTCCCTTGTGCCCTGGGTTCCATGATTGGCTGTTCTCGGCCGGTATGCCCGAGTCGGTGTTTCCTCGTCTTTACACTTCTTATTCGATTGTTTATCCCCAACGTCCGGGTCTGCCACTGGTGCGGCCCCGTTTCTCCGCTCCTCTGTCTCTTCTGCTTCACCTCATGCTTCCATCCGGGCCTGCCTGCGCTTCCAGTCCGCTGGGTATTGTTCCTGGGGGTGAATCTTCCATTTCGGGTCGCCGTTTTCGAGCGACCTGCCTGAGGTACGGCACGCTCTCTAGCTTGCCATCTTTCCTGCTCGTAGAACGGCCTCGAATGCCTGCATTTGTGGCAATCATCGTCTGCTGATCGATGTTCTGCATCCGCGGTACGTGCTTACTTTTCAGTCGACAACTACTGCTCCCGACACATTGGGCTATTGCTAACTGCACTGCAGAACGAGTGGTGACCTGTCTCTGCTAATTGCGTGACGCTTGTTTGCACGCAGTTGCGCGTCCACGAACGCCACGCCCCCATGGTCGGTAGCCATTCCTCCCAGCTGCCGGGGTTGTTGGTACCCGCATTTTGGAGTGCATCGAAACCCCGCAGCTGCAGAGCTCAAACAGCGGCTTGGTCAGCCACAGTTTGAAAGGATGCGGAACCAAAGGTAGCAGTCTGCTCAGGCCATCTTAAGCCATCCGACAGCACCTTCTAGGCAAGGGAAAACCGGCTGTACTTGATGGGCAGGGAACCCGTCCGAACCGCTTGTTGCCGACTTCTGTTCCGATGGCACAGCCAAGCGGGTTGAGCGTGGGAACTTCTGTCCCTCGTTCTGATCCGATGAAGATGCTTGCTTCTCTTTCCGTTTTCCAAGCTACGGAAGGGCCTCAAACCGACAAGATACCGAAGCCCGTAGGCTGAACATGACAGAAGGGCGAGGGACCGCAAAGAGCGGGACAAACCCCCACGAGCACCAGACGATCATGAAACGTGGCAAAATCCACCGCGAAGCCTGAAATCTCCACGACCACGGGTGCTATCGGGTGCTACAGACGTTTTAACCATGATTTCCCCGAATTTCGGGGATTAGAATAATCCCTGCACATTTGGAAGAAAAAAAATTCGACGTCAAATGGGTCTACCGAGAGGCCGGTGTACAACGGGTGTGCGCTGTCGACGCTGCCGGACTCGTGCAGATGGAAGAGATCGGAAGGTTCGTGCGGCGGTCAATTGGACTCCAGAGAAACAGTCGCTTACGAGAGCGACTAAAGCCCCACCGAGTAGTACGGACCCGAAGTCGCTGAAGCGACTGGGCAAAATCAGCGGTGCGGTGGACCTTATGCAGGCACTGGTCAGGCGCGCCGTCTTGCAGGACGGCACAGCGGACATCTGTGGCTTGGGAGGTTGTGAAGAAGAAGCCACCTCACACCACACCCTAACAACGTGCGACGCGGCGCATCTACTGGGGTTCCAACAGGAGGCGGATCTCAGGCCCCAATTCGGGGGTAGGGAGCCCACCAGGACTGAGGTCCTGGATGCCTAGACGAAGGGAAACCGGGCAGTGGTCAAGAGTGTTGCTCTGCGCGTGCGCTGCCAGCTGCCGGCGGACAAATGCGCAGAGTGGGCAACCTGGACCTCGGAAGGATGGAGATGGCCGAAGACTGAGGTAGCAGTATGACAGGATAGCAATACGAGCACCGCCTTCAACTCAAACTGCAACAACAACATCAACAACGACGTCAACCCGAGCGAAATTGAGCACCCCGCGTTTCTAACCCAGTCAATCAACCTGGAAAGATGAAAGCTCAACACCGAAGCGACTCCATTTCCCTCCCGCATCCCGTCCGTCAGCAGATCGTCATCATCAGGTAGTTCAACAGAATAACATCAACACCTTCTCAACCCTCCATTCCATCAGCACTACGCCAAGCGAGACATCCATAGCACCCGCACGGCGTCAAACCTCCCGATCCCCGCGACACCCTACCATCACCACTTTATCAACCGTCAGCTCCGTCATCACTACACTCTACATACAGAGTCAAGCAGCAGATCAGCAGCGAATCTAAGCAACCATCTAAGCAACCTTTTCGACTATTTAACAGCAATCAAAAAGAACGCCGTCACAGGCAACTGACTGCGCGATAATCGCCGGAAACACAAAAAAGGAGCCCAGCACGGCTGCTGTTGTTGACCAAAAAGAAATCTGGGGAGGAAACTGGTGTCACATCCTCAGTCCACCTTCGAAAGCGGAAAATCGAAAAGAAATATGCGTTTTTTCAGAACCCTGGGGGCCAGCCCGTGGTGTATGGGTCAAACTGGGTCCAGCAACTGCTGGTGGGGCCAGCTGGGGCCAGCTAAAGTTTTCATCAGGGGGGGGACAGCAAGGATGGCAATAATAAAATACACTTGTATGTTATTCGTTGTATTTTATTGTATTTTATTGTATTTTATTCTGGAGAATTTGTATTTAATACAAGTCTGTATTTGGATTCCCATTTGCCTGCAGTTGATTGTATCCACCTGGTCCAGACATAAATATCGGGAATTTCGGGGAAATTCGGGGAGTTTCGGGGTATTTCCTTTGCGGCGCAAGGACTCGCCATCATCGAAGACAGAGACATGCACTCCGCGGCGGGCAGCGGTGCAAGATAAGGTACCAGTGGCAGTGCTCGTCGTTCCGGGACCAGATAGGGGAAGACGCTGCCCGGTTTACACGTGACCCGCATCATGCCTGGTGGGAAATGTGGTCGAAGCTGAACCCGGGTGCAAAACTACTGAGGTTTGCACAGCGCGTTACACACGTACCAGCCGGTACAGCAGACGCAGAGAGGGTGTTCAGCTTCATGGGGTGGCAAAGCGAAAAGCGCCTTCTTGGCGAGAGAGTCCACATGCTGACGGCAGCAGGTCTTGACGAGTTACTTGCCGATATAGACCGGGAAAGCAAAGCTGCCGAGGAAACGAAGAAGCGCGAGGAAAAGCAGGCTGAAACCAAGGCAAAAGTCGTCGATGTGGACCTCGAGAATCAGTGATCATTTAGAGTCAAAGACATGTCAAAAGTACGTGCGCTCGGCAAAGGCCGGCGCGTGGCGAGACTGGAGGCAGCAGTTAAAGTTCGGGGAACAGTAAAGTTCGGGCGAGGGCAATGCTGGTGAAGCTAAGTTCGAGTGATGCTTAGTTCGGGCGTTGCTAAGCGCTCAGGCTGCGCTGGTACTAAAAAACAGTTCGGGCACGAAGCGAAGTTCGGCCAGGGTGTAAAGTCCGGGTGAAGCCAAGGTCGGTGCTCGTACCCGGGGGGACACCCCACCCGGACTTCCCCCGACCCACCGAGTGCGGGAAAAGTTTGGCGCTGGTACCCGGGTGGGCCCCCCCCCCGCCGCCGGGTGGACTGCCCGACTCCGTTTCCCGGGGTGACCCAAATACCGCGAGATACAGAGAAACCCGCCAACAACGCAATTTTCGGGCACAGTTGAACCCGAAACGCAACAAACCTCGAAAACAATCTTCGACCGGAAAAATGTCATGGGCGGGGTTCGAGCCCGGACTCACCGGCCTGAAGGCCGGCGCCCGGTCACTCTGCCACCCGCATACCTTCTGCGAGGGAAAACAAAGCTTGCCCGGCTCTTTCCAAAAACAATACACTTTTTTCATGAAGAAAAGCCGGGTTGGCTCGAATAGAGGCTATTCACATTGCATGTTCATAGGACCTCCAGTCTCGAAACATCAACTACAAGGCAGCTGCACTATAGCCCACAGGGTCTGTTTTTTATTCTGTATTTAATTGTATTTTATTGTATTTTATTATTGAATTTGTATTTAATTATTTGACCCTTGTATTATACCATCTTTGGGGGACAGTCATAAACACGACCATCACCAACAAACATACCCAAAAAAAATTGCCGCTGCGCGGGGCTAAGAAACTACACCCCCCCCCTCAAAAGTGTATCCAAAAAAAGTTTGCCGCCAACCCACTGCACCGGATGGGCACGGTGCAACAGCGAACAGAGGCTTTTCTTCCGCACAAACTGCGCTTTTTCTGAAGAGCTCCTAGCCGAACCCCCGTTTTTTTTATTTTTCTTCGAGACAAAAAGTGCCCAACATAGCTTCCCCACAAAATGACTATCCTCACATAGTTGTCAGGTTGTACAACGCTAATACCCTGGCACGAGTGGTCAAAAATTAAAAAACGAGTGTCTTTTTGTGCAAAACATAATTGTTTTGCATCAGTCACAAAATTGAGTCACTCCCCAGCCATCTCGTACGCGCTGAAATATGGCCTCATGCAAAAAAGCCGTGAGAAAACCTTTTTGCCCCGAATCGTCCGTTACAAAAACCCTGACACCACGAGCACCTAAGGGGACGGACCACTATGCCGATAAGGGAGCGCGCAGAATTTTCGAGCAGTTCGAGTCGACTTCGATCTTATCCGGAGTCCTAGACGCCAGGAAAGCGCAGAAACAGAGCTGGCTGGAATGCCTCAGAGTCGAGCGATGAACCTCTGTGCCTGAAGTCCCTCAGGCTTTGCCTTCTGCAGAGAATTCCTTGCCCCGTTTGGTGCAGTTCCCTTCAGGAAACCGTTTGCTGTGAATTCCTACAACAATTCGTTCTCGTGCATTTGTGAAGGTGCAACCCCCCGGTGGGTCCGGGGTGTCCCCCCCCCCCGGGTACCAGCGCCAAACTTTACCCGTGCTCGGTGGGACGGGGGGGGTGTCCAAGAAACATTTTCCCCCCGGGTACGAGCACCGACCTGAGCTTCACCCGGACTTTACCACCCTGGCCGAACTTCGCTTCGTGCCCGAACTTTTTTTAGTACCAGCGCTTAGCACCAGAATTTAGCTTCGATCACTCGAACTTAGCGCCGTCCGAACTAAGCTTCACCAGAACTTAGCATCGCCCGAACTTCGCTTCGCCCGAGCTTTACTGTTCCCCGAACTTTAACTGCTGCCTCCAGTCCTCGCCCCGCGCCGGTCTTTAGCCGAGCGCACGTACTTATTGTACATTGTGTGTATATTATTACAGTTACCGGTATTGTATATTAATGTACGATTATTGTACATTCACGGTTGGCAGATAATCACGATTATTACCTATTATTAGATTTCCGAAATCCGCCCCAAGTTATTAGATTTTATTAGAAATTATTAGATATTATTACATACATGTACGCCTATACATTTTTTATAGGCGCATATAGGCAACAAAATAATAGCATATAGGCGCATATAGGCGAAATAAATTCAGAAATAATAGAAAATAATGCAGAAATATTCGAGAAATATTCAAAAATAATAATTTATTAATATTTTCCTGTTGACTTCCCTGGCTGTTTTCTCGTGCAGAAACGCGGCTCTGTGCTGTCAGAAGCTGAGAAAGGCTGCTGGAACATGTTCGCGCGAAAAAACAGTGTCCCAAGGTCACGTAGTTAGGTTCGACTTTGACTACGTGATTTTGCTTGTGTGCATGATGAAGGCTGTCACAGATTGGAGAATGTACGCATAGCTGGGTCCATGTTTGCTTCGCCTTCGACAACAAAGGCTGTGTCATGCCGTCGAAACAGCAATTGTCCGCGTTTAGAGCACGTTCACCAAGAACAGGACATCTTCGCATCGAGTGTCGACAAGAGGTTGGTCAACGGTGGTCTAGTTTGCATGAGTGTGAAAACACGACTGCCAACACTTATCCACGTTCTTATTCTTCCAGAACGGGAAAAGCATGGTCAAGAGAAAGCTGGTCGTTTCTGACGCCTCGTCTGGGTCGTCTGACGCGGTTGCAACAACGACCGAGTCTGACAACGAAGAGCCCGAAGCCGAAAGACCAGCGAAGACAGAAAGTCGTCCGAAAAGAAGCCAGTGCCAAAGCGCAAACGAGGTCGCCCAAGGGCAGCAAACACAAGCCGAAAGGCAATGCTTTCGCGCTGACCTTGCCTGCAGCGCAGCCCGGCGTAGACGCAAACCCGACAACGACAAGCCGACGACGACAGCCAAAAACGCCGCCAGGTAAGAAGCACGACTCACGCGGCTGACATGGCATCAAGCACGTTGGAGTGGCCGCCGCTGCATGGCAAGTGCAGCAGTTGCCTCGCCCGATTTGAGAAACTGGTGTGAGAAACGGGGCTGACTGCCGAGCGATATGGTGGTTTACGACGAGTGGTGCGGTTTTTTCTGCGCCTCCTTACCACCCAGAGCCGACTTCAGCGGATTACAACAGCAGCAGCGTGCAAAGACGAAAGGACACAAAAATCCAGCGGAGACATCCACGGCCGAAGTGAATGACTTCTAATATTCCCTGGTTTTCCTGAAATTATTAGATATTATTACCTGATTATTAGATATTAGGGTAGAAAGTTTTTTTTTTTTGTGCCCATGTTATTTTGACCCCCAAAATTTTCCGCGCGCGCGCGCAAAAATAAAACTTCGAGAAAAAAAACTTTTGTTGGCTGGGAAAACACAACGTCCCCGGAGGGGAGAAACGAAGATCCGGGTCCTCATGAGGACCAGGGGGGCATCAAAAGGGACCGACAAATCCAAAAAACACCGAATTTCCGCGTTTAGATGCAGGTTTTAACGAACACTGAGTAATTTTTGGCAGACGAAAAAAAAGTCAAAGTCTGTCATCCCACACTGTGATGTTCGTGTGCATGAAGAGACTTTGCGTGTCATTTCGTTGTTGTATTGCTTTTCTGGTGCTCAACTCTCACGTCGTACGTATCTCCGCTTGTTGAGCCAACGCGCGGCTTCGTCAAAAAGGATCGGCAAGGGAGCAACACAGGTGTGCCTACAAAAGACCATCACGTCGAATGGCGAAGGAACCCCGAAATTTGTGTCACGTCAGTTGGACACGAAACCTTCTGTGTCACCTTTTTCTTTTGAACGGACCCCTTACCGCCACCATCCTACGGTTGCAGTCTGATGCTTGAATGGGAAAACTTGACTTTTTCTTTGAACCAGCTACACCCTGAAGGCTGTGAAGTTCTCTTATCGAGTGATCCTGCTACCGGAAGCAGCAGAAGACGAGCAACATCAGAGACCGCAACATCAACAACGAAACCAGCGGCGAGGGTCAAAAAGACGAGCGAAGAAGCGGCGAACGAACTCTGCGTCGAAGCCGACAACAAAACGGCGTAGAGGAGCGCCCATCGAAGCGCGGCCATCGCCCAAGCGCCGTGAAGAAGCAGAAATCGACGCGCAACCGATGAACCTGGACGAGCAGTCGAAGGAGAAGCGAGGCACCAAACGCGCGCCTGAGCGCGACGATCAAGACGAGCTAAAGAGGCGACACCACGTGCGAAGAGATAACTAGGTCTCTGGAACGGCTTATTGCAACTTCCAAAACACAAGGCCCCAACAGCATGATGTTTAGGGGACGCGCATCCTCCTTTAAGTCTGCGAGTCGCCTAGAAGTCGCCAAGCCCACATTGGTCATCGTCCAGGAATTTGGAACTTTGTCGTAGGCTACCTCGAAGGACGCTGAAACGCGACTTTTGCGGTTGGCGTAACTTACTCGCTACAGTACTGTAAGATCCACAGGCCATCGTCCCTAGGTTCGTGTGTGTGTGCCTGCTGGTAGGACATTTGGTGACTTGACCGCGCAGAAGGCGCAGAAAAGTGAGACTCTGGTGTTTCATCTCGCAAAGGCCCCAGAACGTTGCCAAGCGACCTGCACACAGTAACAATCCGTTGTCGCAAGCAACTACAGCACCACAAAGCACATCCTGGAATGTGCGGCCAGTGCGCGGTCGAAAGGCCCAGAAGGAACCCGACATACTTGCTGAGATGTGAACCATGTTGATCTGTCAGCTGCTTTTGTTTGCCTGTAGCAGATTTCTGGGAAAAGTGATTGCACAGGTGCAGATGCCAGTTTCCTTCACAGGCCAATCTCTCCGACAACACAAACCTGTTATCCTACACAAAAACCCCGGAATTTCAAGCGAACCTAACTCTAAAAAAGTGCATGCACAATGAAAGTTAGAAAGAAATCCTTGTATGAAAGTTATACAAAAAGTTGCGTTTTTCAAAATCCCGGGTTCGGGGTCCATCGAAGTTCTCTAAGTACATTTCTCAGCCAATTTGGCCTAAAAACAATTTTGGAAATTTCCTTAGAGGTACCAAAATTTGGCTTGAAATTGTTCCCAGACTTTTTGGCTGGAAATGCACTTTGTGTTTTTTTTTGGGTCAAAATTCACATTTTCCAGATTTTGGCCGTTTTTGCCGATTTTTGCCGATTTTCCAGATTTGGCCACTATGGGCCATTTTTGCCGATTTTTCCAGATTTTGGCCGTTTTGGGCCATTTTTGCCGATTTTTCCAGATTTTGGGCCATTTTGGGCCGTTATTGCCGATTTTTCTAGATTTTGGCCATTTTGGGCCGTTTTTGCCGATTTTTCCAGGTCTTTGGACCCGTCAAAAAAGAAATATGCACCGATTTCTTCGCCCGTGTCAGCCCTTTACCCCATGCGAAGCAGATTCGACAATCCCCCCAAAACGCGAGAAAACCTTTGCACATTTTCTTGGATATCCGGGTCTATTTTTTGCGGATCTCTTCATCGGAGCTGATCACGAGCAAAAAAACGCCGAAAAAGGTCTGCTGCGTGGACCAGCAAAAAAAATGACAGGACTGATTCCCTTTCTTCTCGATGCACACCCGGTGGTCCGCGCCGGGGCCCTGTCTCTTACAAAGACCCACAAACCACGCACATATTTGTAATCCCCGGGTCTAATTTTCACGGATCTTTTCATCGGAGCTGATTGCGAGCGTAAATTCGTCAAAAAAGATCTGCTACGTGGACCAGCCGGAAAATGCCACCATTCAGGGGATCGATTCCCGCCCTTCTCAACACACACTTGGTGGTTTCCACGCCCGGTGCACAGCATATCATAAAGACCCGCGAACCACGCACGTACTTTCTGATCCCCATGTCTAATTTTCGCGGTTCTCTTCATCGGAGCTGATCGCGAGCAAAAAGTCGTTGAAAAAGGTCTGCTCCGTGGACAGCGAAAAAAACGGCACCGCCCAGGGGATCGATTCCCGTCCTTCCCGTCACAAACCTGGTGGTTTCCATGTCCGGTGCCCTGCATCTTGTAAAGACCCGCGGAACCACGCACATACTTCTTGGTCCCCGGGGACGTGACTATGGTGCTTGCAGAAGACAGTCCGAAGAACCGGCAGAAGATCACAAGCAGGCCGTACATTCCGCGTGCAGATGAACGTGAAATGATACGGGATCTTATTGTCTGCTTCGGTCGGGTTCCAGCGAATGCCGATCATCAAAGGCCACATGCAACGGACTGTATGCCCAGCGAACGGGATTCGTGCTCAAAAGAAGGTTTCCCAGATGAGTTAGACCCCCATTCTGCCCTAAGAATACGGGTTCTGGCGGGTAGAGGTCGCATACCCCACGTGCCACATCATCGTCCTCTGCCAGGATCTTGCCTCAAACCTCTCCTACCTCTTTTGGCATCCTTCCATTTCGACTTAGCAACAAACGGAATTGCGAACGGGGTGAACGGAATGGTTTGGACGCACGAACACCCACCGTGACGATCACCTTCCACTCCTAGGGGCACTTTTGCTGTGAGAATGCATGGTAAAGTCAGGTAATAATGGATTATTACCTGGTAATAATATCTAATAATGGGTAATAATTTCTAATAATCAGGTAATAATATCTGATAATTTCAGGAACCAGGTAATAATATCTAATAATTTCTAATAAAATCTAATAATTTGGGGCGGATTTCGGAAATCTAATAATAGGTAATAATCGTGATTATCTGCCAACCGTGCTTCGTATATTATTGTGAATTATCGTACATTCTTGTACATTATTGTAAATTATTGTATTATTGGTCGTATAAGATCGCAGATCTTAGAAGATTAACATACCCGACGAATACCTAACACTCATTACAGGTTAAATAACCCCGTCGCTATCCCGAAAACATCGTAACTTCACCCCTCGCTTGCCCCCTTTTTTCTGAAGCCGTGTCCTGAGGCGTCACGACGATTGTGACAAACACACCGAATCACTGCTGACCTTTCTACTTTCGATTTATGCATCATCCGCGACGGTGAAGACGAAGCAGCAGACGGAGCCAGTATACGCAGTAGGAGGAGGATGTATTATACAGTATTGTAGACAATAATATACGAAAATCTGTACAATAAAAATACAATAAACTACAATAAACGATTCGTATCACAACCGTGGTCAGTTCTTATTAAACCCCGGACCCGTGGTTGTGCAGCGGAATCAGGCGCCTGTTTTTACAAACCTCTGGGTGGCTAGTTTGACTTCTGGCTTGCGATTGGCTTCGAGAGCGCAGCCTGAGGAGTTTCAACCCCGACTTCTGTTCTATACTTACAGTCTTTCGGTTCCTCTGCAATGTATCCTGAAAGCTAAAGAGACGTAGGCAGCGTGTTTCGGAGGTTGATGCGACTCCCTAACCCGAAACTGAAGCAGGGCACAACCCAATCTTTCTGAACAGCGTACGTGGAAACAGGCTCACGTGACAACAAACCCTCATCACACAGCAAAAAGAGCTGGATATTTTACAAGGCTGCTGGGAAGATAGCGCGGACAACGAATGGAAAGTGAAGGTATGGATTGCGCGCACTCAGTTGGAATCGAGAACGTGAAGGACCACTGGTCGGTTTATGCTCCATGAGAATGAATATTGTTCCCGAGAACGAACTATGAAGTAAGTTAAGTCCAGAAAGTAAGTTTAGTCCAGATAGAATCGCGGAAGGGTGAGCGATCATGAGTGTCGGGACAGATAATGTCTCCCTCCAGGCGCAACCCACCAACTTGTGCTGCCGTTGCCTTCGATTCATCAAGAAAACACACCACCAGGGCCACAAGGCTGTTGTGAAGTTGAAAGAAACCGGCGATTCCGAAGTGCACGTCTTGGTGGAGTCTGAACATTTTGCTACCCTCGGCCGCATCACGCTGATCGATGCGTTTGTCGCAAGGCACGAGTGGAGCCAAATTGTCTGGACCGATGGCGATGTGTGGCAGCAAGTGTGGCCTATCGGCACTGACGTAGACGTATACTACGGCGACGAAGAGGGGTGGTACGGCGGAAAAGTCAAAGAACACCATGAAAATGGTACCTATTCGATTCTCTTCGACGACGGCGAGGTATGTTTTTTTTGCGACACCCGAGGACTTGCGTCCCTTTAGGGGAACGCTTGGATTAGCCCAGATCAATGATAGGATTCCATTTTACTGGAGAGACAATAAAGAAGAGGTCCTCTATGAACAACGGTTTAATCATGTATCTACTCTCTTCCTTTTGACCCGATCACACTGCGGGAGCTCAAATGCACCGGAGTCAGGTTGGGTCTCGTCCAGTTTGCCTGACTTCGTCCTTGCGGACAGAAAAGGGTCTGGTTCATAGGAAAACCAATAGAAACTGGATTCTGAATTTTGAGTTTTTCAGAATTTTTTTTTGACAAAGGTGAAATTTTTGCTTGGAATTTTTCATTGTGACGAACAGACAGACAGACAGACGGACAAGCCACATAATTATATAGTAACCTGACCTGCGGAATTGGATGCTGCCAAAAAATGGCTGGTTTGCGGGTCTGGTTCATAGGAAAACCAATAGAAACTGGATTCTGAATTTTGAGTTTTTCAGAATTTTTTTTTGACAAAGGTGAAATTTTTGCTTGGAATTTTTCATTCTGACGAACAGACAGACAGACAGACAGACGGACAAGCCACATAATTATATAGTAACCTGACCTGTGGAATTGGATGCGCAGAAGAGTGCGAAACGGGAGGTCAAGTTCATGGAATGCCTTTATGGTCAAAAAGCTTATTCGACATAACTAACGAATCTACAGGTTGCAGACAACGTGCAAGGAGGACACATGCGGACGCGAGAGAAGGAAGCTGTCGACACGATCCACCTGCTGCCCCCAGTGAACCCCCACCACTAGCAACGTGGGCTTTCTGGTATCCTATGCTGCCGAAGCAAATCTCTGTCGTTGTGCTGGGCCATCAAGTCCCCATCATCCGGAAATGGCAAAGTGAGACATTCACATAGGCTCTTTCGACCATTCCGTGCGCATTGACCAGGCATGGTCTCGCCTCGGTTGCGCCCCGTCCCACCCCGCCCGCATCTTTGCAGCTGTTTCGCATTTGTTGGGTTTTGTTGTTTCATCAGATTCTTTTTAATAAGCTCTGAAAACAAGAGTTAATGACATCGACAGATCTGTTCTTGACTAGACCTCGGTGCAGCCGCGTTTTGTTTGTTGAATACGCATACCTTTGGCAGACACACATGTGAATGTACAACGCGAGCGCCAGAAGGAGGAAAGGCACGGATTCTACGTAACGATAGGGGGAACTGGATAACTTCGCTGCTATCCACGATTGCTCACTCCATGCATCCGCAGCGGGTTGCTTTTCGAATGGCAGAGCTTCCCCTCATCGACTGCAAAGTGTATTCGAATTGCTTGCGAGAGCAACTTCGTTCTTTTTCGACTGTTCTGTAATCTTTGTCCATCAAGTGCAAGTCGCTTGGCGGGCACGAAGGCGAGGGTTGCTGACGGGGCTCGCGTATCGTCTACCTATCCTTCTGATATCCAGGACGACATCGTTCACCGAGATGCACTCGCAAATGCGGCTCCCCCCACGACCGCTCCACACTTCGCTGCGGAGTTACGTGTACAAATACGCCGACGTGTCGCCAGTACTAAATACGAAGGAAGAGGAAAAAACTTTTGCATAGTCCCCGCCGCGCTCAGCGTCCAGGATGCTGCGGACTCTAGACCACCGTGACCACTGTCGGTCAAATATCAAGGGGTCTTTTTTTCATGCCACCCATTATCCAGTTTTTGTCTGGGTACCAATCCCTCATTCGTACTTTGCAATGGCTTCATCGAGTTTGCGGCAACTGATCCTTATTACGTTCTTGCTTCAGTCTTTCCTTCGCGTGGTCAACATCGAGCCTCGCTCTCTGGAAGCAGATGTCTTCCATGCCCCCCTTGTTTTTGTCCGTCCCCTTTCGCCTTACTCTGTTCTCTCGGAGGATTCAACCCTTCTTTCAGCAGGAAATGCCTTGAGAGACGAACCTTTTCGGTCCTTCGCAACCAAGGTCCAGAACTAAAAAAGCTCCGTCGTTATATGCGTGGAAGGTTTGGGTGAGCGAAGCAATGCAACCCGAATGCTTGAGGAAATTTCCGGAAACGAAAAAAGAATCTAGTTCTATTGCAGCTCATGAAAGTATTTTGTGCTTCGTTTGCGGCAACTCCTCCTGGTTGCCTGTTGCTTACATGCTACTGAACCGACCTTGGAAAGAATAAGTCTGTACACGTGCACGTGTACGTTGACAACAATTCACAAACAGTCTAGAAAATGCTTGCACCGCAGATAACATGGACTTTGGCAGAGGAAGATTCGGTTTGTTTTTTCCAAAGGTACCAGGCAAGCCCACCTGGAGGTGTTTGATTCTGTTGGGCAGATTTCTAACCGACGAAAGTTATTTCAAATCGGCTGATATTTTCTCAAGTCATGCAGCTCGCATAGCGTCGGACTGAACGAATCAGCGAAGACCTGTCGTGAGAAAAGCGATAATAAGGTTCTCCGACATGGCCCCTAAATGATACGTTTGCCTTACGAGACACGCGCAATATTCATTGTTTATTCAGTCCCAGAGCTGTCAGCGTGCTCGCGCTCCGCAATTGTAGGACCGGTGTGCAAAATGAGGTCGCTATGTGTGGACACTGCCTCCCAGGATTGCCCCGTTCTAAGATACTGACGAACAGGGATAGAAGGCTGAAAAAGGACCCAAACGGACACGACTAACAGACCACTCGAGTGTGGTCAGTACAGATTGTTTTCGTTGGCACCTCGATCATTCAACCCAGCACACTATCCACCCGTGGTTTCTACCCAACCAATAATAGGTTGTCAGCCGCGGCTCACGACGACGGACACAGAAGTCTTGCCGTTGGTACACACACTAGCACGAACGCGTCAATGTGCTGCCGAATATGCTGCGCATCTGAGTGAGGAGCGCCGTGCTTGTCGTAGTCCACGTCCTTTTCAGCACTCCCGCATACCTGCAAACACTAGTCTTCAGACTCAGCGGCAAGCAATTGCAGTCAACGTCAGCCGCAATTAGGCACAGACGTAGAGGGGCAAACAGTTTTTTTCCCCCAGTTCTTTAACAAGTACACCATAAACCTGTCGCAACGTACCCTCCTTTCCGTTACGTTCAGTTCATATTCTTCCCACTGGCGAGAGATCGAGAAACATGGACTTCAAGAGACCACACAAGCGATTCTGCAAGTTTCTGCTCACGCCCCTGTTTCATCATTGACTTTTATTTCGAGTTTATTGAGTGGCGCCACCTCCCCCAGAGAACTCTCGGATCAACCTGCGTCTGTGCAGCTGTTTTACGATATCGCCTACGTATACTCCGGCTGTGCGCGCCTTCATTGCGAAGGTTGCTGCTGCGGCTGCAGGGGTGACACTTGCGTCAGGTTAAGTAACGAGATCTGGGAGGCAGTGCACACCTAAGCGGGCTGCATCCTCGTGTTGCAGCCATGTTGTGCATACGGTGGGGGCCTGGCCAACTTCCTCATCACTACAGAGCACCATCCTTTCGTGACGGAGATTGGACAATCGCCTGAAAGTGGGAAAGAAAAAAACCAAAGCAAGACCTGTCCCTGCGCCTGCTGTCTCTGACTTTGGAGATTTCTACCACCACTTAGATTTATTGTGATTGTATGCACATTTCGCGCGGTGGACCTTCAAGTCGCAAGTCGCAAAGAACAATGGGCTGCTTCTGGTGCTTTTGCCAAAGGTGCAAAATTTGCTATCAGTCTGTTTCCTTCTGTGGAGCGCTTCTGATAGAACCGCTCTCGCTGAGAGGCCCAGGTTCCTTCGAGAACCTGGGCCTGGGGAGAGACTCGGTAGTGGTGGAAGTGGGTATCCTCGTTCGATCCCGATCCGCTCTCATCCGTCATGCTCCCCTCATCACTCCCGCTATTTTGATTCACGACCATGTCGTCTTTGTGTTTAGGCAACGATACGGGGAGACCCTTGAACGGTCCCTCTCGTGGGCCTGTAGTGTCGGAGAGTCGTTGCGCCGTTTTCAAAAGAATTGGGCGCAGCACCAAGATCCTATCAAATATGCGGAAACGGGTGTATCGAAAAGTCCTTTCTGGTCCACGGCTTCCTTTTTTAACAGGCATAACTTCGATAAACCGCAACCAAAAAACCGTCAAACAAGTAGGAGTCGGCGGGCCTACGTCATACATTGCCCTCATGTGTTGCGAGGTGCATGGCGCTTAGCTGTCGTTGTTGCGCCAGTGCTCGTTGTGCGCTTGCGACCTGCAGGACACTTTCAAACTTGAGAGAGCTCCACCCAATGTTTTGCAGTCCGTCAATCACGTTGCGTCTTTAGTGCGACACATTCAGTTCTTCTTTTCACAGCCAGACGCAAAAGTGTAGACGGATGCGCCTCTTCTGCTTTCACTGTTTTCACATTCGGTTGCTTTTTTACTCGGGCTGGTTCTTCTGCAACCTTTATCTTTGTCATGCTTTTCATTCTTGTCATTCTTTACGTGATCTTCACATCACACCATGCGCGAGTTAGAACAATGAAGGGGAAAGCTGGTGCATTGTATACCAGGGTAGTTTCGCGGCTATTACGGTCCACTTTGCGTTTATGACCGAAAGCATCAGAATTTCAGGCACAGTAATTTGGAGAGCCCCGCAAAAAAAAGTATGAAGAAACTGCCGGAAGACCTGAATATTGAAATATTGTCATGGCTTCCGGGCAGCAAAGCCACATCTGAACTGCGTCACGTTTGCAGACTGTGGGACGATGTGCTGAGAAAGCAGGTCATTGCTTGCTGTGTCCACCGGTACTGTGACAGGGTTATGCGGTGCCGTATTGTCTACACGACTGGTGACATGACGCTCGCCGACATCGTTTCGGTCTGGCCAGAGTCGAAGGGATGTTCCGCGTATTACTTTCCGCATTGCGAGCCGCTGGAATTTTCCTGTGGAGACTTTGTTGCGCTGCGCAACCCGGATCAGGACAGTCTGACAGAGTACAAGCCTGCTGCGCTGTCCTTTCTAACGAAAGCAAGCGACTTGGACATGCACAGGCTCCTCATCTCCGACCGGTGCGAGACAGACTCCTACTTCTCCGGGGAAGATGGTAAAGACTCGTTCCCGAAGTACATGCAACTGCTCCTCAGATACCAGGTCTGCTTCCTTTTGAATCAATAACTATCTTGATGAATTTACCAGGGTGCACCTTCGCCCGTCCACGAACCTACTACTCATTATTATACTACTCACGCACGCCCCCAAGCCGCATTTCTCCAGCACTGCGTGTATTGCATACAAAACTGTTGTGTTGGATGCGTGCAGGATGCTTCAGTTTGCGAGGGTGTGGCGCATTTTGAGATTGAAAAGGCCGGCGTTTTGTAAGGCCTCCGCTTGACATTATAGCCTTGAGCGGGGTGAGGGAAGAGTACTTGTGTTCTGTTTTTTTGCCGTTTCAAAGCTTTCTTTCCCACAACTTCAAACTCCTGCAGGTGAAGCATCAAGAGTACAACCTTGAGCACCTTTCGCGGATGCGGCTGCTGCGAACATACATTTACAACCTCGAGCACCGCGTGTCGTGCAAACTGCGCTTGCTGCTGGAGCACATTGGATACCTTTGCATACGGCACATGGTTCTCCTTCTGCCACACCTTGAGAAAACGCTACGCATTGGCAATGCGCCCAAGGCCGCCATACGCAACCTCTTCAACTGGTATCGCAGCATGCAAGAGCAGATAGAGACAGAAAAGGTTCTTGTTGGGGGCGGGTATCACGCTCCGGTGAAAGCGTGGGATATGCAGGCACTGGAAAGATACGCAGCGTTTCTCAACACGTCGGACGAGGCCCTCGAAAGCTATGTTGATCTCTGCAAGTTGGAGACACCGGCTAAGGCCGAGCCTTGCAACGAAATTTGTACAAGCATCATTGACGAGTGCAAAGAAGTGTCCGTACAAACTGATGGCGACGAGCCGAAGTTCCAGTTTATTGAGGACGAAGACGAGACAAGTCCGTCTTTATGCGTGCCGGACATCAGCCAACAACCCGCGGTAGAAGCAATGCTAAAAGTATGCCATCTTTGCATAAACTCCAATGAAAACTTACAGCAGAAGAAGGATCTTTCTAAAGAACGGCAATAGCTCAGGAGTCGTGAACTGTTACCATACGTCTGCTCTGGCCCTGAATGACGATCAAGACCAGCCCAAGAACAATAGCGTCGGCCCCATTTCCCTACACGGAAAACCCAAGAACGGTGTTGCTTTCTGTTCTCACAGCGTAGTGTGAGGACAACGAGACTGCAGTCAGCCCTTGCAGAAGCCACCTTTCTGAAGCAGCAAGAGAGGCGTGAACCGCCGAAGACCCGCCACAGTTCAACCTTTAATATGTTGTTGCACCAATCTTTTCTCCTTACAGAAAATTGTTTCGTTGTGGGCACGGCAGCGCAGCTTCGGGAATACTGACGCCTACGTGGAAACACCGCCAAGCGAGGACGGCTTAGAATCCGACGAGCACTCAAAAATGGACGACGCATCGAATGATATGCTTGATGCTAGCATTTGTGAAAGCGCGAGCTACCATATTGAACCCTTGGTACACGTCAATAGTTTTGTTCCAGAGGCAGGCCCGTCAACCAGCTCTGGGAGTGATGGTTTGCAGTCTGATGCAAAGGCTAGCTCGTTCTCAACGTGCACACAACAGTGGCCGTCGACAAGTGGGAAGACTGCGTCGCCGCTCTCCGCTTTGCTAGCAGCCAGGCTTCTTGCCTCGACGGTCGCTCGAAGCACTGCGTCGTCATCGGCACCCGAGAGGCTGGATGACAATTTATTGTCGCATGCAAGCTGCTCTGATTCCTCGTTTCGGGATCCAGAGTGACGCTCGAGTGCCGACTGGCTGCGGCGGCGCTGCGGCATAGATGGTCACTCTTTTCTTCCTTGTCGTTGCATTTTTGCCGTGCCCGTAGCCAGGACTGGTGACAAAAGCGAACTTCAACGGCAGCATACTACGTCAACTAGCAGCTTACATGTGTTGAATTGCCAACCTTCTAGAAAAGCTTGGCGTTGTGACTCGCCAAATGCGGTGCTGGCTTTGAACGCAGCAAAGGTTCCACAGAATCAGCGCTCAAGTATCATATTCAGTTTTTGATTGCGCTCGAACACCTCCACAACAGCCTGACACGTGCCAAACGTGCAGGGTTTTCTACTGTTTCGGCATCGTATTCCGTGGGGCTTCTTCCATGACTTTCTTCGCGATCGGTTTTCAGTAGCTTGTGAGACAGCCTTTCCGGTTCGGGCTTGAAGCCATTTAGACTTGTCGAAGGCGAAGGTTCAACGTGCGAGCTGCAGGTATTGATGATCGTAGTCAAAACCTTTGCATACAACAAGTGCACACCGAGAGTGTTGGTAGTTTTATGGTTCAGGTGCCCGCATTTGCACGGCGGTGCGGCGTGTCCTTCGTCAGCTTCGATACCGGCTACCTTAGTTTAAGCTGCTATTGGTCTGGCACACAGTGCCTGTCCTTAGAGAGAGAGGCGTGGGTACAGCAAATCGGTTTCAAAAACTATGACTGGATCTTCGAAACTGCTGTGCCTCATTGGCTGACACATCCCACAGTTGAAAGACTTCAATGTTTATAACACCACAGGTTGGCCCGGATATTCAGTGCCAAAGTCAAACGGGGTTACGAGGCTTGTGGATCCGTCCACAAGCGAGTGCGTAATAAGCACGCGAAACGATTCCAGCTTCGACAAACAAAGCAAGTGACAGAACACAGTAGAAAGGTCTCTTTGCCTGTGGAGCCGCCGTCTAGCCCACATTCCTTAGAATCGCCCTGCTTTACGTAATAGTTTCGCCTCTTTTTTCTTCCAGCATAGTGTTGCGATGAGACTCGAAGCTGGTCTGTATCATGTAGCCCGAATGTTGGTGTGGTTCCGAAGAAAGACTGTTACCATCCAAACAGATTATTCCGCGACGAAGAGAGGCCCGCACCTGATTAGTGGCTTGGTGTCGCACAAACGTGCTTGCATAGACAGTACATCGTGTTTCCTACTCAGTGTGTCGGCGTAAAAATCACGCGGGACGTGGAACGTGAATTGAGCGTCCACACTACTAGTAAGAAAAAATGAGACTGAACGAGTCCGTGTTGAGCGAATCGATTGCTTCCGGAGCTACGGGAACCGGCCATACAAAGCACAGAATTCAAAATAGGATACCGTCAGACAAAACCGGTAGCAGAAACAAAGAGCAACAGTTATAGGCAGCCGTCTGGAGGCTTTGAATCACCAGAGCGGCTGTCGTGCTTTGAGGAAATTTCGACCTGACGAAGAGGATGGACCACGACCCTCGAGATGGTGACCTGGAAGCGTTGCAAAGTGAAGCTGTAAGGCTAGAGGCGAGGCACAACGAGACTCTCAAGCACATGGACGCCATGTTGGCTGAACTTCGCCGTTCAGAACGCGAGCTTGTTGAGTTGATGAATCGCCGAAGCGTAAGTAAGTCAGGCGATTTGGTCCAAGAACTCGCGACTTTGGATATCGAAGAATTAGAAAACTTGCTCGGGGCCAAGGAGTGCGAGGTGCGTGTCCTGCAGATCGAGTTGGAATCGCACAACAGCGAAGTTGCCGCCCTGTCGTCGGAAAACCGGCAGCTCCAGCTTGAATTGCATGTCGCCGAGGCCTCGGCCGCCCGGATGGAAAAACGGCTCGAGGATGACAAGACGCTATCTGGCGGACTTCAGCGGTTCTCAGAAACCCTTGACCTTCAGGCAGAGCGCGAAATGCGGCTCAGAAACCTGGAAGATAAGGTTATTGATGCCGACGAGCTGGCTGACAGACAGTCAAAGGCGCTCGAGAAGCTGCGGCAGGAGCACGCAACTCTCACTGAGCTCAAACAGAAAAGTTGCCGGTCAGCCGAAGAAGAGCTGAACGAAAGCAAAAAGGTTTGCATTACTATCGTTGTACTTGAGTCAAAGTTGCTGGCCACCGAAACCGACCAAAAGTGCCGCAACAGGTAACCCCCAAATAGAGGTTTATTGCCTATGCCGGTAGGCTGTAGACGAAGAACAAGAATCTATTATGCTGGTTTTGTTAATCAATACACGACAATACTCCGGAAGTGTCCCCGCCATTGGCCCTCCGCACGACAAGCTACACGCGCTACACGTTTGCAACCTCGAACGACGCAGATATGCATTGCAAAAGTACACACAAGAGACTTGCTCAAGGTACCGTGGCAGGCATCTTGTGTTGAGTTGCGACATCTTCTTGTTTGAGCATGAAAACGACGAATTCTGCTTGTTTGTCCGGTATTTGTGAGTCATCAAATCCTCAACAGGTTTCGGAGACGATGGGAAGAACTCTTGAGAAGCTGAACGAGAGGCTCGAACTTGCGCGAAAACGATCTGCGATGTCTCATAAAAAGGTGTCTGAGCTGCAGGCGGACCACGAGCGGCTCGAAGGTGAACGAGACCATTTAACGGCAGAACTGCGCCGGATCCAAAGTGAAAAAGGTGCTCAGGTGACAGAGCTTGATAGCACCGTCGACAAACTATTGGGAGCTCACGGATCGGACACTCGTCTCGAGAATTTGGAAGACGTCATGCTGATTCTCAAAGCCATTGCCATCAACCTTGCAGAAGACGTTGCATTCATAAATAGCGTCCACGAAAAGTATTCAGAGTGCGAGGAGCACACATCGGTTACTCGCCGAACGATCGGCACAGCAAACCCTGTCCAAGCGCTGTCCGGCTTCATCGCTGGGTACACGTACGTTCGGCAATATGTAACATCAATTCATGGTGCTCAGAGAGAAGGAGACGCCTGGATTCTTGAACCAGACGTTGAGCCGACTTACGATGAAGTCGAAACACTGTACACAGCTTTGAAGCAGCTAGCCATTTGTTACGACATGATGCCCACGACGAAAAAGCGAGAGATACCCATGGCACGCGAGCTAATCCGCAACAGTACGAACCTCAACAACTTGGCCGCGGTGTGTGCCATGAAGCACAGGGAGCTTGTGGCTGAGCGTGAACGACGCGAAGCTGTCCTAATACGTGAGCGTGATGAACGAATAAAGAGGTGTGCCTAATAGACGAAAAGCCGAACTTTGCGGAACACACACATCATGAGAACAATACATCATGCCACCCCCCATCTACAGGGCCATCGCGCCGAAGTCATCAAAGAGCAGTGTGTCAAAGGCTCGAGAAGGTGGCAAGGGAGGATGCGGGCCGGCATTTGTGCGGGGTATGTCTTTTTGTCCATGCCACACACCTGTTCTCTTCGAAGATTTCTATTGTTCGGCCCAGACAGTGTGCAGGCTGGCTGATTTTGGTGGGCTTCGCCCCCCAGTTTCACAGTTTCACTGAGGGAGTTGATGCACCACGAAAAGTCGATTAGAGAACTTCACACAGCCTTCAGGGTGTGGTTGGTTAAAAGAAAAATTCAAGTTTTCCCACCCTCCCAAATCGCCCGGTGACCTCGTCCAAGCTCGTTTCCCCGGGTTAAGGCGGTCACTCAACATTCCCTTGCGCTATTGCGAAAACATGCTGGAAAACTCGGAAAGTCCGGGGGGGGGTCCGGGGTTTTTATTTTTGTCTCCCCGGCACCCGCTAGCACCCTTGGTCGTGGAGATTTCAGGCTTCGCGGTGGATTTTGCCACGTCCCGTGGTCGTCTGGTGCTCGTGGGGGTTTGTCCCGCTCTTTGTGGTCCCTCACACTTCTGTCATGTTCAGCCTACAGGCTGCTGTATCGTGTATATTTTGCCGGTTTGAGGGCCCTTCCGTAGCTTGGAAACCGGAGAGCGAAGCAAGCATCCCATCGAATCAGAAAGAAGGACAGAACTTCCTACGCTCAACCCACTCGTTTGTACCATCGGAACAGAAGTCTGCAACAGGCGGATTCGAACGGGCGGGTTCCCCTCCCATCAAGTACAAACGGTTTACCCTCGCCTAGAAGGTGCAAGGGTTTCCATGCACTCCGCAAGGGTTTCCATGCACTCCGCAAGGGTTTCCATGCACTCCGAAACGGGTACGAACAACCCCAACGGCAGCAACTGCGGAGGAATGGCTACCAAGCATGGGTGCGTGGCGTTCGTGGCTGCGAGCAAACAAGCGTCACGCAATCAGCATAGACAGGTCATCACTCGTTCTGCAGTGGTCGTCAGTTAGCACGAGCTCAATGTGTCGGACGGAGCAGTAGTTGTCGACTTGAAACGTAAGCACGTACCGTGGATGCAGAACATCGCCACTGCCGCAAATGCAGGCATTCGAGGCCGTTCTGCGAGCGTACGACAGGCAAGACGGCAGAAAGCAGGCAAGAGAGCGTGCCGTACCTCAGGCAGGTCGCTCGAAAACGGCGACTCGAAATGGAAGATTCGCCCCCGGGAACAATACCCAGCGGACGGAAGCGCAGGCAAGCCCGGACGGATGGAAGCATGAGGTGAAGCAGGAGAGACGAGAACGGAGAAGCGGGGCCGCGCCAGTGGCAGACCCGGACGTTCGGGCTACACAAAACTCGAAGAAGAAGTCTAAAGACGAGGAAACACTGCGGACATACCAGCTGAGAACAACCAATCAGGGAGCCCAGGGTACAGAGGAGCCTACGGCGCGGTGGTGAAGAAACGAAGCTCGCTTGAATGTCACCCCTCTAGTTAGCATCCGGCAAGAGCCAGCATGACACAGTATCAGAAGGAGAAAGCTCACTCAAAACCACATACGAGGACATGACTTTGGAAATGATGCTTCATTTGAAAAAGTGCGAGGGCGGAGGTTTACTCGGCTTGCCGACTGCGCCAGGTTCCTCGGTTCCCGTAGTGTCGGGAGAGTTTGAGACAATTGGTGGCTGGTGGTCGGTTGTAGTCCGTTGCGTCAAGCACAACCGGGCTTGCACTCTGGAGGCATTGGAAAATAGTAGCTCCTGTCTGTCAGAGGTGTGCATTCAGCGCTGCAATGCTTCTGCAGTGGACCTACACTTTCAGTGCCGCCATACTTATTTATTGGTGCTGATTTTGACTCAACAGGACCCTGGTGCAGTCGGTTTAGCTTGAATGCAGCGGTCACCTGCCACAACCTGAAGGGGTGGTGCAAAATAAAAAATCGGACCCCCCTTGAGTTTTTCCGGGTTTGTGCCGGGTTTGTGCCGGGTTTGCACCGGGCATATGGATCACACCAAGCCACCAAGAAACTTTTTAGGGTAGGCGGTTTTTTTTTTTTGGCCCATGTCCGTCGGCCCACAGAAATTTACGCGCGCGCGCGCAATAAAAAAACTTTTCAGAAAAAAGAAAACTTTTGCCACAAGACTTTCTGCTACTGGATGTCACACCGTATGTACCGGCTACACACCGCTTCACACCGTATGCCGGCTACACACCGCTTCACACCGTATGTACCGGCTCTACCTACCGCTTCACACCGTATGTACCGGCTCTACCTACCGCTTCACACCGTATGTACCGGCTCTACCTACCGCTTCACACCGTATGTACCGGCTCTACCTACCGCTTCACACCGTATGTACCGGCTCTACCTACCGCTTCACACCGTATGTACCGGCTCTACCTACCGCTTCACACCGTATGTACCGGCTCTACCTACCGCTTCACACCGTATGAACCGGCTCTACCTACCGCTTCACACCGTATGAACCGGCTCTACCTACCGCTTCACACCGTATGTACCGGCTCTACCTACCGCTTCACACCGTATGAACCGGCTCTACCTACCGCTTCACACCGTATGTACCGGCTATACTACTGGCCGGTCCGCTGTTGGCACTTTTGTGCCCGTTGTTGGTGGAATTCCTGGACGATGAGCTCAAAGATGTGTGTGGTGAGCTTGATGTGTCCGAGGGGTTGCGGTGGCAGTCTAGACAGTGTGGGGGCTGGGGGCTGGCTACCAGCTACCGGTAGCTGAGCTACCAGAGCTACCGGGTAGCTCCCGGTAGCTCGTGGTAGCTCAAAAAGTGGAAAAAATGGATTGTGTCCGAAACTGGAAATGTACCGGTATTTAGGGCCAGAAAATGCGAAAAAATGCAAAGAAACGTGACGAAATGCCCTTTTCCGGCTTTTTTCGACCCCCCCTGGTCAGTGTAGGTGACAGCCACGGGCAGTCAGTGGCAGCCACCAGCCATTGGTGGCTCAGACTGGCTGGGATTTTTTTGCCGATCCACACAAGGCTGTCGTAGCAGACCTTTTTTGACGAATTTTTGCTCGCGATCAGCTCCGGTGAAGAGATCCGTGAAAACTTGACTCGGGGTGCTAAGAGTATGTGCGTGGTTTGCGGGGCCTTACAAGTTGCAGGGAACCGGGAGTGGCAACCATCAGGCTTGCATTGGAAAGGACGGGTATCGATCCCCTGGCTGATGACATTTTTTTGCTGGTCCACGTAGCAGACCTTTTTCGATGAAATTTAGCTCGCGATCAGCTTCGATGACGAGATCCGTGAAACATGGACCCGGAGACCATTAAGTATGTCATGGTTCGTGAGTCCTTACAAGGCGGAGGGCACCGCCTGGAACCCACCAGGTTTGCATTGGGATTCGATGGGAAGGACAGGTATCGATCCCCCCGGGTGGTGGTATTTCTTCGCTGGCCCATGTAGCAGACCTTTTTCGACAAAATTTTGCGCGTGATCAGCTCCGATGGAGAGATTTGTGAAAAATAATCCCGGGGATCGAAAGTTATGTGCATGGATCGTGGGTCTTTACAAGATGCAGAACGCCGGGCGTGGAAACCACCAGGTGCGCATTGGCAAGGACGGGTGTCGATCCCCTGGCTGGTGACATTTCTTCGCTGGTCCACGTAGCAGACCTTTTTCGGCGAGTTTTTGCTCGTGATCAGCTCCGATGAAGAGATCCATGAAAAATGGACCTGGGGATCAGAAAGTATGTGCGTGGTTCGTGGGTCTTTACAACATGCAGAGCAGTGGGCGTGGAAACCACCAGGGTTGCAATGGGGACGCGAATCAATTACCTGGTTGGTGTCATTCTCCCGCTGGTCCACGTTGCAGACCTTTTTCGCCGTTTTTTTGCTCGTCTCTTGCTCCGATGAAGAGAACCGTGAAAAATAGACCCGAAAACGAAAAATTGTTTTGTGGTTCGTTGGCCTTTCACTTCCGCAGGGCAGCTGGAGCGCGATTGGACAGCCCAGACATTGTCAAATGAGAACCGATAGTTTTTCCACTTTGGAGCCATGCGCCCGTCCATCTTTTTCGAAAAAGCACCATTTTCTGTGCGTTTTTTTGCTGTTTTCCGCAATTTTCGGTCGTCCCCTGCGAGCGAATTCGACATAAAAAAAAAATTTTTTTTTTGAGCTACCACGAGCTACCAGAGCTACCGGTAGCTGAGCTACCAGTAGCTAGCTACCAGCTACCGTAGCTGGCCTCCACACTGGTCTAGAGTTCAACAGTTCCTTAGTCGAAGGCTGCAGAGGATAGACGATGCCACAGGAGAAAAAACACTCGGGTTTAAACTCGAGATCGCGGTTCGCCGGGTACGCCGCGAACGATAAAGCAGTGAACCAGAGGACTGTCGATTGTGCGGGTGTCCGTCAATCTTGTATCTCTCTTCTGACATGCCCCATTGCGATGTCACGGTCCTACCGAACCAAGTGCAGCAAGCTTTAGCCAGTGGCCACCTTCTCATGCGTAACAAACGGCGCCGGACTCACACCCACATCGAAAGAGACCGGTGATATCTCGAGCAGGTGCTTGTAGCACACGGCAATTGGTTGGACGCCGTGTGCAACGAAGGCAGTTATGCTCGGGGATGTGCGGTCTAGACTGGCAGGCGACGAGTGCCGTTTTCTTCGCAAATATACCTCGGCACAAGCATTGCCGCCGGTCAAGTGCAAAGCACTATGTCGCAAGCACCGCGAACGCATCGCTTGCCCTGCGTCCTTTTCATGCCTCGTCAGTCGAGTCTCAGATACGTCCCTACTAGTAGCTGCTCCAGGCGTCGGAAGGCATAGACGCGTGCACTGCCCGCGGACTGGTTCTGTGTGATAATCGCACCACAGCGGCAAAAAAACCCCCCGACATGCCTTGCCGGTAAAACCGCGCACGGTTTCGAGGCTGAGGCTGTGCTTGTATCCCGCGTGCTTCGACTGCGTCCAGCAGGAGCTGGCTAAAACTACGCAAATCTTGCTGTTTAGATTGGCACCAACGTCAAAGTATCACGATATTGCTTGCCCAGCGCACCAACCCAGCACCGGGCATAGTCGGCTTCAAAGTCAATACACACTGAGGTAAACAACGTCTACGCGATTTGCATCGCCGTGAAGTATCGGTGTGATGAACAGGTTTTCGACTTTTCCCGAGCCGGACACGCTCGTGACTACGCCTGCAGTCGCTCTCACGACCGGTTCCAATGCACAGATCCCAAAAGTTTTTTTTTTGCAAAAGTTTTTTTTTTCCGGGGGTTTCCAAAAATTTACGCGCGCGCGGACAGGGGACTTTGGAAACCCGGTTTCCCGGTTTCAGGAACCGGGTTTTTCCGGTTTCGGTTTTTCAAAAAAATAAAAATAATTTATAAATTATGATTTCAAGTGGCCCCTGTACTGTACAGTGACTGCAGTTACATGGCGCGTCACGGTGTGTCACTGCAATTCGAAGCTTTTCACTTACCATCTCAGTAGTTTGATAGACGTGCACACCACCACCACCGCAAGCTTATATCTCACCACCCCCCTCCGTCCCCTTGTTTGCGTGCGCGGGGCGACGGTTCCAGGCACTCAGACACCCACAGGCACCGCAGAGCCCCAAAACCGGGGTTTTGGCTGAAACCGGCTTTTTTGCTCGGTCAGACAAAGAGCTAAAGTCCCCTGCGCGCGGACATGGGCCAAAAAAAAAACCCCCCGCCTACCCTTATTTAGCTTATAGCCACAAAAAACTTTTTTATTAGCTTCGAGCCATGGATTAAAGATCTTTGCATTTTTCCACATGTTTTTCAAAATAAACTACTTCTTTTTTACATCTTTGTGTAAAAAAGAAAAAAGAAAGATCTTGAAATTTTGTAAAAAATAGTGACTGTGCGTTGTCCTTGTGAGTGGGGGTGTGTGGTCCTTTTTGAGGTGAATTGCGCCTGTCGTTGCCTCTCCCTGAGGTTGCAGCCTAAGGAAACCAGCTGTGAGACAAAACTCGGCGCCAGTCTCGTCGGATTGCACCAGAAAAGAACTTCACGGGTTACAAAACACCCGCCCAACACGAGGCACGCGCCCAAGAACGTGCACGGCCACCGTAGCACCCGGAATCCTTTTTCGGTTCTGGTAGACTATAACCTAGTCCAGTTTCACATGTAGGTAAGGCAACAGACTGAACAAGCCGACAACGCTTCTCAGCTTGGGTTGATTCGACACACACGCTGCTCTCTCCACCCTGCTCGCGTTTCCGCGATTTCGAAACGGGCAAGTTTGTCTGCTACCTCCGATGCAGTGTCACTCCACTTCTTTGTGACTAAAGCACATGTCAGAGCATCCTGCAGACACTGCTTCTTACCCCTTCGCATATACATGCGATGGGTTTTGCCATAAAAGAGCTTTGCGGCCTCCGGCATCTCATCGAGGTCACGAGCCTCAGGCTCGTGATCGGGGTCCGGGTCGCGACGAAATCTGTTGTTGCCACGGAGCCAGCGGATTTCGAATCAGTGAGTCGGAATCAGTGGAATCGGACATTCCGAGACGAGGATATGCTAATTGCTCTGTCGAGCCAACCCCACTTTTTAGGGGATCGGGGGCGAAGCCCGGGGACACTTTTTTAGCCTACCGTCGTACGCGTTTTTCTAGTAGTCCATTTCCCCGGGTTCGAACCCGGCCGAGGACACCCGGGCGAGGCACTTTTCCGGTCGAAAATGATTTTCGCGGTTGTTGGTTTTCGGGGTCTATCATGCCCGAAATTTGCGTTTTTTGCAGAGTTTCTCAATAACTCGCGGTATTTGGGTCCCTTTGGGTAGCTTGAGTCAGTCTACCAGAACTGAGCATCGCCCGAACTTTGCTTCACCAGAAGTTAGCTTCGCCCGAACTTTGCTTTTGCATCACCACAACTTAGCAACTTGGTTTCGCCCGAACTTTGCTGCTTTCCGAACTTTACAAACCCCGTAAATCATTGTCGACCGGAAAAGTGCCTCGCCCGGGTTCGAACCCGGGACCTCCAGCCGTGAAGGCTTGCGCTGTTCACTCTGCCATCACGGTGTCATTTCCAGGGGGAAAACTTCCTGTTATGGAGACCGTTGAAATGACGCTATAAAAAGTGCCCCGGAGTTTCAAGCGAACTTTCACTCTAAAAAGTGCTGCGCTTTGCGCGTAGAGGCAGCAGTTTGGGTTTCGGGGTCTAATGTGCCCGACATTTGCGTTTTTTTGCCGAGTTTCTCAATATCTCGTGGCTTTTGGGTCCCCTTGGGTAATTTGAGTCAGTCTACCAGATTCTGGTCCAGAACTTAGCATCGCCCGAACTTTGCTTCGCCCGAACTTTACGGTTTCCCGAACTTTAACTGCTGCCTTTAGTCTCGCCTTACCGGCGCACAGGTACTTTTTCTCCTGTGGTGTTTACGCACTTGCATCATTCCATCCGAGCGTTCCGTCTGTTCATTACTACCCTGAGCAACGCACTGTGCACATAGTCGGTGTCTACGTAACAGCAGATGGGTCGAGCTGCGGGGGCGGCTCACGGGTGAACGTCGTTGTCCGCGTGCCATGTCGGCGGGTGTCCGCCGCTTCTCACCGCGTTTGCGGAGCCCTCACCAGCATTGTTGGCCGTGTGAGCAACCATTAAAGCACAGAAACTGCACTACTACCTTGACGTTTTTTCACAAAATTTCAAGATCTTTTTTTTTCTTCAAGATGTGAAAAAAAATGGGCAAATCCAACAACTTCTGAAAAGGAGTTTGTCAATCCATGTCGAGCCACATTTGCAAATTTTTGGTCATTTTTCTGAGTTGGCAAAATTTTGGCCGAAATTTTGGTCGAATTGTTGGTCAAATTTTTGGTCAAATTTTGGTCGATTTTTTGGTCGATTTTTTTTGGTCAAAATGTTGGCCGAAATTTTGGTCAAATTTTTTGGTCTACAATTAGACTCCAATCCCTGAGAACACACCCATGGCGGGATTCGAACCATTTACCCAGCCATTGACTGTGACAACTGTGCGATTTGGATTCGAACTCAAGTTTCCAATTTCAAGTTTCAAGTTGCAAGTTTTAAGCTTCAACGTGTGGGATACGTTTGGGGGAGTCAAGGTGATTCTGGGGTAGCGTCTAATCTCATCCCATTTCAACTTTGCCTAGGTCTCGTTTACTTGGACCCCCTTTCTGCCGATTTGCGACTGCCGACTTGCGGCGCAACACTTTGGCAACCATTGCGTTGTTAACTCTCTTGACCTCCAACAACCTTCTTCGTCAGCGAGTTCGTGGCGGTGTTCGTGACAGGGACTATCAGATTCCTGCAACCCGGCGGCATCTGGACGGCCGTAGTGGGAGCAAGGGGTGCAACACGCTAAAAGACTGGAAGTACCGGGCATAAATGTTGCGAGCATACGGGTGCTGAAAGAGAAACCGGGAAACATGATACATAGCTCGCAGAGTTCAGACCAGAGTACTTTTCGATGACACTCTCTTTAACGCAAACGGCGGCAAGCTCTTTGTGGACGATTTTTCAAGTCGGTTCTTATGTAGCCTTCGGGCGTAAACACACGTGGGTGACCCTATCTAGACTGTTTCGAGTATCAGACTCCAAAAATTCAAGCAATGATAAGATGATACGACTGTTTCGAGTGATGAGATGATAAGACGTGGAGAAGGTTGGACTCGCTCCGGGTGGGCCCGAAAACCCCTACCTGCAGCGAAGATGAACGTGTGCAAATAGGTGTGGCCACTCCAGTAGCTGGCACAGCACGGCAAAGGGTTTTCTGGGTTCGAATTCCGTGTGTGATTTTTCTCAGATTGGCTAACAATTGACCAATTTTTTTGACCAAAATTTGTGACCGATTTTTCTTGAACAAATTTTTTGGCCAAAAAAATTTGACTAAAAAATTTTGACCCAAAATCTTGACCAAAAAATTTTGACCGATTTTTTTGACCAACATTTTTGGCCAAAAAATTTGACCGATTTTTTTTGACCGATTTTTTTTGACCAAATTTTTTGGCCAATTTTTTAACCAAAAATTTTTGACCAAAAAATTTTGACCAAAATTTTCGACCAAGTTTTCACCAGGTGGCTCTAAGGGTGCTCTGACTTTTTATTTTGTTTCTGGTCCCCCGCCCCCCCGAAAAATCTGTACGCACGCACGCAAAAAATAAATAAATAGCCCAAAAAAACTAGGGCCTAAAAAGGTGTTTTTCTCTGAGCCTCTGCGTCGCATCTGTCGTGGCTGACTCTGGTTGTACACAGATCACAGATATTTTGAGTCGTCTTGTACTTCCGTTGTAGAGTGTCGTCAGGTTTAAGGTCTACTCGACATGGGCAGTACAGGACATCCCTCCCTTTGTGGCAACACGGATGACAGCTTAATCTCACTAGCATTGTCTCCCTCGCCCTGTACTCGTAGCAGCCTCCTCAGGAAATGTCATGGTGCATTGTAACGTGTTTCCTCGATGAGTTGAGACAAGGCACCCTGGTGAAGCTTGGCTGGGATACACTTGCCCGGATGATTCCGCAAAGTTTGTTACACATTGGGCACTTAATAGACTGGTGCAGATTCTGTATCTTGATGAAGGCCGATTGGCGCCTTCCAGCTCTCTGTGTAGCTGTGGCCGGGTGCTGTTCTGAACACACTGAGAGCGCGTGCTTTAGAAACCCATCACAGCGCGACGAGACAGAGGCGAACCGACCAGTTTGTAACGTTGTGGTCAGTTCTTGTGCAAATTATCTTTTTCTTGGATTATCTTTTTTTCCGGCAATTCTCAGAAATCTGTACGCACGCGGGACCAGAAACAAAAAAAAAAGTCAGAGCACCCTAAGCTAAAAAAAAAGTTTCAGAACCTCCTGGCTATAAGCTAAATGGATGTGTACCAAAAGGGGCGTGCGCTGCGGTGAATAAAATTTTTTCAAGTACAAAAATGGGCCCCCATCCCAGCCCAGACCCATGGTTTTCCAGTACGTATGGCGGTGTGTTTTGGGCAGGGGTACCAGTACACCTTGCATGTGTGGAAAACTCAAAAAACCCCTGTTTTTCTATGTACACGCCCTCTATGCGCAATGGACAGCCACAACAGGGGGGTGTGGAGTATGGCAGGGCGGCCATCATTTAATGTCCATGTGGATGGAAACGGCAAAGTAGGCTTCCACCAGCTGTTCCCTAAGGTGAAGCCATATATGAAGGAGTACGTGCCCTGGAAGCAGAGCAAGAGGCAGGAAGGCGTGGATAAGCAGGTAGCATCGTCGGTTTTGCTGCTGCTCGAGCATGTTTCAGGAGGAAACGTTGCCGGGTTGCTAGGCGATGTGTTTCGCAACTCGAAGAACGTGCTTTGGCGAGCATGCATGGGGCTTTCTGAAGAAAGCATTGCTTGGAGCGCGGAAGAGCGAAGCGGGATCATGCGTGGGATGAGGCTTTTTGGTTGGACGGCGCAGGAAGTTGCTGGGGCCGGCTTTGAGCCGACGAGACGAGAATGGCGGAACGTGACAACACCGGACGCTAAAATGATTGGTCGGCCTGCAAATGAGGAATTGCATGGCAGTATCGTCGCTGAATGGTACAGTGCTTCTGTAGACAGCTGCATTGTACTGAAGCGGCTCAGCAGAGAAAGAGGTGAGGCCATCACCATCCGACACGTGCAGAAGCCAGAAGCTTCCTTCTGTCAACGTTAACGACATTGAGAAGGTCCACTGCATGTACAGCTACACACGCGAAGGTAGCCATGCTATAATTTCCCAACAGCAAATTCGTCTTCGCATGCAGTTACATGGTCATCGTCTGCTGCCAGCCCACAGTTCGAAGGCAAGGTCTCGGACAAGCTGCCCGGCATTTCTTCTTTGCAAGGTACGGTTGTGTTTGTTCACGACGAAGGACGAACTCGAGAGGAAAAACGCGACACTGTCACTGAAGGAGCTTTGCGCAGGCATCAGGAACGGTACGAAGCCTTCTGGCAAGACGTTGCCGACCCCACGTCCAACAGCTCACCAAAGGCACGCATCCCAAAATCTGCTCCAAGCAACCGGAAGTGCAGTCTATGCCACAAGACCGGGCACTACGCACCGCGTTGCCCGGAAAGGGATGATGAAGAGAGCGAAAGCGACGACGAGTCAGCTGAAGCAAGCGACGAAGAGCCCCACACTCCTAAAAGGGCGAAACACTGAACCTTTCCAACATGATGTAACTTCCGGTCACGAGCTTGCTTATTACTCGCGTTAACCTGTCTTCAATCTCACGTTTTCTCTTGATTCACAGATCGAACAGGCAGGAAAAGTGGAACAGAGCTCATCGGAGACGCCTGACATCCGGAACCGGCCGATGTATCGTGTTCGTGGGATCACAATCGAGGGTTGAGAAAAACCGATTCGACTGTTTCCTTATACAGCCTGCAGCACAACGAATCAGCCAAAATGGCCACAAATATGCAAAAAAATGGCTAAGTGCTTAGCCTGCAGACGTCGCCCTACCCCAGGCCACCATGGATGAAAGCACAACCCTACTGTGGACAAAACACGGGTGCCAGACAGAAACCGGATGCCGTTTTTCTTGGTCAAAAATTTTTATTCACCGCAGCGCACGCCCTTCTGGTACGCACCCAAATAAAAAGTTTTTTGTGGCTATAAGCTAAATAAAAAGTTTTTTGTGGCTATAAGCTAAATAAAAAGATTTGAAAGTGCTATAAGCTAATTAAAAAGTTTTACTTTAGGTGGCTATAAGCTAAATAAAAAGTTAGCAGGTGGCTATTAGATAAAAAGCCCTTTCTTTTTTGAATATTCACCAAGAATCACCAAAGTCACCAGATTTCACCAGCCCGAAGCAATCTTGGTGACCCCTGGCGTGGCCGAGCCTGTACACTGGCCCAGATGTGATTTCCACCAATCAGTTCTCTGGCAGGTTGCTATTACCCACTTCTCTGCTTGTCGACTGCCGATCACTGCCTGGCAATGGTATTAGTCGACCGCTGTAAAACGAGTGGTGAGACACTGAAATCGAGTGGACGACCTCTCGACGGACTGTGTGAATCGATTACCACGCAACAATCAACTGAGGATAATTGGCTGCAGCAAGGAATACCCGGAGCACGTGGTTCATTTTTACCTCCTACACACAGGCATGCGTCGAGGCATTCAAACGAGCGCTAGCCCGAGCCGATGAATCAGTTTCAGTTCATTAAAACCACGCCCGCAATTGTACACCGTTGTGAACAGCTGCTGAGCATTCTGTTACTTGTGATCCAACGGCAATTTTTTGTTAATTCAGTGTTCGATCACACGCAAATTCGGTCGTGAGAACCTTCGCCAACATCTGTCTACCATGTGTATATGGCGCTCTTATTGTATTTACAGCTGTTTTGTCACTTCGAACTCGTAGATAGTTTCCTTACCATGTACTGCTGCATCCATGAGTCTGTTTGGCTCAGATCGCATGTTTCATATTCTTTGTAGTTCTGCTTTCCATGTCAAACTCAGATGAGCAATGCATCCGAGTACACAGTTTGAGACGACCTCCGCTCCCGGCCCACCCTGTGTGCGGATTTTGCGTTTTTTACCAACAAGCAATTTGATCAGCTTTGTACTGAAAGAACAAGATAGAACCTTTGACTGGAGACCGTGAGCAAGAATAACCTGTGCAAGGAAGAAAAGAAAAAGTTGCTAAAACGCGAAAGAACATCAATCACTCGTATCCGAGAACCTGCCGGGCTGAAGAGTGCCTCACAGCCACCACCTTCTAACATGGCGTCCACGACCCCGCAACCACAATATCCGAACATGGAAGGCTGGCTCCTGAAGAGAGGTGCTCAAGATCACAGAAGGTGGTGCTCTTTAAAAGGTCCTTGCTTGACATGGAAGAGCACGGTATGTATACTTCTTTTTTCAAAGCAGCAGATGTTCCGACGTGTAGATATTTTTGGGACATGGGAGAAAAAGAGAAAAGAGGGAAACTTCCTGAGGTATAGCGGCGTCGGCACCGCGTCCACATGCTGAAAGTCTTCGACCCTGGAGTCGTTTTGATGGTGTATTTTTCTCCCGCTCTCGAGTCGAGGAGTGATTGGGAATCGGTGTTCCACGCCTTCTCCGATGACAATGTGTGAGAAGACTTTCAGGACACCATGTGGAGCCTGGAGCTCTCTGCAGACCGGAAATGACCCAGTTCAGCGTTCGAGTAAAAAAGGAAACAGGGATTCAACTACCTTCCCCAATTCGTAGTCTCGTGGCTTCGTTGTCCAGTCACCGTCACTGCCGTCGATGGGTGTTCAATACAGCCCACAACAAGCGAGCAACGCGGAAGAAACGGGGACATGGGGCTTTTGCCTAGGAAGTACTCATCAGCACGGTCAGCGGGCAAGTCTGGCGAAGATAAAAAAGAGGAGCAGAATGACTTCGATGAGGTTTACGCACTTGAGATCATGTAGTCGCAGTATCATGTCAAAAAGGTTTTGTGGGCGGTCAAGTGTACCGGACAGATCCCAGCCTTGCGGATCTTGGCCATGCCGTTGCGGTTTCTTAGTTTTTCCACCTGGGTAAGTTCCCGAATTTCCCCGACACTTCCCCGAAACTCAGCCCGATTTTAGTGGGAAAATGGGGCTGAAGGTGGGTGGGCGGGACAAGTTGGTCGTTGGCGGACGCGGCTCTCTTGAGGAAAAAAGTTGAGTGAGTTCGAGAATGGGCACAAGGCGGGGAAGATGAGGAGGTGAATTCTGAGTCCACGTCTGCTTATGTGGGGAGTTGTAGAGTACGGGAGAAACCGGAAACTCTCCGGAGAGATGGAAACTCCCTGAGCAACGCACTATAGCAGTAGAATGCGGCAAGGCCTAAACCACCTCTACGTGGCAACCGCTGCTTAAGTGCATGCTAATCCATGTGGTTCATGTACTTAAAAGAACTCAATGCTTAACAGTGCTCACGTGGGCGGTGTCTTCGGACAGCACCTCGTGATGTTCGCATCACAAAACAAAGAAGACAGTGAAATGGTCGTTACCTGGTTGGGTTTCGCTCGCGACCGTTTCCTGAACAATCCTTCACTAAATCCGCGGTTAAATAACCTGGCCTCAGTGGTGCAAGCACCACGCGCTCTTCAAACCCAAGAAACATTTTCCACCCGTTTCAGTTGTCTTTTGCGACTGCTATTGCAATGCTCGAGATTAATTCGAGTTTTGTATTAGTCCCACCCATGCTGCCGTGCGGGACCGTGCTTTAAGCATCACACCACGCAGAATGACGAAAAGGGTGAAGTACTTGGTGTCCTGGACCTCCGTGGCTCACGCTTCCTCACCAACCCGGGCGTCGCTCTCACGTTCAAGATTGAAGGCGGCCAACCACTCAACGCCTCGAAAACGGTATGCTTTCAGGAAAACGCATCGTATTATTGCAACCATCCGGATACAGACCAAGCTTTTTCAGTATTTGTCTTCCCCAAATTGCGAGGGGCAACTGGCGAAGGTACGAGACAGGGTACCAGCAGCAGTTGCTGCTTCCGAGTGTACGGGTGCAAGTAATGATTGACTTTTTGAGCACGAAAAGCAAGTGGAAGCCTATTTGCTGTCACAGACAAAGCCTTCAGGCTCATTGGTGAACGTCACCGCAGCCATCGGCCCAACCAACTTGCCACTGTGAACGATTACAATCATGTGAGCGAAAGCATGTATCTACCAGGTTGGTTTGTGTCACCCCAACCTGCTAAATGTGAACAAGATGGAAACCAGAACACGCTTGCTTGATTGAGCTGTTAACCATGCGCAGTGTGTAAGCTTTGGATGAACAAAGACAATACCGCAGGGAAAAGACTATGTTCTAACAGCTGACGACGAAGTTAATTTTCAAAAGTGGAAAGGCGCGATCGAAAATGCAGCAACGGTGTGTCCCTTTACCAACTTCAACTCCAACCTCAACTTCATTCAACCTCAACTTAAGCGCAATAAGAATAGCTAATACCGTTGTGTAGCAAACTTAAAACGACGCACAACAGATGAAGCAGGACGATGCAATTGTGCAGAAAGGGTACCTGCTGAAGAACGGCGGCAAGAACATCATGGGTCGAGGAGCTGAAAAACGTTGGTTCGAACTCAAGGGTCATGTGATGACCTACAGCGAGGCTGAGGGAGGGAAGCCATGTGGAACACTTGACCTTCGAGGTGCACGAGTCATTTGCTCTGCCGACAGTCTTGCTTTCTCGCTCGAAGGCCCCATTCTCAACGTTCAAAAGAAGGCAAAGTCTCGGTACGAACTTGCCGCGCTGACCTTTGAGCAAATGAGGTATGCAAGCTGGTGACAAACGTTAGTGATCAGGAGCAGACTGTTTGTACTTCGTTTACACCACCGTGTGTTGCTTTCTCACTCCGGACTTTGACCTGTTGTGTTTGTGTGATTTGTCGTGTAGGGGTAGACCCGCATGACCTCACGTCCGTTCAACACGTGGTTCGGTAGTTAGGATCCCTTCTGTTCTTTGTCGGGCAGTATCGTCGAGCATTTCCGTTCAAGCTGGCGCTTATGTAAGAGACACTTCGTATTCCGTGCACTTCCTGAGACACTTCGAAACAAACAAACAGAGACTGGACTCATGCTCTCAAGAAAGCGTGCGAATGCTACGAAATTTAGGCATTTTTCTTTGCATTGTTTGTTCTATTTTGCGGCTCTCTGATTTGGAATAGTTCGTTTCGTAGCTCCTGTAATTCGTGCAGTCAAGCGCAAATGATTTCTATTCAGAGACTGCAAGGTCTACCTCAGGAGATACGCAATGATGAAGCCAACAGCTGTGATGTGTAGGCCGACACCTGTGTACACAGCAGTTACTGCACAGTTGTTCTTCTCTAGTTTGCTACTCAGGTAGTATCGGGCCAGCAGTAATCTGTCTGATAACGATCCGCTAATGACAGGAACATGCGCCTATCCTTGTTGCTTCGTGAATCATTAGAACCGAGCATGAGTACCCAGGCGGTTCACCTGTCTTGGGTTGCCTGTGTGTGGAGATTGAACCTCCAGACATCTTGTTGACACTCACTGGAATCGGCAGTGAACGAACGAAACGCAAGAAAGCTTAGTTGCCTATCAAAAGGCTTTCATGAGCACTCCATCAGGTCAACGATCAACGAGGACACGCCCAGCAAGTCACAAGTTTAGATTGCTGAGTTGCAAGAATGGTGACGTCGTGATTCTATTTTGCGTTTATTTGTTGATTTGTTTTCTGTTGCACACACGAGCTGCCTGAACAAATTGGGGGGGTATGCAATCATCAAACTATGATAAGCGTAACCTGCTGCGGAGTTGAAAGCGTTGGGTCCTGATGCTTTGACCTGGGTTGGGCGTGTCTGCTGTGAACATCTAGTAGCGCAGAGGAGAAGTTAAAGACAACGAGTTAACATCGTACAGAGAATGTTCCTGAAATGTGGTTATTTTGTTGCACGTGCCCGGCTCCGATTATGTTTTGTTTGCTTGCAGGGACTTTTGCTTCCGTCTTAGGAGCTTCTGAAACATGTATCTTCTATTTCACCGGTGGCATGAAGGAACTTGCAGGCCTATTTCGTTCATTCCATCCTCGGATGTCATAGTTCAAAGTTCAGTGCAATACAATTTCCATGCCCGATGAGCTGCAAAACGCCAAGGTTCACGCTTCCTATGTCCGACAACCATCCTAATTTGCAGTCCATGCTGCACGTATTTGCCGTGTCGTTGCGGCTGGCAACAAGAATTTATTAGGGTCGCGCGAAACCTGGTACACAATGCAGCGTTGCCAACAAAGATGGTCACCCTCCAGACCAGGGCGAAGAAACGATTCCTTTTTACGGGTTACCAGGCGTGAGGGGACTGTAAACACCCTGTTTTGGTTCTGCTACCTCACGCCTGTCACAACTCTGACGCGAATCGACTCAGACAAAGTCTGTTGTCATGTTGTCGAGTTTCTGGAGAGCCACCTGTAAAGAAACACGAGGAGATCAGGAACAGGAACTCGCCTTCCAAGTTGTCCCCGTCACGTCTCGAGTCGAAAAACTAGCCACTGAAATATGCCACCCAGCAAATGTCTGCCAAACTGGGTCACATATTCTACCTGTACTCTTGAAGAGTATCCGTGCCCGACAGTCATGGCGGTGTGCGAACAAGGAACGTCACGATACTCGAGAAAGTTTTGTCAAAAGGGGGAGCTTAAGCATTCAGCAAAAGATACCTTTAGTGCAGACTCGCGTGCAGTGCTCTCACAGCAAAACTGATGAGTGTAGGTAGGCGGCACTATCAGGATTGATTTGCGAGACATCGGTTATTCAGCAAGCCAGTGTTATCCAATTTGCAAGGATGAGGATGTGTAGCTGGCTCAACCTTTCGTCGGGCCACACTGATGTCTGAGATGCTCGGCCAGATGCCGACTTGGGCATGCTGCAGATGCAAGTAAGGTTGTATTTCTTTCGAGTGAGTGAGATGTTTGTTCGCAGCTCAGAACGAAAGGTGTCGTACCCAGGATCTGACGGCAACCGCCAGTATTATAGGTAGTGGCTTGCCCCGGAGGAAACCTCCCAACGCTTGAACAGCGTGTGCCTGGCGCCTTGCCGGTAGGCTGACACCAGTAGAATTTTTGTTTTCAAAAGATCAAAACGTCCCCATCGGCCGAGTAAGCCCTGCCTACTGTAGAAGTACCGAAGTTAGTTGGTGACAGTCTGCTCCCAGGCTCATGGAACAAGCAGGGAGTCACACGCCCTCGATACCTTGGCTTTTTCCTCTTGTCTCTTTTTCTTAGTCTTTGCGAGCCAACAACCATCGGAATGAAAGAAGTCAAAGCAAGACCTCGGCGACAGAGGCGGATAGTTGGGTAAAAAGCTGGAAACCCGAAACACCGGACTGGCCGTCAACATTGGGTCGACATAACATTGGACACGGAAAATTGTCACCAATCGCCGCAGGCGGGTAGCTTGTGATGTGTTTTGCGCTGTACTACGATACTTTCCACCAATGCAACATTGCTTGTTAGTGACGTTTTTGTTGCGCGTGCGTGCCGCGCTACGGAGCTCGCTGTTGTGCTCCATGAGCAACTTGGCCTTGCTCGATGCGCCATCCCTGCGCCATCCATTTTGCTCGTCAAGCACAGGCAGGCGGAACAGCATCTGCAGTACACCACCTCCGAAGAACAGCGTCTGCACAGGGCAGAAAGAGAAAAAAGACAACCAACGCCCAGGCTCCCTTAAAAGGAGGCTTGTTTAGAAACCCTGGTCCGACAACGGTGTAGTTTTCACGATCCATCCACAACGCCACAACGTTCTTCCTGGGCTAATCAAGCTCGGCTTTCCTTATTGGCCGCCGAATCTGTACACTGAAGGATGTGAGGAAAGACCTGGTACTGACCCAATGCTGACGGCCACTGGTTGTTCTTCTGAGCCATGTTTTGCATCAGAGGAAATGGGAGCAAAACTGTTTCAGGTGGACAATGCATCAGAGTCAGAACAGTCTCTCTCTCTGTCTTCTCCAGATGCTATCCTACCCTTTTCTGCCGATTTGTCGTGATCTCAAGTTTGAGTGCTCTTTCCGTATTATGGTATGGCGGTAATATAGACCGACCGTACTGTCAGATTGTTGCTGTGTGTGTCGTGAGTTCGTGCTACTCTGTAGTACAGCCTGTTGTAGGTTTAGAGATCATTCGACAGTCACAGGCTAGACGAACGGATTATGGAACTGTGCTACGACCCTAGCTTTGCCTACCGCAGTTGCTGCCAGCAACAACCTTCTACTTCTTCTCTTCCTCGGATAGGGCGCAAGGATTACAGCAGGCTTACTCAAAGGAAATGTCAAGGGGAAGATGGTATTTCCAGGAATGGACCAACTGGGTAGAAGCCGATCTTGCAGTGAGCCAAAAACTCGAAAAAGCATTTCAACAGCGTATTCCATCTTGTGAAGTAGTGGTATGCCAACATTTCAGTTTACCCATGTATGCCCAGCAAGAGAAACCCCCCATTTGCTTGCGTTTATTGCACCTGCTGAGTCATAGTTTGCCGCCATCGAAGAGAAGAGAAAGCTGACATTCCCGGAATTTCCGAGTCTTGAGGTCCGGGCTCCTGGTGAGTCCCCGGATCTCCCCGACACTTCCTGGTGGGAAAGGTGGGCAGGAAGGTGAATGGGTGGGTGAGCCATGTTGGTAGTTCGGTGGGCAGGTCGGTGGGTGGAGGGTAGTCGGGTGGACGGGTGGGCGGATGGGCGGCTAGATGGTAAACAGGGTGTGGACGGGGACGGATCTACACTTAGTATGATGTCCGTTTGGCGCAAGTATAGGTGGACTGACTCGAACACAATGCAGCTTTTTGCCCATATGACAAATACATGTACTTGTACGTATGATAAGTACGTGGTTTTGGCAAGAGCTGAAGAGAGGCGTCCGCCTAGTGTACTGCAACTGTCTTTAGTGAAGGTCCCACGTGCTCGCTACGGAAACCCGTGTATAAGATAGTAGTAGTCTGATACGGTACGAAAGCTCTTTATGCACGAGGAGCGGGAGGGTCAAGCGAATATATTCACTCCAGATAGCAGTTTTCACAGACGCAACTATGCCGTGTTAACACAGGTTGGGGGCTCCGCGTACCGAGTCGACTTCTCGCGTCGGCGAATGCATGATCTCAATGCGGGGCACATTGTACCCATAAAGCGCGAAGAAGTCAGCTCAGCTAATCCCTATGAGATTGATCCATACGCAAATCCGAAGCTTCAGATGAAAAAGATTGAAGCCTTCTTCCAGAAGCATCACAAAGTCAGCGATTGCGACGAGAACTGCATTCAGGGCGAGGGCCTCATCTCTTTATGCACGGTATGAATTGTTTTGTTCCAGGACCTCCCGGCTTCTTCCGCTTTCCGATCGGCGTACAAAAGACTGCTGTCATTCTTTTCCTATCATCTCCTTGTCTGACCGCTGAACTGGGCGCCATTCATAGTCCAGCCTTTGGTTTGTGCGCCAAGGCAGCCTCGCAGCAGCAAACAGTCCTTCGTCACCACACAGGACCTCGGGATTAGCTTGGATGATGAATCACTCCTCCTCCTGGCCTGCCGTGTTCAGGCCTCTGAGCCTTTCAAAATTGGAGGAGAAGAATTCAAAACGGCCATGAGATGTCTCGGTATAGACAATGTTAAAGATCTCAAGAACGCCATTCCAACTTGGAAAAAAGATCTTGCAGAGAAGCGGCATTTCAAGTACTTCTACTGGTTCGCTTTTGACTGGACTCGTGAAGAGAACATGCGTGTGATGCAGTACGAACCAGCTATCGAAAGCTGGCAACAGCTCTTAAAGCCGCGTGCGAAGGTGTGTTCTCCTGTTTTGAAACTTCACAAAGCCTTCATTCGGAAGCAGTCGCAAAAGCACTCTCCCACCGGCTTATATGGGATCTCAACCTGAGGGAACTCCATTGGCCCACAACTTCTTGAGACCTTCTTTATCGTACACACCGATGAAAGATACCTTCGAAACCCTGCACTCGGAAGGCCCAGGCCCAAGCTCGTTGCGTTTGCGGGCGCTGACGGCAGGAGAAAACCCCTATAAACTTAGTACTTACAATCTTGCGGTTGCCCTTCAAGGCAGCGTGTTTCGGTCGTTGTTCAGAATTCCTAACCTGAAACTGACACCGTAAAGTCAAGTGGGAAAGGATCAACGGTACCTCAAAATAAACAAACATCACAGGACTTTCCCATAGATCTGTGGTGTGAATTCATTGCATCAGTTCACAAAAAAGCTATAAGCAAGGATGTTTGGAAGTCTCTCCTGGACTTCATGTTGAGCACAGAGCCTGATTTGTCCAACTACAGCGAAGATGAAGGGTGGCCAGTCCTTATCGACGAATTTGTGGAGTGGGCAAAACCTCAATTGCAAAAGGGGAAAAATTGAGGATGACCAGCACGACGAGGTCTTGTTGGCATACACCCAGGCATGGCGCGCCTGAAACGGACTAGACAGCGAAGTATCCTTTTTTGCACCGGCTACTTTAAATGCCAGCTTGTTGTTGAGGTTGTAGGTTTGCCATTGCATCGTCGAATGCAAGCTCAATTCTGACGTACTGCGGTGTTGCCATGTGCAACCTCCATGCTTGAGTTCCAAGGAGTTCTTTGGCTTTTGGAATCACGGCCACAATTGTAAGCGCTCGTTCAATTCAATATTTCACTCGTTCCGTCTTGCTCCTTTTTCTTGCGAACATGCCTGAAATACACGATCCGTTGCCGCTACGAGTTTCTCGAACGAATCTGTTCGTTTCCTTGCTTCATGTGTGAAAACAGTCTAGTCTAGAACACACTGCACAGTCTCAGTGTCAATCCTCACATGTAGCTTGAGCTATTCAGGCTGAATCTGATACAGTCACCTACTTTCATTTGACAGAAGTGTCGGGCAGGTGATGTTAAACATCACAAGCGACTTATAAGGATACCTATAATTGGAAACTGACAACTTAACGACTCCAAGGGTTTAAAATGATATGTTTGTAATACGGCACTCAACGTCCGCTGTTCCATTCACCTACGACTTGGTGAGTGAAGAAGGTAGATGGAGCGCACAGGACGATCCAAAAGGTTGGTTGCGCACAAGAACGTAAAGCGCACGGAAGGCTGGGAGCTAGGCTGTAGAAACAGTCCTGGGCAAGTATGTACTTTTAGAGCACAACCCGCGGAAATGAAAAGTTTCGACGCACGCTCCTGCTGACTTTCTTGCAGTGAAGAGCTCCTCCACAAATCTCTGTTTCACAAACGCGGACTAAGCAGAAGTTGCTTTTCTTGACAAGACCACGCCACGTATGACGAGTTGACAGTTTTTTGAGCTAGTACGCAACTGACTGCTAAAGAGCATACCCTATGTGTTGTGCACGTGAAGAACGTTAAAAAAAGCGGGTGTCACGAACTGGATCGCGACGTCTTTCTCCCACCCCCACCCCCCATCCAAAGGACCCACTGATGAGCTCTGACTTTGGATTGGTCTGCGTTCAAGAGCGAAACATGAGACGAAGAACGAGGTGCACACAACACCGCGGTGAAAAAAATACAGGGGGCTAGCCCCTCAAGGTTTCATTCCCCACTTTGGGAGCCGTACACTCCCCTCTTTACAACTTTCTATTTTCTATTTTGCATCCCTTTCCTAGACGACATCTTCCTCGAAGAAGACTTGATGCTAGCATCAACCATGCATGAGAGGCAGTGCTCTGCCTAAACATTAAACTAAGATTTTCACCCCCAGAAATCAGCACCACTGAGCCAATTCACCTAGCCCCCCTGAAAATGACTTTAGCTCGATTACGCGTCGATTACACTCGATTACACTCGATTACGCTCGATTACGCTCGATTACACTCGATCAACTTTTGGGTGAATTGGGGGGGTACTGCAGTAATTGATTAACGGCGTAACACTCAGGCAATCTTGATTGGTCGGTTCAACGTACCCACTAACGCACCTTCTTCCGGGGCTAAAAAGGTGCTGATGACAGGATATTGAAATCGGAATAAAAACAAGAATATTAGTCTGAAAAAATGCCCGAGACAGGCCGTGCAGCTGGAGACCAGGAAGTTCGGGCTGACTTGCGGAAGCAGGTTGTCGAGTGCATACGGGCTCGGGTACCAGTATCTCGCATTAGCTCGCATATATTCAATTTAGCGCAGCTAGTACTTGGGCCTTTCGGCATTCCGTGCGGGCCAGTTCCAGGCGATAGGGCTGTTCGCCGAGCGCTTGGTAGGCACCTTGTCCTCGGTGACATGGAGTTTCTGCTCCGGCTTGGGGGTGGTGACTTCGTCATTGCCGGGGATGCAGGAGAGCTTCCGGGGAGCAAGGATATCCTCTGCCTGACGTTCTCGTACCTGGACACGATGGAGCAGAGGTGGAGGACGCGGCTTGTGCTTGCAGCACTTGTGCGGCAGAAGGATCCAGCAACGACGACGAAGTATCTCCAGTACGTGCTGGACTACTTTCAGAAGCTGCAAGAGTCGCTCCTTGCCTTGGGGTTCGATCTCCCTGGCGATGCACTGCTCCCAAGGATGAAGAAGGTTGTTACAGACAGAGGCCTCTTCACGACGGCTAGTGAGTTGTACGCCTGTGGGGCCGTCGACGAGGTCATCATGGAGCCCGTGCATCGCCTGCACCTTGCTGACAAAGCCGTCCAAAAATGTCTGGCGACCGACCTTCCTTTGCGATCACTCATTCCATTGGCGTATGATTTCATCGCAGGAAACGATGCCTTCCACCACTGGCTGGAAGAAAACGCTGGCGTGAGCCCAGCAGGCGTGTTTTGGGCACCAGTCAAAGCCGGTCGGTTTTCAACACTGACGGCCGGAGCTTACAGCCTTTCAGAAGAGATTCGGGGAAAACCTCTTGCCGAGTGGGCGCGGCTTTATCTTTCCACGCGGCAAGTCCTGCTGTACGCGTCCAGCCCAATAGCAAAGAAGCGTGTGCCAAACCGGTTCCTCAAGCTGTATGAGGCCCTCGTGGGCACGTCGTTCCTTCCGAAGCTCCGCGTCCTCCGCTTGCTGTTCACGTCGCTCTGCTATCCTCTGACGCACTTGCTTTGGCATCTTGACCAGCTCGGCACCGTCAAGGAGGCGTGGTGCAGCATCCTGTGTTGCCTCTGCAAGAATGTGGGTGACCACGATCTTCAGAAATTGGTCGTGCAGGGCAAGAAGGACTGGTTCGGATGCGTCGTCCCGTTGCAGATCCGAGTGGTGGAAACCGCATCCAAGTCGAAGCTGAAGTTCGGTGTTGTGGAACTCGAAGATGTTTTCCTTGTCGAGGACAAGCCTGGTGCAAAGCTATCTGGATACGCAGCAGCTTTAAAAGACGCCCTCGCTCCCCATCGACAGTCCGACATACCCCAAGAAATTGAGTGTACTGCAGTCTCCGAGGAAGCCGAAGTTCTGGTTGGGCACGTAATGAAATACGTGCGGCATTTCAAGCGCCTAGAATTCGACAAGTACATCAACATGTCGAATGCAGCCAACGCACCCCCGAACTGCAATCCGAATTTAACGGAAACCCCTGTAGGTGTGGTGAAGCAGACTGTTGAAGACTGCAAGAACCAGACTGTCACCGATGAGGTACTCAGGGGTATAGCTGTTATTCGAGGAGGAAACGAACCTGAGATCAGCGAGTGGCTGCTTCGGGACTGCGCCGTTTCGACTCTTTGTGATACGGTGTACCGTTCATGGGAAAACTGCATTGAAAGGTCCCACCGCCTGGCAGACGAGTTCGAAGCACACACCCAGCGAAAACAGAATCTTGCTGATGAAAGCCAGCGCAAGCGCGATGCAAGGGAAGAGATCGCGAAGACACGCTTGGAGGCAATCGAGCAGTTGACCCCGAAGGAGATTGCTGAAAACGGCACTCGCGCATGCGTATTGAGTCAAAGCATGAAGCGACGCCTTCCCAAAAAGGGCAAAATGAGCGACCTTCTCGAAGCCATCATCGCCTTCGACAAGTCCGACTTCAAGCTGCCGACTACCTACGGCAAGGTCGGGCGAAAGCGTCCGGAGAAGCCCGGGGGAAAGCACTCTGTGAAACGTCGGAAAAAGAACCCTACGGTTAAGGCTGGGAAATCATCGAACAAGTCAGGCAGTAGTACCTCGTCCAATGGGTCCGACAATTCCGACGAGTCCGACAATTCTGACGAGTCCGACGAGTCCGACAGCGCCGACGATTCGTCAAGCGCTGACTCCTGATTAACCATGGGTCACTTTAGCTTCTCGTTCCTCTGCTCAAGTAATTTTGTTTGCGGTCAGCAGGCTCATTTTCATTCAGACGACGTCCTCATTCTTGCTGCTCTTACATAAACCATCTGGCCTGTACGGACTCTACGAAAACGCATGCCGTCATATGTTTGTCCCATCTCTCTTGCGTTCTTGTCGTTCTCTATCAGTGGCTGTCGTGCATTCGATGCCTTGTCTCGAATGTTGTGTGCGTTCAAGCGTGTGATCTGGTTGTGCTTCGCTTCGTGCTGCATTGATAATCTTTCATTGTGAACTTTATTGCAGGGGGTTTGAATTCTAAGATGCCGCGCGAGAATGAGATCAGCTTCACCATGAAGGTGATTTGGGGGGAGCGCACAAAAAAGCTCCTTACCAAAAAGGACCGAACAGCGGCCGCAGAGGCCGTTTTGTACGTTGAGCAGGGGGGTGACGACCTTGCGCAGTACGTCAAAAAGGCACGAGACGCAGCGGTGCCGATCGCGCGAAGGGAGGGCTTTACTGTCTCCCTAGCCCCCACCGCCGTTCGGTACACGCTGCCGAAATCCGCCGCGCGCCTCGACGACGATGACACCGGCATCCGCGAGGTCGTTGGGCCGGCGGACTTGTTCGCAGCAGCCAGAGCGGACGCACGACAGCTTATTGTCGTGCTGGACGCAACCGAGAAGCGGGCGGCAGGCAAGCAAGCGAACACAGCGGCCCAGCTAGCCGCTAAGTTAACCGGCGCCGACCTGCAACCGGCCTTCAAGGTCGGTAAAGGCATCTCGCCCACCGTATCTTGCGTGGGATGCTCAAAGGTGGTGTTCGTCGCCAAGGAGGGGGACAAGGACAAGCTCAGGCTAGCCCCCTACGAAGCCCACATAAGCGGCTGTGAAAAGGGCGCCGCTCTGCTGGAGAAGACCGCGGTGGCTGCGGTCGAGAAGAAGCGAGGGTCTCATTTGCAAGACTCTCGAGTTGGGGCTCAAGCGCGACGAGAGGAAGAAAGGCGAGCCGCTGCCGCGAAAGAGGATCTGTCCAGCTACAGATCTCTTTTCGACATCTGGAAGAAGCCGAAGCCGACGAAGCCTGCAGGCACGAGCACAGCCGAAGACAGGGCCTCGGAGCTACCGGATGCTGACCCGCCGGGGGAGCTACCGGATGCTGACCCGCCGGTGGAGCTACCGGATGCTGACCCGCCGGTGGAGCAACCGGATGCTGACCAGCCGGTGGTACCACCGTTTCTGAGGCTGTTCAGGCAGATATCCAACTCTACTGCATCCCACAGGGGTCAGAGCATTTGCCTAAGCCAAGCACCGCCAGAAGGGCTCGAATCTTCAGCAGTGATCCCTTGCAAGTGCGCGTTGCAAAGGAAAGGGATCTGTTCCAATGCCGTGCTCAAGTTCAGATGGTATCTGCCTTCTTAAGTGTACAAGCCTTTTTCACACTTCGCAGTCGTCTTATGTTGTAGACCTTGCAATCGGACGAACACATATAGTACTGCAAACCGATGTGTGCGGAGATTCGCATGAATGATACAGCACGGGCAAGATGCCCATTCTCTTTGTGCGTTCGTACATTTCCCGACGAAGAGGAACCAAGCGAAGAACTGACCCCGGCTTGGCGGAGCGTCTTATGTCAGTATACAATATATCACACAGCGCAACAAATGCGGCGCGGCTTCTTCGTTCTTGTCAGCCACCCCACGACCTTGCTTGACGTCTTTTTGCGACACCCAGGTGAGGCATGAGCGGGCAGCGGTACCATACGGTGGGTCTAATGTGGCAAAGCGAGTTCGGATGCGCCGCATACGCGAAGAAGTGGTGAGCAACGCTGTATCACGAACTCGCTCGTACGGGTCTTTCTCGCGTACAGCTCGCCCTTGCTTGACTTCGTTACCTGTGGACAATCGTTGTGAATTAACAGCCAGAGGGAGTGCGAATAGCCTGCTTCAAACATCCGGGTACAGATCTCAAACCCCACGATCTTGTTTGTCAGGGCGAGATCGTGTTTCTGCATATGCGCCATTGCAGCGATCGGGTATGACTCTTGGCTTCGTTGACATGCCACCACCCTTCTGACCCCGCAGATGAAGTGTTCTGGAAGCTTGGCAATTGATGCGCACAAGTTTTCGGGTGGTTGGCTAGAGGATTTTGTTGAAGTTCGAACACTTCTTCCAACGAACCAATAAAGACAAAACCTACACATTTCTGTTTCGACAACGGTAAACACCACGAATACGTCTGAGGCTTTCCAGCCTTTACGTAAGCGATCGAAGAAAAGGATAAGAACGAACTACTGGCTGTTTTCAAAGTTACACCATTTGCCTGTAAACCTGTAAACCTCACCAGCACTGACAGGAGGCAAACTTTCAACGATAGTAGTACAATTTGTGTCACTAGTTGATTCAAGAATGAGAAGTGTTCTAAACAGCGAAAATCTTTCCCCCGTGAAAGTGTCTCGGCCCTGATGCAATCTTGGGAAGTGAGCCACTTTCACGGGGTGAGATACTTCATTTTCAACGGAGCGGCAATGATTGGTCGTGGTTATGGCACGGTGCAAGCTACCTTTAAGTGGAAGAACGGGCTTTTGCAGAGAGAAATGATGTTTCGAAACGATGTCCACCACTTCTTCATGTATGCTGGGTAGACAGAGTCGAAACAAGGCCACTGTCGCAGTTAAGCTCTGCCTTTCATGCCGATACACTCTTTTGTGTGCCACTGTTTGCGAGGGCCGCTGGACTCGTGTATCGAAGAGTTTTGCAAAGGTCGATGCAGCCAACCTTGAACTTTACATCGTTCGTTGCGATGGAAAGCACCTTGGAGCTAAATGAATATACATGGACGCGACACAGAATAGATAGACGAAGTTGGCAAACACGAACTGAAAGTCTTAAAAAGGTATCACCGGTAGGATTAGCACCTCGTTCTCTTGCGGCGTCGGGGCTCTGACGTCGACCGATCTCGTTAGTCTCTCGTCAGCCTCAACGTTGCGGCCCCCAGCGCTGCCAGAGAGGTAACGGCAACATTAAGGGAAGGACATACGAATAGTGACGTGATAGACCCAAATGATAAGAAAATTGGATCGGGATCATTGCAGTGGAAACTATCCAATTCGCTTTTTTCTGGAGGCCTGCAAGAGGGATCTGGGTGGTTCCTTGAAGGACGCATTTGGTCCCAGTACGCATCCTTCATCTGGCCTGGAATCTTTGTCAGCACCTCATCTGTGAAAAAGTGGCGGAAGATTGACAAGGGGTTGCTCGGTCAAGATCGCCCTGGGGACCGGTTCGGGTGGTGTCAAATGGAGTCTTTGGAGCCATCAAAGTAGCAGGACTGCTAATACCTCGTGTTTGGAGGGGGGCTCTTATTCCTCGAAAAGCGCCGTGCTTTTCTGCTGGCTGTAAACTGGGCACCCGACATTTTGCCTGGTGCAGAACCGCGATTTGAATCTGGGGGTTGCTATTCGGGGAAAATATACGTTTTTGGTGGAGTGACATTTGTAGATTGAGGTGCAGTTTTTGGACGCGTACTGCAGTCTTCTCCTGTGTGGTGCGGCTTTTGCTGGTGCTGCCTTCTGCGTCTTTGCTGCAGGTTTGGCTGAGGAAGGTACAGTACGAAGTGGCCGACTGAACTGCCTTCGAGGGAATGCAGAAATACCATGTGTGTCACGTAGTCCTCTGTATCCTCCACTGGAGCCGTGATTAGTCGTTCCACCAGTGCCGACTTCAACATATGCGGTGTGACAATAAATGTTGTGTTGGAGCAGAAGGTGTGGTCCAACCCTGGCAATGCGTGAACTCCCTTGCACTGCGCCCGCTCAGTACACCCGCTGAACTGCTGGGGGTGGAGCAAGCCCAGCACGCCGTCCGCCTCCACACCTCTCTGATTCCTTATCAGACAAACTCTCCCAGGCTCGACGTCCTCGGGCAAATCTCTTTGGCACCTGGTGGGATTGCAGGGTAGCGTGTGTCATCGTAAACCCCCCCCATTTCTTGGCGGTGTCCCGATTTTTGCAGCGGTATCTGTGTGCAGTTTGTCTGCCGAGAGATCAAACCCGAATTGCAAATTATGGCCGTTCCCCGACAAGATTATTGTGACCCCCATAATTGATTAAAGACCGCCAAAGTTAGAGCTTTATGCTGTTTCAGAAGTTGCACTCCACTCAAGGCAAAGAAAACTCAAGATCATGTTCCGAGCTGGTCGCGTTCTGCTCAATGTGACAAACAACCGGCTGGCAGATGTGCAGGTATTGAAGACCGGCGGAGTACCTCGTGTCAACGAAAGCCCACAAAGCATAACGTATCGCCGGAAGCGGTTGGACTGGGTTCATAGCAATGAAATTATCAAGCGCAGGCAACGTCAATGGCTGAGCGACAGCTGGACGACACTGCCTGTTCTGCAGCCGCTTGTCTCAGATGGTGTGCAGCTTTACCAGCGAACACACACTGATGAAGTCGGAGTAGCATTGGTTCGTGACAAGGTGTATGCAAAACGGAAGATGAAGGAGAGGTTAGCAGCTACTGAAGAGCGGTAGTTCTGCTACTTTCTGCAGTTTCATACAATTGCCTGGCGACATACGTTCTACGGCAGGGGACACCACTGTTTGCATTAACTGGTTCCAGCCGAGTTCCCGGAAACATGGTAGCAATCTCTTCGGGTATCAGTAATTCCTCGGATGTGTTTCTAACACGTACTTGCTGAAACGACCGCTGTAGCTTCCTTGCTATCTCTTATGGCCTTACAAGTTTCGCTTTCCTTTGTTTCGCTTACCTTTCATTTCTCGCACCATCACGGACGTGCAATTTGCTGACTCCCCATAGTTCCTGCACGATGGAACTCGTAGTTCGAAGCTTACCCCCCCCGCCGGAACCCTCCCCTCTACTAATAGAGGGTCACAAAAGTGGCAAATCAACCGGTCGGGGGGTGCTTAGCAGCCAATGGCCTGATGGCTGAGTGCATACCGAAGCAGGGCTGCATCGTCGTGTTGTAGCCGTCTTGTGTAAGGCTTCGTGGGGGCCTGGTCAACCACCTCATCACAATAGGCGCAAACCTTTCCCGACCGTGATTATACAGTCGGGCTTGCCGGGGGCGGGTCTCCATGAAGAAGAGAAAAGTAAAGCAAGACCTGCCCCCTGCGCCTGCTGTCTCCGGCTGCTTCGGCAGACGACACATACTACTGCGAGCTGATTGCCGAATGGATGCGAGCAACTGCACCTTTGTACCACCGACACCCTCTCAGGCTCTGGGTGTTTCCAGGTTACGCGCAATCGGTGGTTTGAAACATGATAAATATCAAAAGTCCGCATCCACGCGGCGTTGACTGTGGCTGGTCTTTGTAAGGGGTGCCTTGATGTTACTTTGATCAAACTCACACTAAGCTGAAACTACTACTACTTGTGCAGTCTATCGTCACAGATTGTTGCTGCATATCACGTTCAAGGTCTGCGCTGCCAGTAACCGTCAGGTAGACTGCCACGGTGAGGTGAAGACTTAAATATGACGTTTGAAACTTTTTTGCCCATGCTATTACTATTTCAAACTTTTATACCATTCTATTACTCCCCCCAAACTTTTATACCATTCTATTTCTACCCCCAAACTTTTATACCATTCTATTACTATTGCAACTCTGGAGACTGAATTCACCCATTGCTGGCAGCCCTCGGTACAAAGACAATTACATGCTTGTCACAAAAGCCTTGTGCAGCCCCGAGAGCCGCGGGCTTTCCAGGGCTGGGTCCCATTGACAGCCTGGGAACCATTCCCGCAGCATGTACTACGTGTTGCCCGTAAACGAAACGCAGCCAAGCTCTGCAGTTGATTTTGCCGACTCAGTCAGTGTGGGGACTGGCTACCAGAGCTACCAGGTAGCTCGTGGTAGCTCAAAAGTGGAAAACATGTATTGTGTCCGAAACTGGAAATATACCTGTAGTCAGGGCCACAAAATGCGGAAAAATGCAAAGAAACGTGACGAAATGCCTTTTTCCGGCTTTTTTCGACCCCCCCCTGGTCAGTGTGAGTGACAGCCACGGGCAGTCCCATTGGTGGCTCAGACTGGCTGGGATTTTTTCGCCGATCCACATAGGCTGTCGTAGCAGACCTTTTTTGACGAATTTTTGCTCGCGATCAGCTCCGGTGAAGAGATCCGTGAAAACTTGACTCGGGGTGCTAAGAGTATGTGCGTGGTTTGCGGGGCCTTACAAGTTGCAGGGAACCGGGAGTGGCAACCATCAGGCTTGCATTGGAAAGGACGGGTATCGTTCCCTGGCTGATGACATTTTTTTGCTGGTCCACGTAGCAGACCTTTTTCGATGAATTTTAGCTCGCGAACAGCTTGATGACGAGATCCGTGGAAAATGGACCCGGAGACCATTAAGTATGTCAGGGTTCGTGAGCCCTTACAAGGTGGCGAACACCGGCGTGGAACCCACCAGGTTTGCATTGGGATTCGATGGGAAGGACAGGAATCGATCCCCCCGGGTGGTGGTATTTCTTCGCTGGCCCATGTAGCAGACCTTTTTCGACAAAATTTTGCGCGTGATCAGCTCCGATGGAGAGATTTGTGAAAAATAATCCCGGGGATCGAAAGTTATGTGCATGGATCGTGGGTCTTTATAAGATGCAGGGCACCGGGCGTGGAACCCCACCAGGTTTGCATTGGGAAGGGCGGGTATCCATCCCCTGGTGGGTGACATCCCTTCGCTGGTCCACGTAGCAGATCTTTTTCGGCGAAATTTTGCTCGTACTCAGCTCCGGTGAAGAGAACGGTGAAATACAGACCCGGGGACCACAAAGTACGTGCATGGCTTGTGGGTCTTATCAGATGCAGAACGCCGGGCGTGGAAACCACCAGGTGCGCATTGGCAAGGACGGGTGTCGATCCCCTGGCTGGTGACATTTCTTCGCTGGTCCACGTAGCAGACCTTTTTCGGCGAGTTTTTGCTCGTGATCAGCTCCGATGAAGAGATCCATGAAAAATGGACCTGGGGATCAGAAAGTATGTGCGTGGTTCGTGGGTCTTTACAACATGCAGAGCAGTGGGCGTGGAAACCACCAGGGTTGCAATGGGGGTGGACGCGAATCAATTACCTGGTTGGTGTCATTCTCCCGCTGGTCCACGTTGCAGACCTTTTTCGCCGTTTTTTTGCTCGTCTCTTGCTCCGATGAAGAGAACCGTGAAAAATAGACCCGAAAACGAAAGATAAATTTGTGGTTCGTTGGTCTTTCACTTCCGCAGGGCAGCTGGAGCGCGAGTGCACAGCCCAGACATTGTCAAATGGGAACCGATAGCTTTTCCACTTTCACCCGTCCATTTCATTCGACAAAGCACAATTTTCTGTGCGTTTTCTTGCTCTTTTCAGCATTTTTCGGTCGTCCCCTGCGAGTTTCGAGCGAATTCGACATGAAAAACAAAATTTTTTTTTGAGCTACCACGAGCTACCAGAGCTAGAGCTACCGTAGCTGGCCCCCACACTGACTCAGTTGACATCCTGCCATTCCTGATGACACCTGTTCTGCGAGAACTCTCAAAGGGAATTACCAAAGCCGGTAACCCACATGAAAGGGTTTGTGCTGACTCGCAGGGTTGTGCAGCAGAGCGCGACTGCGGTGGGCCAAAGAAACTGACCGATGATTTCTAGCGTTATTTGTGGATTTCACAGCGGCCGGCGACCAGTCTGAGTCGTCAGAGTGGCTGAACGGTCGACCAAATCTTCGGTGGAACCCTGGGCCGGGCACAGTCGTGGTGGCTTTTGTTCGGCGATATAGCGTAGACTCCAGAATCCAGCACCGTGCACGCGTACTGACTCGTATCTGAGCCTGATTAGCGTCAAAGGGCGGAACTACAGGATTTGAGTGGGATTCCCACGGAAGCTCCCTCCACACCACGGGTGGAGTCGGGGCAAAACAGAATGTCGGGGTCGTCGACTCCGCAAACGAGAGACCGAAATCCACTTAGACTCCGTGCTGGCAGATTGAGATTTCGTCTTCGCTTAGAAACTCGCGGCAAAGCAAAAAGGGGCCTCTTTGTTTCGTGCGGTGGGATAACGCTTCAACGTTTTTGGTACTGACGCCAAGTGCTGGGATACCAACCAAATGGTACAAAAGTTTGGGGGTAGTAATAAAATGGTATAAAAGTTTGGGGATAGTAATACATAGTTGGCAAACAAAGCCGACTGTGCTTAAATTTGCTCAGGAGTTTTGCTTCAGATTACGAGCAAATAAAAGCAAATATAAAGCAATTTAAGCAAAGTAGGCATCATGCACTAGGGATTTTGACAACTACGCGGCTCCCTTGAGCCGTCCGTGTTCCTCCTCCTCCGATCCTCTTCCTCTACGAACCGGATGCATCTACCAACTGTAGCTTGGACTCCTGGGCAGTTGTTGAGGCACACCCTTCAGCCTGCAGATTCGGAGGGCCTCAAGGCGAACCAGCAGTTGCTGGAAAACCTGCAGGACCTGCCTTTGAGTCCTTGGACACAGGGAGGAGTCTGAACAGGACGCGTCGTGTGCATGTGCGCAGGTTCAACCATCATCTGACTCTTCTGTTTGCGGTTGCAACCTTCGGTACCACGAGTTTGCCATTCTTATGTAAAACTCTCCAATCCCCTCTTGGGTTTTGGTTTGGGCAAAAATTATTCGCGCCCGCCATCTCCCGATGACCTTCCCACTTCTGACCACGCTGCAGCAGTCACGTGTAAACCGGGCAGACCCAGTCGTCCCCCATCTGGTCCCGAACGACGAGCACCGCTCCTGCACCCGAGTTTAGCCTTCGATGATTGGAAGCCGCATCGGAAACAGTGGGTCAACCCATCCCGGAATTCTGAATTCGTGCACCCGGTTGAAAGGAGTGTCCACTTCGGAGTCCACGTTCACTTATGTGGGGAGTTGTAGAGTACGGGAGGAACCGGAAATCTCCGGAAAGATGGTACCCGCATTCCAACTCGTCTCGGGAATGGTCAGTCGACGACCGTATGCAGGTGGGTGGAGGCCCTGGGACTGCGAAGGTGTGACCACCCCATAAGGAGGACACTCTATCTTGCGTTATCTCTCTGTCCCAGTCGCCATAGTAACCGTATCCTCGGCCAAGCATCATCCTGCAACCCTGCTTTCGGATGGCCATCGTGCCTCTCATTTTGGTTATCAACCTTACTCCTCGCTCGAATAGCCGTCTTCGACCGCAGCTGCCCCTGGTCCTGGTGGTTAGGGTTAGCATGCAAAGAGCCTGTGGCGATAATCTGCATCCGCCGCTTCCCTTGTGGCGCTTTGGGCTGATGGTCGCAGCCTGCGTCTCGACTTCGGTGTCGCTTCGGGCGTCCCCAGGGGCGAAGGCCCGCGCTTCCGTCTCTTTGCCGCCGACTCCGCACATCGGCATATCGTGCTGCAGGCAGGCATCCGCGGTGTGAGTTCCTGCAGCATTCCGCGATCGTCTTGCACGTACCGCACTGCGTCATCCTGTGCTTCTCGCAATACTTCACGGCGAGGCCGTCCCCTGTCGCCTTTGCTTTTTTCGGGGGTCACCAACTTTGCTTACATTTGCTTTGCTTGCCAACTATGAGTAATAGAAAGTACTTCGCCTCCACCGGGTTTCCGAAACCGCACACCGCGACAGTAGGAGAAAGTAGAAAGGGAAACTAGAGTTTTCGTTGACCGCACTAACCTGAGCCCAAATTCTGGACGTGGTTTCAGGTACAATTTGGCAAATGATCATGATCAGAAGGTCCTACTTGGGCGGTTCAGTTTCCTCACACATTGCATGTGGCTAAAAAAAAACATTGTGTGTACTCAGCAACTTTTGGCCAGAACCCGAAAATTTTGCCCAACCACCACAACATGATACTTTCAAGTTTTTCTGGAGGTGCCGAACCTTTTCCAGTAGCGATGTGCTCAAAATGTACTGCACAGAGCTCTGGATGTCCGCCGGTGCGAAAGGTCATGGGACGAGTCTCCTGGTCTGTTGCCCCAACGGTCTACTTGTTTGCGCCGTTTTCGTCAACCAACACGTCGCGCAGAAGCAAGCAAGCGACGGGGGAACAAGGGCAAATACAACCAAAACGCCCTGGACATCTGCGGTACTGCGAAGAATGGCTAGGAGTTAGTTCCGTTGCCAGTGTATCTGTGGGCGTTGGGTCATCGACAAGCTGGAGCGCAGATTCTCATCCTTTATGGTGCGTTTGAGAGGTCTGCGCTGCAGTAACCGTCAGGTCGTCAGGGGTTGCGTTTGTGCTTCCTCGGAGGATCAAGCTCACATTCGAGGAGACACGCTTTCAGAAAGTCGATGTCAGTAAATCTTTCTTCTGAAGGCGCCCCATTGTTGATTACGCCCCACTGCTGCAGCAACAGGCTTTCGACCACTCCTTCGTGCAGTCGAATCGGAAAACAAATAGAAGGGGGTAGACAAAAAGAAGATTCATTTGTTGAAAACGAAGCAGGCAGCAACAATGGCTCTAGGCGTTCGAGCCTTAGTGACGTGCATGTGCGTGCTCGCAGTGGCTGTTGCTATTGCGGCACTTTGGGTGTCCGCAGCGATCATGGCTGTTGATTCATTGACAAAAGCACGTGAGGACCAACTTGCAAGTGCGGCGGTACAGATTGGAGTAGAGCTGTTCGGATACTTTGAACAGGCAAGCTCGGTCGCGACGACGGTAGCACAGATGTACAATTTATCGGCTATGAATGATCCGGATGCACCAGCATATCGGATGTATGAAGAATATGGCAACGCACTCTATCTAGCGTTCCGTGGGGCGCCAGCATTGTACAGCATCTCGGTTTTATCCATACGCGACCCAAACGTGGTCGCGGCGGCGCCGCCAGCAGATCAAGTGTGTGATCTGGATGGGTACTTCTTCGGGAACCGAATTGCGGCCTTTTTCAATGCTTCGACCACGGGAAACCCACCAGGATGCGACCAGAATTCGTTGCTGAGTGCATGTTTGCCAGGGGCTGCACAGATCAACATATACGCAGGAGAAGGATCCGGATCACCAGGACGGATGGTTGCTAACTACTTCAAGTTTCCTTGCACTGTTATTGGTTCTTCAGGAACGTTGTGGGATGACCTCCCCGGTAATTTTTCCGAATTGGAAACAGGCGTCCGAAAGCCACTGTGGGGATCCAGAATCGACACTGTTGATCCTGGGCAAGGGTTCCCGCACTTCCTTCTCCGAAATCTGCTGTTCCCTTTGGTCGGTCCTGATCATGCCCCAAACGGTGCATACGGCTTCCTTTCATTGCAGCTAAATAGAAACTCCGGTACCTTCCAAGCTACGGACACACCACAAGACGTACTAGTTGCTGCTGCAGCAGTTAGTGACTACGACGACATGCTGATGATGTTCACGGCAGATCGGCAATTGATGGCAACTTCGGATACGACACTCTCGGTAGATGGCTATGACGAAAACGGTCTTCTCCGCTTCCACCAAGCCGATAACGAGACAGCGGTCGGAAGCCGAGTTGCGGACATTGCAAGGGACACATTTGAGAGGTACTGCACTCCCATCGGGTGCGACTGGTCACAGATAGCACGTCTCCGCACTATTGGCGACGACATTGTTGCATTCGCTGAGCTCCAGGATGCAACTGCGGATGGTCTGGGTGTCCTGTTGGTAGTCGCCGTGTCGAAAACGGAGATCCTCGAGCCAGCACAGGAGTTGAATACGAATATTGCTATTATCTCATGCAGCATCCTGCTGGTAATGTGTGCGGTGTCGTTCATCATTGCAAGCAAGTTGGCGACTCCAATAGCTGCATTCGCTGACAGGTTGCTCGCCGCGTCTATGATGGCCGATCTTGACGACACTTCCCATAGCAAGTCGCATGTGGCCGAACTGGCACTTATGGAAGATGCCCTTCAGGTTTTAGTGGCCCAGCTCTTGGAGTACAAGTCGTTCTTACCAGCCTCTATGTTCGAAGCCGAAGAAGAGGAGTCTGGCTCAAATCAGTCTGGTGCCAAGCATGAAGAAGGTTCTCAAAGACGCGCGTCTGGTGTCGTTTCTCATAGTGATCGTTCGCGCACTGAATCAATTGCGTCGAAAGTACGAGCCAATCCTAATCAGATGTCAAAAATGACGACGTGCGCGCTCTTCATGAAGACTGTCACCATGTTGTGCACGAACGTTCGGGGGTGGTCACAGGGTATTGTTGCCGGGGTGGATGGAGCCCGGGTTATCACCGAACAGGGTTTGTACGTCTCACTGATAGTAGCAGGGCTAGGAAACAAAGGCAAAATTGACCGCTTCAATGGTGACCGCGTCTTGATCAGCTTCGGTTCTTCGAACGCGGTGTGGTTAAACTTTTGAGTTTTACTTGATCTCCCCAGCTGCGAACTTGTGGACTGGAATTGCACACAGAATCAGACCTTCGAAAGAAAATGAGCAGCACACAACTATCCACTTTCCCGCCTTGCGCAGCCAAGGATTTGTTTTTGGGTCAGGCTCCGAAGCATTCTTCAGGGCCGAAGTAGCTGGCTCGAGAGTAGCAAACAAACACTTGCAATTAATCTTTCCACGTCCAAAACATAGATGCCTTGCGAAACGATGAACACCTACACACAGTGCTCTGGATCTACTGCCTGCAAGATCGGCCACGCAGTTCTGCAACTGCTTGCAAGAGATTGCCCGTTTGTAAAAAGTGGTGTTGTTGGGGGCATGGCGAGAGACCAGTTGCTGGTCGGAAACAGTGGTGACAAGAGCGCGAGGGCTTTCAACCTCTTGGGACCTGCTGTGAATATCTCATGGAAACTGGCAGACATTGCCACTCAATACTGTCTACCGGCGACATGCGAGCTCCTGATCTATGGCCCGCTTTTCAGAGATGTCGAGATTGAGTATGTCTTTGTTTCGCAGCACGAATTCCAATCGTCAGTCAGCGCCGAAGATGCTGCACCGGTACTCCGTAAGTTCCAACCCCCGGAGCATAGTGGTCAAACGATTCGCATGCGATAGACAGACACGCCGACGATAGGCAGATCCCAGGGTAGGCGGACCCTAGGGTCGTGTGAGAGCTGTCGGAGTATACAAAAAGGAAGGGAAAACGACAACGTGGATTCTATATATACCCTAAACGGAAGTATTTTGGACCGGAATAAGTTGGAACAGCCTCTCTGTTCCAGGTTTAATGCGGCCCAAAATTATTCGGTCCAGTTGTGCACTTAGCAACTTTTGACTACAGTCTGTCTCTTTTTGCGATAGTCATCAGCGGCGCGTTGCATCGGGCAGGCCGCCCGGTGGGGGAGAAATACCAAAACGGTTTCTGAGTTTGCCCAAAACAGTGCTTTCCCTCTTATCGCCAACATTGGACCCAAGTTTTGGGTCCAAGTTTTGAGTCCAAGTTTTGGGTCCAAGTTCTGGGTCCAAGTTCTGGGTCCAAGTTCTGGGTCCAAGTTCTGGGTCCAAGTTCTGGGTCCAAGTTCTGGGTCCAAGTTCTGGCTCGAGTTCTAGGTTTTGCGTTCAAGTTTCAGCCCCCCGCGCTCGCTTCCAGCTGACGGTTGCACGCATTTTCCTGCGAAGCAAAAACCGTGCCATTTTCAATGTTGAGAGTCTGAATCTGCTACCCGAACCTTGGTTCAGCAGAAACTTGGACTCAAGACTTGGACCCAGAACTTGGACCCAAGACTTGGACCCATGACTTGGACTCAAGGCTTGGACCCACAACTTGGACCCAATATTTGGACCCAAAACTTGGACTCACTCAAGTTGGAACAAAGTACTCTGTTGAGCACACAAACTCAGGAATAGTACTCTTTTTGGCACAAACTCAGAAAAGGTACTATAAACTCAGCAAAAGGTACTGTTTTGGGCACAAACTTGGCGAAACTACTGTTTGGGGACAAAATTGGGAAACGTACTGTTTTGGACCTTATCCCCGCCCCGTGAGGCAGCCCGGGACAGTGGAGGTCTAACGGCTGGGTGAGGGATGTGTCACTTAGAGTGAGCCTCACTCTAAGTGACACACGCCCTCGCCTTGTGCATTTGACAACGGACATTCATCAGAGCCTGCTGTGTCAAGAACCTTCAATATTTTGCGCTTCACCACCCACTTATCCATGTTTTCCCTCGCTTTTTTTGCCCTGGTTGCTGCAGAATATGCCCGTGTTGCTGAGTGACATGCCCGGACTGCAATTAACCTGGATCGGAAACCCCTGAACAACCGAGTGTTCAGTTAATTCGGTCCAATATATTTCCGTTTAGGGTAAATTAACTGGTAAAAGGGGGGTATTTTACTAGCATGCACCATGTCAAATGCAATGTGAATAGCTGCTCTTCGAGCCAACCCCTCTTTTCTGTACATTTTGGAAAAAGTGTATTGTTTTTTCGTGATTGGAGCGCGCCAGGATGGCTTAACTGGTGCACCAGTGAGATAACGAGTGCCGCGGGGCTCGTTGTGGGCCCTTCTTACTCGACACTTCTCTGAATACAACAGTCGTACGCCGTGCTACCATGGCGCTCTGGCCATTGACAGCCGGCTACTACGGGTGTCACTTAACTTGCTGCGACCTGCAGCATACTCAATACCCGCTCGAACCCCTTCTAAGTCTGTTCGCCTCCCTTCAGCACTCTGAGCCACCAGACACGAATCACCTTGTTCAGCGACAGTCCCAGCTCGCTGTTGCGTCTCAGCTGCCTCCTTCTCCACACTTCCGCGACCATGCCGAGTAGAGCGATACGGCAACACGGTATGGGTTGAGGGTGTGAGCCTCCGCATACTCCGTCCGGAATGCCGGCTCCGGCTTGCACGTACATCCGGTTGATCGGCGCTCGTTCTTTCTACCGCGCTGCATCAATCTGCGTAAATACCGAAGACGCGCGCTTGGTGCTTCTGCCCGTCCGGCTCCATCGGTTGCGCGTCGATAGCTGCTTCTTTATGGTGCTTGCACAATCGTAGCTTCTTCGGCTTCGCTCTCGATACCGAGGTTCACACTTCTGTGCCTTTCACTTTGTCTCCAGCTGCTTTGGAAAGAACGAACACCGCGTTGGCGCGCTTCGCTTGCTTCAGCGGAGACGCAGGGCTTATCGACGTCTCTGGCCACAGCCGCACGATGAGCCCTTTCCAACAGCACTCTTCTTGTTCTCACAACACCACGCAACCGTCTTGGCCCTGCGCTTACGCGCGTCGCACTTAACTTTCTGGTGCGAGGGACGAACCCTCCCGCCTGCACCACGGGTCCTCCCTCAGCGGCGTTTTTTCTGCTTCCGACTGCCGTCGTCGTAGGCCGCCTTTCTCGTCCGGCCCTCTCCCTGTATGTGTGAAAGAGGTCCATCCTCTACGCCTCAGCGGTGAACGCGTAATTGCTTTTCCTCAACTGCGTCTGTAGGACTTTCATCGTCTCCGTGCCGCCACGGGAAACCGTCATCTCGTACCCAGTGGGGCATGGTGGTGCTTCCACCGTTTGCAGGGTCCTATTTTCCACCGCCTCTCTAAGACACTTCGAATTCTACTGCGAGCTCCAGAGTCAAAACTTCCCCCGTAACTCACCAACACATCCCATCGAGCCACTGCTGCAGCGCCCCGAACCACCTCTCCTCCGACCGCCTCGAAAACCATCGGCTCCCTGATAGCTCCAACTTCGGCCCGGCGAGGAGGGCAGTCGGCGGGGTATCCGACCTGTATCTCCTTCCTTCAGCTTGCGCCTCGTATAACCTCCCCATGAACGTGTGCAACGTTGATCCGGCTCCCCATGGGCAGTATCCCGTGTTCATGCCCAGGCGATTGGACGATCTCGGCATACTGAGGCTGTCTTCGGGTCCGCTCGTAGGCTCGGCCCAGTGCTCCCGCTAACGAAAAAGTGCGAGGAATTCCTCAAAAAAAAAGAGACTCGTTTTGACAGATTCTCTCCGAGTCGGCACAAGTGCCTTTGATCTCTGGTCTGCGTCTACTCGTGCAAACTCTCTCCACCTGTACCGTACCGTTCGCCGGGGGGCAGAGCCCCCCGGACCCCCCCTTGAGAAAAGCTTCTCGGTCTCAGAGCGGCAATAGGAAGTTGGTCGGAACCCGAAGCAAAAACGAAGCTAATAACCTGCACAACACGGGGGGAAATTTTTGGGGGGCACAAAAAAAAAACAAGCCCAAAACAGGTTTTTGATTTCCTCACCAAAAGTGAGGTTAGCGGGAGCACTGGCTCGCCCAAAAATAAAAAGGGGTTCCTCTGTCGGTTCGTCGCACTGTTTACACATCCCGTCTCCGCCCCACAACTTGACTGAACCCCTTCAAGTCTGTTCGCCTCTTCTCCAGCACTGCTAGCCGCCAGACGTGAATCACCTTCCCAGCTCTTCCTAGCTCCGGCTCACCCAGCCCGAGGTTATTTTTTTTCCTCCACGGGTTCCAACCGGGCCCCACGCGCAGATCCCGCTACCATACACTCGTCGGATTGCTGCGACTCCAACCTTCCGTGCCTGCCTCTTTCTACACACTTCCGCGATCATGCCGATCAGACAACTGTAAACCCGTGGCGCCTCCTACCCCAACTTCGCCTTGTATCCCTTTGGCGTCCCGAAAGCGTAGTCCGATTGCCATGACGCAGGAACAAAAACGAGCAACTTCTCCAAAGGCATCCGCAAGCACTCCTTCCTGAGACGTTACAGGAGGGAGGTCATCCGCGAAAGATTCGCTCGTCTCTATGAACAGCGCGTTGATGAGGATCACACTCCACGGGCGCCCTTGGTGGTGAAAGACTCCTCCCACTCCCATATGCAGTTAATACCGCATTCGCAACAAAGGTGCAAAAAGTTCGCTAGACAGCAGCAGTTGTAGTTAGAACGCAGGGTATCGGCTGCGATGGCCTGCATTAGAGTCACTAGGTGATCTCTTCGATCGTACCGTACCGTCGAGGCTCGGACAGAAATACCGACTGACCACTGCGCTATTTTGTCACGTTTTGATGATGCTATTTATGTCACAGGTTTTCGGTACAACACAAACATATGACCCACACAGGTTCGATGCATTGCCTATAGGTCAGCTGAGCCTAAAGAAGAAGTTTCCGTGGATGAAAACAGTGGTGGTACCTGTGTACTTGATTTTGCGGACAAAGCAAGCCGAAAACGAAGATGAGTGGATGTACCAGGTGGCAGAGATGGAGGGCAACAAAAGCGAGGAAGCTTCGCTAGGACTCGTATTGACTGCAGTCTTCGATTCGAATATCAACGAAGGTGTCTTCAAGGCCAACGAAGCAGCACTTCAGGCCGCTTCCAAAACCTTGCGGAATCCTGCAGTTGCAGATCTGCTGAACAAGTCGTACACGGACTTCTTTTACGACTGCATGCACCAGCTTTAGTTACCCTCTTCTGACAAAGCATTCCGTTGCCCGAGAAAGCGACTGGCGGAAAAGTGCATGCCGAATTCCTATGTTATTTCGATTACCCCCTCAGGTGTCACCACTTTATCTTTAGCCATACTTCAACTTTCTTTCAACTCCCCAAGCCCAGCGGGTTTGCGGGTTTGTGGCGAGCTAGGGCAACCCCCGCAAAATCGGGTGTTTTATGGATATTTCTCAGTAAAAACTATTCTCAATGCCTGGCAGGGAGCGGGCGGCTGTGGAACTGGAGAGTGTAGGGGGGTGTCGAGGCAATGCATACGAATCCGTACGAGAAGCCAACGATGTCAACAACAAAACCTGTCTCCTGGCAGCTTGTTTCAAATTGGATTTGCGGTTTCGGCAGAGTGCTTAAATGGAAGCAAATGCAAGACGAACGTTGCTTCGCCCGAACTTTGGTTCACCAGAAATTTGCACCACCCAAACTTAGCATCGCCCGAACTTTGCTTCGCCCGAACTTTACTGTTTCCCGAACCTTAACTGCTGCCTCCAGTCTCGCCCCGCGCCGGCCTTTAGCCGAGCGCACGTACTCATCATTGGAATTATTTCCCTAGTGCACCATCGTGAGCAGACATTGCGCACCATAATAGAAGATTACCATGGATGTGACTGCGGGAGTCGCTGTGGCAGTCAACATACACTCGGAACCACGCCCCTGGCGCAAAGAAGACGAATAATTCAAGTATACAGGACAAGTATGCTGTCCGGCACCATACTTGCCACCATCAGGGGAAAATGGTGGCACGACTCACTCTGCCCACCTTTTTTTGGGCTGAATAATTCCGGTCAGTGGATGTGGTCATGGGGTACTCTGAAGTACGACTTTGAAAAGATTCCTCCGGGGTGTGGGCTTCTGAGGCTGGACTCCACTGTGTACCGGCGCTGTTGTTGCAGTCCTCTGCAGGCATCAAGCGAATGCCCGTGTAATGCGGAGACGGCGTCATGCAGCAGCTGCTCATATTCAGATGCAGCGAGACCGTTTAGGTGGGTACCAGGGGGCCACAGTGCAAAGGCCAACCACGCATCTACCATCCTCTTTCCCTTATTTACACACCCTTTCTTTCTCCTTTCCTTTTTATTTTGTTTGAACAAGGTTCATGTACTCAAATGAACTCAACTTGGGGTCTACTACCCTCTGCAATACCGCGCTTCTCTTCCTGGCTCTTTCTTTTTTTTTTGGTCGTATAACCCAGGGATTTATATAGCTTTTCCCCCTCTGCACAAAAGTCCTTTTCGCCCTCGGGGTCCTGTGGTGGATCCAAAATTAATTAGAATTGGTAGTCAAGAGGCAAGCACCACCAGGCCAGGCCAGCCCAACCCACCCAACCTCAGTGTTGGAACAAGAATCAGACGAAATGGTTGAGCTAATTTGTAAGAGAGGGGGGTCTGGGGGGCAGCGCCCCCCAGCGCACGGTACGGTACAGCGAAGAATTTCCGCAGTCAACTTCTAGTATTGAATCCAAATTCAATTAGAACCGGTAGTCAACGTCTGATGCCAAATCCCAAATCTAATTAGAATTGGCAGTCAACGTCCAATTTCGAATTCCAAATTTAATTAGAATTGGCAGTCAACGTCCAATTTCTGATTCACTTTCAACTTTGGATCCAAATTTAATTAGAATAGGTAGTCAACGTCCAATTTCCGATCTCAAATTTAATTAGAATTGGTAGTCAACGTTCAATTTTGAATCCAAAATTAATTAGAATTGGTAGTCAACGTCCTATTCCGGAATCCAAATTTAATTAGATTAGGTAGTCAAGTTTCCCCCGATTCAGCCGACTTCCCGCAGTCTTCTCGAAAGGTCCCAGTTTCTTTCCGCATGGCGAGGAACATAGAAGAGCTCCCTTGCATACCCCCGCGAGTAAAATGGTGCTTCTTTTCAGGGCAGGCATTTTCATCTTGAAAGGTGGCCGGTGCTTCCTCGGCCCCGGCACACCTGCATCCTCTCCATCCAACCCTCTGTTTTCACTCTACCTGTCTCTCCAAGTTCTCCTCTCGTGTTGGTACCACAAAACAAGGTCTGTCATCAATAACAGGCAAGAGGAGGGAAATACAACCGTGTTCATCCTTTTCACAAACAAAACTACACATTTCTTCTTTTCCTTCTTCTTCATCTTTCACATAATGAAAACGATGGTTATGTCTTGTTTTTGCATTCTGCAGCCATTATTTCAGCCTAAACGAGCATCCGACCACGTATTTTCCATTTCCCGAGCATTTTAGGACCACCCAAGTGGTAGGTTTCTGGTTTTGAGCTGCTGGGGGCCCCCCTTTTTTCCGAAAAACAGGGGTCTTTCAGGGTCCTTTCAGGGTCCTTTCAGGGTCCCGGCGGTTTGGCGACACATTTTGCAGGCGTTTTATGAACCCACACCGGTGTGGATCAAACTTTCCTGGGGTTTCCGATTGTTTTTGGGTTCCGTTTGCGGTTGTGTCCTAGTCGGGCTGCTTTTTGTGGCTGCAGTTTGGGTTTTTGATGATTTTCCTTAAGGAATTGCCTAGGAATTGGCTTGTGGGGGTGATTTGTACTTGTTTTCGCGTTCTGCAGCCATTATTTCAGCCTAAACGAGCGTCTGACCACGTTTTTCGCTGTTTCGGAGCATTTTATGAGCACCTGAGTGGTAGGTTTCGAGTTTTGGATTTCTGGTGACGCCCCCCCTGGGGTTTCTGATGTTTTCCTTAAGGAATTGCCTTGTGGGAGGTGACTCTGTCTTGTTTTTGCATTCTGCAGCCATTATTTCAGCCTAAACGAGCATCCGACCACGTATTTTGCATTTCCCGAGCATTTTAGGACCACCCAAGTGGTAGGTTTCTGGGTTTGAGCTGCTGGGGGCCCCCCTTTTTTCCGAAAAACAGGGGTCTTTCAGGGTCCTTTCAGGGTCCTTTCAGGGTCCCGGCTGACTTGCCACCTCCTCGCGGTGTCCCCTGGAAACGTGTTTTTCGAAACGCGGCCAAGGCAAGCAGTACCTCTCTGCTCCCTCGTGGGGCGGAAAGGTTGAAGATCGAAGGCTCGAAGGCAGAAGCGGCTTGACAAACCGTTTCCTCACCCGAAGGCTGGTTCTGCCCCCTTGTGGGGCGGAGAGGTTGAAAATTGAAGGCTCGAAGGCAGAAGCGGCTTGACAAACCGTTTCCGTTTCTCCCCCGCAAACCCGCCAAACCCGCAAACCCGCACTCGGTGGCCCTAGCGGGCCCCCTCGTGAATCCCGAACCTTTGAAAGAAGGCGGCCGTCTTGTCCAGGAAAGGGGGCCTCTCATCTATGGGAGGCCCGACTCGAGCAAGAAGAAGTTGAAACCATTCAAATTGAAACGACAAAAAAGGTAATAAAAACAACTGGAAGAACATGACACCAAAATAAAAGATGGCGGGATGACGAGGTTCAATGCCGGTTGTTTTGGCGCCCACCGGAAACAATGAAGTATGCCATTTTTTTTGCGATTAAGTGAACAAGTGCAGAGAGCGGTGTGCGTGCTCAAATTGATGATGGTTTTGACCGATGCATCTGAAGAAACCCTCACAGGAATTCGAAGTACAGACGAACGACGTTCTTTCGAAGATCGGAACTTCTTCCCCATTTCGACATCAGGGGCGCTCATCGCATTGTTGAGAGCTCCTTTGGCAAGGTGGCCCTGTGAACTGCAGGAAACTCTTCAAAGGGATCAAGAGTCACACAAAGGATATTCCTCATCATCCTCCGCTTCGAAGTCCAGACGATGGCTCATTGCTTGTTTTTGACATGAGGGACAAAAATCTGACCTGCACCTCCTCGTGGTGTTCCTCGGAAACGCGCTGCAAGCGCGGCCGACGCAGGCAGTCTTTGTTGTTTATCCAACTGTCTTTGCCTGATGATTGATCAGGATTCTTTGACAGGTTTGGACAGTTTCCTGTTCAGCCAAACGATACCATTCACGTGTCACGCTGTTCGTTACTTCTGGTGCCGCTTGCTGGTCATTCATTGGCTGTCATTCTTGGGACGATCTCTGGCGATTGGCAGTCGTTCTGGTGCCAATCCTTGGCCATTGGCTGTCAATCTGGCACCGTTCTGCAGTCATTTGCCGTCCTTCAAACAAAGGTGCTTTGGACATTTGCAGTCGCTCTAGTACCGCTTTGGCGGTTCGCTGTCATTCAGGCGCGGCTCTTTGGGCATTTGTGGTCATTCTAGCTCCGTTCTTTGGTCGTCGGCAGTCATTCTGGTGCCGCTTGCTGGTCATTTGCCGTCCCTCAAGCAAGGTGATTTAGACATTTGCAGTCGTTCTCGTACCACTCTGTGGCTGTTCACTGTCATTCTGGTGCCGCTCTTTGGTCATTGGCTGTCATTCCTGGGCGGTCTCCAGCCTGTTGCAGCGTTCTCGCGCCGCAGTTTGGCCATTTTCAGTCATGCTGGCGCTGCTCTTGGGCAATTTGCAGTCGTTCAAGCGCCGTTCTTTGGACATTTGCCGTCATTCAGGCTCTATGGGCATTTGTAGTCGTTCTAGCGGCATTCTTTGGTCATTGAGAGTCGTTCTGGCGCCGCTCCTTGGCCATTTGCTGGCATTCTGGCACAGTCGTTCTGGTACCGCTCTATGGCCGTTCACTGTCATTCTGGTACCGCTCGTTGGTCATTGGCTGTCCTTCCTGGGCGATCTCCGGCCAGTTGCAGTCGTTCTCGTTCCGCAGTTTGGCCATTGCAGTCGTTTTAGCGCCGCTCTTGGTCCGTCATTCAGGTGTGGCTCATGGGCATTTGTGGTCATTTTAGCGCCGTTTGTTGGTCATAGGCAGTCATTCTAGTGCCGCTTGCTGGTCATTGGCTGGGCGATCTCTGGCAATCTGCAGTCGTTCTGGCGCATTCGCTGGCATTCTGGCACAGTCGTTCTGGTACCGCTCTATGGCCGTTCGCTGTCATTCTGGTGCCGCTTGCTGGTCATTGGCTGTCCTTCCTGGGCGATCTCCGGCCAGTTGCAGTCGTTCTCGTTCTGTAGTTTGGCCATTGCAGTCGTTCTAGCGCCGCTCTTTGCCCGTTCACTGTCATTCAGGCGTGGCTCATGGGCATTTGTGTAATTCTAACGCTGTTCATTGGTCATTGGCTGTCATTCTTGGGGCAGTCTCTGGCAATCTGCAGTCGTTCTGGTGCCGCTCCTTGGACATTGGCTGTCATTCTGGCACCGTTCTGCGGTCATCTGCTGTCCTTGAAGGAAAAAAAGACAGGTGTTATGGACATTTGCAGTCGTTCTCGTACCGCACTTTGGCCGTTTGCTGTCATTCGGGCATGGCTCTTTGGACATTTGTGGTCTAGCTCCGTTCATCTGTCATCTGTCATTGCCGCCCACAGTTGCAGTCGTTCTTGCGCCGCTGTTTGATTATCGGCCAATTTGCAGTCGTTCTTGGGCCGCTCTTTATCATTCAGACGCGACTCTTTGGGAATTTGAGGTCTTGCTATCGAGCCGTAGCGTGATGAGCAGCAGACAGGAGGAGCAGCAGCTAGAAGATAAAACAGCTAGAGGGGCAGCAGATAGAGGAGGAGCAGCAAGAGGAAGAAGCAAGAGGAGCAGCAGCTAGATGATAGAACTGCTAGAAGTAGAGGAGCAGAAGCAGGAGGAAGAGCTACAGCAAGAGGGGGAGAAGGAAGACGAGCCGGAGCAAGATGAGCAGCAGCTCGAGGAGCAGCAGCAAGAGGAAAGAAGCAAGATGAGCAGCAGCTAGAGGCAAGAAAGGAGCAGCTAGAGGAGCAGCAGATGGAGGAGCAGAAGCAGAGGAAAAGCTACAGCAAGAGGGGAAGAAGGAAGATGAGCAGGAACAAGATGAGCAGCAGCTCGAGGAGCAGCAGCAAGAGGAAAGAAGCAAGATGAGCAGCAGCTAGAGGATAGAACAGCTAGAGGGGCAGCAGATAGAGGAGCAGAAGCAGGAGGAAGAGCTGCAGCAAAAAGAGAGAAAGAAGTAAGATGAGCAGCAGCTAGAGGATAGAACAGCTAGAGGGGCAGCAGATAGAGGAGCAGAAGCAGGAGGAAGAGCTACAGCAAGAGGGAAGAAGGAAGATGAGCAGCAGCAAGATGAGGAGCAGCTCGAGGAGCAGCAAAGAGGGAAGAAGCAAGATGAGTAGCAGCTAGAGGAGCAGCAGCTAGGATAAAACAGCTAGAGGGGCAACAGAAAGAGGAGCAGAAGCAGGAGGAAGAGCTGCAGCAAGAGAGAAAGAAGCAAGATGAGCAGCAGCTAGAGGATAGAACAGCTAGAGGGGCAGCAGATAGAGGAGCAGAAGCAGGAGGAAGAGCTACAGCAAGAGGGAAGAAGGAAGATGAGCAGCAGCTCGAGGAGCAGCAGCAAGAAGGAAGCAAGATGAGCAACCACTGGAGGCAAGACAGGAGCAGCTAGAGGAGCAGCAGCTAGAGGAGCCGCAAAGAGGGACGAAGCAAGATGAGTGCAGCTGGAGGAGCAGCAGCTAGAGGGGCAGCAGATAGAGGAGCAGCAGCAGCTGCATCAACAGGGGAATAAGCAAGATGAGCATCAGCTAGGAGGGGCAGCCAGGGTAACAGCTGGCAGCAGCAGGGGCAGCAGATAGAGAATCAGAAGATGAGGGGGGAGCGTCAGCAGGAGTCAGGAAGCAGAAACAAACACATACCATTGCCCAAGTTTAACAACAGCACCAACAGCACCAACAGCACCAACAGCACCAACAGCACCAACAGCACCAACAGCACCTACAGCACCAACAGCACCAACAGCAGCAACAGCAGCAACAGCAGCAACAGCAGCAACAGCAGCAACAGCAGCAACAGCAGCAACAGCAGCAACAGCATCAACAGCATCAACAGCATCAACAGCATCAACAGCATCAACAGCAGCAACAGCAGCAACAGCATCAACAGCATCAACAGCATCAACAGCATCAACAGCATCAACAGCATCAACAGCATCAACAGCACCAACAGCACAACAGCACCAACAGCACCAACAGCAGCAACAGCACAACAGCAGCAACAGCATCAACAGCATCAACAGCATCAACAGCATCAACAGCAGTCAACAGCATCAACAGCATCAACAGCATCAACAGCATCAACAGCATCAACAGCACCAACAGCACCAACAGCACCTACAGCACCTACAGCATCAACAGCAGCAACAGCATCAACAGCATCAACGCATCAACAGCATCAACAGCACCTACAACAACAGTGGCAGAACGAACAGTGTGTTGTTTGCATTGCACTTAGGGTCCAGCTTGCTGCACAAGAAGTCAACAAAGAACGCAAAGCAATAGATGAAGCAATGAATCGATGAAGCAATGCGCAAAAGGGGGAAGCCACAAGAGTGTGAGTACAGTATGTACGAAATTCTTCCTTGGACTGCCCCTGGATTCTTCAAAGCAGTACCTGTAAGAAAGTTTGGAGTCGTTGTGTGGCGGTGCACAAAACGTTACAAACCTGTGCTGCAAACCCGACCAATCCTGACACCTGGACTGGTTATAGGCTATTTCGCGGATTTCTGTAGGGGACCCTATTGATATTTTTTTTTTTGAGTTTTATAAAAATTTTCGACGAAGGTGAATTTTAAACAAGGAAAATCTTACTGTGACGGACGGACGGGTTTTGAAGCCACAAATATTTATAGTAATCCTGAACACCTGGACTGTTATAGGCTATTTCGCGGATTTCTGTAGGGGACCCTATTGAATTTTTTTTTTTTGAGTTTTATAAAAATTTTCGACGAAGGTGAATTTTAAACAAGGAAAATCTTACTGTGACGGACGGACGGGTTTTGAAGCCACA